>CM022303.1:34820045-35439874 GCA_011799875.1 Thinopyrum elongatum | reverse complement strand
CTCTCCTAACATATTATTTTGCTAGATATGGATGTAGTTCCTCGATAAATACTCTTGTGACAGGGATGTAACTATGAATTAATATGGATGTAGTTCCTCCATAAATACTCTTGCGATAGGGGTGTAATTATGAATTAATATGGATGTAATTTTAATGAACCACACCTAAAGAAGATGTAGTTTACCTGTGTTTAAATGGGCACATCCCCAACCTGTTATTTTTTCCTAGATATGGATGCATTAATTTCCTCCATAAATTATCTTTTGGTAGGGATGTAATGATGAATTAATACGAATGTAATTCCTCCATAAATACTCATGTGACAGGGGTGTAATTATGAATTAATATGGATCTAATTTGAATGAATCACACCTAAACAAGCTGTAGTTTACATGTGTTTAAATGGGCACATCCCCAACCTGTAAATTTTTCTAGATATGGATATAGTTCCTCCATAAATAATCTTTTGACAGGGATGTAATTATGAATTAATATGGATGTAATTATAATGAATCACACCTAATAAGATGGAGTTTACATGTGTTTAAATGGGCACATCCCCAACATGTTAATTTTTCTTGATATGGATAATGAATTTTACCTGTAACTGAACTTGTGACAACGATATAATTATGAGTCAATATGGATATAGTTATGCTGCAATCATGCCAAATGAGCAGGTAGTTTACATGTGTTTCACAACCCATCATGTTAATTTGCTAGATATGCAATTATGAATCAATATGGATATAGTCTTGCCATAATAAATGCCTAACCAGGAGGTAGTTTACATGTGTTTGAATTGGCACAACCCAACCTGTATGGATGTAGTTTTGCTGCAATCATGCCTAACCAAGATGTAGTTCACCCATATTTAAGTGGACACATCATAGCCTGTTAGTTTCCTAGATGTGAACGTAGTTTAGCCATAATTGAAATTGCGGCAAGGATATAATTATGAGTCTGTATGGATGTAGTATTCTATAATGCCCAACAAGGAAGTAGTTTACAAGAATTTTCATAAACCATCTTATTTGTGTGCTAGATATGGATATAATTTCTCCATAATTAAAATTTACCAGAGATGTAATTAGGAATCAATATGAATGTAGTTTTACTGTGATAAATGACTAACCAGGACGAAGTTTACATCTATTTAAATTGGCACAACCAAACATGTTTGGGATGTAATTATGAATTCATATGGATGTAGTTTTGCAATAATAAATGCCGAACTAGGATATAGTTTACATGTACTCAAACTAGATTCACATGATATATTTTTCTATATATGGATGCAGTTTCATAGCTACCTTTGCGCTACAGATCTAATTATGTATTGGTATTGATACATATAGTTTTTTTTATGTAATTATACATAAGGCGGATGTAGTTTACATGTGCTTAAATGTGCACTGCCCAACATGTTGTTTTGTTAGATATGTATGTAGTTTCTACATAATTAATCATTGTGAGCGGGATGTAATTATTAATCCATACGGATATAGTTTGGGTGTAATTATGCCTATCCAAGATGCAGTTTACATGTGTTTAAGTGGACACATCCTAACTTGTTATTTGGCTATATGTGGATGTAGTTTCTCCACAATTGAACTTGCGACAAGGATATAATATGAGTCAAATACATATGTAGTTAGCTATAATCATGCCTAGAAGATAGTAGCTTGAAACTATTTGCACAACCCATTACGTTATTTTGTTAGATATGGATATAACTTCTCTATAATTTAACTTTGTTAGAGATGTAACTTTTAGTCAATATGGATGTAGGTTTGCTATGATTCAAGCCTACTCATGATGTAGCTTACTTGTGTTTAAATGGCATAACACATAATGATTTTTAGGCATGGATCTATAGTCTACATAATTGTACTTGCACTAGAGGTATAATTATGGATCAATACACATGTAGCATACCCGTGTTTAAATGGCATAACGCATGATGTTTTTCTGCTAGGCATGAATCTATATTTTGCTAGAGATGTACTTATGAGTCAATATGGATGTAGTTTGTTATAACCATGCCTAAATTGGATGTAGTTTACATGTGTTTAAATGTGCACAAACAAACATGTTATGTTTCTAGATATGGATGTAGTCCCATTATTACTACTCTTGTAAAATGGATGTAACTATGTATCAATATCTATGTATTTTCGATGCAATATGCCTAACTAAGATGTAGTGTACATGTTTTTAAATGGACATATCCTAGCATGTTATTTTGGTAGATGTGGATGTAGTTTAGCCATAATTGAACTTGTGAAATGATATAATTATGAGTCAATATGGATGTAGTTTGCTATCAGGGCCAACCCTGAGAGGGGCGCCGGGGGAGGGGCAGAGGGGGCATCCGCCCTGGGCCCCGGGTACCAAGGGCCCCCCAGCTGCTCTGCTTAGGCCTAGGCCTCCAGCCTTATTACATGGTGCTCCAGCGTAATAAAATGATGCCGCTGGGCCTTGTCCAATTAGGCGCACGAGCAGGGATTAATTGCCCCAAAAAAAGGCAGCGATAGATCCATACGGAAGACTTCGGAGTAGCGCTCGATTCGTTGATTTGTTTCCTAAAAAAAGGTAGCAGTCATTTGGTATGACTAGCACCCAACATGCGGCCAGGTAGGAGCGATTATTTGATTTGCATTGCAATAGGTACCTTTCATCTCTCTATTCTAGTCCTTCATGTTGCACCCTTGGCCGATCGCCTGAATATTTTCTCAACCTGTTAGTAGGCGGCGGCGGGCAACTACGGAGAGGTAGTGCAACATAAGCAATGGAGAGCCAGCGATAACAATCAGAATCGAGGGCAGAGCACAATAGGGTTCTTCGACGACCAGGTATTACTTATGTTCCATGTTTATCTGTTTGGTCTAGCGTGTTCTTCTCAGCTGATTGGCCGCAAGCTTGTTTTTTCTAGAAACATGAAAAGATAGCACACCATTGTTCTTCTATACATGAATTTCTATCGCTAACTAATATGCCGACAATTCTTTACTTCATCTAAGACCCCTGTGTGAAGCCACATGATTGATTCGGTTGCATTGCTGTCATTTCCCAACGTTGTCGGATCAATACCTCATACTCCCTCGGTCCCAAAAAACTTGTCTTACATTTGTTTGTATACCAATGTATTTAGATACAAATGTATCTTGACACGTTTTAATGTTATATACATCTATATCGAGAGAAATCTAAGACAAGCTTTTTGGACAGAGGTAATATATTGTTTGAAAATGCTCTACGAACAAATTCATGAGGGCTTGCCACTTTCTCCAATGATAATGGAACTACTACGGTTATCATTCATATGAAACACCTCAGAACTGTAGATATCACTCTTGGACCTTATATTTCTTCACTCGTTCCTTGTTTGCATATTAAGGGCCTCGGATTGTACTTTCGTCTAGGGCCCCCAAAATCTCAAGACCGGCCCTGTTTGCTATGAGCATGGCCAACTAAGAAGATTACAACATTCTTCACAACCAATCATGTTAAGTTTCTAGATGTGGATAAGTTTCTCCATAATTAAAATTTCCAATGATGTAATTATGAATCAATATATATGTAGTTTTGCCTTTATACATTCCTATCCAGGAGGTAGTTTACATATGTTTAAAATGGCACAACCCAACATGTTAGGGATGTTTTTTTCTAGACATGGATCAGTATGGATGTGATATGTTGCTAGATATGGATGTAGTCCCTTCATTATTACCTTTGTCACATGGATGTAATTATGAACCAATATGGATGTAGTTTCTATGCAATCGAGCCTAACCATGATGAAGTTTACATTTGTTCAAATGGACACACCCAAACATGTTGTTATGCTAGACAGGGATGTAGATTAGCCATAATTGATCTTGTGACAAGGATATAATTATGAGTCAATATTGATCTAGGTTACTATAATCATACCCAACAAAGAAGTAATTTACAACTGTTTTCACAACCCATCGTGTTACTGTGCTAGACATGGATGTAATTTCTTCATAATTAAAATCTGCTAGAGATGTAATTATGAATCAATATGGATGTAATTATGAATCAACGTCTATTTCTCTTCTGGTCGGCTCGGCCGCTCGAAGCTATACTGTTTGACTCTAGGTAGCAGGGATGAGAAAGGTGACCTTCCATTTGGACCGAAGTTGAGAGATCCTAATGACTACAGAAATCCAGTAAAACTTGATCATTTGTCGAGAGGACAGAACTCGAACCAGAGAAGCAAGAACCGAACAAAATACTCGGGCACCAAAACGAAACCAGATGGTGGAGAAGAGGTAGTCATGCCTAACCAGGATGTAGTTTACATGTGTTTAATGGACACATCCTAGCATGTTTTTTTGCTAAATGTGGACGTAGATTAGCCATAATTGAACTTGGGACAAGGATTTTTGCAATCATGTTACTATGCTAGTTATGGATATAATTTCTCCAAAACTAAAATTTGCGAGAGATGAAATTATGAATGAATATGGTTGATGTTTTGCCATAATAAATGCCTAACCAGGAGGAAGTTTACATGTGTTTAAATTGGCACAACCCAACATGCTAGGGATGTTATTACGAATTAATATGGATGTAGTTTTGCCATAATAAATGTCTAACTAGGATGTAATTTACATGTACTCAGACTAGAAGCACATGAAATTCATTTTTTCTTGATATGGATGTAGTTTCATAACTACATCTACGCTAGAGATGTAATTATTTGTCAATATGGAACTAGTTAATTTTATATAATTTTCCTAAACTAGATCAATCTCCATCTGCTTAACTATGCACTGCCAAACGTGTTATTTATGCTAGATATATATGCAGTTTCTCCATGATTGCTCTTTGTTTCCTGGATGTAAGTATTAATCAATATGGATGTAGTGTTCCTGTAATAATGACTAACCAAGAGGTAGTTTACATGTGTTACGTGGACACATCCTAACTTGTTATTTTCCTAGATGTGTATGCAGTTATCCACAATTGATCTTGCACCAAGGATATAGTGATGAGTCAAATATGTATGTAGTTTGCTATAATCATGCCTAACAAGATAGTAGTTTTCTACTATTTGCACAACCCATCACATTGTTTTTCTAGATACGGATATAATTTGTCCATAATTAAACTTTGTCAGAGATGTAACTATCGTTCAATATGGATGTAGGTTTGCTATAATCTTGCCGAATCAGGATGTAGCTTACTTGTGTTTAAATGGCATAACACATGATGTTTTTTTGCTAGGCATGGATCTATATTATGCATAATTAGACTTGCACCAGTGCTGTAATTATTGATCAATATGTATGTAGTTTTTCTATTGTCAAGCCAAACTAAGATGTAGTTTATATACATTTAGATGGCATGACCTAGCATTTTATTTCTACTAGATATGGGTGTTGTTTCTCTACAATTTATATTTACTTCTGGGATGTAAGTTTGAATTAGTTTGCATATAGTTTTTTAATAATCATGCCCAACCATAACGTTATTTTTGCGTGTTCAAACTGTCCAAACCCAGGATGTCATTTTGCTAGTTATGGGTGTAGTCTTGCAAAAATCATGCCTTCCCATGTTATAGTTTATATGTATTTAAATGAGCACACCCCAACATGTTATTTTGCTTCATATGGTTGTAGTTTCTCCATAATTATATTTTCGTGAGAGATGTAATTATGAATCAATCTAGATATAGTTTTTCTATAGTAATGCCCAGCTAGAATGTAGTTTACATTTATTCAAACTATCATCACGTGATTTTTTCCAAGATATCGATGCAGTTTCATAATGACAGTTGCGCCAGTAATGGAATTATGAATAAATATGGATGTAGGTTTTCTATAATTATAAGGAGGATGCAAGGTTACATGTCATTTTGCTTGATATGGATGTTATTACTTCATTATTAGTATTGTGACTAGGATGTGATTATGAATCAACATGTGTAGGTTTGCTATAATTATGACTATCCAAGATCTAGCTTACACGTGCTTAGAGTGTCCACCTCTCCTAACATGTTATTTTGCTAGATATGGATGTAGTTCCTCGATAAATACTCTTGTGACAGGGATGTAACTATGAATTAATATGGATGTAGTTCCTCCATAAATACTGTTGTGACAGGGGTGTAATTATGAATTAATATGTATGTAATTTTAATGAACCACACCTAAAGAAGATGTAGTTTACATGTGTTTAAATGGGCACATCCCCAACCTGTTATTTTTTCTAGATATGGATGTATTTCCTCCCTAAATACTCTTTTGGTAGGGATGTAATGATGAATTAATACATATGTAATTCCTCCATAAATACTCTTGTGATAGGGGTGTAATTATGAATTAATATGGATGTAGTTTGAATGAATCAGACCTAAACAAGATGTAGTTTACATGTGTTTAAATGGGCACATCCCCAACCTGTTAATTTTTCTAGATATGGATGTAGTTCCTCCATAAATAATCTTTTGACATGGATGTAATTATGAATTAATATGGATGTAATTTTAATGAATCACACCTAATAAGATCTATTTTTACATGTGTTTAAATGGGCACATCCCCAACCTCTTAATTTTTCTTGATATGGATAAAGAATTTTACCAATAACTAAACTTGTGACAACGATATAATTATGAGTCAATATGGATATAGTTGTGCTAGAATCATGCAAAATGAGTAGGTAGTTTACATGTGTTTCACAACCCATCATGTTATTTTGCTAGATATGCAATTATGAATTAATATGGATTTATTCTTGCCATAATAAATGCCTAACCAAGAGGTAGTTTACATGTGTTTGAATTGGCACAACCCAACCTGTATGGTTGTAGTTTTGCTGGAATCATGCCTAACCAAGATGTAGTTCACCCATATTTAAGTGGACACATCATAGCATGTTAGTTTCCTAGATGTGGATGTAGTTTAGCCATAATTGAAATTGCGGCAAGGATATAATTATGAGTCGGTATGGATGTAGTATTCTATAATGCCCAACAAAGAAGTAGTTTACAAGAATTTTCAGAACCCATCTTATTTGTGTGCTAGGTATTGATATAATTTCTCCATAATTAAAATTTACCAGAGATGTAATTAGGAATCAATATGAATGTAGTTTGACGGTAATAAATACCTAACCAGGAGGAAGTTTACATCTATTTGAATTGGCACAACCAAACATGTTTGGGATGTAATTATGAATTCATATGGATGTAGTTTTGCAATAATAAACGTCGAACTAGGATATAGTTTACATGTACTCAAGCTAGATTCACATGATATATTTTTCTATATATGGATGCAGTTTCATAGCTACATTTGCGCTACAGATGTAATTATGTATTGGTATTGACAAATATGTAGTTTTTTTTACGTAATTATGCATAAGGCGGATGTAGTTTACATCTATTTAAATTGGCACAACCAAACATGTTTGGGATGTAATTATGAATTCATATGGATGTAGTTTTGCAATAATAAATGTCGAACTAGGATATAGTTTAAATGTACTCAAACTAGATTCACATGATATATTTTTCTATATATGGATGCAGTTTCATAGCTACATTTGCGCTACAGATCTAATTATGTATTGGTATTGATACATATAGTTTTTTTACATAATTATACATAAGGCGGATGTAGTTTACATGTGCTTAAATGTGCACTGCCCAACATGTTGTTTTGTTAGATATGTATGTAGTTTCCACATAATTAATCATTGTGAGGGGGATGTAATTATTAATCCATACAGATGTAGTTTTGGTGTAATTATTGTGACGCCCCCGGCTCAATAGTGCACTAATCATACTCGCAAATGCACACGATCAAGCTTAAGGACTCACGGGAAGATATCACAACACAACTCTAAAACATAAATAAAGTCATACAAGCTTTATATTACAAGCCAGGGGCCTCGAGGGCTCGAATACATAAGCTTGCGTACAAGCGTCAGCGGAAGCATCAGATATCTGAGTACAGATATAAAAGAAAACAAAGATTGGCCCTTAAAAGGCAGGACAAAAGAAAACACTACGATTGAAAGGCGCAGGCCTCCTGCCTGGGACCCTCCGAACCTACTCCTGGTCGTCGGCTAGCTCGTAGTAGTATCCACCCTCGGGGTAGAAGTAGTGATAGTCGGCGGGAGCAGCTGTCTCAGGGGCTCCGTCATCTAGTTGCATCAAAAGGGGTATAGGGAAAAAAAAGAAAGCAAAGCAACCGTGAGTACTCATCCGAAGTACTCAGCAAGCAAGGATCTACACTACATATGCAACATTATCAAAGGGAGGCTGTATATGTGGACTGGGCTGCAGAAATGCCAGAATAGAGAGGAGGCCTAGTCCTATCGAAGTCTAGCATCTTCAGAGGTCTTGCAGCATTAGAAGAGTGTAGATTAGTACCGTATAAAGTAGCAGTATCATTAAGTCTCAACTTCACCCAGAGATCCTTTCTCGACTCCCTGCAAGAAAGCAATCCCAGAGCCATAGTATCCAATTCTATCACTAGTAGAAAAAGGGCCATTTGTCCCGGTTCATAAGGCCCATTTGTCCCGGTTTGGGAACCGGGACTAAAGGGTCAGGACTAAAGCCCAACACCTTTAGTCCCGGTTCTTATACGAACCGGGACAGATGGGGCTCCACGTGGCCGCCTGCTGGAGCTCGGGCTGGAGGACCTTTAGTCCCGGTTGGTAACACCAACCGGAACTAAAGGAATTTTCTGAAAAAAAAATTGAATTTTTTTAAATTTTTTTCTTCTGATTTTCAAATATTTGATCTATTTGACAATTTAATCTCTAATCACCCCTCCCTCCTCACTGCTTTAGAATTTAATCTCTAATCTCTAATCAGCACTCATTCCAAATCATCTAACTTCCCGGCCGGTCACCCATCCTCTCACTACTCCAGCCTGAGCACGCTTAACTTTCGAGTTCTATTCCCCCTAGTTTCTAAGTCTGCACTTGTTGTTTTCCTGACAATACTAAGCTGTCAATCCTATTAACCCTTAGGAGTTGAACTTGAGCATTAAGCACCGTCTGAGTTTGAAACTATTATTCTAAAAAACAATAATTATTTAGTAACACTAATATTTCTTGAATAAATAGTTTGACCATAGTTTGACCACAGTTTGACTTGAATTGACCATAGTTTAACCTGAATTGACCATAGTTTGACCAAAATTCAAAAAAACTGAAATAATTATTTAGTAACACTAATATTTCTTGAATAAGTAGTTTGACCATAGTTTGACCAGATTTAACCAAAATTAAAAAAAAACTGAAATTTGAGCATAACTTTTTTTCCTTTAAGATTTTGAGGATTCTAAAATTTGCAAAACCGCCAATGGCTGTCGGAATCGGATGCGGATTTTCGTGCTGATTTTTTTGATATATTATGCGTTTTTTTTTCGACATCGTATGCAAAAGATATGGGCGTTTTACTTTTTCATAACACTTTTTTGCAAAACATGTCCAAATTTAAGTTTTTTAATTTTCCTAACTAGTAGATGTAGTAACATAACTACATCTCGAAGGATTTTAATTTTTGAAGTTTTTATCATTTTCTTTTGTTTTTTACAAAACTGAAATGATGATACACAGGAGGGTAGAGTTTGAACCTCTTTAGTCTGGGATGGTGTCCATCCAATCCTACCGTCTACTACATCTGCTAGCGCCGTCTAACATGTGACTAGGAGCAAAAAGAATTAAATTAAAAACTATTTTTAAACTCAAATTATTCACAATCTAGGATTTGAAGCAAATTTGAACAAATTCATATTTAAATCATTCAAATTTGAAAACTAATGGCACAAACAGAAACTAGACAAAATTTTGAATCTAATGCAAAAAGAATCACTCAAAAACATCAAATATCCTAAAAGATATAAGCAATTTAAAACAGAAACTAAACACAAAGAACAAATGAAAAAACAAAAAACAAATTTCAAAACCCCTTTAGTCCCGGTTGGTGGCTCAAACCGGGACTAAAGGTGTAACTTTTAGTCCCAGTTTGAGCCACCAACCGGGACTAAAGCATCAAACCCTTTAGTCCCGGTTCGTGGCTCGAAACGGGACTAAAGGTCTAACCTTTAGTCCCGGTTTGAGCCACGAACCGGAACTAAAGGGCATCACACCCTTTAGTCCCGGTTCGTGGCTCCAACCGGGACTAAAGGTCACATTTGAACCGGGACTAATGCCTGCCCAGCGCCCTAGCCGCTCGAACCGAGACTAATGCTCACATTAGTCCCGGTTCATAATGCAACCGGGACTAATGCTCCGATCCGGCTGTGACGAAAGCCCTGTTTTCTACTAGTGTAATTGTATCAATCAGGATACAACTCCGAGTGTCCTTTACCGTAGGACCGACTATCGATAGGTGTGTTCTTCCCTGCAGGGGTGCACCAACTTACCCAATACGCTCGATTAACTCCGGCCGGACACACTTTCTGGGTCATGCCCGGCCTCGGCCAAACGATACACCGCAGCTCTACCTACAGCTCAGCAGAGAGGTCCCCGCCGGTCTACATCCTAAGCGCTCAGGGGTCTTGGGCCATCGCCCTATGCACTCCGGGTCGTTGCGAGCAGGGTGAAGCCAGGCACCAGGAGGGCGCCGGTCCGTCCCGACCGCAAGGCTGAACTAGACGTCTGACAGAGCTTTCGGCTGATGCTACGATGCAGAACGCCCATACTATGCCCACGTGATGGTTAGTGCTATCAGGCCAGAGGCCTGCTCGGATCAAATATCCAAATCGTTAGTACCTAGGGGTTGCGGTAACGAGCAGAGACTCACGAAAGATGTGACCCCGTCGCCCCGTCTCGAGGACTTGCGGCACGGGTCAAGAATGCCCGGCCACGCCTCGTATTCACCACTCGGGCACCATCCAGGCAACCCGTCTTCACATCACACGCGGGTACCCCTCAGGGTCGACCCGCCTTCCAAGTAACAGTGTAAAGCCCAAGTATCCGTGTGTCCATATCATTAGGGGAATCCGAGGTATCACCCTCGTTGGATTCCTACTCGATGTATCCGTCAAGGTGAACTCGGAGGAATCACCCTCGATGAGTTCACACTTGATGTGTTGCACGACAGCGTCGTTATCGGAAGTGGTGAAGGAGGAATCACCCTCGATGACCACGACCGAATAGCTACTCTACAGAGTTAACATCAGAAGTGCTACACGAGGTATCACCCTCGGCACTCGATAGTAACGCTGCAGTGTCGTTACAACTAATGGGGTGATGTGTGGTGCCGGGGCCTGGTCTTCAATCCCGTTGATCGGGTCTTCTGATAATCCAGCGTGGCAGTAGGGACAAGTGGGGGTCACTGGTGGGTCTCTAACCAGCCTATACTAAGCAGTTTAGGATAGGCCGGTAAGGTTTCAACAACAGGTTACAATAAACAGGCTATGCATCAGAATAGGTAAAGCAGTAGTAGCAGCAATTCTAATGCAAGCATGAGAGAGAAAGAATAGGCGATATCGGTATGCTCAAAGGGGGGGGTGCTTGCCTGGTTGCTCGGCGGCAAGGGCAAGGTCGTCAACGCTAGCGTCGGGCTCTGGAGCTGCGTCGGTACAGGGAACTGCGTCGGGGTCTAACAAGAGAGAATAGGGGGAGGAAACAATAAATACAAGCAAACAGATGCAACAAGATGCATGACATGGCAATACGCAGTGCTAGGGGTAGTCTAACAAAGTACTACACGTATCAGACGGAGCGGGAGAATATCTGACGATATTTCCCGAGTCTTTGGATTTATCGGACAGGCGATCCGGAGAGGGAAATTCCATGTTCAGCAGGCTAGGAGCATGTGACAGATGAAAGGAGGGCATATTCGGATTCGTGGGATTTTTCTGATCAATTTTCATATATAAATTATTTTCATCGGAGTTACGGATTAAAAGATATGATTTTCTAAAGTTTTTATTAATTTCTAGAATTTCTGGATTTAACTAAATCAACATTATCCAGAACAGTACAGGGTGATGTCATCGTGACGTAATGCTGATGTCAGCAGTCAACGGTCGGCTGACCAAGGTCAAATCTGACCTGTGGGTCCAGTGGGACCCACATGTCAGCTTCTAATTAGTCTAAGCAGAGTAAATTTTAACTAATTAGCTAATTATGCTACTTGGCCCACCTGTCAGTGTCACATTAACTTAATTAATTAATTTTAAAATGTTTTAGTTAAATATTGGAGGTGGTGGCCCACAGGTCAGTGACTAGACCTGGTCCAGTCAGCGGTTGACTTCGGTCAACAGGTCAATTGGGCCCATCGGTCAGTGACACAAGGCGGGCCCCATGGCTGCCGCGTCAGCGCCACGTCGGCGCCGTCGCCGGAACTTCGCCGACGACCATTTTCTGCGGCGGCGCGCGTCGGGGGTGGCCGGAAAACGCACACAGGGGGTCTCCGGACCCGGCGTTTAGATCGTTCGGCTGCGGGCGAGCTCGCGAGTCGAACGGCGGTGGTGGCGGGGGCAGTAGCGGCCGGAGCTGGCCGGACCAAACACGGCCGGTGGCGGTGGCGTTCGGACGAGCTCGAGCTCGTCGACGCAGGGCACGGCAGGCGACGGGGATGGGCATTTTGGGTCCCTGGGAAGCCCAGGAGCACGACGCAGTGCTCGAGTGCGGTCGGCTTTCGTGGTGGCCACGGCGGTGCGGTAAGCGGCGGCGGTCGGAGTATGGCAACGCGATGGGACAGCTACGGCCACGCAATGGGCCAGGGAGAGAGGGAGGGGGCCAGGGATTTTCGTGCTGATTTTTTTGATATATTATGCATTTTTTTTCGACATCGTATGCAAAAGATATGGCCGTTTCACTTTTTCATAACACCTTTTTGCAAAACATGTCCAAATTTAAGTTTTTTAATTTTCCTAACTAGTAGATGTAGTAACATAACTACATCTCGAAGGATTTTAATTTTTGAAGTTTTTATCATTTTCTTTTGTTTTTTACAAAACTGAAATGACGATACAAAGGGGGGGTAGAGTTTGAACCTCTTTAGTCCGGGATGGTGTCCATCCAATCCTACTGTCTACTACATCTGCTAGCGCCGTCTAACATGTGACTAGGAGCAAAAAGAATTAAATTAAAAACTATTTTTAAACTCAAATTATTCACAATCTAGGATTTGAAGCAAATTTGAACAAATTCATATTTAAATCATTCAAATTTGAAAACTAATGGCACAAACAGAAACTAGACAAAATTTTGAATCTAATGCAAAAAGAATCACTCAAAAACATCAAATATCCTAAAAGATATAAGCAATTTAAAACAGAAACTAAACACAAAGAACAAATGAAAAAACAAAAAACAAATTTCAAAACCCCTTTAGTCCCGGTTGGTGGCTCAAACCGGGACTAAAGGTGTAACTTTTAGTCCCGGTTTGAGTCACCAACCGGGACTAAAGCCTCAACCCCTTTAGTCCCGGTTCGTGGCTCGAACCGGAACTAAAGGTCTAACCTTTAGTCCCGGTTTGAGCCACGAACCGGGACTAAAGGGCATCGCACCCTTTAGTCCCGGTTCGTGGCTCCAACCGGGACTAAAGGTCACATTTGAACCGGGACTAATGCCTGCCCAGCGCCCTAGCCGCTCGAACCGGAACTAATGCCTGCCCAGCGCCCTAGCCGCTCGAACCGGGACTAATGCTCACATTAGTCCCGGTTCATAATGCAACCGGGACTAATGCTCCGATCCGGCTGTGACGAAAGCCCTGTTTTCTACTAGTGTAATTGTATCAATCAGGATACAACTCCGAGTGTCCTTTACTGTAGGACCGGCTATCGATAGGTGTGTTCTTCCCTGCAGGGGTGCACCAACTTACCCAACACGCTCGATTAACTCCGGCCGGACACACTTTCCTGGGTCATGCCCGGCCTCGGCCAAACGATACAACGCAGCCCTACCTACAGCTCAGGAGAGAGGTCCCCGCCGGTCTACATCCTAAGCGCTCAGGGGTCTTGGGCCATCGCCCTATGCACTCCGGGTCGTTGCGAGCAGGGTGAAGCCAGGCACCAGGAGGGCGCCGGTCCGTCCCGGCCGCAAGGCTGAACTAGACGTCTGACAGAGCTTTCAGCTGATGCTACGATGCAGAACGCCCATACTATGCCGACGTGATGGCTACTGCTATCAGGCCAGAGGCCTACTCGGATCAAATATCAAAATCGTTAGTACCTTGGGGTTGCGGTAACGAGCAGAGACTCATGAAAGATGTGACCCCGTCGCCCCGTCTCGAGGACTTGCGGCAAGGTTCAAGATTGCCCGGCCACGCCTCGTATTCACCACGCGGGCACCATCCAGGCAACCCGTCTTCACATCACACGCGTGTACCCCTCAGGGTCGACCCGCCTTCCAAGTAACAGTGTAAAGCCCAAGTATCCATGTGTCCATATCATTAGGGGAATCCGAGGTATCACCCTCGTTGGATTCCTACTCGATGTATCCGTCAAGGTGAACTAGGAGGAATCACCCTCGATGGGTTCACACTTGATGTGTTGCACGACAGCGTCGTTATCGGAAGTGGTGAAGGAGGAATCACCCTCGATGACCACGACCGAATAGCTACTCTACAGAGTTAACATCAGAAGTGCTACACGAGGTATCACCCTCGGCACTCGATAGTAACGCTGCAGTGTCGTTACAACTAATGGGGTGATGTGTGGTGCCGGGGCCTGGTCTTCAATCCCGTTGATCGGGTCTTCTGATAATCCAGCGGGGCAGTAGGGACAAGTGGGGGTCACTGGTGGGTCTCTAACCAGCCTATACTAAGCAGTTTAGGATAAGCCGGTAAGGTTTCAACAGCAGGTTACAATAAACAGGCTATGCATCAGAATAGGTAAAGCAGTAGTAGCAGCAATTCTAATGCAAGCATGAGAGAGAAAGAATAGGCGATATCGGTATGCTCAAAGGGGGGGGGGGTGCTTGCCTGGTTGCTCGGCGGCAAGGGCAAGGTCGTCAACGCTGGCTTCGGGCTCTGGAGCTGCGTCGGTACCGGGAACTGCGTCGGGGTCTAACAAGAGAGAATAGGGGGAGGAAACAATAAATACAAGCAAACAGATGCAACAAGATGCATGACATGGCAATACGCAGTGCTAGGGGTAGTCTAACGCAGTACTACACGTATCAGACGGAGCGGGAGAATATCTGACGATATTTCCCGAGTCTTTGGATTTATCGGACAGGCGATCCGGAGAGGGAAATTCCATGTTCAGCATGCTAGGAGCATGTGACAGATGAAAGGAGGGCATATTCGGATTCGTGGGATTTTTCTGATAAATTTTCATATATAAATTATTTTCATCGGAGTTACGGATTAAAAGATATGATTTTCTAAAGTTTTTATTAATTTCTGGAATTTCTGGATTCAATTAAATCAACATTAACCAGAACAGTACAGGGTGATGTCATCATGACGTAATGCTGATGTCAGCAGTCAGCGGTCGGCTGACCAAGGTCAAATCTGACCTGTGGGTCCAGTGGGACCCACATGTCAACCTCTAATTAGTCTAAGCAGAGTAAATTTTAACTAATTAGCTAATTATGCTACTGGGCCCACCTGTCAGTGTCACATTAAGTTAATTAATTAATTTTAAAATATTTTAGTTAAATAGGGGAGGTGGTGGCCCACAGGTCATTGACTGGACCTGGTCCAGTCAGCGGTTGACTTCGGTCAACAGGTCAATTGGGCCCATCGGTCAGTGACACAAGGCGGGCCCCATGGCTGCCGCGTCAGCGCCACGTCGGTGCCATCGCCGGAACTTCGCCGGCGACCGTTTTCTGCGGCGGCGCGCATCGGGGGTGGCCGGAAAACGCACACAGGGGGTCTCCGGACCCGACGTTTAGCTCGTTCGGCTGCGGGCGAGCTCGCGCGTCGAACGGCGGTGGTGGCGGGGGCTGTAGCGGCCGGAGCTGGCCGGACCAAACACGGCCGGCGGCGGAGGCCTTCGGACGAGCTCGAGCTCGTCGACGCAGGGCACGACAGGCGACGGGGATGGGCATTTTGGGTCCCTGGGAAGCCCAGGAGCATGATGCAGTGCTCGAGTGCGGTCGGCGTTCGTGGTGGCCACGGCGGTGCGGTAAGCGGCGGCGGTCGGAGTACGGCAACGCGATGGGACAGCTACGGCCATGCAAAGGGCCAGGGAGAGAGGGAGGGGGCCAGGGATTTTCGTGCCGGTTTTTTTTGATATATTATGCGTTTTTTTTCGACATCGTATGCAAAAGATATGGCCGTTTTACTTTTTCATAACACTTTTTTGCAAAACATGTCGAAATTTAAGTTTTTTAATTTTCCTAAATAGTAGATGTAGTAACATAACTACATCTCGACGGATTTTAATTTTTGAGGTTTTTATCATTTTCTTTTGTTTTTTACAAAACTGAAATGATGATACACAGGGGGGGGGGGTAGAGTTTGAACCTCTTTATTCCGGGATGGTGTCCATCCAATCCTACCGTCTACTACATCTGCTAGCGCCGTCTAACATGTGACTAGGAGCAAAAAGAATTAAATTAAAAACTATTTTTAAACTCAAATTATTCACAATCCAGGATTTGAAGCAAATTTGAACAAATTCATATTTAATTTATTCAAATGTGAAAACTAATGGCACAAACAGAAACTAGACAAAATTTTGAATCTAATGCAAAAAGAATCACTCAAAAACATCAAATATCCTAAAAGATATAAGAAATTTAAAACAGAAACTAAACACAAAGAACAAATGAAAAAACAAAAAACAAATTTCAAAACCCCTTTAGTCCCGGTTGGTGGCTCAAACCGGGACTAAAGGTGTAACTTTTAGTCCCGGTTTGAGCCACCAACCGGGACTAAAGCCTCAACCCCTTTAGTCCCGGTTCGTGGCTCGAACCGGGACTAAAGGTCTAACCTTTAGTCCCGGTTTGAGCCACGAACCGGGACTAAAGGTCTAACCTTTAGTCCCGGTTTGAGCCACGAACCGGGACTAAAGGGCATCGCACCCTTTAGTCCCGGTTCGTGGCTCCAACCGGGACTAAAGGTCACATTTGAACCGGGACTAATGCCTGCCCAGCGCCCTAGCCGCTCGAACCGGGACTAATGCTCACATTAGTCCCGGTTCATAATGCAACCGGGACTAATGCTCCCATCCGGCTGTGACAAAAGCCCTTTTTTCTACTAGTGTAATTGTATCAATCAGGATACAACTCCGAGTGTTCTTTACCGTAGGACCGGCTATCGATAGGTGTGTTCTTCCCAGCAGGGGTGCACCAACTTACCCAACACGCTCGATTAACTCCGGCCGGACACACTTTCCTGGGTCATGCCCGGCCTCGGCCAAACGATACACCGCAGCCCTACCTACAGCTCAGCAGAGAGGTCCCCGCCGGTCTACATCCTAAGCGCTCAGGGGTCTTGGGCCATCGCCCTATGCACTCCGGGTCGTTGCGAGCAGGGTGAAGCCAGGCACCAGGAGGGCGCCGGTCTGTCCCGGCCGCAAGGCTGAACTAGACGTCTGACAGAGCTTTCGGCTAATGCTACGATGCAGAACGCCCATACTATGCCGACATGATGGTTAGTGCTATCAGGCCAGAGGCCTGCTCGGATCAAATATCCAAATCGTTAGTACCTTGGGGTTGCGGTAACGAGCACAGACTCACGAAAGATGTGACCCCGTCGCCCCGTCTCGAGGACTTGCGGCAAGGGTCAAGAATGCCCGGCCTCGCCTCGTATTCACCACTCGGTCACCATCCAGGCAACCCGTCTTCACATCACACGCGGGTAACCCTCAGGGTCGACCCGCCTTCCAAGTAACAGTGTAAAGCCCAAGTATCCATGTGTCCATATCATTAGGGGAATCTGAGGTATCACCCTCGCTGGATTCCTACTCGATGTATCCGTCAAGGTGAACTCGGAGGAATCACCCTCGATGGGTTCACAATTGATGTGTTGCACGACAGCGTCGTTATCAGAAGTGGTGAAGGAGGAATCACCCTCGATGACCACGACCGAATAGCTACTCTACAGAGTTAACATCAGAAGTGCTACACGAGGTATCACCCTCGGCACTCGATAGTAACGCTGCAGTGTCGTTACAACTAAGGGGGTGACGTGTGGTGCCGGGGCCTGGTCTTCAATCCCGTTGATCGGGTCTTCTGATAATCCAGCGGGGCAGTAGGGACAAGTGGGGGTCACTGGTGGGTCTCTAACCAGCCTATACTAAGCAGTTTAGGATAAGCCGGTAAGGTTTCAACAGCAGGTTACAGTAAACAGGCTATGCATCAGAATAGGTAAAGCAGTAGTAGCAACAATTCTAATGCAAGCATGAGAGAGAAAGAATAGGAGATATCGGTATGCTCAAAGGGGGGGGGGTGCTTGCCTGGTTGCTCGGCGGCAAGGGCAAGGTCGTCAACGCTGGCGTCGGGCTCTGGAGCTGCGTCGGTACCGGGAACTGCATCGGGGTCTAACAAGAGAGAATAGGGAGAGGAAACAATAAATACAAGCAAACAGATGCAACAAGATGCATGACATGGCAATACGCAGTGCTAGGGGTAGTCTAACGCAGTACTACACGTATCAGACGGAGCGGGAGAATATCTGATGATATTTCCCGAGTCTATGGATTTATCGGACAGGCGATCCGGAGAGGGAAATTCCATGTTCAGCATGCTAGGAGCATGTGACAGATGAAAGGAGGGCATATTCGGATTCGTGGGATTTTTTTGATCAATTTTCATATATAAATTATTTTCATCGGAGTTACGGATTAAAAGATATGATTTTCTAAAGTTTTTATTAATTTCTGGAATTTCTGGATTTAATTAAATCAACATTATCCAGAACAGTACAGGGTGATGTCATCGTGACGTAATGCTGATGTCAGCAGTCAACGGTCGGCTGACCAAGGTCAAATCTGACCTGTGGGTCCAGTGGGACCCACATGTCAGCCTCTAATTAGTCTAAGCAGAGTAAATTTTAACTAATTAGCTAATTATGCTACTGGGCCCACCTGTCAGTGTCACGTTAAGTTAATTAATTAATTTTAAAATGTTTTAGTTAAATAGGGGAGGTGGTGGCCCACAGGTCAGTGACTGGACCTGGTCCAGTCAGCGGTTGACTTCGGTCAACAGGTCAATTGGGCCCATCGGTCAGTGACACAAGGCGGGCCCCATGGCTGCCGCGTCAGCGCCACGTCGGCGCCGTCGCCGGAACTTCGCCGGTGACCGTTTTCTGCGGCGGCGCGCCTCGGGGGTGGCCGGAAAACACACACAGGGGGTCTCCGGACCCGGCGTTTAGATCATTCGGCTGCGGGCGAGCTCGCGCGTCGAACGGCGGTGGTGGCGGGGGCTGTAGCGGCCGGAGCTGGCCGGACCAAACACGGCCGGCGGCGGTGCTGTTCGGACGAGCTCGAGCTCGTCGACGCAGGGCACGGCAGGCGACGGGGATGGGCATTTTCGGTCCCTGGGAAGCCCAGGAGCACGACGCAGTGCTCGAGTGCGGTCGGCGTTCGTGGTGGCCACGGCGGTGCGGTAAGCGGCAGCGGTCGGAGTACGGCAACGCGATGGGACAGCTACGGCCACGCAAAGGGCCAGGGAGAGAGGGAGGGGGCCGGGGATTTTCGTGCCGGTTTTTTTTGATATATTATGCGTTTTTTTCCGACATCGTATGCAAAAGATATGGCCGTTTTACTTTTTCATAACACTTTTTTGCAAATCATGTCCAAATTTAAGTTATTTTAATTTTCCTAACTAGTAGATGTAGTAACATAACTACATCTTGAAGGATTTTAATTTTTGAGGTTTTTATCATTTTCTTTTGTTTTTTACAAAACTGAAATGAGGCCCAAGGCGGTTTTGCGGTAAGCGGCGGCGGTCGGAGTACGGCAACGCGATGGGACAGCTACGGCCATGCAAAGGGCCAGGGAGGAGAGGGGGGGGCCAGGGATTTTCGTGCCGGTTTTTTTTGATATATTATGCGTTTTTTTTTCGACATCGTATGCAAAGATATGGCCGTTTTACTTTTTCATAACACTTTTTTGCAAAACATGTCGAAATTTAAGTTTTTTAATTTTCCTAAATAGTAGATGTAGTAACATAACTACATCTCGAAGGATTTAATTTTTGAGTTTTTATCATTTTCTTTTGTTTTTACAAAACTGAAATGATGATCACACGGGGGGGGGGTAGAGTTTGAACCTCTTTATTCCGGGATGGTGTCCATCCAATCCTACCGTTCTACACATCTGCTAGCGCGTCTACATGTGACTAGGAGCAAAAAGAATTAAATTAAAAACTATTTTAAACTCAAATTATTCACAATCCAGGATTTGAAGCAAATTTGAACAAATTCATATTTAATTTATTCAAATTGAAAACTATGGCACAAACAGAAACTAGACAAAATTTTGAATCTAATGCAAAAAGAATCACTCAAAAACATCAAATATCCTAAAAGATATAAGAATTTAAACAGAAACTAAACACAAAGAACAAATGAAAAAACAAAAAACAAATTTCAAAACCCCTTTAGTCCCGGTTGGTGGCTCAAACCGGGACTAAAGGTGTAACTTTTAGTCCCGGTTGAGCCACCAACCGGGACTAAAGCCTCAACCCCTTTAGTCCGGTTCGTGGCTCGAACCGGGACTAAAGTCAACTTAGTCCGGTTTGAGCCAACCAAAAGTAACCTTTAGTCCCGGTTTGAGCCACGAACGGGACTAAAGGGCATCGCACCCTTTAGTCCCGGTTCGTGGCTCCAACCGGGACTAAAGGCACATTTGAACCGGGAAATGCCTGCCCAGCGCCCTAGCCGCTTCGAACCGGGACTAATGCTACATTAGTCCGGTTCATAATGCAACCGGGACTAAGCTCCATCCGGCTGTGACAAAAGCCCTTTTTTACTAGTGTAATTGTATCAATCAGGATACAACTCGAGTGTTCTTTACCGTAGGACGGCTATCGATAGGTGTGTTTTCCAGCAGGGGTGCACCAACTTACCCAACACGCTCGATTAACTCCGGGCCGGACACCCTTCCTGGGTCATCGCCCGGGCATCGGCCAACCGCGGGACTAAAGGTCACATTTGAACCGGGACTAATGCCTGCCCAGCGCCCTAGCCGCTCGAACCGGGACTAATGCTCACATTAGTCCCGGTTCATAATGCAACTGGGACTAATGCTCCGATCCGGCTGTGACGAAAGCCCTGTTTTCTACTAGTGTAATTGTATCAATCAGGATACAACTCCGAGTGTTCTTTACCGTAGGACCGGCTATCGATAGGTGTGTTCTTCCCTGCAGGGGTGCACCAACTTACCCAACACGCTCGATTAACTCCGGCCGGACACACTTTCCTGGGTCATGCCCGGCCTCGGCCAAACGATACACCGCAGCCCTACCTACAGCTCAGCAGAGAGGTCCCCGCCAGTCTACATCCTAAGCGCTCAGGGGTCTTGGGCCATCGCCCTATGCACTCCGGGTCGTTGCGAGCAGGGTGAAGCCAGGCACCAGGAGGGCGCCGGTCCGCCCCGGCCGCAAGGCTGAACTAGACGTCTGACAGAGCTTTCGGCTGATGCTACGATGCAGAACGCCCATACTATGCCCACGTGATGGTTAGTGCTATCAGGCCAGAGGCCTGCCCGGATCAAATATCCAAATCGTTAGTACCTTGGGGTTGCGGTAACGAGCAGAGACTCACGAAAGATGTGACCCCGTCGCCCCGTCTCGAGGACTTGCGGCAAGGGTCAAGAATGCCCGGCCACGCCTCGTATTCACCGCTCGGGCACCATCCAGGCAACCCGTCTTCACATGACACGCGGGTACCCCTCAGGGTCGACCCGCCTTCCAAGTAACAGTGTAAAGCCCAAGTATCCATGTGTCCATATCATTAGGGGAACCTGAGGTATCACCCTCATTGGATTCCTACTCGATGTATCCGTCAAGGTGAACTCGGAGGAATCACCCTCGATGGGTTCACACTTGATGTGTTGCACGACAGAGTCGTTATCGGAAGTGGTGAAGGAGGAATCACCCTCGATGACCACGACCGAATAGCTACTCTACAGAGTTAACATCAGAAGTGCTACACGAGGTATCACCCTCGGCACTCGATAGTAACACTGCAGTGTCGTTACAGCTAAGGGGGTGATGTGTGGTGCCGGGGCCTGGTCTTCAATCCCGTTGATCGGGTCTTCTGATAATCCAGCGGGGCAGTAGGGACAAGTGGGGGTCACTGGTGGGTCTCTAACCAGCCTATACTAAGTAGTTTAGGATAAGCCGGTAAGGTTTCAACAGCAGGTTACAATAAACAGGCTATGCATCAGAATAGGTAAAGCAGTAGTAGCAGCAATTCTAATGCAAGCATGAGAGAGAAAGAATAGGCGATCTTGGTATGCTCAAAGGGGGGGGGGTGCTTGCCTGGTTGCTCGGCGGCAAGGGCAAGGTCGTCAACGCTGGCTTCGGGCTCTGGAGCTGCGTCGGTACCGGGAACTGCGTCGGGGTCTAACAAGAGAGAATAGGGGGAGGAAACAATAAATACAAGCAAACAGATGCAACAAGATGCATGACATGGCAATACGCAGTGCTAGGGGTAGTCTAACGCAGTACTACACGTATCAGACGGAGCGGGAGAATATCTGACGATATTTCCCGAGTCTTTGGATTTATCGGACAGGCGATCCGGAGAGGGAAATTCCATGTTCAGCATGCTAGGAGCATGTGACAGATGAAAGAAGGGCATATTCGGATTCGTGGGATTTTTCTGATAAATTTTCATATATAAATTATTTTCATCGGAGTTACGGATTAAAAGATATGATTTTCTAAAGTTTTTATTAATTTCTGGAATTTCTAGATTCAATTAAATCAACATTAACCAGAACAGTACAGGGTGATGTCATCATGACGTAATGCTGATGTCAGCAGTCAGCGGTCGGCTGACCAAGGTCAAATCTGACCTGTGGGTCCAGTGGGACCCACATGTCAGCCTCTAATTAGTCTAAGCAGAGTAAATTTTAACTAATTAGCTAATTATGCTACTGGGCCCACCTGTCAGTGTCACATTAAGTTAATTAATTAATTTTAAAATATTTTAGTTAAATAGGGGAGGTGGTGGCCCACAGGTCATTGACTGGACCTGGTCCAGTCAGCGGTTGACTTCGGTCAACAGGTCAATTGGGCCCATCGGTCAGTGACACAAGGCGGGCCCCATGGCTGCCGCGTCAGCGCCACGTCGGTGCCATCGCCGGAACTTCGCCGGCGACCGTTTTCTGCGGCGGCGCGCATCGGGGGTGGCCGGAAAACGCACACAGGGGGTCTCCGGACCCGACGTTTAGCTCGTTCGGCTGCGGGCGAGCTCGCGCGTCGAACGGCGGTGGTGGCGGGGGCTGTAGCGGCCGGAGCTGGCCGGACCAAACACGGCCGGCGGCGGAGGCCTTCGGACGAGCTCGAGCTCGTCGACGCAGGGCACGACAGGCGACGGGGATGGGCATTTTGGGTCCCTGGGAAGCCCAGGAGCATGATGCAGTGCTCGAGTGCGGTCGGCGTTCGTGGTGGCCACGGCGGTGCGGTAAGCGGCGGCGGTCGGAGTACGGCAACGCGATGGGACAGCTACGGCCACGCAAAGGGCCAGGGAGAGAGGGAGGGGGCCAGGGATTTTCGTGCCGGTTTTTTTTGATATATTATGCGTTTTTTTCGACATCGTATGCAAAAGATATGGCCGTTTTACTTTTTCATAACACTTTTTTGCAAAACATGTCGAAATTTAAGTTTTTTAATTTTTCTAAATAGTAGATGTAGTAACATAACTACATCTCGACGGATTTTAATTTTTGAGGTTTTTATCATTTTCTTTTGTTTTTTACAAAACTGAAATGATGATACACAGGGGGGGGTAGAGTTTGAACCTCTTTATTCCGGGATGGTGTCCATCCAATCCTACCGTCTACTACATCTGCTAGCGCCGTCTAACATGTGACTAGGAGCAAAAAGAATTAAATTAAAAACTATTTTTAAACTCAAATTATTCACAATCCAGGATTTGAAGCAAATTTGAACAAATTCATATTTAATTTATTCAAATTTGAAAACTAATGGCACAAACAGAAACTAGACAAAATTTTGAATCTAATGCAAAAAGAATCACTCAAAAACATCAAATATCCTAAAAGATATAAGCAATTTAAAACAAAAACTAAACACAAAGAACAAATGAAAAAACAAAAAACAAATTTCAAAACCCCTTTAGTCCCGGTTGGTGGCTCAAACCGGGACTAAAGGTGTAACTTTTAGTCCCGGTTTGAGCCACCAACCGGGACTAAAGCCTCAACCCCTTTAGTCCCGGTTCGTGGCTCGAACCGGGACTAAAGGTCTAACCTTTAGTCCCGGTTTGAGCCACGAACCGGGACTAAAGGGCATCGCACCCTTTAGTCCCGGTTCGTGGCTCCAACCGGGACTAAAGGTCACATTTGAACCGGGACTAATGCCTGCCCAGCGCCCTAGCCGCTCGAACCGGGACTAATGCTCACATTAGTCCCGGTTCATAATGCAACCGGGACTAATGCTCCGATCCGGCTGTGACAAAAGCCCTGTTTTCTACTAGTGTAATTGTATCAATCAGGATACAACTCCGAGTGTTCTTTACCGTAGGACCGGCTATCGATAGGTGTGTTCTTCCCAGCAGGGGTGCACCAACTTACCCAACACGCTCGATTAACTCCGGCCGGACACACTTTCCTGGGTCATGCCCGGCCTCGGCCAAACGATACACCGCAGCCCTACCTACAGCTCAGCAGAGAGGTCCCCGCCGGTCTACATCCTAAGCGCTCAGGGGTCTTGGGCCATCGCCATATGCACTCCGGGTCGTTGCGAGCAGGGTGAAGCCAGGCACCAGGAGGGCGCCGGTCCGTCCCGGCCGCAAGGCTGAACTAGACGTCTGACAGAGCTTTCGGCTAATGCTACGATGCAGAACGCCCATACTATGCCGACATGATGGTTAGTGCTATCAGGCCAGAGGCCTGCTCGGATCAAATATCCAAATCGTTAGTACCTTGGGGTTGCGGTAACGAGCACAGACTCACGAAAGATGTGACCCCGTCGCCCCGTCTCGAGGACTTGCGTCAAGGGTCAAGAATGCCCGGCCTCGCCTCGTATTCACCACTCGGTCACCATCCAGGCAACCCGTCTTCACATCACACGCGGGTAACCCTCAGGGTCGACCCGCCTTCCAAGTAACAGTGTAAAGCCCAAGTATCCATGTGTCCATATCATTAGGGGAATCCGAGGTATCACCCTCGCTGGATTCCTACTCGATGTATCCGTCAAGGTGAACTCGGAGGAATCACCCTCGATGGGTTCACAATTGATGTGTTGCACGACAGCGTCGTTATCGGAAGTGGTGAAGGAGGAATCACCCTCGATGACCACGACCGAATAGCTACTCTACAGAGTTAACATCAGAAGTGCTACACGAGGTATCACCCTCGGCACTCGATAGTAACGCTGCAGTGTCGTTACAACTAAGGGGGTGACGTGTGGTGCCGGGGCCTGGTCTTCAATCCCGTTGATCGGGTCTTCTGATAATCTAGCGGGGCAGTAGGGACAAGTGGGGGTCACTGGTGGGTCTCTAACCAGCCTATACTAAGCAGTTTAGGATAAGCCGGTAAGGTTTCAACAGCAGGTTACAGTAAACAGGCTATGCATCAGAATAGGTAAAGCAGTAGTAGCAACAATTCTAATGCAAGCATGAGAGAGAAAGAATAGGAGATATCGGTATGCTCAAAGGGGGGGGGGTGCTTGCCTGGTTGCTCGGCGGCAAGGGCAAGGTCGTCAACGCTGGCGTCGGGCTCTGGAGCTGCGTCGGTACCGGGAACTGCATCGGGGTCTAACAAGAGAGAATAGGGAGAGGAAACAATAAATACAAGCAAACAGATGCAACAAGATGCATGACATGGCAATACGCAGTGCTAGGGGTAGTCTAACGCAGTACTACACGTATCAGACGGAGCGGGAGAATATCTGATGATATTTCCCGAGTCTATGGATTTATCGGACAGGCGATCCGGAGAGGGAAATTCCATGTTCAGCATGCTAGGAGCATGTGACAGATGAAAGGAGGGCATATTCGGATTCGTGGGATTTTTTTGATCAATTTTCATATATAAATTATTTTCATCGGAGTTACGGATTAAAAGATATGATTTTCTAAAGTTTTTATTAATTTCTGGAATTTCTGGATTTAATTAAATCAACATTATCCAGAACAGTACAGGGTGATGTCATCGTGACGTAATGCTGATGTCAGCAGTCAACGGTCGGCTGACCAAGGTCAAATCTGACCTGTGGGTCCAGTGGGACCCACATGTCAGCCTCTAATTAGTCTAAGCAGAGTAAATTTTAACTAATTAGCTAATTATGCTACTGGGCCCACCTGTCAGTGTCACGTTAAGTTAATTAATTAATTTTAAAATGTTTTAGTTAAATAGGGGAGGTGGTAGCCCACAGGTCAGTGACTGGACCTGGTCCAGTCAGCGGTTGACTTCGGTCAACAGGTCAATTGGGCCCATCGGTCAGTGACACAAGGCGGGCCCCATGGCTGCCGCGTCAGCGCCACGTCGGCGCCGTCGCCGGAACTTCGCCGGTGACCGTTTTCTGCGGCGGCGCGCCTCGGGGGTGGCCGGAAAACACACACAGGGGGTCTCCGGACCCGGCGTTTAGATCATTCGGCTGCGGGCGAGCTCGCGCGTCGAACGGCGGTGGTGGCGGGGGCTGTAGCGGCCGGAGCTGGCCGGACCAAACACGGCCGGCGGCGGTGCTGTTCGGACGAGCTCGAGCTCGTCGACGCAGGGCACGGCAGGCGACGGGGATGGGCATTTTTGGTCCCTGGGAAGCCCAGGAGCACGACGCAGTGCTCGAGTGCGGTCGGCGTTCGTGGTGGCCACGGCGGTGCGGTAAGCGGCAGCGGTCGGAGTACGACAACGCGATGGGACAGCTACGGCCACGCAAAGGGCCAGGGAGAGAGGGAGGGGGCCGGGGATTTTCGTGCCGGTTTTTTTTGATATATTATGCGTTTTTTTCCGACATCGTATGCAAAAGATATGGCCGTTTTACTTTTTCATAACACTTTTTTGCAAATCATGTCCAAATTTAAGTTATTTTAATTTTCCTAACTAGTAGATGTAGTAACATAACTACATCTTGAAGGATTTTAATTTTTGAGGTTTTTATCATTTTCTTTTGTTTTTTACAAAACTGAAATGATGATACACAGGGGGGGGGGGGTAGAGTTTGAACCTCTTTATTCCGGGATGGTGTCCATCCAATCCTACCGTCTACTACATCTGCTAGCGCCGTCTAACATGTGACGAGGAGCAAAAAGAATTAAATTAAAAACTATTTTTAAACTCAAATTATACACAATCCAGGATTTGCAGCAAATTTGAACAAATTCATATTTAAATCATTCAAATTAGAAAACTAATGGCACAAACAGAAACTAGACAAAATTTTGAATCTAATGCAAAAAGAATCACTCAAAAACATCAAATATCCTAAAAGATATAAGCAATTTAAAACAGAAACTAAACACAAAGAACAAATGAAAAAACAAAAAACAAATTTCAAAACCCCTTTAGTCCCGGTTGGTGGCTCAAACCGGGACTAAAGGTGTAACTTTTAGTCCCGGTTTGAGCCACCAACCGGGACTAAAGCCTCAACCCCTTTAGTCCCGGTTCGTGGCTCGAACCGGGACTAAAGGTCTAACCTTTAGTCCCGGTTTGAGCCACGAACCGGGACTAAAGGGCATCGCACCCTTTAGTCCTGGTTCGTGGCGCCAACCGGGACTAAAGGTCACATTTGAACCGGGACTAATGCCTGCCCAGCGCCCTAGCCGCTCGAACCGGGACTAATGCTCACATTAGTCCCGGTTCATAATGCAACTGGGACTAATGCTCCGATCCGGCTGTGACGAAAGCCCTGTTTTCTACTAGTGTAATTGTATCAATCAGGATACAACTCCGAGTGTTCTTTACCGTAGGACCGGCTATCGATAGGTGTGTTCTTCCCTGCAGGGGTGCACCAACTTACCCAACACGCTCGATTAACTCCGGCCGGACACACTTTCCTGGGTCATGCCCGGCCTCGGCCAAACGATACACCGCAGCCCTACCTACAGCTCAGCAGAGAGGTCCCCGCCAGTCTACATCCTAAGCGCTCAGGGGTCTTGGGCCATCGCCCTATGCACTCCGGGTCGTTGCGAGCAGGGTGAAGCCAGGCACCAGGAGGGCGCCGGTCCACCCCGGCCGCAAGGCTGAACTAGACGTCTGACAGAGCTTTCGGCTGATGCTACGATGCAGAACGCCCATACTATGCCCACGTGATGGTTAGTGCTATCAGGCCAGAGGCCTGCCCGGATCAAATATCCAAATCGTTAGTACCTTGGGGTTGCGGTAACGAGCAGAGACTCACGAAAGATGTGACCCCGTCGCCCCGTCTCGAGGACTTGCGGCAAGGGTCAAGAATGCCCGGCCACGCCTCGTATTCACCGCTCGGGCACCATCCAGGCAACCCGTCTTCACATGACACGCGGGTACCCCTCAGGGTCGACCCGCCTTCCAAGTAACAGTGTAAAGCCCAAGTATCCATGTGTCCATATCATTAGGGGAACCTGAGGTATCACCCTCATTGGATTCCTACTCGATGTATCCGTCAAGGTGAACTCGGAGGAATCACCCTCGATGGGTTCACACTTGATGTGTTGCACGACAGAGTCGTTATCGGAAGTGGTGAAGGAGGAATCACCCTCGATGACCACGACCGAATAGCTACTCTACAGAGTTAACATCAGAAGTGCTACACGAGGTATCACCCTCGGCACTTGATAGTAACACTGCAGTGTCGTTACAGCTAAGGGGGTGATGTGTGGTGCCGGGGCCTGGTCTTCAATCCCGTTGATCGGGTCTTCTGATAATCCAGCGGGGCAGTAGGGACAAGTGGGGGTCACTGGTGGGTCTCTAACCAGCCTATACTAAGTAGTTTAGGATAAGCCGGTAAGGTTTCAACAGCAGGTTACAATAAACAGGCTATGCATCAGAATAGGTAAAGCAGTAGTAGCAGCAATTCTAATGCAAGCATGAGAGAGAAAGAATAGGCGATCTCGGTATGCTCAAAGGGGGGGGGGTGCTTGCCTGGTTGCTCGGCGGCAAGGGCAAGGTCGTCAACGCTGGCGTCGGGCTCTGGAGCTGCGTCGGTACCGGGAACTGCGTCGGGGTCTAACAAGAGAGAATAGGGGGAGGAAACAATAAATACAAGCAAACAGATGCAACAAGATGCATGACATGGCAATACGCAGTGCTAGGGGTAGTCTAACGCAGTACTACACGTATCAGACGGAGCGGGAGAATATCTGATGATATTTCCCTAGTCTTTGGATTTATCGGACAGGCGATCCGGAGAGGGAAATTCCGTGTTCAGCATGCTAGGAGCATGTGACAGATGAAAGGAGGGCATATTCGGATTCGTGGGATTTTTCTGATCAATTTTCATATATAAATTATTTTCATCGGAGTTACGGATTAAAAGATATGATTTTCTAAAGTTTTTATTAATTTCTGGAATTTCTGGATTTAATTAAATCAACATTATCCAGAACAGTACAGGGTGATGTCATCATGACGTAATGCTGATGTCAGCAGTCAACGGTCGGCTGACCAAGGTCAAATCTGACCTGTGGGTCCAGTGGGACCCACATGTCAGCCTCTAATTAGTCTAAGCAGAGTAAATTTTAACTAATTAGCTAATTATGCTACTGGGCCCACCTGTCAGTGTCACATTAAGTTAATTAATTAATTTTAAAATATTTTAGTTAAATAGGGGAGGTGGTGGCCCACAGGTCAGTGACTAGACCTGGTCCAGTCAGCGGTTGACTTCGGTCAACAGGTCAATTGGGCCCATCGGTCAGTGACACAAGGCGGGCCCCATGGCTGCCGCGTCAGCGCCACGTCGGCGCCGTCGCCGGAACTTCGCCGGCGACCGTTTTCTGCGGCGGCGTGCATCGGGGTTGGCCGGAAAACGCACACAGGGGGTCTCCGGACCCGGCGTTTAGCTCGTTCGGCTGCGGGCGAGCTCGCGCGTCGAACGGCGGTGGTGGCGGGGGCTGTAGCGGCCGGAGCTGGTCGGACCAAACACGGCCGGCGGCGGTGGCGTTCGGACGAGCTCGAGCTCGTCGACGCAGGGCACGACAGGCGACGGGGATGGGCATTTTGGGTCCCTGGGAAGCCCAGGAGCACGACGCAGTGCTCGAGTGCGGTCAGCGTTCGTGGTGGCCACGGCGGTGCGGTAAGCGGCGGTGGTCGGAGTATGGCAACGCGATGGGACAGCTACGGCCACGCAATGGGCCAGGGAGAGAGGGAGGGGGCCAGGGATTTTCGTGCTTAATTTTTTGATATATTATGCGTTTTTTTCCGACATCGTATGCAAAAGATATGGCCGTTTTACTTTTTCATTACACTTTTTTGCAAAACATGTCCAAATTTAAGTTTTTTAATTTTCCTAACTAGTAGATGTAGTAACATAACTACATCTTGAAGGATTTTAATTTTTGAAGTTTTTATCATTTTCTTTTGTTTTTTACAAAACTGAAATGACTATACACAGGGGGGGTAGAGTTTGAACCTCTTTAGTCCGGGATGGTGTCCATCCAATCCTACCGTCTACTACATCTGCTAGCGCCGTCTGACATATGACTAGGAGCAAAAAGAATTAAATTAAAAACTATTTTTAAACTCAAATTATTCACAATCTAGGATTTGAAGAAAATTTGAACAAATTCATATTTAAATCATTCAAATTTGAAAACTAATGGCGCAAACAGAAACTAGACAAAATTTTGAATCTAATGCAAAAAGAATCACTAAAAAACATCAAATATCCTAAAAGATATAAGCAATTTAAAACATAAACTAAACACAAAGAACAAATGAAAAAACAAAAAACAAATTTCAAAACCCCTTTAGTCCCGGTTCGTGGCTCTTTAGTCCCGGTTTGAGCCACGAACCGGGACTAAAGGGCATCGCACCCTTTAGTCCCGGTTCGTGGCTCCAACCGGGACTAAAGGTCACATTTGAACCTGGACTAATGCCTGCCCAGCGCCCTAGCCGCTCGAACCGGGACTAATGCCTGCCTAGCGCCCTAGCCGCTCGAACTGGGACTAATGCTCACATTAGTCCCGGTTCATAATGCAACCGGGACTAACGCTCCGATCCGGCTGTGACGAAAGCCCTGTTTTCTTCTAGTGTAATTGTATCAATCAGGATACAACTCCGAGTGTCCTTTACCATAGGACCGGCTATCGATAGGTGTGTTCTTCCCTGCAGGGGTGCACCAACTTACCCAACACGCTCGATTAACTCCGGCCGGACACACTTTCCTGGGTCATGCCCGGCCTCGGCCAAACGATACACCGCAGCCCTACCTACAGCTCAGCAGAGAGGTCCCCGCCGGTCTACATCCTAAGCGCTCAGGGGTCTTGGGCCATCGCCCTATGCACTCCGGGTCGTTGCGAGCAGGGTGAAGCCAGGCACCAGGAGGGCGCCGGTCCGTCCCGGCCGCAAGGCTGAACTAGACGTCTGACAGAGCTTTCGGCTGATGCTACGATGCAGAACGCCCATACTATGCCGACGTGATGGTTAGTGCTATCAGGCCAGAGGCCTGCTCGGATCAAATATCCAAATCGTTAGTACCTTGGGGTTGCGGTAACGAGCAGAGACTCACGAAAGATGTGACCCCGTCGCCCCGTCTCGAGGACTTGCGGCAAGGGTCCAGAATGCCCGGCCACGCCTCGTATTCACCACTCGGGCACCATCCAGGCAACCCGTCTTCACATCACACGTGGGTACCCCTCAGGGTCGACCCGCCTTCCAAGTAACAATGTAAAGCACAAGTATCCGTGTGTCCATATCATTAGGGGAATCCGAGGTATCACCCTCGTTGGATTCCTACTCGATGTATCCGTCAAGGTGAACTCGGAGGAATCACCCTCGATGGGTTCGCACTTGATGTGTTGCACGACAGCGTCGTTATCGGAAGTGGTGAAGGAGGAATCACCCTCGATGACCACGACCGAATAGCTACTCTACAGAGTTAACATCAGAAGTGCTACACGAGGTATCACCCTCGGCACTCGATAGTAACGCTGCAGTGTCGTTACAACTAAGGGGGTGATGTGTGGTGCCGGGGCCTGGTCTTCAATCCCGTTGGTCGGGTCTTCTGATAATCCAGCGGGGCAGTAGGGACAAGTGGGGGTCACTGGTGGGTCTCTAACCAGCCTATACTAAGCAGTTTAGGATAAGCCGGTAAGGTTTCAACAGCAAGTTACAATAAACAGGCTATGCATCAGAATAGGTAAAGCAGTAGTAGCAGCAATTCTAATGCAAGCATGAGAGAGAAAGAATAGGCGATATCAGTATGCTCATGGGGGGGGGTGCTTGCCTGGTTGCTCGGCGGCAAGGGCAAGGTCGTCAATGCTGGCGTCGGGCTCTGGAGCTTCGTCGGTACCGAGAACTGCGTCGGGGTCTAACAAGACAGAATAGGGGAGGAAACAATAAATACAGGCAAACAGATGCAACAAGATGCATGACATGGCAATACGCAGTGCTAGGGGTAGTCTAACGCAGTACTACACGTATCAGACGGAGCGGGAGAATATCTGACGATATTTCCCGAGTCTTTGAATTTATCGGACAGGCGATCCGGAGAGGGAAATTCCATGTTCACCATGCTAGGAGCATGTGACAGATGAAAGGAGGGCATATTCGGATTCGTGGATTTTTCTGATCAATTTTCATATATAAATTATTTTCATCGGAGTTACGAATTAAAAGATATGATTTTCTAAAGTTTTTATTATTTTCTGGAATTTCTGGATTTAATTAAATCAACATTATCCAGAACAGTACAGGGTGATGTCATCATGACGTAATGCTGATGTCAGCAGTCAACGGTCGGCTGACCAAGGTCAAATCTGACCTGTGGGTCCAGTGGGACCCACATGTCAGCCTCTAATTAGTCTAAGCAGAGTAAATTTTAACTAATTAGCTAATTATGCTACTGTGCCCACCTGTCAGTGTCACATTAAGTTAGTTAATTAATTTTAAAATGTTTTAGTTAAATAGGGGAGGTGGTGGCCCACAGGTCAGTGACTGGACCTGGTCCAGTCAGCGGTTGATTTCGGTCAACAGGTCAATTGGGACCATCGGTCAGTGACACAAGGCGAGCCCCATGGCTGCCGCGTCAGCGCCACGTCGGCGCCGTCGCCGGAACTTCGCCGGCGACCGTTTTCTGCGGCGGCGCGCGTCGGGGGTGCCTGGAAAACGCACACAGGGGGTCTCCGGACCCGGCGTTTAGCTCGTTCGGCTGCGGGCGAGCTCGCGCGTCGAACGGCGGTGGTGGCGGGGGCTGTAGCGGCCGGAGCTGGCCGGACCAAACACGGCCGGCGGCGGTGGCGTTCGGACAAGCTCGAGCTCGTCGACGCAGGGCACGGCAGGCGACGGGGATGGGCATTTTGGGTCCCTGGGAAGCCCAATAGCACGACGCAGTGCTCGAGTGCGGTCGGCGTTCGTGGTGGCCACGGCGGTGCGGTAAGCGGCGGCGGTCGGAGTAGGGCAACGCGATGGGACAGCTACGGCCACGCAAAGGGCCAGGCAGAGAGGGAGGGGGCCGGGGATTTTCGTGCTGATTTTTTTGATATATTATGCATTTTTTTTCGACATCGTACGCAAAAGATATGACCGTTTTACTTTTTCATAACACTTTTTTACAAAACATGTCCAAATTTAAGTCTTTTAATTTTCCTAACTAGTAGATGTAGTAACATAACTACATCTCGAAGGATTTTAATTTTTGAAGTTTTTATCATTTTCTTTTGTTTTTTACAAAACTGAAATGACGATACACAGGGGGGGTAGAGTTTGAACCTCTTTAGTCCGGGATGGTGTCCATCCAATCCTACCATCTACTACATCTACTAGCGCCTTCTAACATGTGACTAGGAGCAAAGAGAATTAAATTAAAAACTATTTTTAAACTCAAATTATTCACAATTTAGGATTTGAAGCAAATTTGGACAAATTCATATTTAAATCACTCAAATTTGAAAACTAGTGGCACAAACAGAAACTAGACAAAATTTTGAATCTAATGCAAAAAGAATCACTCAAAAACATCAAATATCCTAAAAGATATAAGCAATTTAAAACAGAAACTAAACACAAAGAACAAACGAAAAAACAAAAAACAAATTTCAAAAACCACTTTAGTCCCGGTTGGTGGCTCAAACCGGGACTAAAGGTGTAACTTTTAGTCCCGATTTGAGCCACCAACCGGGACTAAAGCCTCAACCCCTTTAGTCCCGTTTCGTGGCTCGAACCGGGACTAAAGGTCTAACCTTTAGTCCCGGTTTGAGCCACGAACCGGGACTAAAGGGCATCGCACCCTTTAGTCCCGGTTCGTGGCTCCAACCGGGACTAAAGGTCACATTTGAACCAGGACTAATGCCTGCCCAGCGCCCTAGCCGCTCGAACCGGGACTAATGCTCACATTAGTCCCGGTTCATAATGCAACCGGGACTAATGCTCCGATCCGGCTGTGACGAAAGCCCTGTTTTCTACTAGTGTAATTGTATCAATCAGGATACAACTCCGAGTGTCCTTTACCGTAGGACCGGCTATCGATAGGTGTGTTCTTCCCTGCAGGGGTGCACCAACTTACCCAACACGCTCGATTAACTCCGGCCGGACACACTTTCCTGGGTCATGCCCGGCCTCGGCCAAACGATACACCGCAGCCCTACCTACAGCTCAGTAGAGAGGTCCCCGCCGGTCTACATCCTAAGCGCCCAGGGGTCTTGGGCCATCGCCCTATGCACTCCGGGTCGTTGCGAGCAGGGTGAAGCCAGGCACTAGGAGGGCGCCGGTCCGTCCCGGCCGGAAGGCTGAACTAGACGTCTGACAGAGCTTTCGGCTGATGCTACGATGCAGAACGCCCATACTATGCCGACGTGATGGTTAGTGCTATCAGGCCAGAGGCCTGCTCGGATCAAATATCCAAATCGTTAGTACCTTGGTGTTGCGGTAACGAGCAGAGACTCACGAAAGATGTGACCCCGTCGCCCCGTCTCGAGGACTTGCGGCAAGGGTCAAGAATGCCCGGCCACGCCTCGTATTCACCACTCGGGCACCATCCAGGCATCCCGTCTTCACATCACACGCGGGTACCCCTCAGGGTCGACCCGCCTTCCAAGTAACAGTGTAAAGCCCAAGTATCCGTGTGTCCATATCATTATGGGAATCCGAGGTATCACCCTCGTTGGATTCCTACTCGATGTATCCGTCAAGGTGAACTCGGAGGAATCACCCTCGATGGGTTCACACTTGATGTGTTGCACGACAGCGTCGTTATCGGAAGTGGTGAAGGAGGAATCACCCTCGATGACCACGACCGAATAGCTACTCTACAGAGTTAACATCGGAAATGCTACACGAGGTATCACCCTCGGCACTCGATAGTAACGCTGCAGTGTCGTTACAACTAAGGGGGTGATGTGTGGTGCCGGGGCCTGGTCTTCAATCCCGTTGATCGGGTCTTCTGATAATCCAGCGGGGCAGTAGGGACAAGTGGGGGTCACTGGTGGGTCTCTAACCAGCCTATACTAAGCAGTTCAGGATAAGCCGGTAAGGTTTCAACAGCAGGTTACAATAAACAGGCTATGCCTCAAAATAGGTAAAGCAGTAGTAGCAACAATTCTAATGCAAGCATGAGAGAAAAAGAATAGGCGATATCGATATGCTCAAAGGGGGGGGGGGTGCTTGCCTGGTTGCTCGGCGGCAAGGGCAAGGTCGTCAATGCTGGCGTCGGGCTCTGGAGCTTCGTCGGTACCGAGAACTGCGTCGGGGTCTAACAAGAGAGAATAGGGGAGGAAACAATAAATACAAGCAAACAGATGCTACAAGATGCATGACATGGCAATACGCAGTGCTAGGGGTAGTCTAACGCAGTACTACACGTATCAGACGGAGCGGGAGAATATCTGACGATATTTTCCGAGTCTTTGGCTTTATCGGACAGGCGATTCGGAGAGGGAAATTCCATGTTCAGCATGCTAGGAGCATGTGACAGATGAAAGGAGGGCGTATTCGGATTCGTGGGATTTTTCTGATCAATTTTCATATATAAATTATTTTCATCGGAGTTACGGATTAAAAGATATGATTTTCTAAAGTTTTTATGAATTTCTGGAATTTCTGGATTTAATTAAATCAACATTATCCAGAACAGTATAAGGTGATGTCATCATGACGTAATGCTGATGTCAGCAGTCAACGGTCGGCTGACCAAGGTCAAATCTGACCTGTGGGTCCAGTGGGACCCACATGTCAGCCTCTAATTAGTCTAAGCAGAGTAAATTTTAACTAATTAGCTAATTATGCTACTGGGCCCACCTGTCAGTGTCACATTAAGTTAGTTAATTAATTTTAAAATGTTAGTTAAATAGGGGAGGTGGTGGCCCACAGGTCAGTGACTGGACCTCGTCCAGTCAGCGGTTGATTTCGGTCAACAGGTCAATTGGGACCATCGGTCAGTGACACAAGGCGAGCCCCATGGCTGCCGCGTCAGCGCCACGTCGGCGCCGTCGCCGGAACTTCGCCGGCGACCGTTTTCTGCGGCGGCGCGCGTCGGGGGTGCCTGGAAAACGCACACAGGGGGTCTCCGGACCCGGCGTTTAGCTCGTTCGGCTGCGGGCGAGCTCGCGCGTCGAACGGCGGTGGTGGCGGGGGCTGTAGCGGCCGGAGCTGGCCGGACCAAACACGGCCGGCGGCGGTGGCGTTCGGACGAGCTCGAGCTCGTCGACGCAGGGCACGGCAGGCGACGGGGATTGGCATTTTGGGTCCCTGGGAAGCCCAGGAGCACGACGCAGTGCTCGAGTGCGGTCGGCGTTCGTGGTGGCCACGGCGGTGCGGTAAGCGACGGCGGTCGGAGTAGGGCAACGCGATGGGACAGCTACGGCCACGCAGAGAGGGAGGGGGCCGGGGATTTTTGTGCTGATTTTTTTGATATATTATGCATTTTTTTTCGACATCGTATGCAAAAGATATGGCCGTTTTACTTTTTCATAACACTTTTTTGCAAAACATGTCCAAATTTAAGTCTTTTAATTTTCCTAACTAGTAGATGTAGTAACATAACTACATCTCGAAGGATTTTAATTTTTGAAGTTTTTATCATTTTCTTTTGTTTTTTACAAAACTGAAATGACGATACACAAGGGGGGTAGAGTTTGAACCTCTTTAGTCCGGGATGGTGTCCATCCAATCCTACCATCTACTACATCTACTAGCGCCTTCTAACATGTGACTAGGAGCAAAGAGAATTAAATTAAAAACTATTTTTAAACTCAAATTATTCACAATTTAGGATTTGAAGCAAATTTGAACAAATTCATATTTAAATCACTCAAATTTGAAAACTAATGGCACAAACAGAAACTAGACAAAATTTTGAATCTAATGCAAAAAGAATCACTCAAAAACATCAAATATCCTAAAATATATAAGCAATTTAAAACAGAAACTAAACACAAAGAACAAACGAAAAAACAAAAAACAAATTTCAAAAACCACTTTAGTCCCGGTTGGTGGCTCAAACCGGGACTAAAGGTGTAACTTTTAGTCCCGATTTGAGCCACCAACCGGGACTAAAGCCTCAACCCCTTTAGTCCCGTTTCGTGGCTCGAACCAGGACTAAAGGTCTAACCTTTAGTCCCGGTTTGAGCCACGAACCGGGACTAAAGGGCATCGCACCCTTTAGTCCCGGCTCGTGGCTCCAACCGGGACTAAAGGTCACATTTGAACCAGGACTAATGCCTGCCCAGCGCCCTAGCCGCTCGAACCGGGACTAATGCTCACATTAGTCCCGGTTCATAATGCAACCGGGACTAATGCTCCGATCCGGCTGTGACGAAAGCCCTGTTTTCTACTAGTGTAATTGTATCAATCAGGATACAACTCCGAGTGTCCTTTACCGTAGGACCGGCTATCGATAGGTGTGTTCTTCCCTGCAGGGGTGCACCAACTTACCCAACACGCTCGATTAACTCCGGCCGGACACACTTTCCTGGGTCATGCCCGGCCTCGGCCAAACGATACACCGCAGCCCTACCTACAGCTCAGTAGAGAGGTCCCCGCCGGTCTACATCCTAAGCGCTCAGGGGTCTTGGGCCATCGCCCTATGCACTCCGGGTCGTTGCGAGCAGGGTGAAGCCAGGCACTAGGAGGGCGCCGGTCCGTCCCGGCCGGAAGGCTGAACTAGATGTCTGACAGAGCTTTCGGCTGATGCTACGATGCAGAACGCCCATACTATGCCGACGTGATGGTTAGTGCTATCAGGCCTGAGGCCTGTTCGGATCAAATATCCAAATCGTTAGTACCTTGGGGTTGCGGTAACGAGCAGAGACTCACGAAAGATGTGACCCCGTCGCCCCGTCTCGAGGACTTGCGGCAAGGGTCAAGAATGCCCGGCCACGCCTCGTATTCACCACTCGGGCACCATCCAGGCATCCCGTCTTCACATCACACGCGGGTACCCCTCAGGGTCGACCCGCGTTCCAAGTAACAGTGTAAAGCCCAGGTATCCGTGTGTCCATATCATTATGGGAATCCGAGGTATCACCCTCGTTGGATTCCTACTCGATGTATCCGTCAAGGTGAACTCGGAGGAATCACCCTCGATGGGTTCACACTTGATGTGTTGCACGACAGCGTCGTTATCGGAAGTGGTGAAGGAGGAATCACCCTCGATGACCACGACCGAATAGCTACTCTACAGAGTTAACATCAGAAGTGCTACACGAGGTATCACCCTCGGCACTCGATAGTAACGCTGCAGTGTCGTTACAACTAAGGGGGTGATGTGTGGTGCCGGGGCCTGGTCTTCAATCCCGTTGATCGGGTCTTCTGATAATCCAGCGGGGCAGTAGGGACAAGTGGGGGTCACTGGTGGGTCTCTAACCAGCCTATACTAAGCAGTTTAGGATAAGCCGGTAAGGTTTCAACAGCAGGTTACAATAAACAGGCTATGCATCAGAATAGGTAAAGCAGTAGTAGCAGCAATTCTAATGCAAGCATGAGAGAAAAAGAATAGGCGATATCGGTATGCTCAAAGGGTGGGGGGTGCTTGCCTGGTTGCTCGGCGGCAAGGGCAAGGTCGTCAATGCTGGCGTCGGGCTCTGGAGCTTCGTCGGTACCGAGAACTGCGTCGGGGTCTAACAAGAGAGAATAGGGGAGGAAACAATAAATACAAGCAAACAGATGCAACAAGATGCATGACATGGCAATACGCAGTGCTAGGGGTAGTCTAACGCAGTACTACACGTATCAGACGGAGCGGGAGAATATCTGACGATATTTTCCGAGTCTTTGGATTTATCGGACAGGCGATCCGGAGAGGGAAATTCCATGTTCAGCATGCTAGGAGCATGTGACAGATGAAAGGAGGGCATATTCGGATTCGTGGGATTTTTCTGATCAATTTTCATATATAAATTATTTTCATCGGAGTTACGGATTAAAAGATATGATTTTCTAAAGTTTTTATTAATTTCTGGAATTTCTGGATTTAATTAAATCAGCATTATCCAGAACAGTACAGGGTGATGTCATCATGATGTAATGCTGATGTCAGCAGTCAACGGTCGGCTGACCAAGGTCAAATCTGACCTGTGGGTCCAGTGGGACCCACATGTCAGCCTCTAATTAGTCTAAGCAGAGTAAATTTTAACTAATTAGCTAATTATGCTACTGGGCCCACCTGTCAGTGTCACATTAAGTTAATTAATTAATTTTAAAATGTTTTAGTTAAATAGGGGAGGTGGTGTCCCACAGGTCAGTGACTGGACCTGGTCCAGTCAGCGGTTGACTTCGGTCAACAGGTCAATTGGGCCCATCGGTCAGTGACACAAGGAGGGCCCCATGGCTGCCGCGTCAGCGCCGTCGCCGGAACTTCGCCGGCGACCGTTTTCTGCGGCGGCGCGCGTCAGGGGTGGCCGGAAAACGCACATAGGGGGTCTCCGGACCCGGCGTTTAGCTCGTTCGGCTGCGGGTGAGCTCGCGCGTCGAACGGCGGTGGTGGCGGTGGTGTTCGGACAAGCTCGAGCTCGTCGACGCAGGGCACGGCAGGCGACGGGGATGGGCATTTTGGGTCCCTGGGAAGCCCAGGAGCACGACGCAGTGCTCGAGTGCGGTCAGCATTCGTGGTGGCCACGGCGGTGCGGTAAGCGGCGGCGGTCGGAGTACGGCAACGCGATGGGACAGCTACGGCCACGCAAAGGGCCAGGGAGAGAGGGAGGGGGACGCGGTACTCACGACGGAGCTGTAGGGGGTGGCAGCGGGCTCGGGGAGGGCTTGGGGCGGCCGGAATCGACGACGAAGGCGGCGGCGGCCGAGGAGGAAGACGGCGTCGAGGGACTCGTTGCGGTGGTTGCTGGCTCGGATTGGTCGGAGCAGAGGACGTAGACGAGGCGGGCGAAGCGATCTGACGCGGCGGCAGGGCGAGTGGGTCTCTGTGACGGCGAGCTCAATGGAGCCTGCCCATGGCGGCGCTCGGGCGAGGGGGAAAAAGCAGAGAGGGAGCGCGGGGAGTGAGAGAGGGGAGGTCAGGGGTGCGCGGGGAGGGGCCCTTATCCCTGCAGAGTGCCCTGTAGCGGCTCATTGTCGGGCGAGGGGGAGGGGGGCCGGCTACGGTGCGTGCGCGTGCGCGGTGGAGGCGACAGCGAGCGCGGGAGGTCAGGGGAGACGAGGGGAGTGGGCTGGGCCGGGCACTGTGGACTTAGGTCCAGTGCCCTGGGCCTTTTTCTTTTTCTTTAATTCTTTTCTGTTTTTTCTGTTTTCTCTTTTTAGTTTCTGTTTTGTAGTTTCTTTTCGCACTTTTCCAATTTTGTAAAACATGAGTTTTGCCCCAATAAACTCAATGCATTTTCTAGCACTGCTACAAAAAGTTTGGAGTCCAGATCTTTTCATTTGGATTTTATTTAAATGAAAAGGTATTAAATAATTCTGTTTTGCTACTGTTTCTTGCTGTTAGAGTCATATAATTTATTTAGTATATGTTGAAAATAATTTTTGAATGGTCTCTGGAATATTAGTCATTTAATGAACATTTTAGTTTCTGGTTTGAACAACTTTTATTTTTCACTTTCAGTTTAAATTTCCATTTGAATATGAATTTGAAAAGGAATATGTTACTAATGATGATTAAGCACTGTTGATCATGATGACATGTGTTTAAGTGGACACATCCTAACTTGTTATTTGGCTAGATGTGGATGTAGTTTCTCCACAATTGAACTTGCGACAAGGATATAATATGAGTCAAATACGTATGTAGTTAGCTATAATCATGCCCAGAATATAGTAGCTTGAAACTATTTGCACAACCCATGACGTTACTTTGTTAGATATGGTTATAACTTCTCTATAATTTAACTTTGTTAGAGATGTAACTATTAATCAATATGGATGTAGGTTTGCTATGATTCAAGCCTAATCATGATGTATCTTACTTGTGTTTAAATGGCATAACACATAATGATTTTTAGGCATGGATCTATAGTTTACATAATTGTACTTGCACTAGAGGTATAATTATGGATAAATACACATGTAGCATACCCGTGTTTAAATGGCATAACGCATGATGTTTTTTTGCTAGGCATGAATCTATATTTTGCTAGAGATGTACTTATGAATCAATATGGATGTAGTTTGTTATAACCATGCCTAAATCGGATGTAGTTTACATGTGTTTAAATGTGCACAAACCAACATGTTATGTTTCTATATATGGATGTAGTCCGATTATTACTACTCTAGTAACATGGATGTAACTATGCATAAATATCTATGTATTTTCGATGCAATATGCCTAACTAAGATGTAGTGTACATGTTTTTAAATGGACATATCCTAGCATGCTATTTTGCTAGATGTGGATGTAGTTTAGCCATAATTGAACTTGTGAAAGGATATAATTATGAGTCAATATGGATGTAGTTTGCTATCAGGGTCGACCCTAAGAGGGGCGCGGGGGGGGGGGGGGGGGGGGGCAGAGGGGGCATCCGCCCCGGGTACCAAGGGACCCCCGGCTGCTCTGCTTTGGCCTAGGCCTCCAGCCTTATTACATGGTGCTCCAGCGTAATAAAATGATGCCGCTGGGCCTTGTCCAAGTAGGCACACGAGCAGGGATTAATTGCCCCAAAAAAAGGGCAGCGATTGATCCATAACGAAGACTTCGGAGTAGCGCTCGATTAGTTTCCTAAAAAAAGGTAGCAGTCGTTTGGTATGACTAGCACTCAGCAGGCGACCAGGTAGGAGCGATTATTTGATTTGCATCGCAATATGTACCTTTCATCTATTTGTTCTAGTCCTTCGTGTTGCGCCTTGGCCGATCGCCTGAATATTTTCTCAACCTGGTAGTAGGCGGCGGTGGGAAACTACGGATAGGTAGTGCAACATAAGCAATGGAGAGCCAGCGATAACATTCAGAATCGAGGGCAGAGCACACTAGGGTTCTTCGACGACTAGGTATTACATATGTTCCATGTTATCTGTTTGATCTAGGGTGTTCTTCTCAGCTGATTGGCTGCAAGCTTGTTTTTTCTAGAAACACGAAAAGATAGCACACCATTGTTCTTCTATACATGAATTTCTATCGCTAACTAATATGCTGACAATTCTTTACTTCATCTAAGACCCCTGTGTGAAGCCACATGATTGATTCGGTTGCATTGTTGTCATTTTGCAACGTTGTCGGATCAATACCTCATACTCCCTTGGTCCCAAAAAACTTGTCTTACATTTGTTTATATACTGATGTATTTAGATACAAATGTATCTTGACACGTTGTAATGTTATATACATCTGTATCGAGAGAAATCTAAGACAAGCTTTTTGGACAGTGGTAATATATTGTTTGAAAATGCTCTACGAATGAATTCATGAGGGCTTGCCGCTTTCTCGAATGATAATGGAGCTACTACGGTTATCATTCATAAGAAACACCTCAGAACAGTAGTTGTCGCTCTTGGACCTTATATTTCTTAAGTCGTTCCTTGTTTGCATATTAAGGGCATCGGATTGTACTTTCGGCTAGGGCCCCCAAAATCTGAGGACCGACCCTGTTTGCTTAGAGCATGCCCAACTAAGAAGATTACAACATTTTTCACAACCGATCTTGTTGAGTTGCTAGACGTGGATAAGCTTCTCCATAATTAAAATTTCCAGTGATGTAGTTACGAATCAATATGGATGTAGTTTTGCCATAATACATTCCTAACCAGGAGGTAGTTTACATATGTTTAAAATGGCACAACCCAACCTGTTAGGGATGTTTTTTTTTCTAGACATGGATCAATATGGATGAGGTATGTTGCTAGATATGGATGTAGTCCCTTCATTATTACCGTTGTCACATGGATGTAATGATGAACCAATATGGATGTAGTTTCTATGCAATCAAGCCTAACCGTGATGAAGTTTACATTTGTTCAAATGGACACACCCAAACATGTTATTATGCTAGACAGGGATGTAGATTAGCCATAATTGATCTTGTGACAAGGATATAATTATGAGTCAATATTGATCTAGGTTACTATAATCATGCCCATCGATGAAGTAGATTACAACTGTTTTCACAACCCATCGTGTTACTGTGCTAGATATGTATGTAATTTCTTCATAATTAAAATCTACTAGAGATGTAATTATGAATCAATATGGATGTAATTATGAATCAACGTCTATTTCTCTTCTGGATGCCACGGCCACTCGGATCTATATTGTTTGACTCTAGGTAGCAGGGATGAGAAAGGTGATCTTCCATTTGGACCGAATTGACAGCTCCTAATGACTACAGAAATCCAGCAAAACATGATAATTTGTCGAGAGGACAGAACTTGGATCAGAGTAGCAAGAACCGAACAAAATACTTGAGCACGAAAACGAAACCAGATGGTGGAGAAGAGGTAGTCATGCCAAACTAGGATGTAGTTTACATGTGTTTAATGGACACATCCTAGCATGTTATTTTGCTAAATGTGGATGTAGATTAGCCATAATTGAACTTGGGACAAGGATTTTTTTCAATCATATTACTATGCTAGTTATGGATATAATTTCTCCAAAACTAAAATTTCCCAGAGATGAAATTATGAATGAATATGGATGATGTTTTCCCATAATAAATGCCTAACGAGGAGGAAGTTTACATGTGTTTAAATTGGCACAACCCAACATGCTAGGGATGTTATTATGAATTAATATGGATGTAGTTTTGCCATAATAAATGTCTAACTAGGATGTAGTTTACATGTACTTAGACTAGAAGCACATGAAATTCGTTTTTTCTTGATATGGATGTAGTTTCATAACTACATCTACGCTAGAGATGTAATTATTTGTTAATATGGATGTAGTTAATTTTATATAATTGTGCCTAAACTGGATGCAGTCTCCGCCTGTTTAACTGTGCACTACCAAACCTGTTGTTTTTGCTAGATATATATGTAGTTTCTCCACAATTACTCTTTGTTTCCTGGATGTAATTATCAATCAATATGGATGTAGTTTTCTTGCAATAATGACTAACCAAGAAGTAGTTGACATGTGTTTAGGTGGACACATCCTAACTTGTTATTTTGCTAGATGTGTATGCAGTTATCCACAATTGATCTTGCACCAAGGATATAATGATGAGTCAAATATGTATGTAGTTTGCTATAATCATGCCTAACAAGATAGTAGTGTTCTACTATTTGCACAACCCATCACATTGTTTTGCTATATAGGGATATAATTTGTCCATAATTAAACTTTGTCAGAGATGTAACTATCAATCAATATGGATGTAGGTTTGCTATAATCTTGCCGAATCAGGATGTAGCTTACTTGTGTTTAAATGGCATAACACATGATGTTTTTTTGCATAATTAGTCTTGCACCAGTGGTGTAATTATTAACCAATATAGATGTAGTTTTTCTATTGTCAAGCCAAACTAAGATGTAGTTTATACGTTTAAATGGCATGACCTAGCGTTTTATTTCTCCTAGATATGGGTGTTGTTTCTCTACAATTTATATTTACTTCTGGGATGTAAGTTTGAATTAGTTTGCATATAGTTTTTTTATAATCATGCCCAACCATAACGTCATTTTTGCGTGTTCAAACTGTCCAAGCCCAGGATGTCATTTTGCTAGTTATGGGTGTAGTCTTGCAAAAATCATGCCTACCCATGTTGTTGTTTACATGTGTTTAAATGAGCACACCCCAACATGTTATTTTGCTTCATATGGTTGTAGTTTCTCCATAATTATAATTTTCGTGAGAGATGTAATTATGAATCAATCTAGATATAGTTTTTCTATAGTAATTCCCAGCTAGGATTTCGTTTACATTTATTCAAACTGTCATCACCTGATTTTTTTTCTTCCAAGATAGCGATGCAATTTCATAATTACACTTGCGCCAGTAATGGAATTATGAATAAATATGGATGTAAGTTTTCTATAATTATAAGGATGATGCAGGGTTAAATGTCATTTTGCTTGATATGGATGTTATTACTTCATTATTACTATTGTGACTGGGATGTGATCATGAATTAACATGTGTAGGTTTGCTATAATTATGACTAGCCAAGATCTAGCTTACACGTGCTTAGAGTGTCCACCTCTCCTAACATGTTATTTTGCTAGATATGGATGTAGTTCCTCGATAAATACTCTTGTGACAGGGATGTAACTATGAATTAATATGGATGTAGTTCCTCCATAAATACTCTTGTGATAGGGGTGTAATTAAGAATTAATATGGATGTAATTTTAGTGAACCACACCTAAAGAAGATGTACTTTACATGTGTTTAAATGGGCACATCTTCAACCTGTTATTTTTTCTAGATATGTATGTATTCCTCCATAAATACTCTTTTGGTAGTGATGTAACGATGATTTAATATGGATGTAATTCCTCCATAAATACTCTTGTGACAGGGGTGTAATTATGAATTAATATGGATGTAATTTGAGTGAGTCACACCTAAATAAGATGTAGTTTACATGTGTATAAATGGGCACATCCCCAACCTATTAATTTTTCTAGATATGGATGTAGTTCCTCCATAAATACTCTTGTGACAGGGATGTAATTATGAATTAATATGGATGTAATTTTAATGAATCACACCTAATAAGATGTAGTTTACATGTGTTTAAATGGGCACATCCCCAACGTGTTAATTTTCTAGATATGGATATAGTTCCTCCATAAATACTCTTGTGATAGGGATGTAATTATGAATTAATATGGATGTAATTTTAATGAATCTCACCTAATAAGATCTAGTCATACATGTGTTTAAATGGGCACATCCCCAACCTCTTAATTTTTCTTGATATGGATAATGAATTTGACCTCTAACTGAACTTGAGTCAATATGGGTATAGTTGTGCTACAATCATGCCAAATGAGCAGGTAGTTTACATGTATTTCTCAACCCATCATGTTATTTTGCTAGATATGGATGTAGTTTTTCCATAATTAAATTTGCGTGAGATGGAATAATAAATGAATATGGATGTACGTTTGATATAATTATGATTAACTAGGATGTAGCTTACATGCGTTTAAATGACATAGCATAGGGTGTTTTTATCAAGACATGTTTGTAGGTTCACCATAATTACAAGGAATCATGGATGACCTCTATTTGCGTGTACTTTTAGGGCCGAGTACCTTTACCTTTCCTGCCCATAGCTTTGAACTGTTCGAGCAAATTTCTCCCCGAGCTAAAAACGGTGTCCTCCAGGATGGCGTCACGTGTCGTAGAGGACAGGGCGGAGTGCTCATGGGGTGCATCTCTTAGATAGAGTAGATATCTACTTGATGAAATCCAAGGTGTAAGGAGCACGTGCTTCCTTCAAACCTGGCCAGAAAGTCTTTCAGACAGATTTCAGCTAGTCTACTTCTCTTCGTGATGCGAGCAAGAACCTAAGAGAGAGCCCCTTGCCACTGTCTGCCAAGAGAGCTTCGCCCGTCGGCGCCCTCCGACAACGATGAGGTGGGAGGTGAAGTAGGGTGGTGGTGGTGGTGGCGACTTTTAGATTTCCACCGAGTCTCCTATGAGAGCGGCACATGGCATGAGGTTAGATAAGTTTCCCTTTCTAAATTTCTCCTTGATGGTAGTCAAACACCTTGAGATAGATTGCTAGCGATGTCTCTGGCTAGGAGCAAAGGCTATCAGCAAGTTGAGATTGATACAGATTGCAAAGAATTTCAAAATATTTGGGAGGCCGGCTCGTACCGGTCTAGTTTAGTCCATATTTTAGTTGAGATCAAAGAGTTAGTAGGTTACTTTCCAGGGACTTAAGCGCCTTCATGTAAGTAGGCAATGCAATGGGGTAACCCATAGGATTGCCAAGGAAGCTTTGAATATCGATCTACCTATATCAAGCTTTGATGTAATCCTGGCTATCTGGTTTGTGCATTGCAAACCGATATGCCTTCGCCAGTTCAATAAAGGCCTGAGGGCGGACGGAGAAAAACTACAGTATACTCATTGCTATATAATATAGGCGTATATTTTGACTAGGAAAGCCCATGCACGTACTATAATAAAACGCCAACCTATCCGACGCAAACATGCATGTGGAAATCAAACCGACTCAAGACAACTTTTGGAACACACGTAGTGACGTAGACGTGCAACCCAACCAACACTTGAAAAGGGCCCATCCAGGCTTGGCTTCATTTTTCTTCTTGATTCAGGTTTTGCTTCTTGATGCATGATGACTAAGTAAGTATTCTAGACATGTTCGGCTCCCTTTGGTAACTGGGGGCCGCACGTACGAGTGACCCATTTTCGATAGATCAGCGCTAGTACGTACTCCCTCCGTTCGGAATTACTTGTCGCAGAAATGGATGTATCTAGCGTACGTGTATGTACGCAGCTACGCATCTGGCCGCGCGCAAACTGTGAAATCCTTTACCACGTCTAGCTAGCCGGCTTTGTATCGCAGTTGCAGGTTCGTATCGATCAGCCCGGACTGAGCTAGTAGTAGCTTTAGTGTACAGTGCGACTGGATGGCCGGCTAGATTACGACATTCTAATCCCTACCACGACCAGCGCCATGTACCTAATCTGCAAGGTTGGGTCCAAGGATTGACCTGAGCTAGGCTGACGATGATCCTTACAGGCGAGGTATGCATGTGTGTCTGAGAGAGCACGGAGGCAGGGAACAAAAAATCAAAAGCAAAAAAAAGAAGCCCGGTTAACTTATTATTACGTACTCATGCACAGCTAGCAGCACTATAATCTACAGGGGCACGCAAAGAGATGCCATTGATATATGTACTTAATCAATGTACATATATTCATACAAGCAGGAGGTGCATCCATACAAACAAGCGCAACTCTAACAAAGACGTACATATATATACATATACAAGCAGGAGCAAGTGATACGTACCAATGTACTTATACATGCACACAAGCAGGCGCAAGCGCAGGGCAACTTTAGCCAAGAAGCTCGATGCCGAAAAACAAAAACAAAAAACTTTAACCAAGACGTGCATGCATAGATAGAATTACAAAGCAGGGGACACATATGGGAGGGGCGGCGGCCGGTATAATCGATCCTTCCTTCCTACTTGACGAGCATGCGGAGTCCGCCGAGGCTCGCCATGTACACCAGGGGCACGAACGCGGCGCACAGGACGCAGCGGCGCCAAAGGTACTGCCAGCCCTCTTGCCGCCGGTCGTCATCTCTGCTGGTGCAGGATAACCAGAAGACAGCCGCGCACACCTCCGCCAAGCCAAGGAGTCCGGCGGAGACGACGGAGGCGTAGTAGGCGCAGCTGTGGCCGTTGAAGACGCCGGACGGCGCCTTGTAGATGGCCGAGGCGACCGACATGCAGGCGGTGGTTAGGCCGACGGCCAGCACGAGGCATTCCACCCACCGGCGGCCCCTGGTCACCGCGACCGCGAGGCCACCGGCATTGACGTCCAACCTGAGCGCCGCCTCGTCAGCCATATTCCCCGACGAACTGCGACGACGATGTAACAAAGACGTACATATACACACAAGCAGGAGCAAGTGATACGTACCAATGTACTGCACTTATGCATGCACACAAGCAGGCGCAAGCGCAAGGGCAACTTTAACCAAGAAGTTCGATGCAAAAAAAACAAAACAAAACAAAATTAACCAAGACGTGCATGCATGCATACATACAAAGCAGGCGACATGCATGGGAGGGGCAGCGGCCGCTGTAATCGATCCTTCCTTCCTACTTGACGAGCATGCGAACTCCGCCGAGGCCCGCCATGTAGACCAGGGGCAGGAACGAAGCGCACAGGACGCAGCGGCGCCAAAGGTACTGCCAACCGCCCTGACGCCGGTCATCTCTGCTGGATAACCAGAAGACAGCGGCGCACACCTCCGCCAAGCCGAGGAAACCGGCGGAGACGACGGAGGCGTAGTAGGCGCAGCTGTGGCCGTTGAAGATGCCGGACGGCGCCTTGTAGATGGCCGAGGCGACCGACATGCAGGCGGTGGTGAGGCCGACGGCCAGCACCAGGCATTCCACCCACCGGCGGCCCCTGGTCACCGCCACCGCCAGCCCACCAGCATTGACGTCCAACCTGAGCGCCGCCTCGTCAGCCATATTCCCCGACGAACTGCGACGACGATGTAGTATGAGTGTGTGCGAACTGCGAAGGTGGAGCAAAGGTGTCTGCCCTAGCTTGTGATCGGTGGGGTTCTTTCTGCCTCTCTTACTTATCTTTATAGTGGCTTGGAACAGTTGGTGAGCTGGCGACGTACGCATCATGCATCTTCATTAAACTGTTCGTTTCGCGATACGTACGGCAAAGTCATGGTCCTGATGGGCATCAGGCCGAGCTGCGTCTCATGTCGTCGTCTTGTTGAGCTTGATATAATAACGAGTATAACGTCGCTTGGTGGTTCCAAAGGACACCCAAAAGTCAGAGCAAAAACGAAAAACAGAAAACAAATAATCCTTCTTTTCTTTTATTGCGCTCCGTGCGTCGAAAAGATTTAAACCTGATAGGAAAATACTGTTGAGCAACATTGCTTGCATGCATGTGTAAACTGCACGAGAGAATGTGTGTTTGTCACCCAGAGATTAGACGGTTTGGTGAGCATTCACACGAAACATGGCATGTGGATTATTAATGGAAAAGTCTTCTGTTCAGCCTCTGCTGATGGTGCGCATCGATCAACGGCCTTCCTAGCCAATCACGTGGCCACGTGAGTCTGCTGCTGCGTGCGTCTTCTTTCTTTTTTCTTCCATTGTTGCGCCGTCCGTCCGTGTCCACCGCCCGGGTCTAATGGCACCTCCAACGTATGATGTGTACCGATTCTTCATGTTGCAATAGTCTAGATCTCACATTTAGCTTCGCATTGATTCAGACCCTTGGAGATTTGATGTTGACACTCCGAGGTGATCGACATGCACGCACACACGAGCCACAATAGTAGGACGAAGCAAAATCCGGTGTTCTTCATACCTTTCTCCCCTGTTTCCTTTCTAAGTAATTATTGTGTACTTTATTTTGAGAATGAATAAAAACCTTTAGGCTGCGTTTTATCCGCCGTACTACCTGAAAAATGCAAGTATTAGGGCCCCTTTGATTCAAAGCATTTTCACAAGGATAGTGAAGGATTGAAATCTTTAGCTTAATCTACATCTGAAGTGAACCATGATCACAATCTGAAATCGCTAAGCCATCGATGATACATTGTTCAAGAGGCCGTCAACCAGCCATCGATTTTTCATGTGGCAATAGTCTATATCACACATTTAGCTTTGCATCCTTCAGGCTTTAACCAACTCCCGTCGGCTCGTGGAGATTTTTTTTTTCTTTGCAACTAAGCTCTTAGAGATTTGAGGTTGGCATATATTTTTACTCGATCCAAAATGGATAGGTTCCACTGTTAGAGAAAACGGAAGAATAAACACGAAAGAGAAAAGCATCATGGTGCAAACGAAGAGATTTGATCTTGCATGATGCAGATGATTTTAGAGTTGCTGAAGCTGCCCCGCAAAGAAAAAAAGAGTTGCTGAAGCAGATTAGAACTATTGAAGCTAGCCCAAATCGCAGAGACGAATCCTGGACCGGTGACCATGACAGATCCGGGTTTTTTAATTGTTTTTTGCCATTACTCACGCGAAATCAAACGGCGTTGAGGGAGCAGTGACTACGACACGTGCTAGACTACGATGCCTAATTTTTTACGAATTCACCTTATTATTGGCTGTGATTTTAGTTTTATTTTTTGGGGGAGGGCTTTGGTTAGGCTGTCACGCAGACACCAAAACTGTGGTCTAATCTCGGAGTAAGATCTGGTAACAAACTGAACTGATGATGAACGGGACCTGACCATGTGAATGAATGGCCATACATCCACGGCCTCTCGGCCTCTTCGATCGGTCGGCTCCCAGCATGAGGTCCAGGTTCTGATGGCGACTAGAGCGGACAGACTATCTAGATCCGGTGCAACAAGGAAGAGAGTGTCCGCGTTCCCATGGGCACGCGCGGCGTGTGTGGTGTTGTCTTGTCTTTAACGCTGGCCACCTGAGTTTGACAAATAGGATACAATCACACAACCCAAAAAGTTGAACCGCACTACTGCGCAATAGGTTCATGTGAGGGCTGCTTGGCTTGCAGTTAGTGCTCTCATTGTTGGTGGGTTAGCTTCTTTCTTGCACGAAGGCTCTTACAGTTAGAGGTCACAGAATTTTTAACATATCTGGGTTTTGATTGATGCACTAATAGTTCAGGTTTGCAAATAGGTTTAGAATGGCCTAATGATGATCTTTGATTGATAAATAGGTAAGTAGTTGGAAGGGGAACAATGAAAGGGAAAGAAGGTAATAATGTGCATTAGTTCACTTCTAAGCTTATGGACAGGAAATTCTCAATTTTAATGTTTTGGAGCTGCAGAAAACATGCAGCAGGTTCGGATAATGTGCCATCACGACGTGTGCAAAATCCCAAACCAAAGATTTGAGATGATGTCTCTTTATTTGCACGAATAAGGAAAAGATGAGCATTTATGCTAAGAGGACGATTGTGACACTGTAATGATGCCTTAGCGCGGCGGCTAGCCGGTGTGGGGAGGAGCAGCAGGAGGCCACGGCTGCCCCCAACATCAGATTGTTTATGATATCATAGCTATGCACCGCTCTTTTCTTATTTAATGAAGGAGGCAAATCTTTTGCCTTCATTCGAAAAAAAGTAGCTATGCACCGAACAACAATGTACAAAATTGTAGGTACGTGGCTGCTCACAGAAGATTCCACTGAAAATGGTGGTGACAAGTGACAGGCCTTTTTGACTTTTTGTTCCCGTTCCTTCATCCTCCACGCACACACGAGCCACAACACTAGGACCAGGCAAAATATGGTGTTCTTTATACCTTTCTTCACTGTTTCCTTTGAAATAACTATTGTTTACTTTGTTTTAAATGAGTGAAAACCTTTAGGCTGCGTTTTGTATGCCATACTACCTAAAAAATGCAAGTATTAGGGCCCCTTTGATTCAAAGGATTTTCACAAGGATAGTGAAGGATTGAAATCTTTAGAAATTTTCCTATGTTAAATGTTTGATTCAAATGATTGAATCCCATAAAAAGATTTCCTAAGGAATCCAATTCACTACATTTCAGAAAACGTACATCCACTCGAACTGTACGCAAAGAACCCTTTCTTTTTTCTGTAGTGTCACTGGCTACAAAAAAATCATCCTACAGTTTTTTTACAGAGGGAGTACACTTTAGTACAAACAAAATCTATAAGATTTTTGTCGACATGCCACTGCAATCCTACATTTTTCCAATTCTTATGTTTTTCACATCCCGTGAATCAAAGAACAATCGTAGCACACAAAACTGCAATAATCAGTAATAGGCAATATGTTTGAGTCATGTAATCTTACTACTGACCAATTGTGAGTATTTTCAAAAACAATTGTGAAGTATTTTCTAGAACATCCTATTTGACACATTTTCCGTTAGAATGTCGAGCTAGCGAATGAGCCGACCCACTTTGACGATCGGGACAGCAGTGATTTTTTTCTACTCTTTTGCCTGGTTTTCTTCCAAAAAATCCAACCAATGTTGAAAGCTTCAAAATATCATATAATTTAATAATGTACGCAATTTTTCAAAATGTTTAATAAAAATTTAAATACTCACGGAATTGAGAAATGCTATTGTTTCTAGAAACACATTCTAGAACTTAAGCTATTCATGTTTTATCCAACTGTTTTCAAAATTGTTCTCAAATTTGTATAAATATTTGTGAATTCTAATTTTTTCTCATTCAGACTATTGTCTAAATTTTAAAAAATTTTGTATTTTTAAAATATTTGTGAATTAGAAAAAAATGAAAAACATAGGAAACAAAAGGACCAAACGAGAAAGGAAAAACCCAGAGAAATCCTGGTGATAAAAAAAGAAAAAGAAAAAGAACACACGATTGAAAATGAAGGAAAAAAAACCGAATGAAACCAGAAAAAACAGGAGGGCTGTGGCAAGACACAAAATCATCTCGCATCCAGCTTAATTCTTTTTCCGTCTCTTCTTTCATTCATTCATTTTTTCAAAATTTTAAAAATGTAGTAAATACATATATTCCAAAACTTAAAATTGTTAAAAATCATGTATTGAAAAAATGTAAACGCAATGTAAATTTTTTGCTAGCATAATTTTGTAAAATTTGGATAGCACGCAAAAAAATGTTTGTGAGATTAAAAGATGTTCACATGTTTCTAAAAAGATTTAAGTGACAATTTTTTATAAAAAAAAAATGTAAATAATAACGTTTGCATAATTAAAAAATGGTTTGTATCATTCAAGAAAAATGTACGTGACATTTCAAAAAAAAGTACATGACAATCAAAAAACATTTATACAATGTATAAAGATGTTCGTGTAATATAAGAAAATGTTAAATAGCAGCCAAAGAAATATACATAACATTTAAAATAAATATTCACACTTAAAAAAATATTATTCACATTTCAAAAAATTGTTTGCGTAGTTTAAAAAAGTTCCATGTTCTTAAAAAATGTTCAACTTGTGTTTGAAAAATGTTTAACATGTATATGAAAAGATGTACATAGTGATGTACAATGTGTAATGAAACAAAGTAGACATGTGTTAAAAACACAAAAAGAAAGGAAGGACCCAAAGAAAACTGGTGACAAACAAAAAAACAGAAGCAAATACAAAAAGGACGAGAGAAATAAAGGAAAAAAAGAAAAAAAAACATCGAGTTGATGGCAATACTGTATAGGACCGTCCCACTCCTTCGCACCCAGAGACGCGACCTTGTTCGACTCGCAGTGGGCGAGAAATAGGCTCGGTGGAAGAATACCTCTGGAAGAACTGCTTGCGCGCGCATGCTGCTTAGGCCGGCCTAGGCAGGATATAGTTGTGAGCGTTGTCGTCCACCGTTCTTTTTGATTATTTTTTGGTGGGCATTTTATAGGGTTTTTCCTTTTTATTGTATATGTTTTACTTTTTAAGGTTTTCCATTTCCTTTCATATATAGTACACAAGAATAAGCATTCATATAATATTATCTGTGCATCGACGCTTCAAAGTCAAAACTCTATACGTAATGTGGTTATAACCACCAAGAATTACAGGCAGTTGCTTTCAGATGTTTCTTTGAGTTTTTTAGGATTGTGCCCTTTTCAGGAGGCGGACGGCAGCGACTTTCTAATTAAAGATGGAATAAGAGGTCTCCCCACCTCAGTTTCGTTCCGGTGGTGCGTCTAGCATCGTCGGAGGGTGTCTGGAGGTGTGTCTTCAGCAGATCTCGCATATGATTGGGTCAGTGGTTTTGTTTGGTGCATCTGCTCGGATCAGTCTTCGTCTGTCTATGTTCATGGGGTCTTTAGCTTCGATCTTCCGATCTACGCTTCTCTTCATCAGCGGCGGTATTTGTTCTTGTGCATGATCCTATTTGACCTTATCACGATGACTTCCATATGTCTACTTAACAAGTTTTGCCGGGCTTCGACGAGGGTGGGGTGTTAACGCGAGAGCGCCTTGAACGTCTCCAACTTACTATAATTTATGAATTATTCATGCCTACATTACGTAAAGTATATGGTTTTTGTAACATCCCCAAAAAATAAATATTATCGAATGAATTGCTTTGTTTCGGGGGAAATTAAAAAATTTGTCCTTGTTAGAAATTTCAAACCATGTTATAAAAGTTGGATAATCCTATTCAATAAGAAAAAACCTGATTAAAGGTTAATCATAATGGAATTTATCATTTGGATTCTTTTGAAATATTTGAAACCACATTCAAATATAAGGAGTGAGAAATTAAGAATGACTTTCTCAATTGTGGTGAAAAATATTTATTAAGGGATTTTATCTGAAATTTGGAGGTTGACATGAACTTGGGATTTAATTGAGTATTTCATGGCTAATTATATATTTCCAACAAAGCAAATCTATATAATTAGAGGAGATAATAGTAATTCTACAAATATTCTTTGCATTTGTTTAGAAATACTTTTATCTATTTAGGTGTTTTTCTAAAGGCTCAATATAAAATTTGTTGAATTCTATTAAGTTGTTGTCGCATTAATAAAAATGTTGCACAAAAAGTAGTTTTATTATAAACTAGCACAACCCAACATGTTAGGGATGTAATGTATTAATATAGAAATAGTGTTTCAATAATAAATGCCGAACTAGGATGTAGTTTGCATGTACTCAAAATGGCATCCCATGACATTCTTTTTCTCTAGATGAATGAAGTTTCATAACTACATTTGCGCTGGAGATGTAATTATGAATCCATAAGGATGTAGTTTCGATGCAATCATGCCTAACCAAGATGTAGTTTACCCGTGTTTAAATGGACACATCCTAGCATTTTATTGTGCTAGATGTGGATGTAGTTTAGCCATAATTGAAGTTGTGCACGATAAGGATATAATTATGAGTCAGCGTGGATGTAGTTTTCTATAATCATGCCTAATGAAGAAGGAGCTTATGAGAATTTTCAGAACCCATCTTGTTAGTGTGCTAGATATGGATCTAACTTTGCCATAATTAAAATTTGCCAGAGATGTTGTTACGAATCAATATGAGTGTAGTTTTACCAGAATAAATACCTAATCAGGAGGAAGTATACAAATATTTAAATTGGCACAACCAAACTTGTTAGGGATGTAATTATGAATTAATATGGATGTAGTTTTTCCATAATATATATCGAACTAGGATATAGTTTATCTTTACTCAAACTGGCATCACATGATATTTTTTCTAGGTACGAATGCAGTTTCATAGCTACATTACTCGTTAGAGATGTATTACATATCGATACAGATGTAGTTTTTTATGTAATTATGCCTAAGCCGACTGTAGTTTCCATGTGTTTAAATGTGCATCGCCCAACATGTTATTTTGTTAGATATATAAGTAATTTCTCCATATTTACTCTTTGTGAGCGGGATGTAATTATTAATCAATATGGATGTAGTTTTGGTGTAATTATGCCTAACCAAGATGTAGTTTACATGTGTTTAAGTGGGCACATCCTAACTTCTTATTTTGCTAGATGTGGACGTAGTTTATCCACAGTTAATCTTGCGACAAGGATATAATTATGAGTCAAATTTGTATGTAGTTAGCTATAATCCTGCCCACAAGATAGTAGCCTCAAACTATTTGCACAACCTGTTATGTTATTTTCCTAGATATGATATGATTTCTGTATAATTTAACAATTTTAGAAGTGTAACTATTAATCTATATGGATGTAGGTTTGCTATGATTCAAGTCTAATCACAATGTAGCTTACTTGTGTTTAAATGTCATAACACATAATTTATTTTTGCTAGACAGGGATCTACAGTCCACATAATTACACTTGCACCAGAGGTGTAATTATGGATCAATACAAATGTAGCATACTTTGTTTAAATGGCATAAAAATGATGTTATCTTTTTGCTACGCATGGATCTATATTTTGCAGAATTACACTCTCACGAGAGGTATAATTATCGATCAATACGGATGTAGTTTTTCTATCCTCAAGACAAACTAGGATGTAGTTTACATTTGTTTAAATGACATAACCTAGCATTTTATTTTTGCTAGATATGGATGTAGTTTTTTTGCTAGACATAGATCAATATGGATGTTATGTTGCTAGATGTGGATGCAGTCCCTTAATTATTACTCTTGTCACTGTGCTAGATATGTATATAATTTCTCCATAATTGAAATATGCTAGAGATGCAATTATCAATCAATATGGATGTAGCTTTGCCATAATAACTGCCTAACCATGAGGTACATTACATGTGTTTAAATTCGCACGACTCAACATGTTAGGGATGTAGTTATGAATTAATATGGATGTAACTGTCCACAATAAATGTCGGACTAGGATGTAGTTTACACGTACTCAAACTAGCATCTCATGATATTCCTTTTTGCTAGAGGGATGCAGTTTCATAACTACATTCTTGCTAGAGATATAATTAAGAATCAATATGGATGTAGTTTTTTTTATATAACTATGCCTAAACAGGATGTATTTTCCCCATAATGACTCTTTTTGACTGGGATAAAATTGTTAATCGATAAGGATGTAGCTTTTGTAGCCATTCCTAACCAAGAGGTAGCCAACAAGCGTTTAAGTGGACACGTCCTAGCTTGTTATTTTACTTGAGGTGGACGTAGTTATCCACAACTGATCATATGAAAGTGATGTAATTATGAGTCTATATGTATGTAGTTAGATATAATCATGTCCAACAAGATAGTTGTTAAACACTATTTTCACAACCCATTGCATTATTGCGGTAGATATGGATATAATTTCACCATAATTTAACTTTGCTCGAGATGTAACTGTTAATCAATATGGATATAGGTTAGTTATAATTCATCATAATCAGAATGTAGCTTACTTGTGTTTAAGTGGCACGACACATGATGTTATTGTTTTTTGCATACCATGGATGTAATTATGAATTAATATGGATGCAGTTTGATCTAATCATGCCTAAATCGATGTAGTTTACATGTGTTTAAATGTGCACACACCAACATGTTATGTTGCTAGATGTGGATGTAGTCCCACTATTATCAATCTTGTGACATGGATGTAATTATGCATCAATGTGTATGTAGTTCGGTGCAATCATGCCTAACTAAGATGTAGTGTACATGTGTTTAACTGTACTCATCCTAGAATGTTATTTTGATAGATGTGGATGTAGTTTAGCCATAATTGAACTTGTAAAAGGATATAATTATGAGTCAATATGGATGTAGTTTGCTATGAGCATGTCCGAGAAAGAAGTAGATTACAACATTTTTCACAACCCATGATGTTATGTTGCTAGATATGGATATAATTTCTCCATAATTAAATTTTACAGTGATGCAATTATGAATCAAGATGGATGTAGTTTTTCCAAAATATATGCCTAACCCGGAGGTAGTTTACATGTGTTTAAATAGGCACAACCCAACTTGTTAGCGATGTTATGGCGAATTAATATGGATATAGTTTTGCCATAATAAATGCTAAACTAGACTTTAGTTTACATGTACTCAAACTGGAATTGCATTATATTCTTTTCTGCTTGACTTGGGTTTTTGTAACATCCCCAAAAAAATAAATATTATCGAATGAATTGCTTTGTTTCGGGGGAAAAATAAAAATTTGTCCTGTTTAGAAATTTTCAAACCATGTTATAAAAGTTGGATAATCTTATTCAATAAGAAAAAAAACTGATTAAAGGTTTAATCATAATGGAATTTATTTCATTTGGATTCTTTTGAAATATTTTGAAACCACATTCAAATATAAGGAGTGAGAATAAAATGACTTTCTCAATTGTGGTGAAAAATATTTATTAAGGGATTTTATCTGAAATTTGGAGGTTGACATGAACTTGGGATATAATTGAGTATTTCATGGCTAATTATATATTTCCAACAAAGCAAATCTCTATATATTAGAGGAGATAATGTAATTCTACAAATATTTGCATTTGTTTAGAAATACTTTATTATATTTAGGTGGTTTCTAAAGGCTCAATATAAAATTTGTTGAATTCTATTAGTTGTTGTCGCATTAATAAAAATGTTGACACAAAAAGTAGTTTTATAAAACTAGCACAACCCAACATGTTAGGGATGTAATGATTAATATAGAAATAGGTTTCAATAATAATGCGAACTAGGATGTAGTTTGCATGTACTCAAATGGCCATCCCATGACATTCTTTTTCTAGATGAATGAAGTTTCATAACTACATTTGCGCTGGAGAGTAATTATGAATCCATAAGGTGTATTTCGATGCAATCATGCCTAACCAAGATGTAGTTTAACCGGTTTTAAAGGACACATCCTAGCATTTATTGTGCTAGATGGGATGTAGTTTAGCCATAATGAAGTTGTCACGATAAGGATATAATTATGAGTCAGGTGGATGTAGTTTTCTATAATCATGCCTAATGAAGAAGGAGCTTATGAGATAATTTTCAGAACCCACTTGTTTAGTGTGCTAGATATGGATCTAACTTTGCCATAATTAAAATTGCCAGAGATGTTGTTACGAATCAATATGAGTGTAGTTTACCAGAATAAATAACTCACTAAGGAGAGTAACACAATCACTACATTTCAGAAAACGTACATCCACTCGAACTGTACGCAAAGAACCCTTTCTTTTTTCTGTAGTGTCACTGGCTACAAAAAAATCATCCTACAGTTTTTTTACAGAGGGAGTACACTTTAGTACAAACAAAATCTATAAGATTTTTGTCGACATGCCACTGCAATCCTACATTTTTCCAATTCTTATGTTTTTCACATCCCGTGAATCAAAGAACAATCGTAGCACCCACAAAACTGCAATAATCAGTAATAGGCAATATGTTTGAGTCATGTAATCTTACTACTGACCAATTGTGAAGTATTTTCAAAAACAAATTGTGAAGTATTTTCTAGAACATCCTATTTGACACATTTTCCGTTAGAATGTCGAGCTAGCGAATGAGCCGACCCACTTTGACGATCGGGACAGCAGTGATTTTTTCTACTCTTTTGCCTGGTTTTCTTCCAAAAAATCCAACCAATGTTGAAAGCTTCAAAATATCATATAATTTAATAATGTACGCAATTTTTCAAAAATGTTTAATAAAAATTTAAATACTCACGGAATTGAGAAATGCTATTGTTTCTAGAAACACATTCTAGAACTTAAAGCTATTCATGATTTTATCCACTGTTTTCAAAAATTGTTCTCAAATTTGTATAAATATTTGTGAATTCTAATTTTTTTCTCATTCAGACTATGTTCTAAAATTTTAAAAATATTCTTGTATTTTTAAAATATTTGTGAATTAGAAAATAAATGAAAAACATAGGAAACAAAAGGACCAAACGAGAAAAGGAAAACCCAGAGAAATCCGGTGATAATAAAAGAAAAAGAAAAAAGAACACGACGATTGAAACAAGGAAAAAAAAACCTGAATGAAACCAGAAGAAAACAGGAGCGGCTGTGGCAAGACACAAAATCATCTCGCATCCAGCTTAATTCTTTTTCCGTCTCTTCTTTCATTCATTCATTTTTTCAAAATTTTAAAAATGTAGTAAATACATATATTCCAAAACTTAAAATTGTTAAAAATCATGTATTGAAAAAATGTAAACGCAATGTAAATTTTTTGCTAGCATAATTTTGGAAAATTTGGATAGCACGCAAAAAAATGTTTGTGTGATTAAAAGATGTTCACATGTTTCTAAAAAGATTTAAGTGACAATTTTTTATAAATAAAAACAAAAATGTAAATAATACTGTTTGGCATAATTAAAATGGGTTTGTATCATTCAAGAAAATGTACTGACATTTCAAAAAAAGTACATGACAATCAAAAAACATTTATACAATGTATAAAGATGTTCGTGTAATAATAAGAAAAATGTTAAATAGCAGCCAAAGAAATATACATAACATTTAAAATAAATATTCACACTTAAAAAAATATTATTCACATTTCAAAAAATTGTTTGCGTAGTTTAAAAAAGTTCCATGTTCTTAAAAAATGTTCAACTTGTGTTTGAAAAATGTTTAACATGTATATGAAAAGATGTACATAGTGATGTACAATGTGTAATGAAACAAAGTAGACATGTGTTAAAAACACAAAAAGAAAGGAAGGACCCAAAGAAAACTGGTGACAAACAAAAAAACAGAAGCAAATACAAAAAAGGCGAAGAGAAATAAAGAGAAAAAAGAAAAAAAACACTCGAGTTGATGGCACTACTGTATAGGACCGTCCCACTCCTTCGCACCCAGAGACGCGACCTTGTTCCGACTCGCAGTGGGCGAGAAATAGGCTCGGTGGAAGAATACCTCTGGAAGAACTGCTTGCGCGCGCATGCTGCTTAGGCCGGCCTAGGCAGGATATAGTTGTGAGCGTTGTCGTCCACCGTTCTTTTTGATTTATTTTTTGGTGGGCATTTTATCGGGTTTTTCCGTTTTTATTGTATATGTTTTACTTTTTAAGGTTTTCCATTTCCTTTCATATATAGTACACAAGAATAAGCATTCATATAAATATTATCTGTGCATCGACGCTTCAAAGTTCAAACTCTATACGTATATGTGGTTATAACCACCAAGAATTACAGGCAGTTGCTTTCAGATGTTTCTTTGAGTTTTTTAGGATTTGTGCCCTTTTCAGGAGGCGAGACGGCAGCGACTTTCTAATTAAAGATGGAATAAGGTTCTCCCCACCTCAGTTTCGTTCCGGTGGTGCGTCTAGCATCGTCGGAGGGTGTCTGGAGGTGTGTCTTCAGCAGATCTCGCATGATTTGGTCAGTGGTTTTGTTTGGTGCATCTGCTCGGATCCAGTCTTCGTCTGTCTATGTTCATGGGTCTTTAGCTTCGATCCTTCCGATCTACGCTTCTCTTCATCAGCGGCGGTATTTGTTCTTGTGCACTGATCCTATTTGACCTTATCACGATGACTTCCTGAATGTCTACTATAACAAGTTTTGCCGGGCTTCGACGAGGGTGGGGTGTTAACGGCAGAGCGCCTTGATACGTCTCCAACTTATCTATAATTTATGAATTATTCATGCTACATTTACGTAAGTACTATATGGTTTTTGTAACATCCCCAAAAAAATAAATATTATCGAATGAATTGCTTTGTTTCGGGGGAAATTAAAAAATTTGTCCTTGTTTAGAAATTTTCAAACCATGTTATAAAAGTTGGATAATCTTTTATTCAATAAAGAAAAACCTGATTAAAGGTTTAATCATAATGGAATTTATTTCATTTGGATTCTTTGAAATATTTGAAACCACATTCAAATAATAGGAGTGAGAAAAAAATGACTTCTCAATTGTGGGGAAAAATATTTATAAGGGATTTTATCTGAATTTGGAGTGGTGACATGAACTTGGGATTTAATTGAGTATTTCAGGCTATTATATATTTCCACAAAGCAAATCTAATTATTAGAGGAGGATAATAGTAATTCTACAAATATTCTTTGCATGTGTTTGAAATAATTTATCTTATTAGGTGTTTTTCTAAGGCTCAATATAAAATTGTTGAATTCTATTAAGTTGTTGTCGCATAATAAAAATGTTGCACAAAAAAGTAGTTTTATTATAAACTAGCACAACCCCAACATGTTAGGGATGTAATGTATAATATAGAAATAGTGTTTCAACTAAAATGCCCGAACTAGGATGGAGTTTGCATTGTACTCAAAATGGCATCCCATGACATTCTTTCTCTAGATGAATGAAGTTTCATAACTACATTTGCGCTGAGATTGAATTATGAATCCATAAGGATGTAGTTTCGATTGCAATCATGCCTAACCAAGATGTAGTTTACCGTGTTTTAAATGGACACATCCTAGCATTTTATTGTGCTAGATGTGGAGTAGTTTAGCCATAATTGAAGTTGTGCATGATAAGGATATAATTATGAGTCAGCGGGAGTTGTAGTTTCTATAATCATGCCTAATGAAGAAGGAGCTATGAGAATTTCAGAACCCATCTTGTTAGTGTGACTAGATTGGTGATCTAACTTTGCCATAATTAAAATTTGCCAGAGATGTTGTTACGAATCAATATGAGTGTAGTTTTACCAGGAATAAAATACCTAATCAGGAGGAAGTATACAAATATTTAAATTGGCACAACCAAACTTGTTAGGGATGGTAATTATAGGAATTAATAGGATGTAGTTTTTCCATAAATATATCGAACTAGGATATAGTTTATCTTCACTCAAACTGCCTCACTGATATTTTTTCTAGGTACGAATGCAGTTTCTAGACTACATTACTCGTTAGAGATGTGATTACATATCGATTACAGATGTGTTTTGTAGTAATTATGCCTAAGCCGACTGTAGTTTCCATGTGTTTAAATGTGCATCGCCCAACATGTTATTTTGTTAGATATATAAGTAATTTCTCCATATGTACTCTTGTGAGCGGGATGTAATTATTAATCAATATGGATGTAGTTTTGGTGTAATTATGCCTAACCAAGATGTAGTTTACATGTGGTTAAGTCGGGCACATCATAACTTCTATTTTGCTAGATGTGGACGTAGTTTATCCACAGTTAATCTGCGACAAGGATATAATTATGAGTCAAATTTGTGATGTAGTTAGCTATTAATCCTGCCCACAAGATAGTAGCCTCAAACTATTTGCAAAACCTGTTTAGTTATTTTCCTAGATATGATATGATTTCTGTATAATTAACAATTTTAGAAGTGTAACTATTAATCTATATGGATGTAGGTTTGCTATGATTCAAGTCTAATCACAATGAGCTTACTTGTTGTTTAAATGTCATAACAAATAATTTATTTTGCTAGCAGGGATCTACAGTCCACCTAATTACACTTGCACCAGAGGTGTAATTATGGATCAATAGAAATGTAGCATACTTTGTTAAATGCATAAAAATGATGTTATCTTTTGCTACGCATGGATCTATATTTGCAGAATTACACTCTCACGAAGAGGTATAATTATCGATCAATACGGATGTAGTTTTTCTATCCTCAAGACAAACTAGGATGTAGTTTTACATTTGTTTAAATGACATAACCTAGCGTTTTATTTTGCTAGATATGGAGTGATTTTTTTGCTAGACATAGATCAATATGGATGTATGTTGCTAGATGGGATGCAGTCCCTTAATTATTACTCTTGTCACTGTGCTAGTATGTATATAATTTCTTCCATAATTGAAATATGTAGAGATGCAATTATCAATCAATATGGATGTAGTTTTGCCATAATAACTGCCTAACCATGAGGTACATTACATGTGGTTTAAATTCGCACGACTCAACATGTTAGGGAGGTAGTTATGAATTATATGGATGTAACTGTCCACAATAAATGTCGGACTAGGAGTATGTAAGTTTACACGTACTCAAAATAGCATCTCATGATATTCCTTTTGCTAGAGGGATGCAGTTTCATAACTACATTTGCTAGAGATATAATTAAGAATTAATATGGATGTAGTTTTTTTTTATATAAACATGCCTAAACAGGATTATTTTCCCCATAATGACTCTTTTGGACGGGATTAAAAATTGTTAATCGATAAGGAGTGTAGTTTGTAGCCATTCCTAACCAAGAGGTAGCCAACAAGCATTAATGTGGAACGTCCTAGCTTGTATTTTACTTGAGGGGACGAGTTATCCACAACTGATCATATGAAAGTGATGTAATTATGAGTCTATATGTATGTAGTTAGATATAATCATGTCCAACAAGATAGTGTTAAACACTTATTTTCACACCCCATTGCATTATTGTGGTAGATATGGATATAATTTTCACCATATTTAACTTGCTCGAGATTGTAACTGTTAATCAATAGGATATAGGTAGTTATAATTCATCATAATCAGAAGTAGCTTACTTGTGTTAAGTGGCACGACACATGATGTTTTGTTTTTTCTGCATACCATGGATGTAATTATGAATTAATATGGATGCAGTTTGATCTAATCCTGCCTAAACGATGTAGTACATGTGTTTAAATGTGCACACACCAACATGTTATGTTGCTAGATGTTGATGTAGTCCCACTATATCAATCTTGTGACATGGATGTAATTATGCATCAATGTGTATGTAGTTGGGCAATCATGCCTAACTAAGGTGTAGTGTACATGTGTTTAACTGTACTCATCCTAGAATGTTATTTGATAGATGTGGATAGTAGTTGTAGCCATAATTGAACTTGTAAAAGGATATAATTATGAGTCAATATGGATGTAGTTTGCTATGAGCATGTCCGGGGAGAAAGAAGTAGATTACAACATTTTCACAACCCATGATGTTATGTTGCTAGATATGGATTATAATTTCTCCATAATAAATTTTACAGTGATGCAATTATGAATCAAGATGGATGTAGTTTTTCCAAAATATATGCCTAACCCGGGGAGGTAGTTTACATGGGTTAAATAGGCCACAAACCCAACTTGTTAGCGATGTTATGGCGATTAATATGGATATAGTTTTGCCATAAAAAATGCTTAAATAGACTGTAGTTTACATGTACTCAACTGGAATTGCATTATATTCTTTCTGCTTGAATTGGATGCAGTTTCATAATTAAATTTATACGCTAGAGATGTAGTTATGTGTGTCAATTATGCATGTAGCTTTTTTAATATATTATGCTTAAATTGGAGTAGTCTCATGTGTCAAATGTGCACTGCCAACAGTGTATTCGCTTGATATATATGTGAGTTACATGCGTTTAAAGGTCATAACCTAGATTACATTCTGCTAGATATGGAAGTAGTATCTCCACCAATTATATTTACTTTTGGGATGTATTTTTTATTATTTGCATATAGTTTGCCTATAAAAACGCCAACTATAACGTCGTTTTCACGTGTTCAAACGGCAGGGCCCAGATGTCATTTGTGGGTATGGTTGTAGTTTCTCCATAATTACATTTGCAAGAGGGGGTAATTATGATCAATTATGTATCTATTTTGCCACCAAATGACCAACTAGGATGTAGTTTACATGTTTTAACTTGGCATAATATGGGATGTTCTTTTACTAGGCAGTATTAGTTTTTTACTAGGCATGGATCAATATGGATGTTGTGTCGCTAGCATGTGGATGTAGTCCTTCATATTAGTCTTATCACATCGATGCAACTATGAATCAACATGGATGTAGTTTCAAGGAATCAAGCCTAACCAGGATAAATTACATGTGTTTAGATGGACAACCAAATCATGTTTTGTTAGATGTGGATGGAGATACCATAATTGACTTGCGAGAAGGATGTATAATTAGAGTCAATATGGATCTTGTTTGCTACAATAATGGCCAACAGAAGAATAGTTTACAACAGGTTTCACAACCCATCAGTGTTACTTTTAGATATGGATATAATTCTCCATAATTAAAATCTGCTATAGACGCAATTGAATCAATATGGACGTAGTTTACCATAATAAAAGCCTAACCAAGAGGTACATCACATTGTGTCAAATTGGCACAACCCCACCATGTTAGGGATGTAATTATGAATTAATACAGATATATTTTTCCATAATATATGCCGAATTAGGATGTAGGTTACAAGTACCAAACTATCTTTCCATGATATTCCTTTTGCCAGATGGATGCAGTTTCATAACTACATTTTGCTAGAGATGTAGTTACGAATCAATATGGATGTAGTTTTTTAATATAACTATGCCTAAACAGGATGTATTTTCTCCATAATTACTCTTTTTGACCGGGAGATAAAATATTTAATGGATAAGGAAGTAGTTTTGGTGTTTTATCTTGTAATGCCTGGCTAGAGGGTAGTTCACAGTGTTTAAGGGACACATCTTGTGTTGTTTTTTGCTTGACTTGAACGTAGTTTATTCACATTGATCAGGTGATAATGTATAATTATGAGTCAACAGGTCTGTTGAGATACAATCATGTTCCAACAAGATAGTATCTTGCCACTATTTTCACATCCATTAGGTTATTTTGCTTGACTTGAACGTAGTTATCCACATTGATCATTGATAATGATGGAAGGTTAGCTATATTCATCATAATCTGGATGTGGCTTACATGTGGTTAAATGGCACAAACACATGATGTCTTTGTTTTTTGCTAGCCATGGATTTGTCTACATAGTTACACTTGCAATAGAGGTGTAATTATGGATCAAATGGATCTAGTTTTTCTACAGTCAAGCCAAGAAAGGACGTAGTTTACATGTGTTTAAGTGGGATAATCTTGAATTTTATTTCTTCGAATGGATGTGAGTTTCTTTACAATTTATATTTACTTTCAGGATTTAATTTTGAGTCATTACGGATACAGTTTTCTTTAGTCTGCCCAAAAATAATGTTGTTTTCAAAGTTCAAACTAGTAAAGCCCAAAATGTCATTTGCTAGTTAGGGATGTAGTTTCTCCAAAATTTCATTCTAAGAGAGGATGTAATTGTGAATCAATATGGGGTGTGGTTTTGCTTGATATAGATTAGTTTCATAACTACTTTTACGCTAGAGATGTATAATAGAGTCAATACAGATGTAGTTAATTTTAATAATTATGCCTAGATCGGATGCAAGTCTCCATCTGTTCAACTGTACACTGCCCATTTATTATTTTGCTAGATATAATGTAGTTTCTCCATAATTACTCTCTGTTTCCGATGTAATTTATAATCAATATGGATGTAGTTTTGGGTAGTAATCATGGACTAACCAAGAGGTAGTTCACATGTGTTTAGGTGGACACAACCTAACTTGTTATTTTGCTAGTATGTGTACATAGTTTATCCACATTGACTTTCACCATGGATATAAAGATGAGTCAGATATGTATGTAGTTCCTATATCATGCCTAACAAGATAGTAGTTTACTACTATTTGTGTAACCGATCCCAATGTTTTGCTAGATATGGATTAATTTGTCCATAATTAAAATTTGCAGGATTTGTAACTATCAATCAGTATGGATGTTAGGTTGCTATAATCCATGCCTAATCAGGATGTGCTTACTTGTGTTTAAATGGCATAACACATGAGTTTTTTTCTAGGCATGGATTATATTCGCATAATTATACTTGCACTAGAGGTGTAATTAGGATCAATGTGGATGTAGTTTTTCTATTGCCAAACTAAGATGCACATGCCAACATGTTATTTTGCTTCGTATGGTTGTAGTTTCTCCATAATTATATTTGTGTGAGAGATGTAATTATGAACCAATCTGGATATGTGTTTCCTATATTAATGCCTAGCTAGGGTGTAGTTTACATTTATTCAAACTATCGTTAAATGTTTTTTTCCATAGATATCGATGCAATTCATAATTACACTTGCGCTAGTAATGGAATTATGAATAAATATGGATGTAGGTTTTCTATAACTATAAGGAGGATGTTGCTTACATGTTATTTTGCTTGATATGGATTATATTACTCATTATTACTATTGTGACTGGGATGTTATATGAATTAACATGTGTAGGTATGCTTTAATTATACACTAACCAGGATGTCGCTTACGTTCTTTGAGTGTGCACCTCCTAAGATGTTATTATCTAGATATGGATGTAGTTCCTCCATAAAATACTCTTGTGACATGGATGTATTATGAATCGATATGGGAGTAGTTCGTACAAAAACTCTTGTGGCAGGGGGTGTTAATTATGAATTAATATGGATTTGAATTTAATGAATCACACCTAAACAAGATGTAGTTTACACATGTTTAAATGGGCACATCCCCAACCTGTTAATTTTTCTAGATATAGATGTAATTCCTCCATGAATACTCTTGTGACAGTGATGTAATTATGAATTAATATGGATGTAATTTTAACGAATCATACCTAACAAGATGTAGTTTACATGTGTTTAAATGGGCACATCCCCAACCTGTTAATTTTTCTAGATATGGATAATGAATTTTACTTGTAACTGAACTTGCGGCAACGATATAATTATGAGCCAATATGGATATAGTTGTGCTAGAATCATGAGGATGTAGGAGGTAGTTTGCATGTGTTTCACAACCCATCATGTTATTTGGCTAGATATGGATATAGTTTTTCCATAAATAAAGTTGTGGGATATTGATAAAGTGTAGACATCTACTTGATGAAATCCAAGGGGGTGAGGAGCACGTGCTTCCTTCAAACCTAGTCATAAAGTCTTTCTGACAAGATTTCAACTAGCCTACTTATCTTCGTGATGCGAGGCGAGAACCTAGGAGAGAGCCCCTTTCCACTGTATGCCGAATGAGGATCGCCCCTCGGCGCCCTCTGACGACGATGAGGTGGGAGGTGAAGTAGGGGGGTGGTGGTGGTGGTGGCGGCTTTTAGATTTCCACCGAGTCTCTTGTGAGAGCGGCACATGGCGTGAGGTTAGATAAGTTTCTCTTTCTAGATTTCTCCTTGATTGTAGCGAAGGCATAAGGGATAAGAAGATGGTAGTCATACGCCTTGAGATAGATTGCTAGCAATGTCTCCAGCTAGGAGCAAAGACTATCAGCAAGTTGAGATTGATATAGATTGCAAATAAGTTCAAAATATTTAGGAGGCCGGCTCGTAGCAGTCTAGTTTAGTCCATATTTTAGTTAGAGTTAGTAGGTTATTTCCAAGGATTTAAGCTCCTTCATGTAAGTAGGCAATGCAATGTGGTAGCCCATAGGATTGCCAAGGAAGCTTTGAATATCGATCTACCTGTATCAGACTTTGATGTAATCCCGGCTTTTTGGTTTGTTCTTTGCAAACCGATATGCCTTCGCTAGTTGAATAAAGGCCTGAGGGCGGATGGAGAAAAACTGCTGTATAGTCATTGCTGTATACGGCCAGCGCTAGGCGCCATCCGGATGCAGGCAGAAAAAGATCAGCCAGGTCCACTGCCGTCCGATCCGCCTCTTTATATCTTTTTTTTAGGGTAATCCGCCTCTTTATATCTGTTGGATGAGTCAACATTGCTTTTCCTTCACCTCGTCATCCCCAAAACTCGTCTTCCATCTCATGCGCTCCCTCGCTCCTTCTCTACCCCCGCGCTTCGTCGCTGTAGCAGGCTCGCCGACGCCGACGACCACGACCATCGCAGCAGCCGACGTTGCTGAAGCAGCCACTGCAGCAGCCGGCTCGCCGCCCGACCACTTTCTCGTCTGCAGCAACTCAGCCGGCTTCACCGTCGACCACACCGCTTGCTGCAGCCGGCTTCGTCACCGTTCACCACTACTGTGACACCTCGTCACAGCAGCCGGCTCGCCCGCTAGCCACCGTTGCTGCAACCCTCGTCGCAGCAGCCAGCCTCACTAGATCCTGATGCTTCCCGGCGAGCGGCCTCGCAACACCGGTGCTCCCGCCGGCGAGCGACCTCCCAGCATCCGATGCTTTGGGCGAGTAGCCTTGCAGCCATGACCTCTGGCGGTAAGAAAAGGGTCTGATCCCGAAATTTTTGCAAACTAGGATTAGATCTCGATTAACTTCAAAAAAGTGTCAAAACACGAAATTTATCCACAAACTGTGGTCTTGATGATCTGGGATCTGGCATCTGGCATCGATCCCTTGGTCCCTTTGCTGCATCTTAGTGGAGTAGTATTTGTCAAAGTCTCGGGGTCGGCCGAAATATTCGTGCGCCGTCTGCAGATAGATTACTACTGCTGCTGCTACAAGACAAAGCCAGCACAAGCAGCGCAGAATATGTAGATCGTCTTCTGATGGCGACTGCTAGCAGCGCAGAATATCTAGATCAGCTGCATATGGAAGAGACATGGCGCGCGTTCCCATGGCCGTGTGTGTATATGTGTGTGTGTCTTTCATGCTGGCCACCTGAGTCACACAATTCTAAAGTTGAACCGCAGTACACTACTGCGAGACGGGGAAAAAAATCGTGGAGACCGTCTCCACCACTCCTCTCGTGCATTCCCTATGTGAGACGGCGGCACCTTCCCCCGATTGCTTCGCACGGCATCCGCCCTTGCAGTATAGAGGTCACAATTCTTTTTTAACTTATCTGGATTTTGATTGATGCACTGATAGTTCAGGTTTGCAAATAGGTTTAGAGTGGCCTAATGATGATCTTGGATTCATAGATAGGTAAGTATGTTGGAAGAGTACAATGGAAGGGTCAAACAAGATAATAATACGCAGTATTCCACTTCTAAGCTTATGGACAGGAAATTCTGAATTTGGATGTTTTTGAAGCTGCAGAAAGCTTCCAGCAGATTTGGATAATGTGCCATCACGACGTGTGCAAAATCCCAAAACCACAAAATTGAGATGATATCTCTTTATTTCCACGAATAAAAAAGAAGTGATGATGCATATGCGAAGAGCACGATTGTGACACTATAATGATGCCTTAGCGAAGGGGCAAAGCCGGTGTGGGGAGGAGTAGCAGGGGGCCACGGCTGCCCCCAACATACAGATTGTTTATGTACATCATAGCTATGGACCGAACAACATTGTGCAAAATTGTACGGTCCGTATCTGGTTGCTCACAGAAGATTCCACTTAAAATGGTGGTGACAAGTGACATGCCTTTTTGACTTTTTGTTCCCGTTCCTTCATCCTCCACGCACACACCAGCCACAACACTAGGACCAGGCAAAATCCGGTGTTCTTTATTCCTTCCTCCCCTGTTTCCTTTGTAAAAAAAAATACTATTGTTTACTACCTGCAAAAAAAAACTATTTGTTTACTTTGTTTTAGAATTAAAAACAATTAGGCTGCGTTTATCCGCCGTACTACCAAAAATGCAAGTGTTAGGCCCTTTGATTCTAAGAATTTTCACAAGGATAGTGAAGGACTGAAATCTTTAGGAATTTCCTATGTTTGTTTTTTGATTCGTATGATTGTATCCTATAGAAATATTAGCTAAGGAATCCAATTTACTACATTTCAGAAAATGTACATCCACTCGAACTGTACGCAAAGAACCCTTTCATTTTTCTATGGTGTCGTTGGCTAGAAAAAAATCATCCTAAATTTTGTTACAAAGGGAGTACACTTTAGTGCAAACAAAATCTATAAGAATTTTGTCGACATGCCACTGCAATCCAACATTTTCCCTGTTCTTGTGTTTTTCATACCCCGCGAATCAAAGAAGCCCATATGGATTCAATACGAATGAAAATCACATGTAGTTCTGTTCGACTGATAATCGTAGCACCCACAAAAGTGCAATAATCAGTATAGGCTATATGTTTGAGTCATGTAATCTTATTCCAGATCACTTGTGAAGTATTTTCCAGAACATCCTCTGTGACACATTTTCCATTAGAATGTCGTGCTAACGCATAACCAGCAAATGGGCCGACCCACTTTGACATCGGGACAGGAGCGATTTTTCTAATTTTTTTTGCCTGGTTTCTTCCAAAAAGTCCAACTATGTCGAAGCTTAAAAATCAAATAATTTAAAAATGTACTCACTTTTTTACCAAAATGCTTATGAAAAATGAAAATAATCATGAAATTTAGAAAATACTGTTGTTTCGAAAAAACACATTCCACTCTAAACTATTCAAGGTTTTTTCCAATGTTTACAAAAAATGTTCTCTAATTTGTAATTTTTTTGATTCTAATTTTGCTTTCTCAAATTTATACTATGTTCTAAAATTATAAAAATATCATGTATTTTAAAATTAGAAAGGAAATAAAAAAACAAAGAAAAACATAAGGACTAACAAGAAAATGAGAAAACAGAGAAATCTGGTGATAAAAAAAGAATATAAAAGAGAACACGTCGATTGAAACAAGCAATAACCCTGAATGAAACCAGAAAAAAAGGAGCGGCTGTGGTGAGACACAAACTCATCTCGCATCCAGTTTAATGCTTTTTCCGTCTCTTCTTTTATTTGTTTGTTTTTTCAAAAAAAAACATTGTAAATACATATATTCCAAAACTTAAATTTACTAAAAGTTGTTAAAAATCGTGAATTAGAAAAAAGTAAACATAGTGTAAAGTTTTGCTCGCATAATTAAAAAACTGGATATCATTAAAATAAAGTTTCTGAGATTAAAGATGTTCAAACGTTTCCAAAAAATGCAAGTGACGTTAAAAAAATAAACAATGTAAACAAGAATGTTTTCACAATTAAAAAATGGTTTGTATCATTCAAAGAAAGTATGTGACATTTCAAAAAAAATAATATGAGAATTGGAAAACGTATATGCATTTATAAAGATGTTCTGTAGTTATAAGAAATGTTAAATACCATTCAAATAAATATATATATAACATTTAAAAGAAATATTCATGCTTTTTAAAAAATTGTCCGTTGCATTTAATAAAATTGTTTGCGTAATTTAACATAAAATTCCATGTCCTTAAAAAATGTTCAACTTGTATTTGAAAAATGTTTAACATGTATATGAAAAACATGTACATAGTGTTTTTGAAAAATGTTCAGGGTGCATCAATAAAATATTCACATGTTTACTATAAATGTACAATGTGTAATGAAACAAAGCACACATGTGTTAAAAACACAAAAAGAAAGGAAAGACCCAAAGAAAGCTGGTGAAGAAACGCAAACAACGGAACAAACAGAAAAACTATGAAAAGAAACATAGAGGAGAAAAAAACTTGAGTCAGCGGCACTACTGTATGGACAAAAAAGGGTCAAATAAAGAAATCACCAACGCAATACATCCGAGCATACAACAAAAATAAAACAAAGGGAAAAATGAAAACGGGAAAGATACACAATGCTACAGAACGGCTAACAGGATCTAAATGCACCAAGCAAAGGCTTGAGCATCAAGCCCTGAGCGAGCTCCACATTCTGCCATTGATAAGGTGAAGCCAAGGAGACTACTCGCCGCCGGAGGACGACCACACTATCACCGTCCATACACCATCACTGCAGATCTGCCATCCATCTCCGCCTCCAAAGAGGGCCCCCTGCCCTCTCGTCCTGGACCGTAGGATGCCACGCCGTCAGTACGCAGAGCTGCTCACCCCCGAGCACGCATAGCCGGCCTACACGGTGGCCGAGAAGGACGAAAAGTATGGTGACCCCATCAAGCAGAGCAATTCGTCCACCAACACATCATCTCCGGCAAAAAGCGTGGTGCCTACTGCAAGCCGTCGAACAGGACACCACCGAAGATAATCGACAACGCACTCGCTCAGGAGCTCACACCACCACCTCCACCGACCCAAGGTGGCATCTTCAGGAAGAAAATGGCACTGGAACGCCGCCGCCGCCCAATCCAAAAGATTTTGGGCTTTTACCCGGGTCACGAAGGTGGAGGGCGAGGGAAAGGATCACGATGTCGCCTTCAGGAAGGGTAGCAATGCCCGGAGCATTGCCAACATCGTGGGCGCTGACGCCGGCAAGGAGCTTCCCCCAGTACAAAGCCCACGCCCCCATCGCACCACCCAGCCACCGGCTAGCGGGGTGAGGTGTACCTGGAGCAGAGTAGGACGCCCTCTTCAGCTCGATGCACGGGGCCAGTAGGGCAACCCCAGCCTCGAGCCCCATGTTCGCCGCCACCTTGCTGCCCGAGTAGCCAAGGAGGGCGCCCCGCAGCATCCGCGCCAGCCATCCGCCGCCGAAAGGGAGAGACGCTCACCAGAAAAGGCAGTCGCCTCAGATCCGCGCCAGCCACACGCGGCCCGCGCGCCCGTCCCACACGGCTGCGGAGAGGTGAGGAGCCCCAGGCGGGACGCGAGCCACCGCACCTGCTAGATCCACAACCACACCGCCCCACAGCCGTCGCGCGCCATGTTGGCCGGGCCACAGCCAAATCTCGCCGCCCCCGCGCCGCCAGACCAAGCAAAGGTGAGAGAAGGCCCCGCCGCCGCCAGCGCCACATGGGCTTAACCCGGTGACGACTGTCGGCGGCGGTGGAGGGGAGGGGTGGAGAAGAGGGGGTGGATTTTGACGGCTAGGGTTGAGCCCCCAGGTCGCCGCTGTGGGCGGGACGGGAGAGGGAGGGAGGAGAGTCCGTGGTCGGCACTACTGTATAGGATCGGACCACTCCTTCGTGCCTAGAGACAAGACCTGGTTCCGACTCGCAATGGACGAGAAATAGGCCTGACGGAATAAAACCGCCGGAAGAACTTCTCGCTTGCGCACGGTACTTAGAGCTGGCCCAGGCAACCTATAGTTGTGAGCGTTGTCGTCGACTGTTGTTTTTGATTTATTTTTTGGTGGTTTTTTTATCTGCTTTTTCCTTTTTTTAATTTTTTATATGTTTCCTTTTTTTCCTTTTGTACATAGTACACAAAATTATGCATTCATATAAATATTATGTGTGCATCCATGCTTCAAAGTTCAAAGTCTATACGCATCCTTGGCTATAACCACCAAGAATTATAGACAATTGCTTCTAGATGTTTCTTTGAGTTTGTTAGAGTTGTCCCTTTTCAGAAAGGCGAGACGGCGGGGGTTCCCTGAAGATGGAGAAGGTTCTCCCCGCCTAGCCTTCGTCCCGGTGGTGCGTTGATACGTCCATTTTGCATCATGTTTTCCTACTGTTATTTATAATATTTTTATGCATAATAATGCTTTTTGGAGTAATTCTAATTCCTTTTCTCTCATAATATGCAAGGTTTACACAAATAGTGAGAATGCTGGCAGCTGGAATTCTGGACCTGAAAAAGCTACGCCAAAGTCACCTATTCTGCATATCTCCAAATGAGCTGAAAATTTACGGAGAATTGTTTTGGAATATATGAAAAATAATGGAGCAAATAACTACCGAAGGAGGCTCACCAGGTGGGCACAACCCACCTGGGTGCGCCAGGCCCCCCAGGCGGGCCCTGGTGGGTTGTGCCCTCCTGGGCCCACCTCCGGTGCCCATCTTCTGGTATATAGGTCATTTTGACCTAAAAAAAAATCAGGAGGGGAGTTTTGGGACGAAGCGCCGCCGTCTCGAGGCGGAACTAGGGCAGGAACACTTTTGCCATCTAGTGGAGCAATTCCGTCGGGGGAACTGATGACCCACAAGTATAGGGGATCAATCATAGTCCTTTCGATAAGTAAGAGTGTCGAACCCAACGAGGAGCAGAAGGAAATGACAAGTGGTTCTCAGCAATGTATTTTCTGCAAGCACTGAAATAGTCGGTAACAGATAGTTTGATAGCAAGATAATTTGTAACGAGCAAGTAACGGTAACGATAAATAATGTGCAGCAAGGTAGCCCAATTCTTTTGTAGCAAAGGACAGGCCAAAACGGTCTCTTATGATAAGCAAAGCGTTCTTGAGGGTACACGGAAGTTTCATCATATCACTTTCATCATGTTGGTTTGATTCGTGTTCGCTACTTTGATAATTTGATATGTGGGTGGACCGGTGCTTAGGTGATGTTCTTACTTGAACAAACCTCCTACTTATGATTAACCCCTCGCAAGCATCCGCAACTACGAGGAAAGTATTAAGATAAAATCTAACTATAGCATTAAACTTTTGGATCCAAATCAGTCCCTTACGAAATAGCGCATAAACTAGGGTTTAAGCTTCTGTTACTCTAACAACCATCATCTAATAACTACTCCACAATGCATTCCCTTAGGCCCAAATATGGTGAAGTGCCATGTAGTCGACGTTCACATGACACCACTAAGGGAATCACGTCATACATATCATCAAAATATCGAACACATATCAAGTTCACATGATTACTTGCAACATGACTTCTCCCGTGACCTCAAGAACAAAAGTAACTACTCACAAATGATAATCATGCTCAAGATCAGAGGGGTATTAAATAGCATAATGGATCTGAACATATAATCTTTCACCAAATAAACCATATAGGAATCAACTGCAAGATGTAATCAACACTACTAGTCACCCACAAGTACCAATCTAAGGTTCTGGTACAAAGATTGAACACAAGAAATGAACTAGGGTTCGAGAGAGGATGGTGTTGTTGAAGATGTTGATGGAGATTTCCCTCCCAAAGATGGGAGAGTTGTTGATGATGATGATGACGATTATTTCCCCCTCTGGGAGGGAAATTCCCCCGACGGAATCGCTCCGCCGGAGGGCAAAAGTGCTCCTGCCCAAGTTCCGCCTCGAGACGGCGGCGCTTCGTCCCGAAAGTCCTCTCCTCATTTTTTCTAGGTCAAAATGAATTATATAACAGAAGATGGGCACTGGAGGAGGGCACAACCCACCAGGGCGAGCCCGAGCTCCCAGGCGCGCCCAGGTGGGTTGTGCCCTCCTCCAGTGCCCATCTTCTGTTATATAATTCATTTTGACCTAGAAAAAATGAGGAGCCCAGGTGGGTTGTGCCCACCTGGTGGGCCCCCTCTAGTAGTTATTTGCTCCAATATTCCTCATATATTCCAAAACAATTCTCCGTAAATTTTCAGCTCATTTGGAGATGTGAAGAATAGGTAACTCTGACGTAGCTTTTCGAGGTCCAGAATTCCAGCTGCCGGCATTCTCCCTCTTTGTGTAAACCTTGCATATTATGAGAGAAAAGGCATTAGAAATACTCCAAAAAGCATTACTATGCATAAGAACATTATAAATAATAGTAGGAAAACATGATGCAAAATGGACGTATCAACTCCCCCAAGCTTAGACCTCGCTTGTCCTCAAGCGAAAACCGAAATCGAAAAACATGTCCACATGATTAAAGAGAGAGGTGTCGATAAAAACAAAATACGGACATAGAAGCATCATGTAAATTATTATAACAGCAACAAACTTTATCCTAAGACTTTATCACATAATTTTTTACCATATAACTTCTCATGAACAAGTAACAATTCATCACAACATTGAAGTATAAAGCATAAACCTTATTGAAAACCAACAAACTATGTTCTCAGTCAACTTTGCAACTACAATTCATCATCTTTTCAGGAAGGGTCACGTATCGGAGCCTTTTGGCAAGTCCACATACTCGACCATCATTTAATCTTCTATGATTGCTAACACTCACAGCGTACCCATGAACAAAAAGTTTCAACCGGACACATAGAAAGATAGGGGCTTACAGTTTCGCCTCCCAACGTATTCACCTCAAGGGTGATGTCAACAATAATAACTCATGCCTACTCATATCCAACTGGGTATATGTGCCTAGATCTTTCCTCACCACATGATGCTTGCAAAGAGAAAATAAAAAGGAATAGGGAAGAAAACTTTGACTCTTCATAAAAGTAAATGCATAAAAGTAAAAGATAGGCCCTTCGCAGAGGGAAGCAGAGGTTGCCATGCGCTTATTTGTTTGTATGCCAAATCCCTTAATGCAAAATAACGTCACATTATATTGCCCCTTATGATAGCAACCTTTATTATGCAGTCCGTCGCTTTTTTTACTTTGCCATCACAAGTTCGTACAACGCTCAATTTTCTCTTACACTAAATGATCCAACACATTTAGAAGCAATTTTTATTACCTTATTGCACTGATGACAACTTACTTGAAGGATCTTACTCAATCCATAGGTAGGTATGGTGGACTCTCAAAATAAGATTTGGGTTAATGGTTTTTGGATGCACAAGTAGTATCTCTACTTAGTGCGGAATTTTTGGCTAGAAACGATATTGAGCAAGCACCACATGTTAAGGGACCTATGACAATATAACTTCTATGTGAATATGAACAAACATAAATCATTACGTTGTCTTCCTTGTCCAACGTCAACTATTTTGACACAAAATATTTAATGGGGGCTCACAATCATAAAAGATGTCCAAGATAGTGTATTTTCATGTGAATCTTCTCTTCCCTTATTAATTCTTTCATGAATTGCATCATTGACCAATGCTATGTTTGTCAATCTCCAATAAATTTTACCACTTATACTTTTCCTTATGAGATGTCATTACTCACCATAAGATTAGCATATGATCTTTTCATTTATTTCCCTTTATTTTTATTGAAACATTAAAGTAAAGAAAGCAAAACATAAACTAAACTTTATTATATATCTCGAACACAATTACATAGATAGATCACTTAGCAAACACTTGAAAAGAAAATATCGAACTAAACTTTTATTCAACTAAATCATAGGAAAACTAAAGATCGAACTAAAATAGATAAAGGCAAAGATAGTGGTGGTGATACGATACCGGGACAACTGCCCCAAGCTTGGCACAAGCCAAGGGGAGTGTCCATATCATGAACTCAAGTCTCCTTTGGTGATGAAGAAGGTGGTGGTGATGAGGTAGTAGCGATCTTATCTTCCGGTTTCCATGGCAATGGCTCACCATCATAAGAGGAGGAGTGAGTCTCGCGAGTCCTGCAACTGGCAGCCAAACTCATACCTTTAAACGTTGCCTTATATTCAAAGACTTGGTTTTGGAGATCATAGATTTGGCTTTGCAAAAATTTGATTTGCTCGTTGAAGGTGAAGATGATGTCCTTCATGGATTTGCCATCCACCTTGAGATCACAGGTGTAGTCCGCAATCATGAGGTGATTGGCATTGAGTCCACGTTCCACCATCCCCTTGCACTTGATAACCTCCTGCTCCATAGCTTTGAGCCTGGCATCCACGGTCCCCGTCCCCTTGGGACCCTTGACATCCCGGATGTGAAGCACCACCTCACGCATCTCAATGGCTTGAGGGTGCTGCATCACCTCCCGCAAATACTGGTTGATGACATTCTCGAAGAACTTGTCCTTGGAGGAGCTCGAAGCGGCCATGGCGATCTAGATCTGTCAGAAAAACAGCAAGAAAGAAGAACACAAGATTTCTCCGCGATATAGTGGTTAATATGTCCGGGGGATATATAAAGATTTTTTATCTTGGGACACAAGCAAACGGGAGAAAAATGGAGTCCGGAAGGTTCCCGAGGTGGGCACAACCCACCTGGGCGCGCCAGGGGGCCCAGGCGCGCCCTGGTGTCTTGTGCCCTCATCGGGTGCCTTCCTGGTTGTTTCTTATTTTCCTAATTTTTAAAATATTCCAAAACTGACAGAAAATATTTTTGCGGATTTTTCGGAGTCCGTTTACTTACCATATCACGTACCTCCTCTTTTTCGGTAATTCTAGAGTGTTCTGAGAGGTTTCTTTTATGTGTCCCCCCGGTGTTATTGTTTGGATAATATTGCTTTCAACATTAATAGGCGTACTGAGATATAGTGTTTAATTCTTTGCCCATTGACAACCTTCGGGTTAGTACCTTCGGAATTATTTATTTTGACGGCTCCAGAACGATAAACCTCTTCGATAATATATGGTCTTTCCCATTTAGAGAGAAGCTTTCCTGCAAAGAATCTGAAACGAGAGTTGTACAAAAGTACATATTCACCAACTTTGAATTCCCGATTTTGGATTCTTTTGTCATGCCACCTTTTAACTGTTTCTTTAAATAACTTGGCATTTTCATAGGCTTGGGTTCTCCATTCATCTAGTGAGCTAATATCAAATAACCACTTTTCACCGGCAAGTTTGAAATCATAATTGAGTTCTTTAATTGCCGAATATGCTTTGTGTTCTAACTCAATAGGCAAATGACAAGCTTTTCCGTAAACCATTTTATAAGGAGACATACCCATAGGATTTTTATATGCTGTTCTGTAGGTCCAAAGTGCATCATCCAATTTCTTAGACCAATTCTTTCGGGACATATTAACAGTTTTTTGTAATATTAGTTTTATTTCTCTATTGCTAAGTTCAACTTGACCACTAGATTGAGGATGATAGGGTGAAGTGATTCTATGGTTAACATCATATTTAGCAAGCATTTTACGGAAAGCACCACAAATAAAATGTGAACCACCATCAGTCATTAAATATCTAGGGACTCAAAACCTCGGGAAAATAACTTCTTTAAGCATTTTAATGGAAGTGTTATGATCAACACTACTTGTTGGAATAGCTTCTATCCACTTAGTGACATAATCAACATTAACCAAAATATGTGTATACCCATTAGAGGAAGGAAAAGGTCCCATATAATCAAAACCCCAAACATCAAATAGTTCAACAGCAAGTGAATAATTCATAGGCATTTTTTAATGCATACGGATATTACCAATTCATTGACATTCATCACAAGATAAAACAAACTTACGGGCATCCTTGAAGAGAGTAGGCTAATAAAAACCAGATTGCAATACCTTGTGAGCAGTTCTATCTCCCGCATGATGCCCTCCATAAGCTTCGGAGTGACATTTCCGTAGGATTTATCCCTGTTCATGCTCAGGTACACAACATCTAATAATACCATCTACTCCTTCTTTATAAAGATGTGGGTCATCCCAAAAGTAATGTCTTAAATCATAGAAGAACTTTTTCTTTTGTTGGTATGTGAAACTAGGTGGTATGTATTTAGCAACAATATAATTAGCATAGTCAGCATACCAAGGAGTGTTATGAGAAAATTTATTGCAACTAATTGTTCATCAGGAAAACTATCATCAATAGGTAGTTGGTCATCAAGAACATTTTCTAACCTAGACAAGTTAACATCTATGGGGTTCTCAGCTCCTTTTCTATCAGTGATATGTAAATCAAATTCTTGTAGCAAGAGAACCCACCTTATGAGACTAGGTTTAGCATCTTTCTTTTCCATAAGATATTTAATAGCAGCATGATCGGTGTGAACAATTACTTTAGAATCAACAATGTAAGACCTGAATTTGTCACAAACAAACACAACTGCTAAAAATTCTTTTTCAGTAGTAGCATAATTTCTTTGGGCAGTGTCTAGAGTTTTGCTAGCATAATGGATAACATTTAATTTCTTATCAACTCTTTGTCCTAGAACAGCACCAACAGCATAATCACTAGCATCACACATAATTTCAAAAGGCAAGTTCCAATCAGGTGGTTGAACAATAGGTGCAGAAATTATGAAGAAGCACCAAGCTGCTATTGGATACACAATCATCATCAAAAACAAATGGAACATCCATTTGTAAAAGATTTGTAAGAGGCCTAGAAATTTTAGAGAAGTCTTTAATAAAACTCCTATAGAAACCAGCATGACCAAGAAAACTACGAATACCTTTAATATCTTTAAGACATGGCATTTTCTCAGTTGCATCAACTTTGGCTTTATCCACCTCAATACCTCGTTCAGAAATTTTATGCCCCAAGACAATACCTTCATTAACCATAAAGTGGCACTTCTCCCAATTCAAGACAAGAGTAGTTTGCTCACATCTCTACAAAACTCGATCAAGGTTGCTTAAGCAATCATCAAAAGAAGTTCCGTAAATGGAAAAATCATCCATGAAAACCTCAACAATCATTTCACAAATATCAGAGAATATAGCAGTCGTACATCTTTGAAAGGTAGCAGGTGCATTGCATAAACCAAAAGGCATATGTCTATAAGCATAAGTTCCGAAAGGGCAAGTAAAAGTGGTTTTCTCTTGATCAGGTTGTGAAATAGGTATTTGAGAAAACCAGAGTATCCATCTAGGAAGCAAAAGTGTGTGCACTTTGATAATCTTTCTAGCATTTGATCAATAAAAGGCAAAGGGTAATGATCTTTTCTAGTTGCTTTATTTAATTTTCTAAAATCAATTACCATTCTGTATCCAGTAACAATTCTTTGTGGAATGAGTTCATTTTTATCATTAGGAACAACGCTAATGCCTCCCTTCTTAGGGACACAACGAACGGGACTTACCCATCTACTTTCAGCTATTGGATAGATTATACCCGCTTCCAGAAGCTTTAATATTTCAGTTCTTACCACTTCTTTCATCTTAGGATTCAAACGTCGTTGATGATCAATAACGGGTTTAGCATCAGGTTCCATATTAATCTTGTGCTGACAGAGAGTGAGACTAATGCCCTTAAGATCATCAAGAGTATATCCAATAGCAGCTTGGTGCTTCTTCAGAATTTTCAATAATCTTTCTTCTTCATGTTCTGAAAGGTTAGCACTAATAATAACAGGATATATCTTTTTCTCATCAAGATAAGCATACTTCAAAGTGTCAAGCAATTGTTTCAATTCAAACATAGGATCACCTTTAGGTGGAGGAGGACCTCCTAGAGTTTTAATAGGCAAATTATGTTTAAGCAGAGGTCGTTGTTCAAAGAAATTTTTATCTATCTCCTTTCTTTCATGCATATGCATATCATTTTCATGGTCTAGCAAATATTGTTCTAGTGGATCAGTAGGAGGTACGGCAATAGAAGCAAGAACAATTATTTCATCCTTACTTGGTAATTCTTTCTTATGAGGTTGTCTATTAAACTTGGAAAAATTAAACTCATGAGACTCATCTCCAAAGCTAACACTGACAGTTTGTTTATGACAATCTATAGTAGCATTGACAGTGTTTAAGAAAGCTGTACCAAAGATAGTGGGACAGAAGTCATCTTGTGGGGAACCAAGGACTAGAAAATCAGTAGGGTATTTTATTTTCCCACAAAAGACTTCAACATCTCTAACAATCCCAAGTGGCGTGATGGTGTCTCTATTAGCAAGTTTAATAGTAACATCTATGTCTTCTATTTCAGTGGGTGCTATGTCATTCATAATTTCTTGGTATAAAGTAAAGGGAATAGCAGTCACGCTAGCACCTAATTCACATAAACCATGATAACAATGATCTCCTATTTTAACTGAGACAACAGACATGCCAACAATAGGTCTATGTTTATCTTTTTCATCGGGTTTGGCAATTCTAGCAGCTTCATCGCATAAGTAAATAACATGCCCATCAATATTTTCTACCAGGAGATCTTTAACCATAGCAACACTAGGTTCTACTTTAATTTGTTCAGCAGGTTTAGGTGCTCTAATATTACTTTTGTGAACCACATTTGAAACCTTAGCATGTTCCTTTATCCTAACAGGGAAAGATGGTTTTTCAATATAAGCAGTAGGCACAACTGGGTCAACATTATAAATAATAGTTTCATCTTTAGCTATGTCGGGTTCTTTAATTTCTTCTTTGATAGGTCGGTGATATTTAAACCATTTCTCCTTAGGGAGATCAACATGAGTAGAAAATAATTCACAAAAGGAGGCTACTATCACAGAGTCAAGTCCATAATTAGTGCTAAACTTGTAAAAAGCATCGGTATTCATAAAAGATTTAACACAATCAAATTCAAGCTTAATACCTGACTCTTTACCTTCGTCGAGTTCCCAATCTTCAGAGTTGCGTTTAATTCTTTCTAAAAGATCCCACCTGAATTCAATAGTCTTCTTCATAAAAGAACCAGTACAAGAAGTATCGAGCATGGATCGACCATCATAAGAAAGCCGAGCATAAAAATTCTGAATAATAATTTCTCTTGAGAGCTCATGATTGGGGCATGAATATAGCATTGACTTAAGCCTCCCCCAAGCTAGAGCGATACTTTCTCCTTCACGAGGCCAAAAATTATATATGTAATTCCGATCACGATGAACTAGATGCATAGGATAATTTTTTTGGTGAAATTCCAATTTCAATCGATTCCAGTTCCAAGATCCAATATCATCGCATAGCCTATACCATGCCAATGCTTTTCCCTTCAAAGATAAAGGGAAAACCTTATTCTTAGCTTCATCTCCGGCAAACCTGCAATTGATTTTACAAAATGTTCAGAAAATTGTAAAAGTGTTCACAAATTTGAAATATGTTCACGAGTTTAAAAAAATGTTCATGATGTCACGAAATTGATAGTGATAGTGTATCTCGGTGATGCAGCAAGATGTGGTCATGGGCATTGGGGATTATGATTTTTTTTCCTGTTGCAACGCAAGGGCCCTTTTTCTAGTAAATATAATGCATACATCCATGCTTCAAAGTTCAAAGGAGGGGGTGCCCTCCAATTTACAGGCTAAGCAGGGGCTCCTGTTTTCATACACGGAACATCCATGCTTCAAAGTTGTTCGCACACAAACACGTCACCGTGTACCCTTGGCGTCGAGCGCGATAAGCAAGGCACGTCGCCGAAGGAGGCTCGCCGGAAGCGCGATACGCAAGACAATCCGGTGAGCGCTTTTGAAGACCCAAAACCCCACGTGCTCGGGAGAGACCCCAGTACTTCGTAGATCCAAGCTCTCCGAAGCGAAGAACACCGATGAATGAGAAGTAGAAAACTAGGGTAGGAGATGAAAGTTTGTAGATGGGTTTTGCGATTGTGTGTTGTGTTTTTCAATCGGTCATCACCCCTCGTGTATATAAGAGGTGGATGGACTTCCCGAGCAAGGAAAGGTTAGAATTCACGTTCAAAACCCTAGTTTGGGTCCAACTCAGAATCTGAACTTTCCAAAACTGTTCAGTTTATAACCTGGCTGCACCTTGCGGGTTACTTTTGAGGCAGTAGACGAGCTCCGATGAAAATGCGCCCCAAAGTATATTTACTTGTTTCGACGAGAGGAACAAGTTTTGTGTTGAACATTTTTCTATTCAAGACCATCTTCAGGGCCATATCGCTCGTGCAAAACAGGTAATTATTCACGCAACTCATCAGACCTAGTCACATGTGTCTGGTTCCGGGCGTCATATTTTGCTCACTGCAGGGTCGTGCTATGCGGGCCTCTAACTTTTTCATACGTCCTCGGATTGGGACGATTTTTATATCAAAATCGATTGATTCAATGAGACGAAGACAATTCGTGTAGATCAGATTTCCAGCTCAGGCCGTCTTGGAGGCGTAATCAGCTGAACAGTGTTCTGGATACAAAATCTCGGTACTTCGAAGACAACTTCGGTCTTAGGGATGAGATCGGATGGCTATGGCCCAAATATCAAAGTTTCTCCTTTTGACGATACAAAACTTTCTCACTTTGAGGAATTTTCCATTTGAGGCCTTCTGAATTATGTTTTTGACCATGCCAAAATCTGGTGTCAACATATACCCCCCTATTTTTCAGCAAAACTTGCGTGCCGAAAATTAATTTGCAATGTATTTGTTCTGAGGGCGATAATTATGTATCGGCCACGTTTATGCTAAGGGCGATAGTTATTTATCGGCCATGCCTTTGCTTAGGACGATAGTTATATATCGGTCGTTGCCTATCTAGGCTTCTTGCCACACACTTGGGTGATACTTCTTTAAATATCTACCATTGAGAGCTCGAGGTAACAATGTCCCTTGTATGGATTCCACCAAATATGAGTTTCCAGGGACTACTCTTGTAATCTTAAAAGGACCTTCCCAACTTGGAGACCACTTCCCGAATCGTCTGTCTTTTGTACCAATTGGTAGAATCACCTTCCAAACGAGATCGCCAACTTGAAAATTCTTCAACTTGACCTTCTTATTGTAAGCTCTTGTCACCCTCAACTTAACTCTCTCTATTGGTTTTAAAGCAACCAAACATTTGTCGGTGACTTCATCAATATTGTCCATCATCAAGTTATAAAAGTCCATCGCCGATAAATCATTTAGTTTGGCTATTCTCAAAGCATTCAAATTCACTTCCACTGGTAAAACAACCTATTGACCATATACGAGCTCATATGGAGTTACCTTTGTAGCACCATGCCTTGAGATTCTGTGTGCCCACAAAGCTTCGGACAATAGCTCATGCCATCTGCTTGGATTATCCTCAATCTTCTTCTTGATGAGCTTGATTAATATTTTATTGCTAGACTCAGCTTGTCCATTCGCTTGGGGATAATACGAAGAGGAATTGAGCAACTTTATCTTATATGATTCAAAAAATTCTCTAACTTGATGAGACATAAAAGATGAACCTTGGTCCATAGTTAATGTTTGAGGAATGCCGAATATATGAATAATTTGCTCAGTTATGAATTGAATTACCTCCGCATGTGTCATATTTTTGAGTGGTATTGCTTCAGACCATTTGGTCAAATAATCTGTTGCCACCAACACGAACCGATGCCCTTTTGAAGAAGGATGAATCTCTCCAATATAGTCTAATCCCCAACCTATAAAAGGCCACTGGTTGATAAAAGGATATAACATAGCAGCGGGAGCCAACTGAATATCACCAAACTTTTGACAAGCTTCACATCCTTTATAATACCTGAAGCAATCATTAATTATTGTCGGCCAATAAAACCCAGCCCGTCGCAATGACCATTTCATCTTGGGAGCCGACTGATGAGTGCCACAAATTCCTTCATGAACCTCTCCCATAGCAACTCTCGCTTGGTCCTCGTCCAAGCACTTTAAAAGAACATCATCAACCGCTCGGCGATAACGATCATCATCTCTCATCGTATACTTGAAAGCCATACGTCGAACGGTTCTGTCCACCCTTTTACTAGGATCACGCAAATAATCAATAATGGGTTTCCTCCAGTCTTGATTTTCTCCTGCAATAAATTTTCCTTTAGTAGCCGAAACGGTGGGCTCCGGTTCGGCCTCCCCTACGTTGGCAAGAATAGACATCAGTCTTTGAGAAATATGAAACATGCCATGATCAACATGATAGCCGGATGCTAGTTGTGCCAACTCATTTACTCTCCAATTGTCATGTCTAAATATATGAGCAACGCTAAAATAATCAAAAGTAGAAATTATATCTAGACATTTATCAAGATAAACGTTAAGTGATTCTTCAAAACATTGAAAGACTTTGGATATTTGTTGCACTACTAATAACGAATCAGCAAAAGCCTTAATATATGTAGCACCTATGGCAAGCAACATCTCTAAGCCGAATAACAATGCTTCATATTCGGTTTGATTATTTGTTCAAAAATATTCTAAGTGGCATGATGCTTCAAAAACAGCACCATGAGGAGATATATAAATAGTACCAACACCTTGGCCATTGCTACAAACTGAACCATCAAAATATAATCTCCATGGTACTAACGAGACAAAGTTTATATCAATGTCATGCTTGTCATTAATCCGATGCTCAACAATAAAATTAGCTATGATTTGGACTTTCATGGATTTCAGAGATTCATAAGCAAATCATATTCAATTAAAGCATAAGCCCACTTTCCAATTCTAGCACTAAGAATCGTCCTATGCAACATGTACTTAATGACATTGATTTGACAAGCTACTATGCAAGCACTCGGCACTAGGTAATTGATACGTCCATTTTGCATCCTGTTTTCCTACTGTTATTTATAGTGTTTTCATGCATTATAACACTTTGTGGAGTAATTCTAATGCCTTTTCTCTCATAATATGCAAGGTTTACACAAAGAGGAAGAATACCGGTAGCTGGAATTTTGGACCTGAAAAAGCTATGTCTGAGATACCTATTATGCACATGTCGAAATGAGCTGAGATTTTACAAAGAATTATTTTGAAATAATAATAAATATTGGAGAAAAGAACTACCAGAGGGGGGTACCCATGCGCCCACAAGGCACCAGGGTGCGCCACCCCCTCCAGGCGCGCCCTGGTGGGTAGTGGGCTCCTCGGCCTACCTCCGGTGCCCATCTTCTGGTACATAAGGTCTTTTGACCTAGAAAAAATAAGGAGAGGACTTTTGGGGAAGAGCGCCGCCGTCTCGAGGAGGAACTTGGGCAGGAGCACTTTTGCCCTCCGATGGAGCGATTCAGCGGGGGGAACTTCCCTCCAGAGGGGGAAATTGAAGCCATCGTGATCACCAACAACCCTCTCATCTTTGGGAGGCCAATCTTCATCAACATCTTCAACAGCACCATCTCATCTCAAACCCTAGTTCATCTCTTGTGTTCAAACTTTGTATCAAAACCTGAGATTGGTACGTCTGGGTGACTTGTAGTGTTGATTACATCTTGTAGTTCATGCTAGCCGGTTTATTTGGTGAAAGATCATATGTTCAAATCCATTATGCTATTTAATATCCCTCTGATCTTGAGCATGAATATTATTTGTGAGTAGTTGTCTTTGTTCTTGAGGCCACGGGAGAAGTCATGTTGCAAGTAATCATGTGAATTTGGTATTCGTTCGATATTTTGATGATATGTATGTTGTGATTCCCTTAGTGATGTTATGTGAACGTCGACTACATGACACTTCACCATCTTTGGGCCTAAGGGAATGCATTGTGGAAGTATTTATTAGATGATGGGTTGCTAGAGTGACAGAAGCTTAAACCCTAGTTTATGCGCTATTCCGTAAGGGGCTGATTTGAATCCATATGTTTAATGCTATGTTTAGATTTGATCTTAATACTTCTTTCATATTTGCAGATGCTTGTGAGGGGGTTAATCATAAGTGGGAGGCTTGTTCAAGTAAGAACAGCACCCAAGCACCGGTCCACCCACATATCAAATTATCAAACTAGCGAACGCGAACCAAACAAACATGATGAAAGTGGCTAGATGAAATTCCCGTGTGCCCTCAAGAACGTTTTACTTATTATCAGAGACCGTTCCGACCTGTCCTTTGCTACCAAAAGGATTGGGCTACCTTGCTGCACTTATTATTACTATTGTTACTTGTTACTTGCTAAAAATTATCTTGCTATCGAACTACCTGTTACCGACAATTTCAGTTCCTGCAGAAATTACCTTGCTGAAAACCACTTGTCATTTCCTTCTGCTCCTCGTTGGGTTCGACACTCTTACTTATCGAAAGGACTATGATTGATCTCCTATACTTATGGGTCATCAGTAATATCTGAATTTTGTGCAAGCATAATATAAACAAAGGCATAATTTTTCATAAATGTATACCTTGTCTTGGCATCCAATAAGCACCGACTCAAATATGTAATATCATGCTCCTTTCCTTCGGTTTCTTGAGTCAAAACAATGCCAATTACACCTTCCTCTGCTGCAATGTAAAGCTTAAAGGGATCCCTATGCTTGGGCACTTTCATCACCGGAGGAGTGTACAAATAATTCTTGATCAAATCAAATGCTTATTGCTATTTTGCCCACCAAGTAAAATCAACATCATTCCTTAACCGAACGATAGGAGTGAATGCATCAACCTTCCCTGACAAATTAGCTATGAACCTTCTCAAATAATTGACCTTGCCTATGAACTTTTGCATATCTCTCTTGCATGTTGGAGCCTCCACTTTTGTATGGCTTCTATCTTTTTGGGATCAATCTCTACGCCATCTTCACGAATACTGAAACCCAAAAACTTGCCAGCCAACACGCCGAATGCACATTTCAAAGGATTCATTTTCAGTCCAAACTTTTTCATTCTTTCAAAACCTAAACGCAAATCGGCCAAGTGAGATTCAAAAGCATCCGATTTGACAACTGTATCATCAATATAGACCTCAAGTATAACGCCGAGTAAATCATGAAAAATTAAATTCATAGCCCTTTGATACATGGCGCCGGCATTCTTTAGTCCAAAGGTCATCACCGTCCACTCAAATAAACCAAGGAAACCGGTGCATTGAAAAGCTATTCTAGACATTGATAAGTCTCCAACGTATCTATAATTTATGAAGTATTCATGCCATGTTTACAACAATTTTATATGGTTTTGGTATGATTTGATTAGAACTAACCGGACTGACGCTGTTTTCAGCAGAACTACCGTGGTTTCGTTTTTTGTGCAGAAATAAAATTTCTCGGAATGGGCTAAAAATTTACGGTGATTTTTTATGGACCAAAAGAGACCCCCGAAGCACCGGAGCTGGAGCAGGAGGTGACCGAGGAGGCCACAAGACAGGGGGCGCGCGCTACCCCCCAGGGCGCTAGCTCCCAGCTTGTGGGCCCCTCGGGCACCCCCTCGACATGAGACCGACTCCAAAAATTCTTATAAATACCCAAACCTCCGAAAAGCACCCTAGATCAGAAGTTCCGCCGCCGCAAGCCTCTGTAGCCATGAAAAACCAATCGGGAGCCTGTTCCGGCACCCTGCCGGAGTGGGAAACCATCACCGGAGGCCATCTTCATTATCCCGGTGGCCACCATGATAAAGAGGGAGTAGTTCACCCTCGGGGCTGTGGGTATGTACCAGTAGCTATGTGTTTGATCTCTCTCTCGTGTTCTTGATTTGGCACGATCTTGATGTATTGCGAGCTTTGTTAATATAGTTGGATCTTATGGTGTTCTTCCCCCTCTACCTTCTTGTGATGAATTGAGTCTTGCTCTTTGAGGTTTCATTATGTTGTATTGAGTATTAGATTTGAGAATACTTGATGTATGTCTTGCGATGGGATATCTGTGGTGACAATGGAATGTTCTATTGATTCACTTGATGTATGTTTTGGCACTCAACTCGCAGATTCCCGAGGTGACATTGGGGTAATCTATGCATAGGGGTTGATGCACGTTTTCGTCCTATGTTCTCTGATAGAAACTTTGGACTGTTTCTTTGTTGCACATTGAGGGATTGTTATATGATCCAATTATGTTTTCATTGTTGAGAGATTTTGCACTAGTGAAAGTATGAACCCTAGGCCTTGTTTTAAAGCATTGCAATACCGTTTTTGATCACTTTTGTTACTAGTTACCTTGGTGTTTTTATATTTTTAGATTACAAAAACCTATATCTACCATCCATATTACACTTGTATCACCATCTCTTCGCCGAACTAGTGCACCTATACAATTTACCATTGTATTGGGTGTGTTGGGGACACAAGAGACTCTTTGTTATTTGGTTGCAGGGTTGTTTGAGAGAGACCATCTTCATCCTATGCCTCCCACGGATTGATAAACCATAGGTCATCCACTTGAGGGAAAATTGCTACTGTCCTACAAAACTCTGCGCTTGGAGGCCCAACACGAGTCTACAAGAAGAAAGGTTGCGTAGTAGACATCAGACATGTCTTATTCAGCCATAAAAATCTGATTATACCCCGCGTTACCATCAAGAAAACTAATGACCTTATGTCCTGATGCATCATTATTAAGCATATCGGCTATGGGCAAGGGATACTCATCTTTGGGTGTAGCTCTATTCAAATCTCTGAAATCAATGCACACCCTTAACTTGACGGAGCCTTTCTTCTTCACTGGTACAATGTTAGAAATCCACTCAGCATACTTGCATGGCCTAATAAAATTAGCTTTAAGTAATCGACGGATTTCTTACTTGAACCAGTCATATGTTTTTGGATTAAACTTTCTGGCTGATTGCTTGTATGGTCTAAAATCGGCCTTTATAGGTAACCGATGCTCCACTAGCTCTGGCTTAAACCTGGCATCTCATGATATTCCCATGCAAAGCAGCAAACATATTCTTTCAATAGCTCGATCAACTTAGCCTTATGACCGGCTCTCAAATTTTTGTTTACAAATGTTGGCCGAGGAATTGAACTATCTCCTATATCTATCTCTTCTAATGGATCAGCTGATGTAAAACCTTGCCCAAGTTTATCCATATCATCCAACTCTTCTATAGACTCATACATATCGTTCTCATTGGACCAATATTCTGTAAGTCACTTCTGTAACCACTCAGAGTTAGGATCCATTTAAATACATCATACGTTAGAGCTGATTACCACCAACCGGCTTTAAAGAAACGGGCACGAAACCACTTTTTGTAGCGCTAAGAAAATCAAATTCTGATAAGTCGCGCCCAGTCAAGCAAGTAGCGTTGGGATGTTGCGAATCCACGGATGTATCGGCCAAAGCAACACAAGCCGAATTATCCGCATGAATGACTTCCACTTCATCGTCAACCCATTGAATTAAAAACTGGTGCATAGTAGATGGCACGCATTGGTTTGCATGAACCCATCGCAGCCTAATTTCACATTGTAGTTACCTTGCACCTCGGCGACAAAGAATGCAGTAGCCAAAGTTTTGCTTCCCATCGTAAGCTCCACATACATTACACCTTTGGCTTAAGTTTTCTCTTTGCCTTCAAAGCCATTAAGTACCATGTTGGTATTTATGAACTCTTCATCGCGCAGCCCCAATTTTTTGAAGACCGAATATGGCATAAGATTCACCACATCACCACCATCAACAAGCATTCTAGCAACCGGCGATCCATTAATATGACCTTTAAGGAACAATGGCTTCAAGTACGTCACCGGTTCTTTTGGCTTCTCGAATATAGCATTTTTAGGACCAAAATCTAGTTGAGCTACCTCCCATTCTTCATTTATAGCACGAAATTCAGCAGGTAAGTAATACACCATATTAATATCCATACCTTCATGAACTGGTGTAGACTCATAATCAAGCATTTCATCTCCTTCCTCAAGCATGTTCACCGACTCTGAAATATATCCAAGTGAAGAGGAAGTAATAGGTGAAGTGGACAATGTAATAGTAGCCACATCGTCCTCTGTTGGTGGTGTAGGTGTTGCTATGATCAATGCAGAAGCTGCTATGTTTTCCTTTTGCTTAGGCTTCCACACTTGTTTTTGGGGCACCAATATGGGATGGATTTCATTGAACAACTTATCCCTTTGCTTCTCTACTTCTTGTTCCTCCTTCTCGTGGCTCCTCATGCACTGCAATCTCCTTTTTTTTGCCTTGGTCAGACCAGGAGGACACCACTTAGGCTGAGTATATTTTGGATCCCTCAGGTTGGCCTTGCTTGTGCTAGCTTCATGATCATTAGCCATGGGACCTTGCTGGACAGCAGCCACATCTTTACTAGGATCAGCCGGATTTTCAACAATAATCGGCTCTTTGATTGTTAATTCTTTAGTGCCTATCATAATAGTTTCAGCACTAGTACTCTTCTCCTTTTGCTTGCTAGGCTCTGAAATTTCAGCACTTGGTGATTTAGCACGCCACACTTGCTTGCCAACCCTTCCATGATTATCATGCATTGGCGGATTGACACCGTTGTTCAAACGGCCTCGTGTGAGATAAGAAAGCCTCTCATGAATGGGCCTCCTTGGTTCTGCCCACCCCGGATGAAAAGCATAAGGGGCCATTGGGTTCTGCTCCCATCCTCCATTGATGCCTCCCATGTAGTATGGCGCATAGGGGGGTGGCGCCATCCATGGTCCTAGTGCCCACGACCCATATGGCCTTGCGTGATGCTGAACTTCTTCCCACGGAGTTGATCTTGAGCGCTTCAAATTTGATGACTGGTTACAGCTAGAACTGGCCGCTTGATTGGCATATTTGATGACCGGTTAGAGCTAGAACATATCAAAAGTTGGATTGATTCTCTTGTGCTCCATTTTAGCTTCATTCATCTTCCACTTGCCAACCTCTGGACTCTTGGGCTTAACAAATTTGACATGAGTGTTCTCTTGCACTTGTGGTTGCCCCCCGAGTGCAGGATTCTTGATGGTGATCTTGATTATCGCCTTGCCACCGGGTTGCTTCTCAAGCACAACTTGTCTCCCCAAGACCTTGTCGCTCTCCCCACCTGGGCTCACCAATGACAATATTATTCTTATTAGCTGATTCGGCTATGTTGGGCCGAATTAACATCCTTTTCCCCTCCAAATCCATGGTGTTCATTGGGAAAGGTTGCTTAACAATTTGCATCTCAGAAAAATTCAATCGTCCATCATTAACAGCCGATTGTATCTGTCGTAGAAAAACATTGCAATCATTAGTAGCATGAGAAAAAGAATTATGATACTTGTAATAAGCATGCCGTTTTAGCTTTTCAAATAGCGGTAAAGTATGAGATATTCTAATAATCTTGGCTTGCATCAAAGCATCAAATATTTTATCACACTTAGCAACATTGAAAGTAAATTTCATTTCATCATCACAATTCTTATGAATCATCTTTAGATCATTGCAAGTAAATGGTTTGGCTTTTGAGCGCCAAACAAATTCAGCGGCATAAACTTCAACCTCATCGTCCGAATGATCACTATCATACTCAACCATATTCATCTTAGGACGATCGATTTTATACCTATGCACCTCTTTAAGATCTTTGCTTCGGCTTTCTTGAGCCAAAGCCCTTTGCAGGACTTGGTTGTTACTCGAAAACTCATATCCTTCCAGATTTTCTCTAATGTGAGTTCTGAAAGCACTAAGCACGAGATCAACCAAGTCTTTCTCAGCTATCAGCAAACTATAGCACCGGTTTTTTGTATCTGTAAATCTTTTGATGTAACCGGAGACAGATTCATCATGCTTTTGTTTAACCGATGTAATGGGATAGTTTAAGCTCATTGTCACCACTATAGAAGTGGTCATGGAACTTTTGCTCCAAGTGAAACCATGTACTAATAGAACCGGGTGGGAAAACAGAAAACCACGAGAAAGTAGTACCGTCAAGGACAAAGGAAAATAACGTACTTTCCACTCATCTCGTGAACTCGCCTCACCTAATTGTGCCAAGTACTGACTAACTCACTCCCATGTGGTTTTTGTGCCCTCTCCACTAAATTTAACAAAATCTGGAATATCATATCCCGGAGGGCATTGAATTGCATCAAAGTATTCTGGATATGACTTTTGGTAAATCCGGTTCCTTGGTAACTCAACTCCAAAATTCTCTCGGAGCATCTTAGCCATATCCTCTCTAAGATTTGCTAGACCAGCATCCATAGTGGATGATGAAGCCTGTGGCAGTGGCATAGGAGGTATAGGGTTAGTAGCTGCAGGTGTGAATTGTGGCATGTATGCTGAATTGTAATTCGGCAATGACCTAACAACGTTTGCCCTTGTAGGTAGGGTTTGATTCGGTGTCACCACCGAACTTGGCATACTCATGATATGATTAATGGGTGCAGCAACAATTTGATTTTTTGGGCTAGGATACTAATTCACTGGCACGGGAGGCGCCGATGAAATAGGTAAAGTTGGATTAGGGATTTCTGCAGTAACAGGCACACCAACATTACCAGTAGATGATTGAGGCATACTTTTTTGAGCATTACTATTTTCCAAGAAAATTTGGTATAAAAGACTATTGCTATCAGTAATGCGACTATCAATTTCAGCCCATTCCTCGGGAGAGAAGGTTCTACTCACAAAAGGGTTTAGCCTGCTCATCATGAAGAGGAGGAAACTTGATTTCTCAAACTGGAGTGATATTGCCTTGACGGTCCTTCTTCAACTTAGCAAGGAAATCCTGCATCTCCTTCTCTTCACGCACCCTCTTGTACTCCTCATAAACTTGGCGATGTTCCTCCAATAACTCCTCAAAATTGGGCTTGATTATGTTATCGACGTTGATTTCCAAGGGCTTGGGAATCTTGTCGTTGCCGGACATGATCGATGATGATGATGATTGATCTTTGTTCCCCAGCGGAGGTACCAAAAAGTGTGTTCGCACATGAACACGTCACCAGGTACCCTCGGCATCGAGAGTGATACGCAGGATACGTCGCCGAAGGAGGCTCACCGGAAGCGCGATACACAAGACAATCTGGCGAGCGCTTTTGAAGACCCGAAACCCCACGCGGCTGGGAGAGACCCTGTCTGGATGCACGGTGGTGATGGGCTGCCCTAGGTCGGTTCGCCCGCCCTCAGGACTTCGTAGATCTCCAATCACTGAAAACAGTTACCACATTAAACATCTCCAATCACTAGATAGTTTCGACGAGACGAAGACAATTCGTGCAGATCAGTTTTTCATATGAGGCTGTCTTGGAGGCGTAATAAGCCGAACAGTGTTCTGGATACAAAATCTCAGTACTTCGAACACAACTTCGGTCCTAGAGATGAGATCGGATGGCTATGGCCCAAATATCAAAGTTTCTCCTTTTGATGATATGGAACTTTCTCATTTTCAGCACTTTTGCATTTGAGGTCTTCTGAATTATGTTTTTGACCATACCAAAATCTGGTGTGAACAAAAGTCCAACTCAGTTTTCGTACAGAAGCAATGTGTTTTCTCCGACAGTTGCAGTAAAACAGGAAGAAGCAACAACAACTGTAACAACAGACATGCAATCAGTCAAAAGTATCCATCCACTACAATGTTAACTCTGTGAAAGCCTCCCTACTCCTAGCAATCTCCAATCACTGAAAACAGTTACCACATTAAACATCTCCGACCTTTGTTATCTTATTTTTAACTTTACCGGGCTGTTATTGCTCATAGCTAAAACCAAATTATCAGCAAACCCAGAGTGCAAAAGGAAAACATCATGAATGACAATATCAAGTCTGCTGCACCACTTATCGCGGAAAGCGATTCACTATGAGCATCGGCAGAAATAGCCAGGGCCGTCTCCAGGAATTTGGGGGCCCAGGGCGAAACGCGAAATGTGGCCCTAAATTTTGAAAATTCCATATAAGTAAAACATACTCTCATTTAGCAATTCTTTGTAATATTTTGAAATTTATCATAAATTTATCCTAATAGAGTAAAGATGATACAATACAAGTAATAAAAACTAACCCATGTTTGGCCTAAAAGCAAAACAAAAGTCATAATTCAAACAATACATGCATGAGTTATAAGCTTATCATTTATTACGACATAAGAAAATAAAATTGGACCGTACCTTGAAATTTGAATGAGGAACTATGTGAAATTTTAGATGACTGAGTGGCTATCTCCAAAAATAGTTCTCGCAATCCAGGCGAAGTTTGAACTTTTTGACTCTGAAGCATAAAAGAATTTGTTATTTATCAATCAGGCCGAAGTACAATGGCTAATGCTCAGCTTATTAATTATCTATGTGATCATTTTCTCTACCAAAATTTTGAAGACAAATAGCATATCTGCATATGTACGAGTACGATTGTTAGCGGGACTCAAGGAGTGCCTACCTTGATTTATGGATCAGAAGTCAGAAAATGCATAGTTGTTTCCATTTTCTATATCCAAAAATCAAAATTCAGAACCCTATTATCTGAAGCAAATCGAGTCTGATCTGAAACAATTAGGCCTTGGGCACTCACGTGGGGATGCTTGAGGGAATTAGCCAACTAGCATGCACCATCCATGGCTTCTGGCGACGGCCGGTGAGATAGGAGGAGAACTAGACGAGGACGGCGACGGCAGGGCGAGCAACAAGAGCGCTCAGATCTATGGACGGAATCCTGGTCGTAACATGTGATCCGGTGAGGCAACTCGAGTGCTGCGAGATGGGCGTGTACCACCTACCACGAGAAGACGAGCAACAGGTGATCGGATAACCTGATCACGCTACTAGGCCTTTTATGTTTCCAGTGATTTGGGGGCCCCAAAAAATCGGGGGCACTGTGCGGTCGGCCAACTTGGCCTGCCTTATCGACGGGCCTGGAAATAGCACATGATAAACAAAATTGCAATAAAAGCAAAACCATGAGGCAAGCAAATCAAGTACAAAGCCATCATCATGCTGAAATTAAAGATCTGTTAAGACCAACATAATTTGTTCCTAATAAAGTTACAAGATTCTATGTTGAAAACTACCAAAGGTTGGACAGATTCTTACACATCCTTGCAATAACCGAGTCTTCTTCAGATAAAATATAGCAGCAACGTATCATTATAATCACCAGGATGGCAACTAGTCCTCGCCCACATGGCGATACAGGAGGGGCGGATCTGCCTGATCGGCGGTGGGCGGTCCACCTCGTCTCCGATCTGACCACGCCGGCGCTTCTGCTGTACCGGCGGGGTGTGCTTCTCCGGCGAGGTGGCTCGCGGTGGTTGACGTTGCTCGACGACTAAGGGATCCGGGTCGACACGAGGCGGGTGCATGATGATGAGGTGATACAGGAGGGGACACAGGTTATTTTTCCTTGTCATGTTCTTCTGGTGGACAGGGCGCCGGGGGCTGGTGCAGAGACGCGGCACGATGCGCAAATTGAGGACTAGGAGGAGGGGGAGCGTCGGGAATGGCGGAGAATTAAAGCCGCGGCGCAGAGTGGAGCGGCCATTCCCTTCCCACTCGACGAAATCCACTCCCCTCTCCTCCCGCAAGCAAGCGCTACACCTCTGAAGATCCATGGCGTCCTGGAAGCCGCGACTCGAGGCACGAGCAAGGGTGATAGCCGAAGGAGACAAAGAGAAGATGGAGAAGCTGATGGAGATCATCTCCTGGTTCGCGGAAGAGCGAGATCTGAAGGAGGCAGCGGAGGCGGCCTACATGAAGCTCACGGAGGTGGAGGACTGGAGCCTCACCCCGTCGGGCGAGCCGGTGGGCGCGCTCAGGATGCTGCTCTGGGCGATGGAGGAGGCGGCGTCGGACTACCCCAGGCAGGCTATGAAGTGGAAGGCATTCCGCTCGCGTCACCGAGCTCCGACAGGCCCGTCGGAGTTCGTGGTTGGTGCGGTGATGGGCCTCCCTGCGCCAGCTCTTGTGGAGAAGAGGGAGGTATGGGCAGATCCAGAGAGCAGCAAGGCCGAGGAGGGAGTGAAGCCTGGTGCGAAGATGAAGAGGACGAAGATGCCGCTGGTGCTGAGGAGATCACCGCGCTTCCCTCGCCGTTCGCTGCGCCTGCTCAGCCTTGCTCGTTCCCAGAGACAGGGGTAGGAACCTCGCCGACGGGCAGTTGTTTCTGGCTGCTCGCCGGTGAGGACTCCGATGAGGAGGCTGGGCCCTCGTTGGATCTGCAAGGTACGAATCCCTTTCTGAACAAATACCTCATTGAATCTGATTCTGTGGGGAAATTGGGCAAATTAAATTTGAAAAAACAGCGGCGATTGGCTGCTGATGATGGGGGAAAAATTGAGATCAGAACATGTTTTGGTTTTGTACTCAAGGGAGAGGGGAGTAGCGAACTCACTCAAAACTAGATTATATTTGGTAGAGAGATTGCTAACAGAATGAACAAAAAATAGTATTCCCAAATTTCAGATTTCTGGCCTAATGAGGCTGTATATAATGAAGAAATGGAAATCGATAAAGGTTTGGGTGATGGAGAGGATAGTACCCCTGATCGGAGTGGAATTGACAATGAATAGAAAAAGGAAGGGCAAAAATGGAAAATGAGAGAAATGACTTTGAAGAATACGCTTTCTAAAAGCTTTACTAGTATAAATGATGATCCTCTCCTTCTGTTAGAAGGAGAGAGCGATCCCTTCGTGGAATTAGGGTTTCCCCTTCCCCCGCCGCCACCAGAAGCAGAAGAAGGAGGGGCAATGAACAGGGGTTTCGGGGGGAATCGGTGGGAGGGAGATTCAACCGTGGGGGGAGATAGAATTTCCAGTATAGGAAAAAGGAAGAAGAAGTGGACAGATTCAAAGGGAACTTTCAGCAACACAGCAGAAGTGGAGAGGGAATTGGATCCAGATTCAACCCTGGTAGTTCAAACTATCAGGGCAATGGTGGTGAGGGATCGAGAACAGGGACAAAATCGGCTGATGAGATCAAGGAGAAGAGTGAATCCAAGCAAGAAGTTGAGCGAGCAGTACAAGAAGGGACAGGTAAAGATCATGTTTCCTCTTTCAAGCCCTCTCTTGAGATACTCCAACAACAGCAATGGTTTGGAGCATTCCTTGCTCAAATGGCCCAGCAAGGAGGAGGTGCTGCTGCTAGGGGAGGAAGTGGACACCAACTAGAAGGATTGAAAGAGACAGAGGGTGAAAATGGGAGGGGAAACTTTGCAGAAAACAGAGACAGCAATAAAGGGAGAGAGATTGATGCTGGGCCAGGATACAGACAAGGTCAAAACAATTGGGGGGCAACAGCTAGGTTTGGGCTGAGGGAAGGCCCTGACCAAAACAAGAATGGAGCTAACTTTAGGGTGTTGTGCAACAAGTGCAAGGATTACAGACATCTGACCAGAGAATGCAAACTCCCCAATTGCATTATTTGTGGGAAGAATTCACACATCACTGAGGACTGTACTTGGTTGAAACAGATCAAACCACTGCCTAAATTTGTAGGTTATGCAACTAGGGGTTTGGGTGTGCTATTAGTCCAAAATTCTAAAGAAGTGGTGAGCAGTGAGCAAACCAACCCAATGGCAATAGTTAATATTGCTTGAGGAGAGATCAATGAAACACAGTTTTTGAAGGGCTTCAACTATATGTTCAAATGAGATTGGCAATGGAGATGCAAGAAACATGGGGACAGAGCTTACATCATGAGATTCCCCAACAAAAGCAGGCTGATAGAGCTTCACAAATTTGGAAACTTCAATCTCCTGGGAACTAAAGCTATCATAAATGTGGACAGCTGGACATATGACACCCATGCCATAGGGAAATTGCATACGGTGTGGGTGAACATGGGAAAAGTCCCTGAGTGCTTTAGACATTTCTTTGGGGCTTGTGAGGTGGCTACAACAATTGGACCTGTGTTGGAAATTGATATGACAACAATTCTACAAGAAAAGATCAGAGCCAATGTGGGGGTGAGAGATTTTGAAAAAATACCCAAACACACTGAAGTTACTGACAAAGATCTTATGATATATAGAGTGACTCCAGAATTGGAAAGGGTGGTGGGGCAAGGCTGGTATGAGGAAAAAAGAAAACATGAAGATATTGAGACAGGACATGATGTAGACTCAGAAGACATAAGGAAGAAAATCAAGATTGGTGGAGTGGATGCTGAGGGTAGCAAGGAAAACATCTCTCTGGGCAGTGTGGGGCTCAAATAATTTGAGGAGATGAGGAAAAAATATGAAGAAATTCTCAATATTCAGAGAGAATACCTGGCAGAGGTGGGACTAAGGATGAAAGTGGAAGCTGACCTAGATAAAGTGATACAGAAGTTACAAGACATGGAAGAAAATAAGTGCAGACAGGAAGCCTGGAGGGCAGTGGAGGAAAAAAACACAACTCCTGGGAAGAAGAGAAAAACAAGATGGTGGATATGATAAAAAAATCAACAAGAGCTGATAGACAAATGTACGGAGAAAATTGAGCTGTGGGATGAAAAGGAACTGACTGGAGAGGAACTTGGAGAGAAAAATGACTATGACAAAGACATTCCACATGATCCAGTGATGGAAGACAACTATACTGAACAAGTGGACTATAATGCTAGCCAAGATTCTGTAGAGTCTCTGGGATCCAAATTGGGGATTAACACTAAAGATGACAAAGACAAGGACAAGGACAAAGATGGGCCTACTAGAAGAAGTGACAGGAATCTGGATAAGAAGGATGCTAGGATTGAAGACCTTGCCAAAGAAAGAGCTGCTGAGAAAGACAATTATGGTAAGTCACCAACTATTTCTGATGAAAGAATTTCCTTATTTGCAATGGCAAAAACTGTGGGTGTGGAGCTGGGGTGTACTATTGATTTGTTCAACCAAAATCTAGACCTAATTGCCAATATGGAACAGGCTAGGAGAGATTTATATCTCCAAAACATTAAGAATAAAGATGGAGAAAAAACAGAAAGTGGCTCTCCAAGTCCTATTGACATTGGTGATGCTGTTCTGGAAGAACTATGTTCTGAAGATGACCATTCTGATGCTGAATTATAATTGGATTACTATGATAATCTTAAAAAGATCTTCTCTAGCAATAAAAAAGTGAAGATTGGCACCTCAACTAATAGTGCTGGGAAGCATGCCATATCAATGGGAGGGGGCAGAAAAAAAAAGAAGAAGAAACAATGATAGGAATGTTTTGGAATGTTAGAGGGATAGGGCAGGACATTAAAAGAAATTTTATTAGAGAAACAATTATGGAGAAACATCTAGATTTTGTGGGATTACAAGAAACTATTAAAGGTGATTACTCCAAAAATGAATTACACAACCTTTCTGGAGGGAAAAAATTTCTCTGGGAATGGATTGCTCCTAGGGGCAAATCTGGTGGCATCCTAGTAGGGGTCAATAATGATTGTTTTGATCTTCTGCAAATAGAAAAAGGGACATATTTTGTCAGAATGCTCATCTTTGATAAAAAAGCCAAATTTAGCTGGAACCTAGTGACTGTGTATGGTGATCCCCAAAAAGAAGGAAAAGCAGCTTTTTTAGTTGAGTTATCCAGATTATATCAAGACAACCCCCTGCCATGTGTAATTGGGGGAGATTTTAATATTATCAGAAATAGCTCTGAGAAAAACAAACCAGGGGGGACTGATCATTTTAGTTTTGTGTTTAATGCTATAATAGAACATGTTGGACTCAGAGACATACCTATAAATGGGAGGAAATACACTTGGGCCAATAATCTCCCAGATCCTACTTATGAAAAGTAGAATTTTGATCTGCCCAGATTGGGAAGAAAAATATCCAATGGCCATGGTTAATGCACTGGAAAGGGAGATCTCTGACCACACTCCTTTGTTACTGGACTCAGGGGAGCAGAAAACTACCCCACCTATTTTCAGATATGAAAATGCTTGGATGCTGATGGAAGGCTTTAAAGAATTTGTGGAAAAAAATTGGGAGGTTAATTGCAATGGTTCTAGCCTAGACACCTGGCAGAAGAAGCTTAGAAATATTAGACAAAAGATTAAGGGATGGGTCATAAATGCAAATGCTGCATATAGGAAAAGGAAAAAAGAATTGATGGCTTTACTTGATGTGATAGATAAAAATGCTAAAATTAGAGGAATTAGTGCTCAAGACATAGATTTGCAAAAAGAGCTAAGGAAGGAATTGAAGGAGCTACTTAAACTGGAAGAAATCAAATGGTTGCAAAGATATAAGGATAAAGAAATTAAAAAGGGAGATTCCAATACTAGATATTATCATGCTAAAGTGAATGGGAGGAGAAGAAAAAATAGAATTATAAAATTGGAACAAGATCGGGAAGTGATTGAGGGAGAGAAAGAACTCATGGACTACATTACTGAATTTTACAAAAATCTATTTGGACGGTCAGAGACCTCCAATATAAATCTCAATATTCAGGGGGCTGAGAGGATTTCTCCCCAGGCACAAGAAGAGTTGATCAAACCTTTTTCCATGGATGAAATTAAAGAGGTAGTTTTCTCTATGGAAAAGAATAAAAGTCCAGGGCCGGATGGATTTGCTATTGAATTTTACCAGAATTTTTGGGAAATGGTCAAAAATGACCTAAACAAATACTGGATGATTTTCATAGTGGAAAAGTAGATTTAGCTGGACTCAACTATGGAATTATTACCTTGGTTCCTAAAGTTAAAGATGCCAAACTGATTCAAAAATTTAGGCCTATATGTATGTTGAATGTTAGCTTTAAAATCATTTCTAAAGTCTTGATGAATAGACTTAGTAAAGTGGTTAATCCTATAATCTCTCCTATCCAAACAGCCTTTGTCAAAGGTAGATATATTATGGAGGGAGTGGTTATTTTACATGAAGCCTTAAATTCTATCCACACTAAAAAGCAGAATGCTATGCTGCTCAAAGTGGACTTTGAAAAAGCATATGACAAAATTAAATGGCCTTTTGTTCACAAAATGCTGAGATTGAAGAACTTCCCTGACAAATGGTGTGATTGGGTGATGCACACCATGAGGGGAGGTGAGGTGAGGGTAAAAGTTAATGACAGTGTGGGACATTTCTTCAAAACTTTCAAAGGGCTTAGGCAGGGGGACTCTCTTTCTCCTTTACTATTTGATCTAGCAGTAGATGCCCTAGCGATGATAATGGACAAGGCTAGGGCTGAAGGATATATAAAAGGGGTTCTCACTGATGTTCATGAAAATGGGGTGAACATGTTACAATATGCTGATGACACTATATTCCTGCTACAGGATGATGAGGAATCAGCTAGAAATTTAAAATTTATACTAACTGCTTTTGAACAAATGTCTGGACTGACAATAAATTTCCACAAGAGTGACATATATCTCTTTGGGGAAGCAAAAAACAAAGGGGATCTTTATCAAGAGATTTTCACTTGTGCCCTTGGTGAAATGCCTCTGAAATATCTTGGCCTACCTGTTTATAATAAAAGAATTAGAAATAGCATGTGGAAAAATGTGACTGAAAAAATTGAAAAAAGATGTGCTTGCTGGCAGGGCAGATTGCTCAATATAGCTGGTAGAGTTGTTGGGGAACGTAGCAGAATTTTAAAATTTTCTACGCATCACCAAGATCAATCTATGGAGTCATCTAGCAACGAGTGAGAGGGGAGTGTATCTACATACCCTTGTAGATCGCGAGCGGAAGCGTTCAAGAGAACGGGGTTGATGGAGTCGTACTCGTCGTGATCCAAATCACCGATGACCGAGCGCCGAACGGACGGCACCTCCGCGTTCAACACACGTACGGAGCAGAGACGTCTCCTCCTTCTTGATCCAGCAAGGGGGGAGGAGAGGTTGATGGAGATCCAGCAGCACGACGGTGTGGTGGTGGAAGCAGCGGGATTTCAGCAGGGCTTCGCCAAGCGCTACTGGAGGAGGAAGAGGTGTCACGGGAGGGAGAGGGAGGCGCCAGGGGCTGAGCTGTTTCTCCCATGCACCTCCCCACTATATATAGGGGTGGAGGGGGCTGGTTTCTTGCCCTCCAAGTCCATTGGGGCGTTGGCAAAGGTGGAAGGAAAGAAATCCCATCCTTTCCCTTCCCCACCGATTGTTATCCCCCTTTTTTAGGGATCTTGATCTTATCCCTTCGGGATATGATCTTATTCCTTCTAAGGGGGAATCTTGGTGAGCCTTGACTAGGGGTGTGGGGCCTTGCCCCCACTACCCACGTTCATGTGGGTCCCCCCATGCAGGTGGGCCCCACTCCGGAACCTTCTAGAACCTTCTCGGTACAATACCGAAAAATCCCGAACATTTTCCGGTGGCCAAAATAGGACTTCCCATATATAAATCTTTACCTCCGGACCATTCCGGAACTCCTCGTGATGTCCAGGATCTCATCCGAGACTCCGAACAACCTTCGGGTTACCGCATACTAATATCTCTATAACCCTAGCGTCACCGAACCTTAAGTGTGTAGACCCTACGGGTTCGGGAGACACACAGACATGACCGAGACGACTCTCCGGTCAATAACCAACAGCGGGATCTGGATACCCATGTTGGCTCCCACATGCTCCTCGATGATCTCATCGGATGAACCACGATGTCGAGGATTCAATCAATCCCGTACGCAATTCCCTTTGTCTATCGGTACGATACTTGCCCGAGATTCGATCGTCGGTATCTCGATACCTTGTTCAATCTCGTTACCGGCAAGTCTCTTTACTCGTTTCCGTAACACATCATCCCGTGAACAACTCCTTGATCACATTGAGCTCATTATGATGATGTCCTACCGAGTGGGCCCAGAGGTACCTCTCCGTTACCTGGAGTGACAAATCCCAGTCTCGATTCGTGCCAACCCAACAGATACTTTCGGAGATACCCGTAGTGCACCTTTATAGCCACCCAGTTACGTTGTGACGTTTGGTGCACCCAAAGCACTCCTACGGTATCCGGGAGTTGCACAATCTCATGGTCTAAGGAAAAGTTACTTGACATTGGAAAAGCTTTAGCAAACGAACTACACGATCTAGTGCTAGGCTTAGGATTGGGTCTTGTCCATCACATCATTCTCCTAATGATGTGATCCCGTTATCAATGACATCCAATGTCCATGGTCAGGAAACCGTAACCATCTATTGATCAACGAGCTAGTCAACTAGAGGCTTACTAGGGACATGTTGTGGTCTATGTATTCACACATGTATTACGATTTCCGGATAACACAATTATAGCATGAATAACAGACAATTATCATGAACAAGGAAATATAATAATAACCATTTTATTATTGCCTCTAGGGCATATTTCCAACAGGAGTCATCTAGCAACGAGTGAGAGGGGAGTGTATCTACATACCCTTGTAGATCGCGAGCGGAAGCGTTCAAGAGAACGGGGTTGATGGAGTCGTACTCGTCGTGATCCAAATCACCGATGACCGAGCGCCGAACGGACGGCACCTCCGCGTTCAACACACGTACGGAGCAGAGACGTCTCCTCCTTCTTGATCCAGCAAGGGGGGAGGAGATGTTGATGGAGATCCAGCAGCACGACGGTGTGGTGGTGGAAGCAGCGGGATTTCAGCAGGGCTTCGCCAAGCGCTACTGGAGGAGGAAGAGGTGTCACGGGAGGGAGAGGGAGGCGCCAGGGGCTGTGCTCTTTCTCCCATGCACCTCCCCACTATATATAGGGGTGGAGGGGGCTGGTTTCTTGCCCTCCAAGTCCATTGGGGCGTTGGCAAAGGTGGAAGGAAAGAAATCCCATCCTTTCCCTTCCCCACCGATTGTTATCCCCCTTTTTTAGGGATCTTGATCTTATCCCTTCGGGATATGATCTTATTCCTTCTAAGGGGGAATCTTGGTGCGCCTTGACTAGGGGTGTGGGGCCTTGCCCCCACTACCCACGTTCATGTGGGTCCCCCCATGCAGGTGGGCCCCACTCCGGAACCTTCTAGAACCTTCTCGGTACAATACCGAAAAATCCCGAACATTTTCCGGTGGCCAAAATAGGACTTCCCATATATAAATCTTTACCTCCGGACCATTCCGGAACTCCTCGTTACGTCCAGGATCTCATCCGAGACTCCGAACAACCTTCGGGTTACCGCATACTAATATCTCTATAACCCTAGCGTCACCGAACCTTAAGTGTGTAGACCCTACGGGTTCGGGAGACACGCAGACATGACCGAGACGACTCTCCGGTCAATAACCAACAGCGGGATCTGGATACCCATGTTGGCTCCCACATGCTCCTCGATGATCTCATCGGATGAACCACGATGTCGAGGATTCAATCAATCCCGTACGCAATTCCCTTTGTCTATCGGTACGATACTTGCCCGAGATTCGATCGTCGGTATCTCGATACCTTGTTCAATCTCGTTACCGGCAAGTCTCTTTACTCGTTTCCGTAACACATCATCCCGTGAACAACTCCTTGATCACATTGAGCTCATTATGATGATGTCCTACCGAGTGGGCCCAGAGGTACCTCTCCGTTACATGGAGTGACAAATCTCAGTCTCGATTCGTGCCAACCCAACAGATACTTTCGGAGATACCCGTAGTGCACCTTTATAGCCACCCAGTTACGTTGTGACGTTTGGTGCACCCAAAGCACTCCTACGGTATCCGGGAGTTGCACAATCTCATGGTCTAAGGAAAAGTTACTTGACATTGGAAAAGCTTTAGCAAACGAACTACACGATCTAGTGCTAGGCTTAGGATTGGGTCTTGTCCATCACATCATTCTCCTAATGATGTGATCCCGTTATCAATGACATCCAATGTCCATGGTCAGGAAACCGTAACCATCTATTGATCAACGAGCTAGTCAACTAGAGGCTTACTAGGGACATGTTGTGGTCTATGTATTCACACATGTATTACGATTTCCGGATAACACAATTATAGCATGAATAACAGACAATTATCATGAACAAGGAAATATAATAATAACCATTTTATTATTGCCTCTAGGGCATATTTCCAACAAGAGTTACACTGGTATAATCTTGCCTTACAAACATACCCATTTATATGATGTCTTTCTACTTACTCCCTGCTGGAGTTAGGAAAAAAGTTGATTTTTACAGAGCTAGGTTGGTGTGGCAGGCTGAAGAAGATAAAAAGAAATATCACTTAGTCAAATGGAAAACATGTTGTCTCCCAAAGCAGCAAGGGGGTTTGGGAGTTACCAACCTTGAAAACTTCAATATTGCTTTACTTGCCAAATGGATTTGGAAATTGGAGGATGAAGAAGGACTCTGGCAAGATATAATTAGATCCAAGTATGTTAAAGATAAATGTCTTTCTGGAATTAAACGTAAAAATGGAGATTCACAATTCTGGTCTAGTCTTCTTAAAATCAGGAACTTTGTTTACCCCCATATTAAGAAAAGACTTGGTGATGGTAGAAATACCAGGTTTTGGGAAGATTGGTGGGTTGATGATAAAACCTTGAAGGAGGCATACCCTTCTTTCTATTCCATTAGTAATGATAGAAATATTTCTGTTAGAGAGGTAGTAGACAAAGGATGGGGGGCCGATGTCTTTCAGAAGAACCCTATTTGGGGACTCTAAAATTCTCTGGGACAGCTTAAACAAGAGATGTGAGGAAATTCTGATGCATGGAGGGAGGGACAAACCTATGTGGATGCTAACTGCAAACAAGAAATTTTCTGTAAAATCCCTGTACCTACATCTCATTAAAACAGAAGTGGGCTTCCCACAGAAATTCCTGTGGAAAGTGAAAGTACTTGCGAAAATTAAGTTTTTCTTGTGGCTTTTAAATAAAAGAAGTATTCTAACTAGAGATAATTTGCTGAAGAAGGGTTGGAAAGGGGATAAACAATGTGTGCTATGTGGAAAACAGGAGAACATTGATCACCTCTTCTTCTCATGCTCTGTTGCTAGGCTCATCTGGAGCCTGATTGGGTGTGCTTTTGACTTAAAACAGATCCCAAAAGATCTGAACGATTGTTTTGGAAATTGGCTGAATAAATTCAATAAAAATGACAAGAAACTGGTATTGACTGGCACCTCGGCCCTGTTATGGGCGATTTGGAACTGTAGAAATGATATTATATTCGGCAGGAAATATATAAATGATCCAATTGGGATCATCAAAAGAATGTGTAATTTGATCACTGACTGGGCTGTTTTGCAGAAAAAGGACCCAGGGGAAAGAATGCTGATGCTGGGAGCAAGACTCATCGAGCAGGTGGCAAGTGAAATATACAGGGCTTCGCAGGGGTGGCGTTTTGGCATTCCAAGGCTACATATGTGATGATCTTAGAAGCAGAAGAAAACTACTCCAGCCCTTGTTGTCTGCTCGAATAAGTTTGGTTTCCTTTTGGTAGATTTGTAATAGGCTGCTGGTGTGTCTCATGTTCGATTTAGCTGCGAGGGGTAGTTGCTAGTGGTGGCTGGACATTTCTCTAGCTATGTTGGCGAATGGCTGTCTGTAATAGACCTCTAGTACTGAACTTATGCTGGTTTCTCTAATGGAAATCGGAGGGGAACCCTCTTTTGCTCAAAAAAAAATTATAATCACCATCACTGATGCAGAGAGAACATGCTGGGGACAACCCACATAGGTTGCACCTAGCCACCCCAGTCTTTTAAAACAAACGCATTTGGATTGAATTTGGAGCCATGTCCCTCCCGAGGCTCGCGCGATTAAATTGTGATACAACGTTTAGACTTGCTGTCATAGCAGTGTATGTGGTTGCTCCTCCCACCCCATCTCTCTGGGTTCATGCAAGACAATGTCTGGCTTCTTTTATCCTTGCTAATGAATAGCGCCCAATTCTATAAATTCTCCAGCTTTAGCCATCATGCAGGGCCAGTCGATAGGTCAAGGCGGAAGACTTTGAATCTATCCCCCGTTATTACACTAGGTCCCCGAAAGCCGACCAAGAGAAGCATATTGCCACACGTCACCAACCATGTGTCGGAAATATGTCAATTACTGATCATGCTTGACTCCCGAACTCGCAGTTCTGTTATTCTTATCTGCTACGTCAACTGCACTTTAAATAGTCTGCGATAAGAATCCATGCCAAACACTTGCCATTGGAAGACGACTATTTGCTTTATTGGACCATGACGAAGACAACATGCCACCCAAGAGTAGCTACCAACACACCAAAACAGATTTTGTGAGCCAACTTCGATAATGAGATATGAGTTAGTTGATGCTAGAGGAGCGGTGAGTGTACCATAGATGGGCCTAGTGCCTTCTTCCAAGACTGGCAGTTGTGGAGATGAGGCAGTAACACCCGTGAACACATAAAAAACTACACATGATTTACTGCTGGAAAAAAATAAGATGACCATATGAAGCCCCAGTGAAGTAAAAAAATTCCATAGTACTTTGCGAGGCATTCTCTCCATGAGAAGTCCAAACTATGGGAATCTGAAAGCCCTGGTAGGTGGTGTCTTTGTTGGCTATATCCGTGACACAACATGGGCGTGTGGTCACCGTGAAATTTCTAACGGAGTGTGGATGAGGGGAGGACTGAGAGCCATCAGGTTGGAGAAGTAAAGGTGGGAAGAGCGCTGCCAAGGCATATTTGAATGGACATGAAGAAAATGTGGCACACCAAGGGCGGCAAGTGGCTTGAAAAGCAAGAAGATCGTGGAAGGAGCCCAGCCGAGAAATGATAGAGATCTGTTGGACATGGCACAAACACGGATATAGCAACCCTTTCTCTTGCCGCTCCACCTCTACAACACATTGCGAAAAAAAACACATATTAGAAGAATGAACAGAGCTGCCGGTATAAGCACAGAAACGCGGTAGATTAGGACATAAAGAACTTCAGTGGCACAGCAAACCAAGTAACCAACCAGCACCGTATCGATAACATTGGATCGGCCCGGATTACATATGTCATTGTGAGATATTCATAACCAGATGCAACAGTATTTGTGTGACTGCTAGCTCCAGCCTAAACCTTAACCGAGTGTCGTAATCGGAAGGTCTCAGGAAATTAAATCGCTCAAGACCATGCAGTTCTCATAATCAGAGATCAGAAATAATGGTATTACATAGTGTATTACATAATGTTCTAATGCATGAGAAAATATCGGCATAATTTAGTGGGATTACCGTATTGGTAATCTCCTGGCTTCCCCTAAGAAAAATTCTCCTGGATTTCAGATCAGGCGATCGTCCAGCAACAAGTCAACACGCAGAATCCTAACACTCCTAGCCTAGGGTTCTTGCAGGCAGGAGGGTGTGTCCGTAGTTACCCAGCCAGATAAGCGACGCCATGATATTACGTACGGGAAAGGGGTCGGGGAGAAGAAGGAATAATGATTTGGCCGAGCTGCATAGCGTGTTTAGGCACACAAAGTGCAGGGCAGAAAACACAATCGACGGCGACGAGGTGCAGGGTGACGGCCTCCGACTACGCGGTGTTTTCTTTTTCTTTTTTTTTCTTTTTTTTTTTCTGGAGGGGGGACTACGCGGTGTCTGTGTGCACCAATCGGGAACGGCGACCGAACATATAGGTGGCCAGATCGGACATCTTTCGATGGGCTGGACCGTCAATGAGCCCAATCTCTCTTCTCCATTAAAAAACATAGAAAAATTCTGTAGTTTCGACAAGTCTGTAGTTTCGTTTAGGCACACAAGTTGCAGGGCAGAAAACACAAAGATCGACCAAAGACGAGCAACATTATGATCAATGCAGTACAAAGACAGAGGCACAAAGTTAGAATCCAAATACCATGCTCAAATTAAAAATCTCTTGAGACGAAGTGACGATTTCATTGACTCACAATTACAAAAGTTTAGAGATTCTTAGGATTCTTTAGAGAAGAACATTCGCTGCAAACAAGATTTAGTAGCCGTGTTAGGGTTAATCTTGTCTGATGTATCAAGTTCTAATTAACTAGGAGTCTACGTGGTAGTACAAGTTCTAGTTGAGTCGTAGATTGAGGAGTGCTAGCTTTGTCGTGTCCTACTAGTAATCAGTTCAGACTGAGTTCTCGCTAGGATGGCTTGTGTCCAGGTAATGTACAAGGCGAGTACTAGTTCAGATAGGCTTCAAAGCGAGAGTCCGTGTAGGTTTAGGTTGTCTGGGTCGGTGCTACTGCATGTATATGTATGTATACATGCCGGCTAGCCTTGATGTAACGTGTAGAGAAAACAGAAAAAAGAATAAAAAGAAGGGGCACGACACGTGCCCTTGGCCAAAGTTTTCATATGCGCGTGTTCGTCCTGATTTGATGTGATCGATCCTGTGGGCGATTTTCAACAATTGGTATCTGAGCTAGGTCGATTTGAAGCCGCGCTTGCCCCGGGGTGGTGACCCGACTAGTGCCTCGGGGCTGGCCATGAAGTTGTTGGGTGGTGCAGCCATGGGGAGGATCAGGAGATTGTCGTTGAGCGGAGCGACATAGAGGGGGGCAACAGGCTGTCGTAGGCAAGGCGGTGGAAGAAGATCTTTGACGGGAGTGGTGGTGCCGAGGTACGGTGCCGGAAAGTCGTCAAGATCGTCGTCCGCGGGAGTTCGATGAGTCAATGAGTCGTGCGAGTTAGCACATCTCGGTTTGTCGTTGTGTTAGTGCTGGTCTCTGTGCGGATCTGTTGAAGATGAAGCATGTCACAGTCGATGGGCTGTCCAGTGTGGTGTAGCATCGAGGGCGAAGACGTGAAGTGAAGATCAAGCTCAAGCGTGTAGTGGGACGAGGACCAGTGAAGGGGAGCCTCTTCAATGAGGACCTGTCTCTACATGAGGCTATGTGTGGATGGTGTAGTCCACAAGTTAGTTGCATGTATTGCGCTAGGTGTGGGCGGTGTAGTCCACATGACAGCGTGACTGAGAGTCTGGATCATACGTTGAGATGGATCGTCAAGTCATGGATTTACAACGTGCCAAGATCAGAAGAAGTACAAAGCGATGACAAGTCCAGATTAGGAGGAGTCAAGATTAGGAGAAGATTGTTAGGGTTAATCTTGTCTGATGTATCGAGTTGTAATTAACTAGGAGTCTACGTGGTAGTACAAGTCCTAGTTGAGTCCTAGATTGAGGAGTGCTAGCTTTGTCGTGTCCTACTAGTAATCAGTTTAGACTGAGTTCTCGTTAGGATGGCTTGTGTCCAGGTAATGTACGAGGCGAGTACTAGTTCAGATAGGCTTCAAAGCGAGAGTCTGTGTATGTTTAGGTTGTCTGGGTCGGTGCTACTGCATGCATATGTATACGTTCCGGCTAGCCTTGATGTAACGTGTAGAGAAAACAGAAAAAGAAATAAAAAGAAAGGGCACGACACGTACCTTTGGCCAAAGTTTTCATGTGCGCGTGTTCGTCCTGATTTGATGTTATTGAATAGAAAAAGGAATAAAAAGGAATTCCAACAAACCGTACATAAAGATCATCACCATCATGGACACAACGAATATTCTGCGTTTATCATTACTATAGATTGGAATAGCACAATTTATGTCATCACCGACGCGCTTCTGGCCCGTCAGTGCCTCCGGGTCAGTGATGACTTCCTCATCACGGACGGGCTACTTGGCCCGTCAGTGATGTCTTACACCACTAACCGACTAACTTGTCCGTGATAACTATCAACAAGGCATCAAGCATAGTGCCATCTGTGACCGTCTTTTGCGTTTTGCCCTGCTGTATCACAAGTATTGCTAGCATATAATATTACACATGTAATACACAAGATGCACTTATAAACATTGCATTCTCATTCATCACACACACATAGACATGAACACCTTTTACAATACCTTTTGCCAATATAATTTGATATATGCATCTAATACATCCATTCTACTCCACTTTGATGTTCACATAACACTACTCCTCTAATACATCAAAGTTTAAACATGTCACTTTGCGGTGTTGTTATCCTCATCAATGTCATTTTGAACATTTAACCCTTCAGCGCTCCCCGTCCCTTCGGAGCTAAGTCATCAACTACACACCACCTCGTGGATCCTCATTTCTGCTTACGGTGAAAGATGTTCTACTCAGCTCCGTCATCAAACCCGTAATATACAAGATATAAATTCTACCTTGGCTCCGTCCTCTATATTATCCACATCACACTTAAGTTGACGCATTAACTATGGCAAGTTATTTGTACTTACTTACGGTTTGATCTTTTGTTATAGTGTGATAGAAATATAATCAACTGTTAAAATATGAAGGACAACTTATATTAAGTTTAGTGTTACTAATTGGTAATAAGAATTATTTTCAGAGAAATTTTAATGTTCAAAGTGTAGTCACCCAAGTTTGATTGTATGCACTTGAAGAGTTCACCAAAGATTTTTTTCAAGATAATCTGTTAGGGCACCAAAGCCCACAGGCTGTCCATTGGACAACTCCTTTGCTCTGAGGCCCTTGAGGCATGAAAACTTCTTCCTTGTCCCTTAGAAGCTTTCGCTTGAGAAGGAGAGCCTCCCACAAGACAACTCAAACCCATGCAAATCATTTTTTGTACAGTGCAACAGAAATGTATCCCTGTTGGAAAAAAATTAAATTAAATGAAGAAATGAAAGACAAAATGTTCAAACATATAAATGTTCATTGGTCTATAGGCATATCGAACACTTTCCAAGTGAAATGTTGCCTGCGATCACAAAGAATTCCTAATGAAATATCATGGATTGTATATGTTTTCTTATTGAAACTGTTTTCGAATATGATGGATGATGGGTTATATTTGTTTAGATTAGATGCAATACAATGTCACCTACAAGATACATAAGGAATATACATTTTCACATACAAGCTTGCATAGTATATAATTTTAACAGAATTGTTCACAACTACATTGTCACATACAAGCTTGCATAGTATATGATTTTTTTTCAAAAAATATTAGCAACTATATTGTCACATACAAGCTTGCATATTATATGAATTTAAAAATATATTCATAGCTACACTCGCATATACCAACTGTAAGATTCATAGCAACAAGGAATGAAGTTTACCATCGTGGCTGGTGCCGCAGCCGATGAAAAGCAACACATGTTGGTTCTATAATCATGCATGGAGGCGTGGGAGATCCGGCTGCAGGGAAGATCAACACCGCTACCACCATAACCATGGCGGAAGGGTCTACTACCTCTAAAGACAGCTGGATGGAGGCCACGCCGCACGACCTTTGAGACGACGCACAACAAGTGAACGCCGTTTGGGGCGACGTGGGTGCGGCAGCGTCGGGGAAGTGCCCCCGCGCCTGCTGTCCGCAAGGGCACCATAGTTGGAGATGGCCGCAAGGTTGTCGGCAACGGTGCCGGGTTGTTTCATGGAAGCTGACGGGATGGAAATGCACGTCAGAAAGAGTGAAAACTAACCCCGGGGGGGGGGGGGGGGGGGGGGGGGGGGGGGGGGGGGGGGGCAGGGGAGGGTGTGCTCGACGGTGGCAGGGGGTTTGTAATGGAGACGAGTAGTGGATGGTGGCTAATACAACCCAAGTACACAACAACATTGAGGGGCGGGAAACTCATATGGGGCTGAGAAAACAGCCATTCAGTGGCAAAATATTGGTCCATTTTGACTGAAGAACACGATATCACATACATTTGATTTTAGATCGGTATGTGATAATCATCGTGCCAAGCCCCAAAATGCTTATCACTAACGCACCATGGTGGACCGGCAGGGCCGGTCCTGAGATTTGGGAGGCTCAGGGCGAAACTAGAATCCGAGGGCCCTTAATATAAATACCAGAATAATACTTCGTTTGTCACTGTTTACATGGAGTTATCGTTTTCGGTGATTAAATTGACCGGTCAACAATTTAAAGGTGCATTTTCAATATAAATTTGCTATTGTATATAATTTTTGTGACACATAACCCACGTTTTGTTGGTCAAACTTGGTCCTTCAAATACGTATGCACCATGCAAATATAGATGAAGGGAGTAATAATTTATATGCATATACATCAAAATGTACCAATAAATACTTGAAGTACTAAAATTTCTTCTAAGTTCTAACATTAATTTTTATGTTCCTTTGATCGTTATCAAGATTATCCCAATTTGTTAGATCATATATATCCAAAGTAAAAAATTGGTTTTGTGTCAAGACCAGCAGTTTTTATAACAAACTAGTTGACCCGTTACGCCAAATGGCGCAGAGACCCGCTAAAGCCATGTTATCGATGAAAATAGTTTCATTTTGCAAGAACCTATATGATATTGGTAGTACAAAGCTCATGTGTTAAACCATGTTATATTGAAAATATGGTTATCACGGTGTGAAATCTGAGTTTGAAAAAAATTATATTTCTATAACATGTACAAACCAGCTAAGGAAGCATTGTTTTAGTTGAAAATATGGTTATAATGATTAGATATCTGAGTTTGAAAAAAAAAACATATCGAAAAGAAAATTCATGGTTTAGTTGGTTTAGTTGGTTTAGTTGTGAGCAAGAACATATGGTAACAAATTTAACTCCCCTTAATAAAAAAATAAGAGGCTTGCAGTCTACAATAAGATGTATAATAAATTTACCCCTTGCGCCACATGTCTCATATGAAACAAAGAGTTATTTGACAATAAATGCTTGACAAATTGGCAATAATAAGGATCCTTTTAATAATGAAAATTGAAAGAAACATAGCTTCAAACTATGTAATAGAGTTTTCAAAATGCGGGCATTCTCCCTATATAATTTTGCTATGTAAGTTGGAACTTAGGAATCCATGTCACGGTTTATCCTTGATACATTGTTGGTAACTCTCCCCTCCCACTCTGGATCCATAGCATTTTGTCCTTCACAGCCCCTTTATAGTCTTGACTGGTTTTGAATGTCACGCTGGGAACACCATTCCTGCTCAAATAATAGCAAGCTATAGATATCGAGCAATAATATAGTGTGAATAATTGAACATGGAAATCTGACAGTAAGACTAATGGAACACAAAGTATACCTCCTGCAATTTCTTCCATCTTCCTTTCAATTCTACGGGAAAAGGTTGCAAGAAGCAGATGGTTTTAACAGCATGATCAATGAGCTAGCCCTACTCGAACTCCCACTACTTGACAGACGCTTCACTTGGTCCAACAAACGCTCTGCGCCAACCTTAGAACGACTAGATCGAGCTTTTTTTAATCTGCCTTGGAATAATTGCTTCCCAAACACAACCTTGTCCTCACTTCCACGTATCACATCCGATCACGTCCCCCTAATCCTACGCATTCAAACAGGTGTACCAAAACCGCGCCACTTTAGATTCGAGTCTTCATGGACTCACGCCACAGAATGCCATGACATCGTTCAAAAATGCTGGGCCACCAACCGTCGCACGGCCCAACGAACAAATTCAGCAGCCGCCCTGTCCAAAGCCCTGAAAACAACACGTTCCTCTCTCAAACAATGGGCATCCAAACGATCACCAGCCCACCTCCGCGAAACAGCTGCAAAACAAGTCATAAATCTCATTGACCTAAAAGAAGAAGCTCGACCGCTCTCAAAAGCCGAACATAGGTTGAGACTTGTTGTCTCCAATGCCCTGCACACAGCTATTTCTGAAAATATGGCCTTCTGGAAACAACGGGGGAAAGTGCGCGCTGCTATTCACGGTGAGGAGAACACACAATACTTCCATGCCGCCGCCTCCCAGAGGCTTCGCAAGAACACTATAACTTCCCTCCTACTAAATGGGACGGAGTTCCACTCCCATGCCCAAAAAGCAGCCATTCTACAACATCACTTCACATCCATTATCGGCTGCTCACCACCTACCTCCTGGTCCTTTCAGCCACACCAATACTACCCCCAACCGCTACCCCATCTCCTCAATCTGGAATCTGCCTTTACTCATGACGAAATAAAAGAGGCATTCATGCAAATGAACCCCCTAGCTAGCCCTGGACCAGACGGTTTTGGCCCCCTATTCTATAGAAAATACTGGAATCTCGTTAAAAACCACATCTTTTCATTCATGACAGACTTCCAAGACCTCTCTGCCCAAACCGAATGTTTAAACCGAGCCCACCTAACTCTGCTGCCAAAAAAAGAAGAAGCAAATACACCAGACTCCTACCGCCCGATCTCTCTCCAAAATTGCCCCGTCAAAGCCGTCGCAAAGGTCCTCACCAACAGACTAAAAACGCTAATCCCATTGCTTGTTCACGGAAACCAGACTGGTTTCATCTCAGGCCGTTGCATCACGGAAAATTTTGTCTATGCTGCGGATCTTATCGGCTCCTGCCATTCTCGCAAAGCTCCAACCATGGTCATAAAACTAGACTTCAGCAAAGCCTTCGACACTCTCTCATGGGAATCTCTCACCGCCATCCTAAGCTGCCGCGGCTTCCCGCCAAAATTCTCGGCCTTGATCCAGGATATCCTCTCAACAGGAAAAACGACCGTCATGTTGAACGGGATCCCAGGAAACTGGATAAACTGCAAGAACGGCCTCAGACAAGGAGACCCCATATCACCCTACCTATTCATCATCGTTGCTGACCTCCTTCAACAAATGATCACACAAGACTGCGACCTCCGGCACCTCACACACCCCCTGTTCTCACACCTGCCACCGACCGTTCTACAATATGCCGATGACACCCTCATCATTGTCAAGGCATCCAATGATGCGGCCATGCAACTAAAACACATTCTTCAAAAATTTGCCATGGCTACAGGCCTCACGATAAACTACACAAAAACTACATTCGTGCCTATGCATGTCTGCCCTTTAATTGCGGACTACATTGCCACCACCCTGCAGTGTACAACCTCAACCTTTCCACAAATCTACCTAGGCCTACCCCTAGCACCTACCCGTTTACCTCCAAATGCCTTTCTACCCATTATCGAACGATGCCGAAAATTCTTTATAGGTTGGCGAGCAAAAATCCTCTCCAAGGGTGACAGGCTCATCCTACTGTCTACTGTCCTCGACTCCATCCTGGTCTACTTTATGTCAGTCTTCCTCATTCCCAAAAGCGTGCTAAAAACCCTAGACTCTATCCGTCGAGCCTTCTTCTGGGCCGCAGAGGAAACTTGCACCGGTGCTCAATGCTTAGTTGCCTGGAAAAATGTTTGTAAGCCAAAAAAGTTCGGTGGTCTAGGTCTAAAAAATCTTCGTGTGCAGAATAATTGTCTACTAATGAAATTTGCTGTCAAAGCTCTGCTTCCGGATCAAACTCCGTGGCTAGACTGGATTAACCTACAACACCCAAATGCTCTCATCACTCCACAAAACAGCCACTCTTTCCTCTGCCATACCATAAACCACCAACTACCAGCTTTACACACCATCTCTTTTGTCATCACAAATTCTGGAACCAACACCTATTTTTGGCTAGATATTTGGCTACACCAACAATCACTCGCTACTCTGTTTCCCTGCCTCTACTCGCATACCACTACTCCCCTCGCTCGTGTGGCTGCTGTTTTGAACCACGGTTTAGAATCAATCCTAAGGAACCGCCTAACATCTAATGCCGCTTCCGAGTTGTGCTCTTTGTTGTCTCTCCTGCAGGATTTCCAGGTGTCACCGGGACCGGACGAGCGCTACCTAAACGGTGGCCTCCGTTTTTCTACACGGGCCGCTTATCAGCTGGTCATTGGCGACACTGATGACGATGCGCATGCCGTTGCCATCTGGTCTTCATGCGTTCCAAACCGTGTGAAAATCTTTGCATGGCTTCTGTTTCGTGGAAGACTCAACTCCAAAAGCAACCTACTCCGCAAGCACATCGTGCCAGACTCTCTATGTCCCCGATGTGGGTTTGACGGCGAGACCAGCTCGCACATCTTCATCGACTGCCCGCTCGCCCAGAGAATATGGCAGCGGATCGGACTATCACCCCCCAACTCCATCGACAACCTTTGGGACTGCCGCCTCCCCAGCCAGGTAGACGCGCTAATATGGCACTCCATCCTCCTCATTATCCTATGGAAGATCTGGGACTCCAGAAATGCCATGACTTTCAAGCAACAGAACCACCACAGCATCTTCACCCTCAAACGAATCATCGACGACCTTATGCTATGGACGCACCGGATGAAGAAGCCGGCGCATAAACAGGCTGCCTCCTTATGGCGTTCCTATTTCTTATCACGATTACACGTGCTTATGTAATTCACCTTTGTAATCAGGCAAACATTGGGTTACAAAACTGAGAAATATATTCAGGTGGGGAGCTCCCCCCCGGTGATTTTTCAAAAAAAAAAACATGAGGAATAACCTGCAGAAATAGATAGTATCGAATACTGCACAAGTCAATAAAATGTTACTGCTAGCCATAGTGCATACATTCTATCTCTTATTGTGCTTTTTGCATCCTACTGCGACTCAGAGCACATACATGACATATCCTGGTAATGCCACAATTGTTGTTAGCGACTGAAATGAGTTGTCCAGATTTTTACTGGTAAATCAATTCAATTTACGTGCAACTAATAAAATTTTCCAGGGAAATGCTGTAGTGATATCACGGTGGCGCAAGCATAGAAGTTGTCACAGAGTGGAAAGAATAGTATAGATTTTCAGTACTGAATTTGTCAGGCCTAGCATTGCAGAAAGCTAAAGTTTATTAAGAGCATTATCTCCCAACACACAGAAGGAACCCAAAAGCTGCAAACAGTGATACGCCTAAAAAATTACAGCATATTATTAGCTGAAAGATCAAGATGTTGTGTGATATGTGACATAATACTCATTGTATGCTGTACATGAGGAGATTTGTGAGTAAATTGACACACTGTTAAATGAGTCATAGGACAGTACCAGATAGAGCATTCACTCCTTCAAAATGTATTCAATAAACTGAAAGAGAAATGCATCATGTTACAGGTGTAGCCAAGTACAGTTGAAAACGAACTTGATATAGCTTTGTAAAGTTGAAAGTATAAAACTTCACACAAGGTAAAGCAAGTCAAATCAGAGGGGAAAGGAGGGCAGCAACATGCACCTGGAGCAAGAGGGGGCACAATCTCGTGTTGTGGCTTTCTGAAATAGAGAACACTTTTATATCAACTAAAACAGGTTCAGGAGATGAACAATCAAATAGAGCAGCTCAAATGCATTAATAACTTCCCTTCGGCCTTGCAGACAACACTGCAAGAAGAGGCTTCGTAACTCAACCACATCATCTATACAAAGGGCAAAAAGGAAAGGAAAGTGAATTGTGTGTACGCATACACTGGAAGACACTGCAGACCACTTCCTAATGCTTCTCTGGGTCTTAGAGCATCTCCACTCGTTCGGCCCCCCAGGGGCTAGAAATAGCGCCGCCATGGCGGCGCGCCGGCGGAAATTTCGGCTTGGGGCGATTGGGTTCCCAGCCGCCACCCCCAGGCGCCGATTTCGGCCCACTTTTGGCGCAAATTGGCCCACTTTCCAGCCCATTTTCGGCGCAAAATGGCCCACTATCAACGCAAATTGACCAATTTCGGCCCGTATTCGGCGTGATTCAGCGTGCTTCAACATGAATTCAACAGAAACTATTTTTTATCACATAGTTCATCACAGAAAATCAATAGAAATCAAATAGTTCAATACAAATTATATAGTTCAACAAATAGTTTAACAAATAAAAACTCATATTTCATCACACGTCGAGCTAGGCGTTGCCCTTAAGCCTCCATAGGTGCTCCACCAGATCCTGCTATAGTTGTTGATGCACCTGTGGGTCTCGGATCTCCTGACGCATATTGAGGAAGGCAGTCGAGGTTGCCGGTAGCTGGTGATCAACTTGGGCAAGAGAATCCTACCTGTAATGTGGTTCAGTGTCAAACACTGGCTCTTCCTGCTCGCTCTCAATGATCATGTTGTGCAAGATGACACAGCAAGTCATAATCTCCCACATTTGATCTTTCGACTAGGTCTGAACGGGGTACCGGACAACAGCAAATCGAGATTGGAGCACATCAAATGCCCGCTCGACATCCTTTCTGCAAGTCTCCTGAACCTTCGCAAAGTGGGAGTTCTTGCCTCCTGGCACAAGGTTTGAGATAGTCTTTACAAATGTAGACCATCTCGGATAGCTACCATCTGCTAGGTAGTATCCCGTGCAGTGGAGCATCGGCGAAGTAGTCGGAATAGAGCAAGCAATAGCCTTCCAGTCAATGCCGGTTATTTGCTTTCAGCCGCCCCGGTGCCGAGCCACCTCGCCGCGGCTTTGCATTGCTCGCGAGCAGGCCGGCCAGGGCGGCGAGGACCATGAGATGCTCTTCGTCCTGGACGTCGGCATCGGCTTCCACCTCCAGCAGCGCAGCGAGCGCCTCCTTGTCGTCCGAGTCCATCGCTGAGCAGACAAATCGCCGAACACCTGGCGGGCGTGGTGAACGCACAGCCACCGGTATCCCCCCCTGCGTGGCCGGAGCGCGGGAAAACTCGCCCAGGAAGGTGGTGGAGAGGTTGCCGCGGTGAAACCCTCTCTCTTTTCCTCCGGGGAATGGCCTATCTCGCGGTGGTGGGCGGTGGGCGGCGCCGGGATCAGCAAGGTGGCGGGAGGGCGCACGCGGGGGGGGGGGGGGGGGGGGGGTGGGCGAATCTGGACATTTGTCTTGACTTTTCGCCTGACAGTGTGGGGGTTTGGCGTCTTGGAGGCGCGACTGGGGGGGGTTTTTCGGCGCCGGCACGAAAAAAGTCGCCCTGGGGGGCCTGTTGGGGGCGCGGCTGGAGATGCTCTTACAGCCATCGGTTAATCCGTGAGCAGGAGAACGGAGAAAAACAAAGTGCAGATCTTAGTCTCTAAGGCATTTCATCAAGCACGTAAAGATCTAAAGATGAAGCGGTTCTGGATTTTGGTTGGGAAATTGGCCGAGCAATTATGACCAGGCTGCACCAATAAGATCTTGCCAACATGTAAATTATCCAGTCAATAGAAATGGTATACCTTCGTAAATAACCTGTCCTATTTAAACAAATAAATTTGTAATCTGTTATTAATCCAGGACAAAGTGAGATGGAAGGTCTTCAGAAACATCCAGCCAACAGTCTCAAATTGGGGGCTTGAATTAAAAAAGGATCGTCAACTACTTCAACACAAGATCAAAGACAAGCATTCCACCTTGTTCAAGCAGGCTGTCAGATCAATTTTTAAATGATTCTCATGTTGCCCAAAACTGAAATTGGATAAGGGTCTGCCCCATTAGCTTAGATCTTTTTTCTTTTGTTTCTATTTTCTCCTTTCCCTTTGTAACATACTGATTTTTTAATGAAAATATACCATAGAACTATTGTTCTACGTTTTGCTGTTCAAAAAAAGTGAAATTACCTAAAGGGCTATGTCCATCTTCTTCAATCCTATTCACACTGAGAGGAAAAAACAGAAAACTCACAAACATGACAAAAAAAATAGATCTTCTTTAGTCCTATTCATATGGTTCATACTCCCTCCATTCCTAAATATTTGTCTTTATAGAGATTTCAACAAGTGACTACATACGAAGCAAAATGAGTGAATCTATACTCTAAAATATGTCTATATACATCCGTATATGGTAGTCCATTTGAAATCTCTAAAAAGATAAATATTTAGGAACGGAGGGAGTATGTACCAATGCATGGTTTTTGTATATAAGTAGAAAATTTGAAGGCACATGTTCCAGTTTTCTTTATTTACTGGAACACCATAGAGATCACATGCCTATAGTTTGTCGTGCAAGATTCTGCAAATTAATAGCTAGAGCGACATTTCACTACAACAATATGTATTTGACTAAAGTAGTACTACTATAGTGTCTCTATTGTATCTCAAGAATTAACTGGATGTTTGTACAACAAATACTATTCATGAGAAATTGTCACATGCAATTCTTATTACATCCAGTCCTTCATCCAGCGCAGCAAGATGGATCCATATCCATAATTGGCGTTGTAATGAACTGCGGTTTCTTTCAAAAAATTAGTCTGAGAATTGGACAAATATGCTTCTGTGTACAACAGAAAGAGTGAGCGCGGGGGGCATCGAGTTACCACGACCTCCAAAACAAGTATAACAACGGAAACAAGCAGACACATCCTGCTCACACGCATACACGAAATATAAGCAGCACGAGAACGAACAACACACAACGCCCGACCATATCCGGAACATTTAAACGATCAGCACGACATACAGATATTTAAAAGATCACCAAGGAAGACAGCATGACACAGAAGATACTGAAAGTAAAACACGCACACATGTAGTAGAAAGGAAAGAAGAAAACCCTGGTGAGTCGAACGACGCAGCGACAGAAGTGATCGTACAACCTGAGAAATACACAAAAAAACAACCTGTCAGAGCACAACGACACACAGGCATGCAATGAACACTTGCCGGTCACAGAAGCAACAGAACGGCCTATTTACCCGAGGCAGCAAGCAGAAGCACGTTGGGTAAGCAGCAGGACGGACGAGAAGAAGAAGCGCCAACGTCAAGAGAAGTAGGCTGAACCGTAGAACAAGCGTCAGCACACATGCATTTCATCAAACATTCTATAGGCAAGCACAAGAGGAGTGGACTAACCTCAATGAGAAGGAGAGACGGACCCAAGGCTCGACGCAAGCGACAACAGGAAACCGTACCAAACTGTGCATGAACGAAACAAAGGCAAACATGCAAAATTAGTAGGATGAATCCAAAGCAGCGGCGAAGAACATGTGAACTAGAGAAGGACGAACCTCAACCAGCGGCAACCATCGAGCAGAGGAGGCCCATCGGAACAGAGCATGGGGCTGCCGTATCTCGGCCACCCAGCGGCACGGCGAGGTAAAATATCCCAGTCCATCTCTCCTTTCCCGTCACAGTTTCATTCATCTTCTAGATGACTAACACGATTAGCACATCAACCAAGAAAATAAGACGAACGATGAACATCACATGGAAAAAACAAGAACGATGAACATCACCTCAACAGGAGACGAGGTAGATCGATTGGGCTATTTGTCCTCGGCCGCCAGCGGCATGGTCGGAGGGCGATTCTTCTCCTCTTCCATCTCGTTCTCCTCCCGGCCGGCGGCGGCGGCCTGGAGATCCTTGTCGACCGCGCGCACGGCGCGGCACAGCTCGTCGTGGCGGGAGGCGGCGGCCGCCTGGACGAGGCCCTCGGCTCGGTCGCAGGACTCGCTGAAGGCGTCGAGGCAGCGGTGGAGGTCCGTGAGCGCGACCGTGCACCCGGGCTCGCGGACGGCGGCGGCCGCGGCGTCGACCAGCGCGTCATAGGCGCCAGTCCATCTCTCTCTCCAACTGCTGCAGATGGAGGTGAGGCACGCACGATGCATCGGTCAGCTAGGCCCCACACTCACAAGCATCAGGCAGCCGCAGTCCATCCTCTCTCTCCAAAGTCCAAATGCAGACGAGACGCAACCCGCGCACTAGACACAGGAGTAGCAGCCGACGAGCAGGACCAGAGCAGCGGCGGCCCACCCATCATCACGCTAGTACAAACGCGTGGACACAATCCGGGTGCACATGCGTCGACTCACCCATCTGTAGCTGACGCAGGACGCAGCAACTCCCCACGACGCGCGTGAGGAGCGTCGCACCAGGAGCGGTTGATACACGAGACGTGCAGCCACTGCAGCTGATGAGCAGGACCGGGGGCAGCACTGGCCCACCCGTCATGAGGACAGCACAAGCGCGGGCGCAAAACCCAGGTGCACATGCGCCGGCTAAACCCTTCCGCGGCTCCCCCGCGACGCAAAGCGCGCCCACGCGGCGCGGCAGGTTTGCCCGCCCGCTTACCCAAAAAAAGGCAACCCAGCCAATCAGATTTTGCCTGAGCCCACGGGTCATCCCCCGCCCACAACTCACCACGCGGTCAGAATAGCAACGGTAGATTTCCGGCGATCATCCAACGGCTACCAGCGAAAAAAAGACCTGTTTGACCAGGATCTAACGGTCGAGAACGCTGCAAATCGGAGGAGAACCAGGGAGGCGAGTTGCCCAGCCTCCTTATTGGTTTAAATGAATTGCTCATACTCACTCACATTGGGTACCAGCTGTTGATTTGTCTCATTTTCTGAATTAGCATTAGTTGTTACTCTACAACAAGTCGTTTGGATTTCTTGAACTGCCCATATTGCTCTTAATAAGCTACCAATGGATCCTCTATAATTCTTTCAACTTATCTGCTCGTTTTCTCTTCTTCTTTTCCTTCCTCACCACCGGGCTGCATATGTTTAGATGAAACGGATAACAAAATTTAAAGAAATCAGTATTTGGAAACTGACACAAAGTTACAAAGGTATTAGATCGGTCCAGTAAAATCTTACCGATCATCAACTCACGCCGAGGTCACGTTTGACGGCAGATCATCAACTCACGCACCGACGCAGGTTGTAGTATAGATCCATCAGCACGTACGTATTGCAAAAAGGGTTGATTGATTGGTGATTGGTTGGAGTTGCCACAGGAGTTGGAGCTGCGTGAGGATAGGGTTGAGGAGTGTCGTGCGGGGACAGAGATGGAGAAAACTTGGGAGGAGATGGTTACGCCGTGAGAGATCCTCCTGAATTGAAGCGTCGCACGAGGGAGATCTCGGCGAGCAAACAACCACTACCGGAATCAACCGCTATGCCGACGGCCCAGGCCGTCGGCATAGCCCTGATTCCTGTCGGGACAGGCCTATGCCGACGGCCCTCATCGGCATAGGGCCGTCGGCATAGATCGTATCTCGATGGCGTCCGTACATCTATGCCGACGGCCTCGGCCGTCGGCAACGTCCCCTGCCGTCAAGTGTCGCCGTCAAGTGTTGTCCAACCAGGAGAAGTCACGTGGCATATGTATGCCGACGGCTTGGCCGTCGGCATACATATGCCACGTGGCTTCTCTTGGTAGGTCCTGGGGCAGGGCTATGCCGACGGCTATGCCGTCGGCGTAGTTTCAAACTACGCCGATGGCATAGCCGTGCCCCAAGAGCTACCAGTGGGCGCAATGTGGCACCTATGCCGACAGCTAGGCTGTCGGCGTAGTTTTGAAACTATGCCGACGGCCTGTGCCACGTGGCGCCCACTGGTAGCTCGTGCCAGCCCTATGCCGACGGCAAGGCCGTCGGCATAGTTTGTGTCTGATTTTTTTTTCTTTTTCCTGTTTGTTTTCAGTTCAATTCAATTCAAATATACAGCAGATATATGTAGATATATATGATGCAAATAGACATACAGAACACATATAAGTATCATCCAGCACCGTCACAACAATATAGGCATCATCACAAAGCATAAGCATCATCACAAAGTATAAGCATCATCACAAACAACAAATAGCATACAAAGAAGCACACAAGTCATCTAAAGGACCATAAAAGACCACAAGTTTATTATCACCACCACCGTCACCCAAAGGCTTAAGCACCAGGACGTCCAGCACCGCCAAGGTCGTCACCGCCAAGTCCGCCGAAGCCTAGGTCGTCACTGCTAGCGGCAGCGCCACCGCCAGGACCGCCACCGCCACCGCCACCGCCTCCGCCTCCGCCTCCAGGATCGGAGTGATCGGGCTCCGTGACTCGGGAGTGGTGCCAAGACCAGCAACACCACCAACGGTAGATCCACCGGTTCCCTGGATGTTGAAAAGACATGTTAAGGGGATATATGATTGTGTTGAATAAACGGTATGCTTTGGGTGAATAGTTTGGGGATGTACTAACCGGCGAGGGGCCAGGGTTCTGTGCCAGAAACTCCTCAAAGGTAAGCAGCACTGGTTATGGTGGAGGAGATGGTGCTGGTTGCAACTGAGGAACCTTGCCGGCCGCCATGCACTCAACAACGTGCTGCATGTTAATTGACCAAGCAAACAAGAATGTCAGAAGAAATGTAAGTGCAAATATAGAAGTGAAATGAAAGGGGCCAAACTAACCGCCATCATGCGAAAGTTGTGCTCATGCACTGCTAAAAGGCTCGCGTGCCACGCCATGGTCTCCTGGCGTGTGTACTCCATGTAGGCCTACGGTATGACATGATGGAACTCATAAAACATCTCAATGCGGAAAATAAAGTGAGCAATGAAGATAAGAGGGAAAATACTTACAGATTGCCGCTCAGCAAAGAGGGAGTGTGACTGCGCACTGGTCATAGGCGTGCTCGTGCGCTGGTTCAGGCTCGGGTCGGTAGCACGGAGCTGTGTTTAGGAGATAGAAGGAGTGATCACAGCATCCAGAACCGCCTCCCGACCGTGCTTCTTGGGCCCCATGCCCACCACCACCCTCTCGTCCAGATCCGCGCTAATGGGGTCAGGTGTGCCAGGATGTAACCTCTGATACCCCTCGGAGTAGGCCTTCTTCTTCTGCGCGGTCTTGCCGTAGTACTTGGCCTCGCCAGGCTTGGGATTCTTCCGCGTATGGGCGATCTCCCACGCCTCCATGTGTGAGAGCGGCCGCTTCAGTTTCTCCTCCTGCACCGCCAAACAGAGGTTAGTCATACATAAGAAAGTGACGGTAAATAGAAGAAGAAGATTGTTTAATGAGGTTAGTCATACATGAAGTGTCTTGTGGAGAAAGTTGTTCCGGTTTCCCTGAGCATGTACTCCCTCCTTCCCTCGGTTAGCCTTGTTTTTTATGCTCGTAGCCGCCCAGGCTCCATCCTTATCACACCACAGATCCACCAATGCCGCCCAGGACTCGTCTTTTCCATAACACCAATTTGGACACACCTACATAATGAAAGCATAATGGCATGTCAACACGAAACAATGAAATGTACCACAAACATCGGAATGAAAAATCCTTTATACTTACCGCCAAGTACTCGTGCCTCTCCAAGGTAATGCCCATCCTCCGTGCTTCATCCTTGGTTATCTTCACACCAAGAGCGTCGTGATAGTATTGCGAGATGGCCACATAGCGCACCTCGTACTGCATCTGGCGGGCCTTCTTCTTGGCTTGGCGCAGCACGATCTGGTCTGCAGTGGCCTTGTGCTCCGGAAGAACTCGATAGTATTTCTACAATCATTCATGAAAGCAGAATGGAAGAAGCCATGAGTTAAATCATTCATGAAACCAGAATGGACTTGTGCTTCTGAAGAGAACCCACCCAAAAATTAGTGATCACGACCTTGGCATGGGTCTCATGGTCCGCGTGGGGGGCCGCTTCCCAGTGGTCCCAGCTCGTGGCCAAAACCCAACGGTCCGGGTGCCTGACTGGATCTGGACAGTAAAGCCCCGGCCAGTGTACCTTCAGCAAGACGGTGATGAGGCCGTTGGGAATACGGGCCCCTTTAGGATATATCCAATTGCTGCAAAAGAATGAAATATTAGCATGTGACAAGCAAAATAAATAAAAATATAAGCATGTGACAAGCAAAAGAATGAAATTATTATAAAGTGGCACTTACTCTTTCCCCGTGGGCTCAATGAGCCACTTCTACTCCTCGGTAGCAGGAATCTGCTTTGGTAGCTTTGCGTTACCACGCAGCCACCCCTTGTTGCCAACCCCCTCCCCGCCACCACCATCATCCCCGGCACCACCATCATCCCCGCCACCACCCTCCTCCTCGCCTGCCTCCTCCTCCTCCTCGTCCCCCTCCCCAACCTCCTCCTCCTCCTCCTCGGCCCCATCCCGAACCTCCTCCTCCTCCTGAACCTCCTCGTCCACCTCCTCCTTGTCGGAGGGTACCTCACTAGAGGAGGGTACCTCACTAGAGGAGGGCCTCGAAGACAACACCCCTAAGTCGGTGATGGTGCGCTCTTTCTGGCCGCGACCCCCTGTAGTGGCTCTCCCCCACCCCCTCGCCCTCTAGGGGCTCTCCCCCCGCCCCCTCCTCCTCTAGGGGCACCTCTCCCTCGACCTCCCTGTGAGGAGTCATCGTCAAGTAGTCGGGGGGGGGGGGAGGATTACGTGCTCGACCACTCCGACTAGGCATGCCGATGACCTTGCGTAGGAAACCCACGCCGTCGGCCTTCCACTTGCCCATGTTCCACGAACCTGCATTGAAAAGAGAATAAACAATTAGTACATTAAAAATGAAGGAAAAGGCATAATAATAAGGAATAATAAACACATTAATAAAAAAGCATAAAAAGGCATATTCCTAAACCATAGAAAAAAAAGACTTGAAACGTACATCTCCTAGAACCTATACGAATCATCACTGTTGTAACCTCTTTCTCGGTCGGTCTCATCATCACTATCAATCATATCATCTTCGTTGTCTGACGGAGGTGGAGGCTCTTCCTCGTCGTCAGCGTCTCCATTTAACTTTTCTAGCGTAAGTATGTCATTTTCATTGACAATGGTCTCACCGTCATTCCGTGCATCGTCGTCGTTTGGATCCACATCATCATCACCCAATGGTCTAGCGTCATCGTTTCTGACCACATCATCATCAGGTTGCTCTTGATAGAACACTCCCTCGTATGTCATGGGGTTAATGTTGTATTAATCGTCTTCGTTCGGGTCTGGTAGCTTACCATGTGGCGACACCTTGAACACAACTTCCCAACCGTTTAGGTACTCTTTCTGGCATGGGTAAGGCAGATAATAAACTTGTGTAGCTTGGGTAGCCGCAATGAAGAGATCGGCTCCTGCATAGACGGTTGATGGTTTAACTTCGACCAAACCAATGGAAGGCGTATGTCTCTGCCCCACACGCGGATCGAACCATCGGCATTTGAACACAGGCAAACTTAGGTTTTCGCGCCCTTTGCGGAATTTAATCTCGTATATATTTTGTACCCTTCCGTAGTAGTCTACTGAATTTTGACAGGGGGTATACACTCCGGTATTTATAGTTTTGGGATCAGGCCGGCTGTTCTGGTGCTCCTCTGTATGGAAGCGATACCCATTCACATCATACTTTTTACATGTCATGACGGCAGGGTCAAAACCCATGGAAACCCATCAAAATTCGTCATCCATAGATATGTTCGGATCTTTTCCCTACAAGTATAATTGAAATTGCTGGGTGCATTAGTTCGGTTAACTAATAAATGTTGAACTAGGTATTTAATAGGGGAATGTGGAAAATTACTTTCTCCATGAAGCAAGCAACAAAAATTTTACGTCCAGGGTTTCCATGACGGAGAAGAGTAAGTGCCTCCGCCTCAGTAGGAGGATTCATTCCCGTCCATTCCTCTTGAACGAAATCACTAAAAGAAGAAAAGCGGTGTTAGACCGGGACTAAGTGAACATAGAACATGATGCTGTGGAAGACATAAAGGAATGGTGTAGTGGTACTACCTCATCCACACTTCCTCAACTTCCTTGATGTTGTGCAAGATATAGAACATGAGGTCCTCCAACTCTTGTCGTGGCATGTTATAAGATTTTGAGGCCCCAGCCCTGCCACCTTGCACGTTGAATAGATGGAGCCTGGGTTGATACTTGGGCTCTTAAATACACTCACTGTGGTTGAACTCATCGATATGACAAGGTTTGACCTCTCATGGGTGCCCTGGACACGCGGTGCCGGTGGTGACCGCGCGATGAGCAATGCCAAAACGGCGCTCTGTACCTCGGTCGCCTCGGCCAGCTAGCCCCAGCCGGCCTCCACTTGTCGGAGCATGTCCAGTGGCTCCGCGGAGTCCACATGCCCCTCTCCCGACCCTTCTCCACTCCTCTCCCTTCTTCCCCACGCCACGGCAAACCTCGCCGGAGTTCTGTACCGTCCGTGACGCCGTCGTTTTCCCCCTCCCGTTGGCTTTTTCCTCCCTGAGCCGTCCCCTCCTCCTGTTGCATGTCAGATCGGCACCACTCCCCTCGCGCCACCACGCCGGAGCGCCAGTGCGTGGCTAAGCTTGCCACGGCAGCCAAGCTTATCCGGTAGCCACGGCCAGGATATAAATAGCCACGGCCAGAGCCGTCCCCGAGCACCCACACCTCACCAGAAGCCTCACCTTCCTTCTCTGACACACCCCGACCTCTCCAACCATCCCTGGAGCCCCTCCCTGCTCGCCCCGGCCACCACGGCCATTGCCGGCCGTCGCTCAAATTCGAGCAGTCCGGCCACTCCCTCCTCACCTAGCTTCCACCAGAGAGCCCCCTCGGCCCCCAGAGCATCCCCAGTACCTCGCAGTAGCCGCGGCGTCCCCGAGCCGTACTCCCCATCGCAGCCCGCCGACGCCGTCCGCCGCGGCTGACCCTCTGCTCACCTCCGAGCTCCTCGCGGGTCATTCCGTGCACGAATGGATCCGCCTTCGTCTCCCGCATCCGCCGGTAGGTTGGGCGCCGCCTGCGGTGGCCTGTGCTGGCGGCAAACACTGTCGGGGCTGGCTCTGTCCTCGGCCAGGCATGGGAACGGGAGGAGGAAGAAGGAGCCCCAGCCGGCGGCCCCACCCGTCGGCGACCAGCACCTCGGCCCCGCCCCGCCACGTCAATTAAGTGGTAGGGGTGCAGATGGGCCGCCCCAGTGGCAGCGGTGGCTTGGCTAGAGCCCAGTAGCAGCAGCAGTTGCGGCGCTTTCGGCCCAAGGCAGTCCAGGCCAACAGTCCCCTTTATTCTTTTCCAAAAAAAAAATCGGTCTGGGACCCAGAAGTAATTATTTGTATTACAGAAAGGTCCCTCCCACTTCATTCGGCCACAACTTTCTGCTCGCAACTCCGAATCAGGTGAAACCAACGCTCACGTCTTCAGTTCATCGAGCCCGTCCCGATGGTATCATTTTCATAATGTTTACACATTCTGAAAATGACCATTTTGCCCTTGCCCTCTATCAGCCCCCTCCGAGAGAGAATCGTTCCGGCGAATTCTTCCGCGGCTTCACCGCACTTCTTCCTGGAGTATTTCTTCGACCCCAGGCAAGCCGACCATCTGATATATGCCCTAAAGCATTGCTCTGTGATATTTCTTGCATGTTTAAATTAATATGCTTGTGCTTGTCTGAGTAGTAGTGAGCTGTATGTGACGCTGACGAACCATTGCTTACACTTTCTTCGGTGACGGCACCACGCCTGTGTTCTGAGCTGCTTCCGGCCGTCAGGGGTGGATGCCGACTTTTATTTCTCTTGTCAGCAACTGCCCGTGTTCTGAGCTGCTTTTTGGCCGTCTCGGGCAGCTGTTGAATTTCTTTCCGTAGCTGTGACCTTATGCTCTGAGCTATTTTTCGGCCGTCTTAGGGAACTGCTACATTCTTCTTATCAACACCGTCTCATGCTCTGAGCTGCTTTCCAGCCGTCTTGAGCCGGGGTTGAGTTATTCCGGTAATGTCCCAGATCTGAGTTGTAAAGACCGTTCTGGTGGCTACTGGTTTCTTTGCCGGTTTTGTGCAAGGGTTCCGATGGTCGTACTTACAGCTAGAACTGGTAAGGTGATGACTTGCCATTTGAATCTTGTTTCACTAATGTCTCATTGTGATATTATGTGGAGAAAGGTTGTTATGTTTCCACAGTTGTTACCTCATACATAGTTACCACCATGTTAAGTTATTCATGATGAATATCCATACTTGCTAAATGATGGCTAAGGTTAAACCTAGTCGGTTGATCCAGAGTCACCTGTCCGGACTTATCCGTGCAGCCACATTTGCCGGTATGGGACGGCCTTGACTTGGCCTGATCGCGTGCTCTTTTATCGGTACCACCAAATAGGGAAGGTTATGCGCGCGTGCTGCCCTGGCCCGGTAGGCGGCGATAACCTTGTGAGCCCAGTTGAGATATTTGCCGGCGTCCCCGTTTGGGACAGTTTAGTTGGCCACGATGGTGGCAGGTGTCACGAGGTGACACAGGGGCCACCCAGGACATGACCCTGGGAGGGTATGATTGTCGGTGGTACGGTAGAGGAGTCACGGGTTAGGCAGGTTTTGTTGGAGAAACCCTGGTCCACCCGAATGGGATCACGAGGTCAGGTGCTCCATGGTGTGGGTAAAGTGCGCAACCTCTGCAGAGTGTAAAATCTATTCGAATAGCCGCGTCCACGGTATTGGACAGTCCGTCCAGACCTCTCTAGGTGGTCAACCGGAATAGTGATAATAATGATGGAAGAACTCGTCTTATGCCCTGTAGTACTCAGTGGATCAGAAGTATTCTGAGGGTTGTGGGACAACCCGTAAGAGAGTAAGTTTATTAGATTTACAGTGGAGATGCATAGACATCGGATGATGTCAGGGATATGATATGATAGCCAGGGAATGGCTATGAAAGAGATGGTCAGATGACCAAAAGAGTTGGATTGGATCCTAATATTGTTCGGAGTATGGATTATTTATGCTTTACTTTACCGTATTTTACCTTAGTAGTTATCTTGCTAGATAACCCTGTTGTGCCATGATCTTGCTAGATAGGTATGCTATGCCATGATAATCAATGTTGCTCTAATAACAAATGCATGCTTGAATGCCATGGATTGCATTGCTTGGTGTATATGTTAGTTTGGTTTGCTTGCGAGTACATTCAAAAGTACTCAGCAGCCTTCAATGTGGCCAGGTTCACATAAGGATCCATCGTCCGCCGTTGAGGAGCCAGAGCGTTCGCGGGCTAGGAGCGTAACCCAGTCAGATCCCTGTGGATTGGAGCCGCACCAGGACCATGCTGCCTTAGAGAGAACTTTTCCGCTGCCACCCCTCTGTAATATATCTCATGTAAGACTTATATATCCATTAATAGAAATGCCTGTGTTCATGATACTTGTTATAAGCGCGCATGCCAGAGTGATTTCCAGGGCTGGTATGCATGGAGACCGTCTGGCTACAGTGGTAATCAGGCGGGGTGCCACAACGGATCTAGCCCTTTGACTTTCACCGGACAGGGTTTGACTGGTGGACCTTTTCACCGGGTTGTCATAGCCCAGCCATAGCTACACCCCTGAACACGGTCCCGGCCCAACCCACCCCAAGATTCCCTTCGTGTCGGCACGACGTGGCCGTTTCCCCCCTCTGTGACACGGCGGCAGCGACGCCCGTGAGGGGAGGCACACCCCGAAGCCGCGTGACAGGTGCTTGCGCCTGCCACTACGCTTCCACAAGCGTATGAGGGCCCACCGCAACACCTGGTGGCATTGCTACCCCCCAGGTATCCCGTCCCGTCTAACCCTGACACAGACGACCGCCGGATCTAGCCCTTTGACTTTCGCCGGACTGGGTGTGACCGGGTGACCTTTTCACGGTTTGTCATAGCCCAGCCCATAGCAATACACCCCCAACACGTCCGGACCAACCCACCCAAGATTCCCTTCCCAGTTCGCCCGACGTGGCCGTTCCCCCTCGGACACGGTAAGCGAGCCGTGTAGGGGAGGCACACCCAGGAGCCGCGTGCCGGGTGCTGTCGCCTGCCACGTTCCACAGTGTAGGAGGGCCACCCAGCAAACACCTAGCGCATTGCTACCCCTCCAGGTACCCTGTCCGTCTAACCCTGACACAGACGACCGCGGATATAGCCCTTTGACTTTCGCCGACGGGGTTTGAACGGTGGAACTTTCACGGGTTGTCATAGCGCACCCAAGCTACACCCCCGACACGGTCCCGCCCAACCCACCACAAGATTCCTCTCCTGTCGGCCTGACATGCTTTTCCCCTCCGTGACACGGCGGCAGCGACGCCCGTGAGGGGGGACAACACCCGGATCCGCGTGCCGGTGCTGCGCCTACCACCATGCTTACACAAGCGTAGGAGGGCCACCGCAAACCCTGGCGGCAATGCACCCCCCCAGGTACCCCCGTCCGTCAACCCTGACACAAAACGACGCCGGATCTACCTTTGACTTTCGCTGGATGGGTTTGACCGGTGGACCTTTTCACCGGGTTGTATAGATCCCATCCAGCTACACCCCGAACACGTCCCAACCCAAACCCCCCAAGATTCCCTCCGTGTCGGCCCGACGTCGCCGTTTCCCCCCTCCGTGACATGACGGCAGCGACGTCCGTGAGGGGGCACACCCAGAACCGTGTGCCGGGTGCTTGCGCCGCCACCCGCTTCCACAAGGAGGAGGGCCACCCCACAACACCTGGCGGCATTGCTACCCCCCAGGTACCCGTCCTGTCTAACCCTGACACTGACGACCACCGGATCTAGCCCTTTGACTTTTGCCGGATGGGGTTTGACCGGTGGACCTTTTCACCTGGTTGTTATAGCCCAGCCAATAGCTACACCCCCGAACACGGTCCCGGCCCAACCCACCCCAAGATTCCCTCCATGTCGGCCCGGCGTGGCCGTTTCCCCCTCCGTGACATGGCAGGCAGCGACGCCCGTGAGGGGGGCACACCCGGAGACGCGTGCGGGAGTGCTTGCGCCTGCTCCCATGCTTCCACAAGCGTAGGAGGGCCCACAGCAACACCTGGCGGCATTGCTACCCCCAAGGTACCCGCTCCGTCTCACCCTGACACAGACGACCGCCAGATCTAGCCCTTTGACTTTCGCCTGATGGGGTTTGACCGGTGGACCTTTACACGGGTTGTCATAGCCCAGCCATAGCTACACCCCCGAACACGGCTGGCCCAACCCACTCCAAGATTCCTCCGTGTCGGCCCGACGTGGCCATTTCCCCCCTCCGTGACACAACGGCAGCGACGCCCGTGAGGGGGGGCACACCTCGGAGCCGCTTGCGGGTGCTTGCGCCTGCCACCACGCTTCCACAAGTCGAGGGCCCACCGCAACACTGGCGGCATTGGCTACCCCCCAGGTACCCCATCCCATCTAACCCTGACAGACGACCGCCGATCTAGCCTTTGACTTTCGCCAGACGGGGTTTGAACGGTGGACCTTTCACCGGTTTGTCATAGCTCAGCCATAGATCACACCGAACAACCACCGGTCCCGGCCCAGCCAACACCAAGATCCTCCGTGTCGGCCCGACATGGCCGTTTCCCCTCCGTGACACGGTGGCAGCGACGCCCGTGAGGGGGGGCAATCGATATATAATCGAGGTATGTTTGTTTTACATAGCATTTAAGTTAATCAATTAGTTTAAAAAAAGAAAAATAAATAAAAAAGGAAAATAATAAAAGGAAAAAATTTGTAGAAATCTATCGCGACGACAAAGTACGGCCACGGACCGCCAGTGCCCTGATCGTGACGTGGCATATCTCGCAGATCGATACGTGGCAGAGGCCATGGGCCCGGCCTATGACGACGACTAGGCCGTCGGGTACCTATGCCACCCCACGGACCGGCGAGGGGCTCGGATCGATGACGTGGAGGTTCTGCGGATCGATGACGTCGGCAAAGCTATGGACGACGGCCTTGCCGTCGTCACAGCTATGCCGACGTCCCCCGTAGCCCGTCGGCATAGGCCTCACACAGTTTAAAACGGCCGTCGCCGCCCTGGTAGCCAGGCCCATAGGTTAGCCAACGGCTTGATCTATGCCGACGGCCGCCGTAGGCATATATCCATCGATGCCGACAGCAGTTCTATGCCGCCGGCCGCCGTCGGCATAGACTTTCGCAAGACGTGGTTTGACCGGTGGACCTTTTCACCGGTTTGTCATAAGCCCAGCCAATAGCTACACCCCGAACATGGTCCCGGCCACACCACCCCAAGATTCCTCCGTGTCGGGCCGACGTGGCCGTTTCCCCCCTCCGTGACACGGTGGCAGCGACGCTCGTGAGGGAGGCAACACGGAGCCGGTGCCGGGTGCTTGTGCTGCCCACGCTTCCACAAGTGTAGGAGGGCCCACCCACAACCTAGCGGCATTGGTACCCCTCCAGGTACCCTGTCCGTCTAACCTGACACAGACGACCGCCGGATCTAGCCCTTTGACTTCGCCGGACGGGGTTGACCGGTGGACCTTTTCACCGGGTTGTTCAAGCCCATCCCAGTAAGAACACCCCGAACACGGTCCCAGCCCAACCCACCATAGATTCCCTCCGTGCGGCCTGACTGGCCGTTTCCCCATCGTGACATGACGGAAGCGACGCCGTGAGGGGGGACACCCCGGAACCGCTGTGCCTGTGCTTGCGCCTGCCACCCACGCTTCCACAAGCGTAGGAGGGGCCCACCAGCACACTGGCGGCATTGCTACCCCCAGGCTACCCGTCCTGTCTAACCCGACACAGACGACACGCCGGACTAGCCCTTTGACTTTCGCCGGATGGGTGTTGACCGGTGGACCGTTTAACGGTTGTCAGCCCATACCATAGCGACAACCCCGAACACGGTCCAACCAAACCCCCAAGTTAACTCCGTGTCGGCCCCCTGCCGCGTTTCCCCCCTCGTGACCAGCGGCAGCGACGTCCGGTGAGGGGGGCACACCTCCAGACCGTGGTGCGGGTGCTTGGCCTGCCACCACGCTTCCACAAGCAGGAGGGCGGCCACCACAACACCTGGCGGCATTGCTACACCCCCAGGTACCCCGTCTGTCTAACCCTGACAGACGACCACGGATCTAGCCCTTTGACTTTTGCCGGACGGGGTTTGACCGGTGGACCTTTTCACCGGTTGTCTAGCCCAGCCATACGTACGAACACGGTCCCGGCCCAACCACCCCAAGATCCCTCCATGTCGGCCCGGGTGGCCGTTTCCCCCTCCGTGACATGGCGGGCGCGACGCCCGTGAGGGGGGCACACCCCGGAGCCGCGTGCCGAGTGCTTGCGCCTGCTCCCATGCTTCACAAGCGTGGAGGGCCCACGCAAAACATGGGGCATTCACCCACCCGGTACCCAGGTACCTGCGTGCCTGTCTACCCCCTGACACAGACGACAAGCCGCCAGATCTAGCCCTTTGAATTTCGCCTGACGGGGTTTGAACCGGTGGAACCTTTTCACGGGTTGTCATAGCCAGCCATAGCTACACCCCCGAACACGGTCCTGGCCCAACCCACTCCAAGATTCCCTCCGTGTCGGCCCGACGTGGCCATTTCCCCCCTCCGTGACACAACGGCAGCGACGCCCGTGAGGGGGGGCACACCTCGGAGCCGCTTGCCGGGTGCTTGCGCCTGCCACCACGCTTCCACAATCGTAGGAGGGCCCACCGCAACACCTGGCGGCATTGCTACCCCCCAGGTACCCCATCCCATCTAACCCTGACAGACGACCGCCGGATCTAGCCCTTTGACTTTCGCCAGACGGGGGTTTGACCGGTGGACCTTTTCACCGGTTTGTCATAGCTCAGCCCATAGATCCACCCCCGAACACGGTCCCGGCCCAGCCCACCCCAAGATTCCCTCCGTGTCGGCCCGACATGGCCGTTTCCCCCTCCGTGACACGGTGGCAGCGACGCCCGTGAGGGGGGGCAATCGATATATAATCGAGGTATGTTTGTTTTACATAATGCACATTTAAGTTAATCAAATTAGTTTAAAAAAAGAAAAATAAATAAAAAAGAGAAAATAAATAAACGGGAAAAAATTTGTAGAAATCTATGCCGACGACAAAGATACGGCCACGGACCGCCAGTGCCCTGGATCGATGACGTGGCATATCTCGCAGATCGATAACGTGGCAGAGGCCATGGGCCAGGCCTATGACGACGACTAGGCCGTCGGCGTACCTATGCCACCCCACGGACCGGCGAGGGGCTCGGATCGATGACGTGGAGGTCTCGCGGATCGATGACGTCGGCAAAGCTATGCCGACGGCCTTGCCGTCGTCACAGCTATGCCGACGTCCCCCGTTAGCCCCGTCGGCATAGGCCTCACACCGTTAAACGGCCGTCGCCGCCCTGGTAGCCAGGCCCATAGGTTAGCCAACGGCTTGATCTATGCCGACGGCCGCCGTAGGCATATATCCATCGATGCCGACAGCAGTTCTATGCCGCCGGCCGCCGTCGGCATAGACTTTCGCCAGACGTGGTTTGACCGGTGGACCTTTTCACCGGTTTGTCAAAGCCCAGCCCATAGCTACACCCCCGAACATGGTCCCGGCCCAACCCACCCCAAGATTCCCTCCGTGTCGGGCCGACGTGGCCGTTTCCCCCCCTCCGTGACACGGTGGCAGCGACGCTCGTGAGGTGAGGCACACCCCGGAGCCGCGTGCCGGGTGCTTGTGCCTGCCTCACGCTTCCACAAGTGTAGGAGGGCCCACCGCAACACCTAGCGGCATTGGTACCCCTCCAGGTACCCTGTCCCGTCTAACCCTGACACAGACGACCGCCGGATCTAGCCCTTTGACTTCCGCCGGACGGGGTTTGACCGGTGGACCTTTTCACCGGGTTGTCATAGCCCATCCCATAGCTACACCCCCGAACACGGTCCCAGCCCAACCCACCCATAGATTCCCTCCGTGTCGGCCTGACATGGCCGTTTCCCCACACCGTGGACATGACGGAAGCGACGCCCGTGAGGGGGGTACAACCCCGGAACCGTTGCCGGGTGTTGCGCCTGCACCACGCTTCACAAGCGTGGAGGGCCCACAGCACACCTGGCGGCATTGCTACCCCCCAGGTACCACGTCCTGTCTAACCCTGACACAGACGACCGCCGGATCTAGGCCTTTGTCTTTCGCCGGATGGGGTTTGACCGGTGGACCTTTTCACCTGTTGTCATAGCCCATACATACGCTACACCCCCGAACACGGTCCCACACCAAACCCACCCCAAGTTCACTCGTGTGGCCCGAATCGCGTTCCCCCTCCCGTGACATGACGGCACCGCGACGTCCGTGAGGGGGACACACCCAGACCGTGTCGCGGTGCTTGCGCCTGCCACCACGCTTCCACAAGCGTAGGAGGGCCCACCACAACACCTGGCGGCATTGCTACACCCCCAGGTACCCCGTCCTGTCTAACCCTGACACTGACGACCACCGGATCTAGCCCTTTGACTTTTGCCGGATGGGGTTTGACCGGTGGACCTTTTCACCTGGTTGTTATAGCCCAGCCTTATAGCACCACCGAACAAGGTGGCACACTCCTATGTGGCGGCGTGGCGTTTCCCCTCCGTGACATGGCGGGCAGCGACGCCCGTGAGGGGGGCACAACCCGGAGCCGCGTGCCGAGTGCTTGCGCCTGCTCCCATGCTTCCACAAGCGTAGGAGGGCCCACAGCAACACCTGGCGGCATTGCTACCCCCCAGGTACATCCGTAGACCTGTCGTACCGTTACACAGAACGACCGCAGATCTAGCCCTTTGACTTTCGCCTGATGGGGTTTGACCGGTGGACCTTTTCACCGGGTTGTCATAGCCAGCCATAGCTACACCCCGAACACGGTCGGCCCGCCCACCCACTCCAAGATTCCCTCCGTGTCGGCCCGACGTGGCCATTTCCCCCCTCCGTGGACACAATGGCAGCGGCGCCCGTGAGGGGGGGCACCCCGGAGCCCTCTTGCCGGGTGGCTTTGCGCCTGCCACCACGCTTCCACAAATGTAGAGGGCCCACCGAAACATGGCGGCATTGCTACCCCCCAGGTACCCCATCCCATCCTAACCTGACAGACGACCGCCGGATCTGCCCTTTGACTTTCGCCAGACGGGGGTTTGACGGTGGAACCTTTTCACCGGTTTTTGTCATAGCTAGCCCAATCACCCGAGGTCCCCACCACCCAAGAAACGATCCGGCCCAGCCCACCCCAAGATTCCCTCCGTGTCGGCCCGACATGGCCGTTTCCCCCTCCGTGACACGGTGGCAGCGACGCCCGTGAGGGGGGGCAATCGATATATAATCGAGGTATGTTTGTTTTACATAATGCACATTTAAGTTAATCAAATTAGTTTAAAAAAAGAAAAATAAATAAAAAAGTGAAAATAAATAAACGGGAAAATTTTTGTAGAAATCTATGCCGACGACAAAGATACGGCCACGGACCGCCAGTGCCCTGGATCGATGACGTGGCATATTTCGCAGATCGATGACGTGGCAGAGGCCATGGGCCAGGCCTATGACGACGACAAGGCCGTCGGCGTACCTATGCCACCCCACGGACCGGCGAGGGGCTCGGATCGATGACGTGGAGGTCTCGCGGATCGATGACGTCGGCAAAGCTATGCCGACGGCCTTGCCGTCGTCATAGCTATGCCGACGTCCCCCGTTAGCCCCGTCGGCATAGGCCTCACGCCGTTAAACGGCCGTCGCCGCCCTGGTAGCCAGGCCCATAGGTTAGCCAACGGCTTCATCTATGCCGACGGCCGCCGTAGGCATATATCCATCGATGCCGACAGCAGTTCTATGCCGCCGGCCGCCGTCGGCATAGACTTTCGCCAGACGTGGTTTGACCGGTGGACCTTTTCACCGGTTTGTCATAGCCCAGCCCACAGCTACACCCCCGAACATGGTCCCGGCCCAACCACCCCAAGATTCCCTCCGTGTCGGCCCGACGTGGCCGTTTCCCCCCTCCGTGACACGGTGGCAGCGACGCTCGTGAGGGGAGGCACACCCCAGAGCCGAGTGCCGGGTGCTTCCGCCTGCCACCACGCTTCCACAAGTGTAGGAGGGCCCACCGTAACACCTAGCGGCATTGCTACCCCCCCAGGTACCCTGTCCCGTCTAACCCTGACACATACGACCGCCGGATCTAGCCCTTTGACTTCCGCCGGACGGGGTTTGGACCCGGTGGGACCTTTCACCGGGTTGTCATAGCCATCCATAGCTACACCCCGAACACGGTCCCAGCCCAACCACACCCAAGATCCCTCCGTGTCGGCCTGAGTGGCCGTTTCCCCCTCCGTGACATGACGGCAAGCGACACGCCGTGAGGGGGGACACCCCGGAAACGCTGCCGGGTGCTTGCGCCTGCCACCACGCTTCCACAAGCGTAGGAGGGCCCACCGCAACACCTGGCGGCATTGCTACCCCCCCAGGTACCCCGTCCTAACCCTGACACAGACGACCGCCGGATCTAGCCCTTTGACTTTTGCCGGATGGGGTTTGACCGGTGGACCTTTTCACCTGGTGTCATAGCCCACCATAGCTACACCCCCGAAACGGTCCCTCCAACCCAACCCACACCAGATTCCCTGTGTCGGCCCGATCGCCGTTTCCCCCCTCCGTGACCATGCGGCAGCGACGCCCGTGAGGGGGGGCACACCCCAGCACGTGTCGGGTGCTTGCGCCTGCCACCACGCTTCACAAGCTAGGAGGGCCCACCGCAACACCTGGCGGATTGCTACACCCCAGGTACCCCGTCACGTCTAACCCTGGCACAGACGACCCGGATCTAGCCCTTTGACTTTTGCCGGACGGGGTTTGACCGGGGACCTTTTCACCGGTTGTTATAGCCCAGCCATAGCTACACCCCGAACACGGTCCCGGCCCAACCCCCCCAAGATTCCCTCCGTGTCGGCCCGGCGTGGCCGTTTCCCCCTCCGTGACACGGCGGCAGCGACGCCCGTGAGGGGGGGCACACCCCGGAGCCGTGTGCCGAGTGCTTGCGCCTGCTCCCATGCTTCCACAAGCGTAGGAGGGCCCACAGCAACACCTGGCGGCATTGCTACCCCCCAGGTACCTCGTCCCGTCTCACCCTGACACAGACGACCGCCAGATCTAGCCCTTTGACTTTCGCCGAGGGGGTTTGACCGGTGGACCTTTTCACCGGGTTGTCATAGCCCAGCCCATAGCTACACCCCCGAACACGGTCCCGGCCCAACCCACCAAGATTCCCTCCGTTTTGGCCCGACGTGGCCATTTCCCCCCACCGTGACACAGCGGCAGCGACGCCCGTGAGGGGGGGGGCACACCCGGAGCCGCTTGCGGGTGCTTGCGCCTGCCACCACGCTTCCACAATCGTAGGAGGGCCCACGCAACAACCTGGCGGCATTGCTACCCCCAAGTACCCCATCCCGTCTAACCCTGACAGACGACCGCCGGATCTAGCCCTTTGACTTTCGCGACGGGGTTTGACTGGTGGACCTTTTCACCGGTTTGTCATAGCTCAGCCCATAGATCCACCCCGAACACGGTCCCGGCCCAACCCACCCAAGATTCCCTCCGTGTCGGCCCGACATGGCCGTTCCCCCTCCGTGACACGGGGGCAGCGACGCCCGTGAGGGGGGGGCAATCGATATATAATCGAGGTATGTTTGTTTACATAATGCACATTTAAGTTAATCAAATTAGTTTTAAAAAAAAGAAAAAATATAAAAAAGGAAAATAAATAAAACGGGAATTTTGTAGAAATCTATGCCGACGGCAAAGATACGGCCACGGACCGCCAGTGCCCTGGATCGATGACGTGGCATATTTCGCAGATCGATGAGTGGCAGAGGCCATGGGCCAGGCCTATGACGACGACTAGGCCGTCGGCGTACCTATGCCACCCCACGGACCGGAGGGGCTCGGATGATGACGTGGAGGGTCTCGGATCAATGACGTCGGCAAAGCTATGCCGACGGCCTTGCCGTCATCATAGCTATGCCGACGTCCCCCGTTAGCCCGTCGGCTAGGCCTCACGCCGTTTAAACGGCCGTCGCCGCCCTGGTAGCCAGGCCCATAGTAGCCAACGGCTTCATCTTGCCGACGGCCGCCGTAGGCATATATCCATCGATGCCGACAGCGTTCTATGCCGCCGCGCCTCGGCACGATAGACTTTCGCCAGACGTTGGTTTGACCGGTGGACCTTTTCACCGGTTTGTCATAGCCCAGCCCACAGCTACACCCCCGAACATGGTCCGGCCCAACCACCCAGATTCCCTCCGTGTCGGGCCGACGTGGCCGTTCCCCCCTCCGTGACACGGTGGCAGCGACGCTCGTGAGGGGAGGCACACCCCAGAGCCGAGTGCGGGTGCTTCCGCCTGCCACCACGCTTCCACAAGTGTAGAGGGGGGCCCACCGTAACACCTAGCGGCATGCTACCCCCCCAGGTACCCTGTCCCGTCTAACCCTGACACATCGACCGCCGGATCTAGCCCTTTGACTTCCGCCGGACGGGGTTTGACCGGTGGACCTTTTCACCGGGGTTGTTATAGCCCATCCCATTGGACACAAGAAACACCCGGTCCCAAGCCCAACCCACCCATAGATTCCTCAGTGTCGGCCTGACGTGGCCGTTTCCCCCTCCGTGACAGACGGCAGCGCCACCGTGAGGGGGGCACACCCCGGAACCCCGTGCCGTGTGCTTGCGCCTGCCACCACGCTTCCACAAGCGTAGGAGGGCCCATCACAACACCTGGCGGCATTGCTACCCCCCCAGGTACCCCGTCCTGTCTAACCCTGACACAGATGACCGCCGGATCTAGCCCTTTGACTTTCGCCGGATGGGGTTTGACCGGTGGATCTTTTCACCTGGTTGTCATAGCCCAGCCCATAGCTACACCCCCGAATACGGTCCCGGCCCAACCCACCCCAAGATTCCCTCCGTGTCTGCCCAACATGGCCGTTTCCCCCCTCCGTGACACGGCGGCAGCGACGCCCGTGAGGGGGGGCACACCTCGGAGCCACGTGTCGGGTGCTTGCGCCTGCCACCACGCTTCCACAAGCCTAGGAGGGCCCACCGCAACACCTGGCGGCATTGCTACACCCCCAGGTACCCCGTCACGTCTAACCCTGGCAGAGACGACCGCCGGATCTAGCCCTTTGACTTTCGCCGGACGGGGTTTGACTGGTGGACCTTTTCACCGGGTTGTCATAGCCCAGCCCATACCTACACCCCCGAACACGGTCCCGGCCCACCCCACCCCAAGATTCCCTCCGTGTCGGCCCGGCGTGGCCGTTTCCCCCTCCGTGACACGGCGGGAGCGACGCCCGTGAGGGGGGCACACCCCGGAGCCGCGTGCCGAGTGCTTGCGCCTGCTCCCATGCTTCCACAAGCGTAGGAGGGCCCACTGCAACACCTGGCGGCATTGCTACCCCCCAGGTACCTCGTCCTGTCTGACCCCGACACAGACGACCGCTAGATCTAGCCCTTTGACTTTCGCCTGACGGGGTTTGACCGGTGGACCTTTTCACCGGGTTGTCATAGCCCAGCCCATAGCTACACCCCCGAACACGGTCCTGGCCCAACCCACCCCAAGATTCCCTCCGTGTCGGCCCGACGTGGCCATTTCCCCCCTCCGTGACACAACGGCAGCGACGCCCGTGAGGGGGGGCACACCCCGGAGCCGTGTGCCGAGTGCCGCGTGCCGGGTGCTTGCGCCTGCCACCACGCTTCCACAAGTGTAGGAGGGCCCACCGCAACACCTAGCGGCATTGCTACCCCCCCAGGTACCCTGTCCCGTCTAACCCTGACACAGACGACCGCCGGATCTAGCCCTTTGACTTCCGCCGGACGGGGTTTGACCGGTGGACCTTTTCACCGGGTTGTCATAGCCCAGCCCACAGCTACACCCCCGAACACGGTCCCGGCCCAACCCACCCCAAGATTCCCTCCCTGTCGGCCCGACGTGGCCATTTTCTCCCTCCGTGACACGGCGGAAGCGACGCTCGTGTGGGGGGCACACCCCGGAGCCGCGTGCCGGCTGCTTGCACCTACCACCACGCTTCCACATGCGTTGGAAGGCCGACCGCAACCCCTGGCGGCATTGCTACCCCACCAGGTACCCCCGTCCCGTCTAACCCTGACACAGACGACCGCCGGATCTAGCCCTTTGACTTTCGCCGGATGGGGTTTGACCGGTGGACCTTTTCACCGGGTTGTCATAGCCCATCCCATAGCTACACCCCCGAACACGGTCCCAGCCCAACCCACCCATAGATTCCCTCCGTGTCGGCCTGACGTGGCCGTTTCCCCCCTCCGTGACATGACGGCAGCGACGCCCGTGAGGGGGGCACACCCCGGAACCCCGTGCCGGGTGCTTGCGCCTGCCACCACGCTTCCACAAGCGTAGGAGGGCCCACCGCAACACCTGGCGGCATTGCTACCCCCCCCCCCTAGGTACCCATCCTGTCTAACCTGACACAGACGGACCGCCGGATCTAGCCCTTTGACTCTTTGCCGGATGGGGTTTGACCGGTGGACCTTTTCACCTGGTTGTTCATAGCCCAGCCCATAGCTACACCCCCGAATACGGTCCCGGTCCAAACCCACCCAAGATTCCCTCGTGTCGGCCCAGCATGGCCGTTTCCCCCCTCCGTGACACGGGCGGCAGCGACGCCCGTGAGGGGGGGGCACAACCTCGGAGCCACGTGTCGGGGCTTGCGCCTGCCAACCACGCTCCACAAGCCTAGGAGGGCCCACGCAACACCTGGCGGTATTGTACACGCCAACGGTACCCCGTCACGTCTAAACCTGGCACAGACGACCGCCGGATCTAGCCCTTGACTTCGCCGGACGGGGTTTGACCGGGGAACCTTTTCACCGGGTTGTCATAACCGTGCACCAGCCAACACGGCACACCTGACTTGACACCACCACACGGTCGCCGGGGCAGACCACCCAAGATCCTGTGGCCCGTGGCACGATACAAAGAATAAATAGTAAATGCACAGGGCTCCGAGAGCCGCCCAAACCATAGCTATCCACCAAGGACCCCAACACTCGCACTAGCGATCCTGATACCCTGTCCTCAGTGTCTGGAAAAATTGCTTGGGCCACACGCGAGGGGCCGGGCCGTGGCAGACTGCCGCTCATGCCAACAAGAGGAGCCACCCAACAATTGAGGATACACGAGTACCCGTAGCTCACCCTGAACAGATGACAGCAGGACTAGCCAACTTGGATACGGAGGTAGACCGTGGGACTACCGGAGTGAAGAGCCCAGCACAGCCAAACACGCGGTTCGGCCCAACCACACCAAGATTTCCCTCCGTTTGTCGGCCGACGTGGCATGTTCCCAAACGTGAAAGTTCGGGCCAGCGACACCGGTAGCGGGGGGGGGCACACCCGGAGCCGTCTGCCGAGTTGCTTCGCCTGCCCCCACTGCTTCCACAATGCGTAGGAGGGCCCACAGCACACAATGCGGCATTGATACCCCCAAGGTACCCCGCCCGTCTACCTGACAGACGACCGCCAGATCTAGCGCCTTTTGACTTTCCGCCGCCGACGGGGTTTGACTGGTGGACCTTTTCACCGGTGTCATAGTGCCAGCAATTAGGCTACACCCCTCAACACGGTCCCGGCCCCCAACCCACCCAGATTCCCCGTGTTTGGCCCGACATGGCCGAATTCCCCCTCCGTGACAAACGGGTTGGCAGCGACGCCCGAGGTGAGGGGGGGGCACACCCCGGAGCCGCTTGCCGGGTGCTTGCGCCTGCCACCACGCTTCCACAATCGTAGGAGGGCCCACCGCAACACCTGGCGGCATTGCTACCCCCCAAGTACCCCATCCCGTCTAACCCTGACAGACGACCGCCGGATCTAGCCCTTTGACTTTCGCTGGACGGGGTTTGACTGGTGGACCTTTTCACCGGTTTGTCATAGCTCAGCCCATAGATCCACCCCCGAACACGGTCCCGGCCCAACCCACCCCAAGATTCCCTCCGTGTCGGCCCGACATGGCCGTTTCCCCCTCCGTGACACGGTGGCAGCGACGCCCGTGAGGGGGGGCAATCGATATATAATCGAGGTATGTTTGTTTTACATAATGCACATTTAAGTTAATCAAATTAGTTTAAAAAAAGAAAAATAAATAAAAAAGAGAAAATAAATAAAACGGGAATTTTTTTGTAGAAATCTATGCCGACGGCAAAGATACGGCCACGGACCGCCAGTGCCCTGCATCGATGACGTGGCATATCTCGCAGATCGATGATGTGGCAGAGGCCATGGGCCAGGCCTATGACGACGACTAGGCCGTCGGCGTACCTATGCCACCCCACGGACCGGCGAGGGGCTCGGATAGATGACGTGGAGGTCTCACGGATCAATGACGTCGGCAAAGCTATGCCGACGGCCTTGCCGTCATCATAGCTATGCCGACGTCCCCCGTTAGCCTCGTCGGCGTAGGCCTCACGCCGTTAAACGGCCGTCGCCGCCCTGGTAGCCAGGCCCATAGATTAGCCAACGGCTTGATCTCTGCCGACGGCCGCCGTAGGCATATATCCATCGATGCCGACAGCAGTTCTATGCCGCCGGCCGCCGTCGGCATAGATGGATATATGCCGACGGCTTGTCTACGCCTACAGCTTGACCTAGGCCGTCGGGATATCTTCATCTATGCCGACGGCCCATCGGCATAGATCCGGCCGTCGGCGTACGCAGTTATTCTGGTAGTGAACCTGCGTCGGCGGTGCGTCTGATTGTGCACTACTCAAGGCAAGGGCTACTCAAGGCAAGGCCCAGCACAGAAACACTTCTGTTGGGGGCCCATTTGGGGTCGGGGGCCCGGGGCGGCCGCCCCTCTCGCCCCCCCTCAGGGCAAGGCCTGTGGACGGTCAGTGCCAATGCTCATCACTGACGCGTTGTCACAGGCAGTCAATGACGAGGGATCAGTGCTATTATGATCTGTAGTAGTTTAAACGAGACCAAAGCGTCAAACCTGGGGTTTGATCCCTGATGGACAGGGGTACCGCTACCGTCCTAACCATCCAACCATTGGCTGGTTCTCATAGCATGACATTTTTCATGATGTGGCATGTCAATTCGCCCTGTTGTAGCATGGCATTTCACGCATGGAAAATTTCTCTGTTATACCATAGAAAATCTTTTTGTTGTAATATGACAATCCTCTTATGCTAGCATGGAAATTCTTGAACATGTGGACAATTTTTCCCTTCCATTTCATGACAATTCAACAAGGCAATCCACGACCGTGTCGAAACTTCTACGATGTAGCATGGCAAACATGTGGGCACCTATCCTTTCTATATCATGGCAAATTTCTCCGCAGCAACATTTGCCATGTTTTAATATCTATATCATGGCGATTCTCTCCGCGCATAACATGGCAAACCCTGACAGGGCACGCTCCCTCCCTATTAGCATCCTTTCTTAAAAGTTACTGCTTTTAATTCCCCAAATAAAAAGATTATTGATTCTAACCTTCAATTCTAACTATTAAGACGAGAATGGTTTATACCCATCTAGAGCAAAATTGGTTGTAATACATTGCTGATTGATTTTTTCGGTAAAGAACATTGCTGAATGATGACCGCCTTGAGTATATATATACCAGATTAAGCAATCATATGAATTTCATGTCTAGTACATCCCTGCATCAACATTCAAACTCTATGTGTATCTGTAGCTACCACCACCAAGCATTATAGACAGTCACAACACCATGCAGTTGAAAAAAATAAATTAAGCTGACTGTACGTTATGTTCCACCACACCAGTTCTCTTGCTTGCGATACATAAATGAATAATACAAAACCTACAAATAATAACCAGCCAGTAACTGCATGTCCTCATCCACGATACATAGACTTCAGATCAGTTGCAGCAGTCCAAGAAGAAGCAAAAACAAGAAACCAGCACTACTTCTGCGGAAGCTTTATTCACTACCAACAAGCTATCTCAAACTAAAAGTGCAATTCGATTACTGAAATCACAACAAGCTGCCTCAAAGATAAACAAGCGCGATCGCTTGATCTACTACTTGGTTGAGATAAAAAGCTGTTACAAAGATAAAGCAACATTGCTCGCACAAGGCATCCCCATTTCCGTTTACATAAAACGGAAACACAACAGAATATTATCTTGCGGAGCTAGAGGGGAAACAACAATAGGAATTAAAAAATCAACACATGACGGGAGATGACACACTTGGCCTTGGGCATAACTAATGGGTGTCTCATAGAAAATCATGCACTACATGTGCATTAGCGAAAATAGCACATGATGAAACGTTACAATCAGTGGCGGAGGACGGACATAAGTTGAGGTAGGGTGGGATTTTGTCACTCGTCACCGGCAATGCCACCGCGCCGATGCGCCGCCTTGCACCCCGCCTGAGGTAGGGGGGCTGCCAACCCTTGCCCTACCGGGTCCTTCATCACTGGTTACAATGAATGAAGAACCAGGAGGCAAGAAATCGAGTTCAAAGCCATCATGATGCGTAAATCAAACATCCCTCAAGGCCAACATAATTTGTTCCTTCCCAAGTTACGAGATTTGATGATCAACGACTAACAAGGTTGGAGATATAAACACATCCTTGCAATAAAAATCTGCTCCAAATAAAATTTAGGAACAATGCATCATGATCATTACCATCACCGATGTAGAGAGAACATGCTGGGGACAACCCACATTGGTTGCAGGATGCTTTCGCAGTCCATGAAAACGAACACATTTGGACTAGAGCCATCTCCCTGCCGTGGCTTGCCCAACCCAAGTGTGATCCAACGTTTGGACTTGCAGTCATAGCAGTATATGCAGTTGCTCCTCCCTCCCCATTTCTCTGGGTTCATGCAAGACAATGCCTGGCATCTCTTATCCTTGCTGATGAATATTGCCCAATTCTCTAACTTCTCCACCTTCAGCCATAATGCAGGCTCAGTCGATACGTCAAGGCGGAAGACTTCGAAGGTTCTCGCCGTTGTTACAATATATCTATGGAAGCCGACCAAGAGAAGCATACCGCCACACGCCACCAGCCATGCATCAGAAAGATGTTGTCTACTGATCATGCTATTCATGTGCTACACCGTGCAGAATTTGCATATCGGGAGTCCCTCAAGCACTAGGTATAGGTTCCCTCCTCCACCTTGCCGCCATCTCGGCGGCGGCGCTCCCATGGCTGCGGTCAACCGCCTACAGTCCCCTGCCTCCTCTGCCTCCCGGGTTCGCCGTCGGCCCCTTGCCCAGGCTCACTCGGAGCGGTTGCCCCGGTCTCCTTCAAGGATGCGTTGATGGCGGATGTGATTGATGGGGAGGCAAGGCCGCTTTCCTCAGGGCCTTCGCGTCCGCAGATCAAATCAATCGTGGCCGCACCTTCTGCTGTAACTGATGTGTCCTCAGGTGAGCCTGCTGCGGAGTGCAGTAATGGCGGTGGGTGGCAGTTGGTGGGAAGTAAGAACAAGCGGCCACCTCAGTTCCGCACTAATGGCAGACGCGGCTCGTCTTCCTCGCGCTGCCGCGAACTGCTTTTATGGAAGGCCCGAGGAAAGTGCTTCAAGTGCCTCTCTCCTGACCATCGCATCGCACACTGCCGCAATCTTGCGAGGTGCTTGCTATGAGGTGGCTCTGGGCACAAGGCGAGGTGGTGCACGACGAGCGCGCAATCCCCCCTGGGCATGTTGGTGGCCCCTCGAGCACAAGCAACAGAGTGCCTGCTGCCTCTCCCGCTGCCCCCCTGTCGCCGCCGCCCCAACCGCCCCTCTCCACCGCCCTGCCGGTTCCTGGCAGAGGTATGGAGGCCCCCGGTTGCTTCCCCGAGGCGAGGCCAGCCATGGTGTGCGCTGCGGCACCGCACTCTGCGGCCATGGCATCTGAGGAGAGGGAGCTCGTGCGTCGTGGCGTGGTGGCGGTCATCGTTGGCTACAACCCAGCCCTCGAGCTCTCTGAGGTCCTGCGGGGCTTTGCTTTGCGTTTTGGGGTGGATGAGGCAGCGGTGCAGGTGTCATTGTTGGCTCCCGGCGAGTACCTCGTCCTCTTCCGCGATGTCGCGATGCGCAACTAGGCGGTGTGGCTGCAGGGACACCTCCTCCTTGGCAGCGTCTCCTTCTTGCTCTCTGCTTGGACGAGGTTCAGGAGGGCGAGAGCGGACAAGCTTTGCTTCAAGGCAAGAGTCTGCTTGGAGGGGGTGCCGCGAAACGCGTGGCAAGTACAGACGGTGAGCGGCCTCTTCGACTCGTTGACCATCGTCGACGGGAAAGATGATGAGCTTCTCTCCGAGAAGGAGACTGCTTGCTTGAGAATTTGGGTCTGGATGAGCGACGTGTCCAGGCTGGCTCCCAAAGGCCAGCTGAGCATCGAAGAGCCGAGGGAGAATCTATGCCCTATGCTTCACTACCCCGAGATTGAAGCCGGCGAGGCGCCCCTTGTGAGGGAAGAGCCGCTCGCTATGCTCACCTATGACATTCTGCTCCACCTCGACCGGGTCATAGATTTCTCTGGCTTGCCTCCGAGCAGTCCGGGTGGCATTCCTTCAGGGGTCTCTCTGTCAGCAATTTGGCCGGTGCCGTGGCACTACTTCTGGTACCTTGGATGCGAGGATGGCATGTTTCCTCCACCACCGCCTCGCTCCTCGGCCCACTTGAGGTTGCGCTATCCTGATGGGGATGGAGATGGAGGTCATGGTGGTGCTGGAGGCGATGTTGGGAGAGGAGGTGCCGGTCACGGAGGAGCTCAGGATAGGAGCCACCTTGGCACCGGGCACGATCGAAGGAGCAAGGAGGCGCCGGTCTCTGGACATGGAGGCCCCCAACGCCGGCGCGACGGTCACAGCGAGCCTGCTGTGGTGCCGCCTGCTATTTCTCTGGTTGCGGTACCTCCACTGACTAGCTTGGCTGGTCCCGAGCTGGATGGCCAAAAGGAGGAAGCGCAGGGCGCCTCGGATGAAGGGGAAGGAAACGTGCATGGTCTTTTGCATGATAACCTGCTACCGCTGGGGTCTCCTTTGGGTCAAGTTGACTATGCAGATGATGGTGCACTGGGGAACACCGTCGGTATGCACACAGAGAGCCACAACAGGAAGGAGAAGGACGTCTTGGTGGAGGAGGAAGGGGACGTGCAGGGCTGTTTGCATGAAAACAACCTGCCACTAGGCCCTCCATTGGTGCAGGAAGTATGCGATGCTGAGGAAGAGAGGGCCACGCCGCTGCTCTCTGTCGCTTTTGAGCAGCCACGCATAATGGACGACGTGCCTCCAACGCCGTCTCACGACCCCATGACTCCGTTAGGCGATGAGTGTTTTGGGCCACACTCCCCAAGAGAGATGATTGGCGCCATGTCGGGCCATGGGCCGTTCACCCCTTGCTCCAGTCAAAGTGCGACCTACGGAGAGGCCTCTCCATCTGGGCTTAATGAGGTCAGGGCCGGTCTTGAGATTTTGGGGGCCCGGGGCGAAAGTAAAATTTGGGGCACCTTGTTATAAACATAATATGCGTATTATCTTCAATTTTTTTTGTAAGACTCTTCGATGCAAAGTCACTTGTGATTGTGTCAATGTCAATATCAATATCATCCATCGGTTTTTTCTCAATGCATAATGTTGCCTACCCATTGAAGCTCTGTTGGAGGTCATTGTTTATCATTTTTGCAAAAAAAAAGAGGTAATTGTTTATCGCCAATGGTTGTAAATTTGAAAAGCTTCTTTTAGCAACAATCACATGCACAGTAAATCTTAATAAATCTTTAAACACCGTGAGTTAAATCCTCTCTTCAATGAAGTGATTTCATATCAACCAAAACAGACAAATAATTAACATGAAATATACTTCTTAGCTTCTAGAATTTCTTCTTGGCAACTACTTTTATCAAATTGTTTCTTCCTCAAAGCACAAAGTTTTACATTAAATTGTAGGAAATAGTAATATGATATACCTGAGATTGATTAGATCAGCATCAGTAATTGGACGCTCGGCGATGATGTGATGTGTATTTCCGGTGGCAGGCACTCGGTGATGTACGTGTGCGCCCAACACTGGCAATCTCAATTTTCATGGGCAGGTGATGTTCGTGTTGCGTCGTCACCACGTCCAGTTACCCCTCAGCGATTTGGGATCTGGTGTTTGGAGCGAGAACAGAGAATATAGGGAATTAGGGATGAACTCACGTCACACGATCTTTTTTTTTCTTTGGAGGAAGGATATATAAAGAGAGAATGAGCAGGCGTGATTTACGTGCGTACGTTGATTTGTTTCCTCACGATTGTCTGCTGATTTACGTGCGTACGCTGGTACCAGCTGTCCCTTCCTTCCTGGGGCTGGGCTACTTCTTTTTTCAACGTGAAGCTATGACAAATGGGCTACTACTACCTTTATACGTACAATTACACCTGGGAGGGGGCCCCTACATCTTGGGGGCCTGGGGCGGCCCTGAATGAGGTGGCCGCCCCTTTATGGGCCGTTCAAGGTGGTGAAGAGGGCCGCTCGTTAGTCCCTTACCCTTTTCAAGATTTCCTCGTCCAATGCTCGACCCCTGCACCGGTCTCTGTTCTTCCCCAACCCAGCGCCCCTGCTGAAAAAATGACGGCGGTCGCCGCTGATTCCCATAACCCATGCATTAGGGAGGTCGCGGCCACCGCCTCCGACGGCGCGCCTCGATCCATTGAGAGATGCAAGCGGAGCAGTGGCAGGCTCGCAGCCAAGCCGACAGCTGGGTGGTCAACCATGGCCAAGGTGACTCATGTGCTACTGAAGAAGGGTGGGGAATTGGTCGGCGATTCCCCTCCTGGCGCGGCGGATCTGCAGAAATACCGAGACATCTACAAGAAGCCTCTACCACTGAACTTCATGGCAGCAGTAACCTCGCTCATCGAGGCCACAAGCGGTGGCAAGAAGAAGCCCACGGCTACCCCGGGGCGTGTTGTGGGCACGGCGGCCTGAGGGTGCACCTGCGGATGTCTGCTTGAGTCTATGTTGCCGCACAGTTTCTTATGGATGTTACACTACTGAACTGGATTGTGAGAGGGTTGAATAGCCCAGCTAAGAGAAGGGCGATACAATTGTTTGTCGCGGATTTGATTGCAATATTGTTTGTTTGCAAGAGACGAAAATCTCAGATGTAACGAGAGGATTGGTGATTGAGACCTCGGGGGCGCGATTTGGAGATAGTGTCATTTCCCTACAGGCCGATGGATCCAGAGGGGGAATCCTGATTGCGGTGTCGCATGATTTTGTTGTCGAACAGGAGCATTTTGCTGATGGCAATTTTTCTCTGTCTGGAGTCTGGACACATCACAGACAAATCAGATGGAAGCCAATGGTCTATCACTGGGGTTTATGGACCCCAAGATGATGCAAGTAAAGTGGTGTTTCTACAAGAGTTGAGGAATTGTTTGCCTCATATGCTCCCACGGTGGCTGTTGCTGGGCGATTTTAACTTGATCTGCAGAGCCAATGAAAAAAGCAACACCAACCTGAACTTGAGAATGATGGGCAGGTTCAGAGCTATGATCGAGGATTTAGAGTTGATCGAGATGCCGCTGGTGGGGCGCCGCTTCACATGGTCGAATGAGCGCGAGAATACTGTGCAGTGTGCACACTATGATTGACAGAGTACTCATGTCTAGAGATTGGGAGGAGAAATTTTCCTTATATCAGCTTAAACCGGCTTCGACCAGCATATCAGACCACTGTCCATTGATTATCAAGAAGATGCAGAGATCGCATTTCAAGGGATTTCGCTTCGAGCCCCATTGGTTAAAAAGTGATGAACTTAACAGAGTTGTATTAGATGCTTGGAACAAGGAGGTTCAGTCTAGGGACCCAATTAGAGTGTTGCATACCAAGCTCTCAAGAACAGCGGCTGCCCTACGAAAATGGGATGGGGCCAATGTTAGATGGACCAAATTCATGTCCACTCTTGCAAATGAGATCATTTTCAGGCTAGATCTGGCTCAGGAGGAGAGGGTGTTGACTGATGATGAGCGAGTTTTCAGTGGGTTATTAAAGAGCAAGCTGTTAGGATTTGCCGTGATTGATAGGGCAAAATGCAGGCAAAGATCTCATTTGACTGAGATCAGGGAAGGCGACGCGAACACAAGGTTCTTTCAGATCAGGGCAAATGGAAGACGACGCAAGTACCACATTACAAAGCTTGTCGCCCCAAATGGGTTGGTCAGCAGCCATCTGGAAAAGGCCGAAGTCTTGCTTCATCATTTCTCAGGGGCACTTGGTGCAGCGCAACCCCGGTCTGTGGGCATCAACTGGGAGTTTCTGGACTTGCCACGAGCTGATCTTGGCCATCTTGATGCGCCTTTCTCTGAAATGGAGTTGCATGACACGATGTTCCAACTGCATGGGGAGAAGGTCCCCGGGCCGGATGGTTTTATCGGAGATTTTTTCAAACGTTGTTGGTCCACGGTGAAGGCCGATTTACTTGCTGCAGTCAATCAACTGCACTCCCTCCGCGGTGACCATTGGAATCTTCTGAACTCTGCCAACATTGTGTTCCTTCCAAAGAAAGAGGGTGCCGAACATGCTAGTGATTTCAGACCTGTCAGCCTCATGCATAGTGTGGCCAAGATCCTTTGTAAGCTGTTGGCATTGCGTCTGGCACCGGAGTTGGACCTGCTAGTTTCTAACAATCAAAGTGCGTTCATCAAGCGTCGATCTATTCAGGACAATTTCTTATACGTCAGAAATTTGATCAAGGAAGCACATACAAAGAAATGCCCAACTGTTTTTTTGAAGCTGGACATTGCAAGTGCGTTTGACGAGGTTAATTGGGGGTTCCTACTTGAGGTTTTGGCTGTCATGGGGTTTGGTCACTGTTGGAGGGACATGGTTGCTCTGTTATTGGCCTCTTCGTCCTCTCGGGTAGTATTGAATGGGATACCGGGCAAGCCATTCCAACACCGGAAAGGTCTTCGACAGGGGGACCCCTTATCACCAATGTTGTTCATCCTGGTGTTAGAACCGCTTCAACGGTTGCTACAGGTGGCCACTGAGCGGATGATTCTTTCTCCTTTGTGGCTGCGAATGGCTAGATTGAGGTCCAGTTTCTATGCGGACGATGCCACGCTTTTTGTTAACCCCCTGGCCAGTGATTTTGAGGCAGTACATGCAATCCTGCAGTTATTTGGTGATGCATCAGGGCTGAAGGTCAACCTTACCAAGAGTGTTGCTTATCCAATTGCTTGTGATGGCATGGACTTGACCACTATATTGGGCACGTTCAGTGCTGTGCAGGGCTCCGTTCAAATATTTGGGACTGCCACTTGGGATTCGGAAGCCTCGTCGTGCAGAACTTCAGCCTGTGATTGATAAGGTGGCTGGTAGGCTTCCGGTGTGGAAAGGGAAGCTACTAAACAGATTGGGACGCCTCACTTTAATCAATTCTGTGCTAACATCTGCTCTTACTTACTTCCTGACCGCATTCCCAATGGACAAGTGGCTTATTAAGAGGATTGATAAGATAAGGAGAGGCTTCTTATGGGTGGCCGATGAAGAGGCGCATGGGGGTAAATGTTTAATCAGCTGGAAAAAAGTGTGTGCTCCGAAGAAGTATGGTGGGCTGGGCATCAAGGATATCTCATGTTATGGCCGGGCTTTGCGACTGAGATGGGAATGGTTTCGCTGGGATAATAAAGATAGGCCTTGGAAGGGGAGCGTCAGGCCATGTGACTCAACTGACCGGCAACTATTTGCATCTTGCACGAACATTTCTATCGGGAATGGAACCACGGCTAATTTTTGGATGGACCGTTGGCTGGAGGGCGAGGCCCCTTGTGAACTTGCTCCTGAGGTGTTTAAGCTTTCGAGGAAGAAGAAGATTTCTGTCGGCGAGGCAATTATTAATGGATCATGGATGATTGGGCTGGACAAAATGGTTTCAGAGGTTCAGTTCCTGCAATTTATGTCGTTGTGGGGGAAGATCCAAAATGTGCAGCTCCTAGATCGCCCGAACTCCATCTCTTGGTCTTTGACCGCTGACGGACAGTACTCGGCCCTCTCTGCATATGAAATTCAGTTCCTTGGAAGGGTGCCACAACCGGACTTGGAAAGCGTGTGCAAGTTGAAGGCTAAAGGAAAGGTGCGGTTCTTCATCTGGTTGCTCTTGCAAAACCGCAACTGGACAGCCGACAGACTTAGCACTCGAGGCTGGCCACACAACGATTCTTGCTGCTTATGTGATCAGGAGCCTGAAACTGCACTCCATCTTGCATTCAATTGTGTGTTTGCTAAGGAGGTTTGGCAGAAATTCAGGGGCTCCACACCCTCCATCTGCACTATTGCCTCTTCATCGGTCACGATTAGCAGCTGGTGGAGGAGCCTTCCCAAGATGGGTGATCACAGCCCAGCGACGGTGGCAGTGTATGTTGTGTGGCATCTATGGAAGGAAAGATGCCGTCGAATTTTCCAGCAGTTGGCATTGACTGCGGTGGGTTTAGCCTCCCTCATCCAGGATGATATCGCCTCACTGGAAGCTGCTACTACTGGTTAAGTTGTTAACTTAGTGTGTGGCTGTAGTGCTAGTGTCGCTGGTGCTTACGCACATCTTGTAATCTGTACATGGGTTTTTTCCCCCCTTCTATAATGCAAAATCAGAGCTCCTGCTTTTCCCCGTCAAAATACTGATTATGCTTGACTCTAGAACCGGCAGTTCTTGTATTCTTATCTGTGGTGTCAAGTGTACTTTGAGGAGTCTACGATCAGAATCCATACCAAACACTTGCCCTTTAAATACCACAACTTGCTTGATTGGTCCATGATAAAGAGAATGTGCCACCCAAGAGTGGCTACCAACACGCCAAAATAGATTTGTTGATCCATCTTCGATAACGAGACATGAATTTGCTGATGATAGAGGAGTAGTGAGCGCACCATAGATGAACTCAGTGCCCACCGAGAAAGGCAGTTGTGGAGATGAGGCAGTAACCCCCGTGAACACATCAAAAACTACACATGATTTATTGCTAGAAAAAAAATAAGATGACCATAGGAAGCCCCACTAAAGCAAAACTTTTCCAGAGAACTTGGCAGGGCATTCTTTCCATGCGAAGTCCAAACTATGGGAATGCCAAAACCCTGGTAGGTGGTGTCTTGGTTGGCTATTATCAATGACATGGCATGGGCGTGTCGGCACTAGGAAATTCCGAACAGAGTGAGGATGAGGAGAGCACGAAGAGTCAGCAGGTTCGAGAATGAGAGGTGGGAACAATGCTGCCAAGGTATATTTGAATGGACATGACGAAAATGTGGCATGCCAAGAGCGGCAAGTGGCTTGAAAGGCAAGAAGATTGTGGAAGGAGCCTAGCCAAGAAATGATAGAGTCCAACAGGTCACTCGGAAGGTCTGCCCAGCATCAGAATCTGTTGGACATGGCTCAGTATATAGCAACCCTTTATCTTTCAGATAATTGTAGCTCCACCTCTGCAACACATTGAAAAAAACCATATATTGGAAGAATGTACTGAGTCGCAGATATAAGCAAAAAGACGCGGTAGATTAGAACATACAGAACTCTAGTGGCGCAATAAACCAACCAGCAAGAATGCAAGATGTCGATAACACTGGATCGGCACAAACTACATATGTCATTGCATGCGAAATATCGATAAACAGATGTTCTGAGACTGTCTCCAGCCTAAAGCTTAACCAATTGTCGGAACTAAGAGCAATTCTCGCCATCTGACCGTGCAATTCTCGCAATAAGAACGTGCAATTCTCTGAAACAGATCAGAAATAAGTGGAATTACACAATGTTCTACCGCACGAGGAAATATCGACATGATTAAGAGGGATTAGGCTATTGGTAATCTCTTGGGTTCCCCTAAAAAAAATCTCTTCTATTTCAGACCAGGCGATCGTCCAGCAGCCAGTCAGCACTCAGCACGCAGACTACTGACTACTCCTAGCCTAGGGTTCTTGCAGGCAGGAGGCCGGGTAGCCAGATAACAGACGCCATGGAGGACGGGGAGAAGAAGGGAATAGGATTTGGCCGAGCTACGTAGCGTGAGTGCATACCTGACGGCGACGACGCGGCCGCGGTGATGGCGAGGGCCTCCGACTCCGCTGTGTGTACTAAAGGGCGACGGCGACCGAAGATATAGATAGGTGGCTTATCGGAAATCTTTCGATGGGCTGGGCCGTTAATGAGCCCAATCTCTCTTCTCTCCGTTAAAAAAAGGAAAATTGCAGGGAACGAACGTTCTCCCTACAATGCAGCGGCGCCCAAGAAAAAAAAAATCACTTGGTCTCTTCTCTCTCCTCTCTTGCCATTACCCTTACCCACCGAGGGAAAAAATAATTGTACAAGTATATAATTTTTGGACCTAAACTTATGGAGATGTGATGTGAGTGTTTTCGTACATTTTTTTTATCTCTCTCATTCTCATACATTTTTCACTCACTGCTGTTTAGTACATATATGTTCGCCAGCCCTGAAAATTCTTCAACACTACTTTGATTATCCAATATGACCAGTAGAAAGTAACAGCAACCAAAGGAACCAACATGATTTCTGCATTCTGATAGGAGGGCATAGCAGAGATGGTTGATGCATTATGCAAGTACGGCAAAACTGAGGAGGCGTGTCATTTTTTATATCAAAATGGTTGATCAAAGGGCGTAACAGGGATGTAGTGTATGGCAATTGTCATACTTGACACTCATCTTCGTCCTGTAAGTTCTGTGAGGCATTTCGCTGCCGTGTATACTCAGATGACGAAATTGCTCCCACGGAAATTTCAGGAGGCAGAGAACATCATACGTGGCTGCTTCCATGGTGAAGTTGAAACTGATACCGCTGTGCCCAATAATTTTTTATCCAGACGATGTTCGAGTCAGGTCTAGATCAGCAACTTTTCCTCTTAGCTAGTGTAAACCTCTAGGGCAAAGGATGTCATGTCACATCTGCACCCTGATGTGTGTAGTGGAGAGTGGACCAAGTAATTTGGCAGGGCCTGCGGCCTGGGTGTCTACTGGAGATATGTGTGGGCCCAGTCTAGTGTGGAGTGCCTGTGTGTATTTATCACCAAATCTGGGTCCGTGGAGAGGCATGAGTTGAGTGTTGATTTGTACGATCCCAATCGAGAGCTGGGTTCATCCGTGGATGGCGGCGGATATCCGTGGTGTGGCGAGATGGAGACTCGGCGTCTGATGCACAGAGATGGACTCGCGCAGGAGGAGGATGCTGTCTGGCGTCATGGTAGCGTTGATGGCAGAGAGGCCTGGCAAGGACGGTGTGTTAGTTTCTGCTCTGAAGGTGGATTGGTGGAAGACGGCGGGGACGACACATGAGAGTGTGTCAGACCGGTTTGTACCCCAAACCCAGTATGTGGCTTGGTTGGAGCCTCTGGCTTTAGATGTTAGGCTTTGGTGCGATGTCTGTTTGGTATTAGGCTCAGACTATCGGCACCCCTTCATCAAGTGGATAGGAGTAGCGACAGTTTTTGGTAAGAAGATGACTTCAGACTACCTGATGTACTACTTTGTAAGGTCTTTATGAATACTTAATAAAATGGCTGCATGCATCGCCCAGATGCAGATGCCGGGAGTAATCCTCCTTTAAAAAAAACATGTCATGACTAACTGCTATACTCGGCTAGTCAGCTGACAACATATATGTACGGTGGAATGATATCGTATGGCGATCCACGGACCTTAAACACAAGAAACCATAATGATAAGGTAGATAATATTAATAAAACACATAACATTATGGGAGCTGGAAGTGTGTAATTGTTTTTCCTTTTTTGTATGTTTGTGATGAGACTTGATACCACTTTGTCATTAGCTTCAGTTTTCGGGTTCAGTGCTAAACATGAGCTAGGCTGACCGATCGACGTGAAATATACACTAACAAGCTTAACTTGTAGGAAAAAGCTGGTCAGTTTCTTCTGCGTTGTGTAGACGAATCAAAGAAGATTCCTTTTCTACCCTCTACAAGTTCCCCCCTGCTTGTTCATGCCATTTCGTTCAATTTCTTAAGAGAGGCATCAGGAGGCGTCTTTATTGTTCAACACATTGAAGGAACAAGGTATGGTGCCTGTAAAGGTTTGCTTCCATTGGCGTTTGACTTCATTAACTAGGTTACCTTCCTTGAGGTCAACCAATGTGACCTAACTTAACATTTATAACCGAGCCTCTCACAGATAATCACAACCAAATTATGCAGTTACACTAGTAGAAAAACGACTTTACGTGAGCCCCATTAGTCCCGGTTTGGAAATGGACCGGTACTAATGTGATCATGCCGGTTCCAACGGCTAGGGGGGCGGGCATCATTAGTCCCGGTTCGTGTTGAACCTCTAGTACCGGTTCATGACACGAACCAGGACTAAAGGGGTGGTGGCAGGCTGTTGTCAGACTGGGGCCCCACGAGCACATTTAGTCCCGGTTCGTGTCACGAACCGGTTCTAGAGGTGTACCTTTAGTCCCGGTTTGTATAACCAACCAGGACTAAATGTGCCTCTATATAAACCCTCCGTCGAGCCCGAGCCCATTCTCTCTGTTTTCCCCTTTCCTTCCTCTCCTCTGTTCTTCCCCTTTGCTCGAGCTCACCCTTCATTTTTGTCAAAATTTGTCAAGATTTGAAGGCCCCCCATAGGGCCGGCCTTGACATTTGAGGGGCCCTTGTGCAAACTCCAAATAATGGGCCCATACACTATAATAGACACTAAAAATTCATTTCCACACCTATGTTTACCACAAAAGGTTAATAAAAGCAAGTGTGAATTTCATTAGCAAATATGAAATATGGTCTTAATACATCATGTATATATCACATATGATTATAGGATTAGGGTACAAGCTCCAACAACCAAGAAGTCTTCTCTTAACTCTTCTTAATTTCTAGATCCAATTTGACAGAAATTATAGCTCCAGATCTAGCGGTCAAACCACCAAAGTGCATCAGCAAAAATCAGAGGAGCCGTTGTTTGCCGTATGCCTTTTGTCTTTCTCCTGAAAAATACACAGAAAACAAGTGAATGGCATACTCAACAACGCCTTCGAGCATTTTTCCGTGCAAAATCGCTAATAATAGCGTCAAGATCAATGCTATCCAACATATCCTTCTCAATAAAAACTTCTTTCCGCATATGCTACAGTCGCAGGAAACAGTTAAGAGAATTTGATAAGCACCTACAAATCTAACAAAATCAAAAATCTCATCTGCTGAAATGAATCTATTTGGCAAAGTCATTTTCATCAATGCTACAATCAGCAGAATCTACCTGAATATGCAATTTTCATACAAAAAGAGAGTAATCAAGAAGTTCAAACATTAGAACAGAAATAAATAGACAAGGCCAGAGAATTGAGATCCAGAAATTACATGAATGGGCAATGACTTGGCTGTCTATGAATCTTCGGCACATTGTTGCAGGCTGCTGCTCTTGCGTACCTCCAAGGGAGGTGTGTCCGTCGCCTCGGCTCCGCATGCCTAAAGCCCTGGGGTATTTATAGGATGAGAGAAACCGAAGAAATCCATCAGATACTGATACAATTGAACATTGATTAACATCGGGAGTTGGGGTCCTGGGCTGTTCGGAACTCAGGACAATCAATTGGTGAAGACGACGATGGCGGTTGGGAGACGAACGAGCTGGCGGCGTCTTTCTTGGAGAGAACGAACGGAAAGGGATTCTGGGATTGTGTTTGCGCGTGCGCTGCTTCTCTTGCGTACAAGAATATATGCACAGGGCATGGGCCCCTGCTCAGCCTAGGCCCTAGGCCGCCGCACTCCTCGCCATGGCCCAGGGCCGGCCCTGGCCCCCCATCGATCCAAGTGTTCACAAAGGTTAGCAACTTTGTCCTTTCATCTCTCATTGCTAGATTAGCTCTTCCAATGCTCTATAAGTATAGTGATTTGTTAGTTTTAGTTTGGGAGTAATTATATGTGGTAGTTTATTTAATTTATATGCAATTTGAGCTCAAATTAACTTCTTAGTTTGCATGTGTAGGTGTGGTTTACTTAGTGCCTTCCCGTCCCCGTCCTAACCATCGTCGATCGCCGGCACCACCTTGGTGAGCCTGTTGTTCTTATCCTTTTTATAAAAAGAAAATCATGTTTGTGTGATTTAGATAGTTACTTGTATAATTTTCTTACCCGTACGTTGTTTGTTATACATAGTGGCATGGTTTTGATATCCGTCCCCGTTGGCCCTCGTCCGGTTTATCATTCGGATGTGGTATATTCTCTTTTATAACTATTTGTTGCATTTCGTGTTTATGACAATTATTCCCATCAAGTTGACATAAATATTTTTATCTAGGAGGTATGTGAACTGGAAATTGCAACCGACCGTCTTGTCGAGAAGTTAAATTTAGTTGAAAAAGAAAACGAGTATTTGAAAGAAAAATTGAAAAGAATTGAAGAAGAGAAGATGAAACTGGAGTTGTATGTTGCCGATGTCGTCGATGATCACAAGATCAAGATGGATGCAATGCGCTTGAAGATTAGAAAATTTAAAAAATATGCCGTTAATCAAGAGGCTCGATACCACTATGCTGTTGGATCAATTGTTACCTTAGTTGCGATCTTGATCGCATTTGTTGTTGCATTTAAATGCTTTAGCTAGAGAGTTTGTATGTTGTTTTATGAGAATAAGTGTGTATGAACTTTATGTATGAACTTGTATTAATTTGGTATTTTCCGTGTTGTGTAATAAAGATGAGCCGGCAATGGGTGTACGATGACCGATGCTCTCCCCAGTTTATTAATGGCGTGCGTACTTTTCTGGTTGCTGCTGAGGCAAACAAGCGGGCGGATGGTTTTATGTATTGTCCATGTGCTAACTGTAAGAATGATCGAAATTACTCTAACTCAAGAAATATTCACGTCCACCTGTTTGAATCCGGTTTCATGTCCGGTTATAACTCTTGGACCAAGCACCGAGAAAGAGGGGTCCTAATGGAAGAAAATGAAGAAGAAGAGGATGACGACAGCTATCCTGGCCATGGGTTCCCTGAATACGATGGTACAACAATGGGGGAAGAAGCTGAGCTGGCAATGCGGGAAGAAGCTGAAGAAGAGGCATCAGATGAGCCCGCTGATGACCTTGGTCAGGCCATTGCCGATGCAAAGAGAAACTGCGCAAGTGAAAAGGAGAAGCTGAAATTGCAGCGCATGTTAGAGGATCACAAGAAATTGTTGTACCCAAATTGTGAAGACAACAAGAAAAACCTGGGCACCACACTGAAATGGCTGCAATGGAAGGCAAAGAATGGTGTATCCGACAAGGGATTTGAAAAGTTGCTGATAATGTTAAAGAAGATGCTTCCAAAGGACAACGAATTGCCCGACGGTACGTACGAAGCAAAGAAGGTTGTCTGCCCTCTAGGATTAGAGGTGCAGAAGATACATGCATGCCCTAATGACTGCATCCTCTACCGCGGTGAGTACGAGGATTTGAATGCATGCCCGGTATGCGGTGCATTGCGCTATAAGATTAGCCGCGATGATCCTAGTGATGTTGAGGGTGAGCGCCCCAGGAAGATGATTCCTGCCAAGGTGATGTGGTATGCTCCTATAATACCACGGTTGAAACGTCTGTTCAGAAACAAAGAGCATGCAAAGTTGATGCGATGACACAAAGAAGACCGTAAGAAAGACGGGAAGTTGAGAGTACCCGCTGACGGGTCGTAGTGGAGAAAAATCGAGAGAAATTGGAAGGACTTTGCAGATGACGCAAGGAACGTATGGTTTGGTTTAAGTGCAAATGACATTAATCCTTTTGGGGAGCAGAGCAGCAATCATAGCACCTGGCGTGTGACTCTATGTATGTATAACCTTCCTCCTTGGTTGCGCATGAAGCGGAAGTTCATTATGATGCCAGTGCTCATCCAAGGCCCTAAGCAACCCGGCAACGACATTGATGTGTACCTAAGGCCATTAGTTGAAGAACTCTTACAGCTGTGGAATCAAAAAGGTGTATGTGCGTGGGATGAGCACAAACAGGAGGAATTTGACCTACATGCGTTGCTGTTTGTAACCATCATTGATTGGCCTGCTCTCGGTAACCTTTCAGGATAGACAAACAAGGGATACCACGTATGCACGCACTGTTTAGATGATACCGACAGTATATATTTGGATAAATGCAAGAAGAATGTGTACATGGGACATCGTCGATTTCTTCCGAGCAGGCATCACTGTCGAAAGAAAGGCAAGCATTTCAAAGATGAGGCAGATCACTGGAAGAAGCCTCGCCACCGTACTAGTGATGATATACTTGATATGGTCAAGGATTTAAAAGTAATCTTTGGAAAGGGTCCTGGCGGACAATCTGTTCCGAATGACGCTGACGGACGTGCACCCGTGTGGAAGAATAAATCTATATTTTGGTACCTACCCTATTGGAAAGACCTAGAGGTCCGCTCTGCAATCGACGTGATGCACGTGACGAAGAATCTTTGCGTGAACCTGCTAGGCTTCTTGGACGTGTATGGGAAGACAAAAGATACACCGAAGGCACAGAGGACCAGCAACGTATGCACGGAAAAGACGGCATACATCAGGGTCATGCCAGCTACGCTCTTACCAAAGAAGAGAAGGAAATCTTCTTTGAATGCCTACTCAGTATGAAGGTCCCGTCTGGCTTCTCGTCGAATATAGAGGGAATAATAAATATGGCTGAGAAAAAGTTCCAGAACCTAAAGTCTCATGACTGCCACGTGATTATGACGCAACTGCTTCCGGTTGCATTGAGGGGGCTTCTACCGGAAAACGTTCGATTAGCCATTGTGAAGCTATGTGCATTCCTCAATGCAATCTCTCAGAAGGTAATCGATCCAGAAATTATACCAAGGTTAGAGAATGATTTGGTGCAATGTCTTGTCAGTTTCGAGTTGGTGTTCCCACCATCCTTCTTCAATATCATGACGCACGTCCTAGTTCACCTAGTCGAAGAGATTGCCATTCTAGGTCCTGTATTTCTACACAATATGTTCCCCTTTGAGAGGTTCATGGGAGTCAGAAGGAAGCATCTCCAAGGGCCATGAAAATGAGGAGGTCATTTAGTTTTGTGTTGACTTTATTCTTGACCTTAAGCCGATTGGTGTTCCTGAATCGCGGCATGAGGGCAGACTGGGTGGAAAAGGCACGCTAGGACCGAAAGCAATAATATGTATGGACGTTCATTCTTCGGCGCAAGCACACTACACAGTTCTACAAAATTCCTCCTTGGTGCCTCCATATATCGAGGAACACAAGAATATTCTACGCTCCAAACACCCGGAGCAGTCTGACGACTGGATTACACGTGAACAAACGGGGACTTTCGCCGGTTGGTTGCAGACTCGTCTCATGCATGACGACGCTGTTGAAGATGAGCTGTACTTGCTGTCCCAGTTACCATCTTCGAATATATTGACTTTCAAAGGGTACGAGATAAATGGGAATACAGTTTACACGATCGCCCAAGATAAAAAGAGCACCAACCAAAACAGTGGTGTCCGCTTTGATGCAGTAAATACAAATAGGCTAAAGGACACATATTATGATTACATAAAGGAGATATGGGAACTTGACTATGGACGTGGTTTGAAGGTCCCTTTGTTTCGGTGCAAATGGGTCAATCTGACAGGAGGCGGGGTAAAGGAAGACCCGCAGTACAGAATGACAACAGTGGATCTCAACAATCTTGCGTACGCAGATGAACCATTCGTTCTAGCCAATGATGTGGCGCAGGTTTTCTATGTGAAGGACATGTCTACCAAGCCGAGAAAAAGAAAAGATAAGGAAGCGAATACATCATACGATGAGCCAAAGTGCCACATAGTTCTTTCAGGGAAAAGAAACATCGTGGGAGTGGAGGACAAGACAGACATGTCAGAAGATTATGAAAAGTTTCATGAAATTGCTCCATTCACAGTGAATATTGACCCGAGCATCCAGTTAAATGATGAAGATTGTCCATGGTTACGGCGCAAAGGGACACACGCGAAGAAAAAGTTTTATACCCAAAGATCCCACTCTAGGATGTGACCGGCTTCACTGTCATCACTTTCTTCTCTAGTGAATTTCCGGACTTATATATCTGGAAAGTCCCACTTCGGACAAACTGGAGGGAATCTTTGTAATAGTTAGGGTACTTATGTGTTTTGGCATTTGAAACGCGAAGAAATATTATGTACAAACAAATTATTTCATGCATTTTATAGGACTTTATTTGCTTTTTTTTAGCTAAATGACCCTGAAATTGAAAAGCACTACAAATGAATGCAAGACATGACAGTCTGTAAAGAATGCAAGAAGATCCATACTTCTCTAACTCCAAAAATTCTGAAAAAATACCACATTGTAGAAAATTTGTTGTTGCTTACTTTTTTTGAGCTAAATGACCCTGAAATTAAAAAGCACTACAAATGAACTCTGAAAAGGTTGAAAGTTGGCATGGTATCATCATTTCACCCACATAGCATATGCTAAAAAGTTGAGAGGGTTACGGCAAAAACTGGATGCACTTCATGTACAAAATGGACAATCTCTTTCGAAGTATAAGGGTTTCGGACGAAAACTCATCTGTTACAAAGGTATTTCATTTTTTGAAAACTTCTTTCAACTCCAGAGTTTTTGTGCGTTCAGTATGCACCATTCAAAGCCACGTCATCAATTTTCAACCCTTTCTGACTTCATTTGCTATTTTTCATCCATTTACTGATTTTTTTGAGCTAAATGACCCTGAAATTGAAAAGCACTACAAATGAACTCTGAAAAAGTTGAAAGTTGGCATGGTATCATCATTTCACCCACATAGCATGTGTTAAAAAGTTGAGAGGGTTACAGCCAAAACTGGATGCACTTCATGTACAAAATGGACAATCTCTTTCGAAGTATCAGGGTTCCGGACGAAAACTCATCTGTTACAAAGGCATTTCATTTTTTTTAAACTTATTTCAACTCCAGACTTTTTGTGCGTTCAGTATGCACCATTCAAAGCCATGTCATCAATTTTCAACCCTTTCTGACTTCATTTGATTTTCATTTTTCATCCATTTGTTTACTTTGATTTTATTTTTTTTAGAGTTGTAATTTACTGGTTTTTTTGAGCTAATGATCCTGAAATTAAAAAGCACTACAAATGAACTCGTGAAAGGTTGAAAGTTGGCATGGTATCATTATTCACCCACATAGCATGTGCTAAAAAGTTGAGAGGGTTACGGCAAAAATTGGATGCACTTCATGTACAAAATGGACAATCTCTTTCGAAGTATCAGGGTTCGGGACGAAAACTCATCTGTTACAAAGGCATTTCATTTTTTTAAACTTATTTCAACTCCAGACTTTTTGTGCGCTCAGTATGCACCATTCAAAGCCACGTCATCAATTTTCAACCCTTTCTCACTTCATTTGCTATTTTTCATGCATTTACTGATTTTTTTGAGCTAAACGACACTGAAATTGAAAAGCACTACAAAATGAACTCTGAAAAGGTTGAAAGTTGGCATGGTATCATCATTTCATCCACATAGCATGTGCTAAAAAGTTGAGAGGGTTACGGCAAAAACTGGATGCACTTCGTGTACAAAATGGACAATCTCTTTCGAAGTATCAGCGTTTCGGACGAAAACTCATCTGTTACAAAGACATTATATTTTTTTAAACTTATTTCAACTCCAGACTTTTTGTGCGTTCAGTATGCACCATTCAAAGCCACGTCATCAATTGTCAACCCTTTCTGACTTCATTTGCTATTTTTCATGCATTTACTGATTTTTTTAGCTAAACGACCCTGAAATTGAAAAGCACTACAAAATGAACTCTGAAAAGGTTGAAAGTTGGCATGGTATCATAATTTCACCCATATAGCATGTGCTAAAAAGTTGAAAGGGTTATGTCAAAAACTGGATGCACTTGGTGTACAAAATGGACAATCTCTTTCGAAGTATTAGGGTTTCAGAAGAAAACTCATCTGTTACAAAGGCATTACATTTTTTTAAACCTATTTCAACTCTAGATTTTTTGTGCGTTTAGTATGCACCATTCAAAGCCATGTCATCAATTTTCAACCCTTTCTGACTTCATTTGCTATTTTTCATGCATTTACTAATTTTTTTGAGCTAAATGACCCTGAAATTGAAAAGCACTACAAATGAACTCTGAGAAGGTTGAAAGTTGGCATGGTATCATCATTTCACCCACATAGCATGTGCTAAAAAGTTGAGAGGGTTACCGCAAAAACTGGATGCACTTCGTGTACAAAATGGACAATCTCTTTCGAAGTATCAGGCTTTCGGACGAAAAGTCATCCGTTTCAAAGGCATTTCATTTTTCTAAATTACCTAAGAATTACCAAATTGATTATTATGATAAAACACACTAATACTAAACAGCGAAAAAAAGAATCACTGAAAAATCTATTTTTAAAGTAAAGTTATTCACAATCTAGTGATTCACTCAAATTTTAAATAATTCAAATTTGAACTATCCAAATTTGAAAACTACTGGCACTGTCAGAAAGTTTATAATTTTAGTGACCTAAAGTAAAAAGATTCACAAAGAAACTCTAAATAAAGCAAAAAATAACTAAGAAACAAAAGAAAATAAATAAAGCAGAAAACAAAAAAACACAAAAAATAAATAAATTAAAAAAAGCCCGCCTACTGGGCCGCCACGGCCTGCATACGACTAGGAACCCAACCTCTAGTTGGGCCAGGACGCAGGCCGTACGGCCCAGTAGGGCCCAGAAGGCAGCACAGGTTCAATAGGCCCACAAAGGCCTGCTTAGAGAGGAGCTCGACAAGGTAGCCGCGGCAGGGCTTATAAATCGGTGCGAGCTCCTCTCAACTAGCGAGGTGGGACTAAACATTCGACACGGGAAGCACAGGCCTTTAGTCCCGGTTGGTGGATCCAACCGCGACTAAAGGCCACCAACCGGGACTAAAGGCCTGGCTTCCCGCCGCTTGGCCTGGCCAAAATTCACCTTTAGTCTCGGTTGGTTGCTCCAACCGCGACTAAAGGTGCCTCGTATATAAGCAAGACTTACGAATTTTCCCCTCCACCCTGTCCATTCCCGTCGACGCCAAACCACACAGGACGCCGCCAGGCTGCCGCCGTCGCCCGCGCCGCCTCCTCCCCGCGACGCGCGCGCCCGCGCCTCCTCCCCGGCCGAGCCCCCGTCGACGCCGCCCGCGCCGGCCTCGACCCCGCCATCGTGGACCACGACCTCGCCATCGCCTACCTCGAGCTCGCCTGCGTGTTGTGAGCTCGCCGCCCCCTCAATCGATCCGGCTATTTTTTTTCACTAGATGTTTGTGATTATGCTTAATTGTAGATGAATGCATATATGTTTGTATGTGATGAATCTATGCTTATTTGTAGCTATGCAAATTTTCACTAGATGTTTGTGATATACATTTAAAAAAAATTCTTTATATATATGTATGTATACAATGTACGTACATATGTATTTGTAGGTGAATGGTGGAATTTGCATAGATTGTTTCTTTTTCACTAGCTTTTTTTTTCTGTTTTTTAGTTTTTTATACTTTTAATGTCGTATCATATGTATAGCATAATAAAAATACACATAGGAAAAAGTTGACCATATGTATATATATAGTATATAAAAAATTTACGTAGAAAAAAGTTGAGGAATTTTGACCAAGCATTGAAAAAAGTTGACCATCTATTAAAAAAAATTAATGTTAATATCTTAATGTTGTATTTGCAAAAGTTTGTCATGCATTGCAAAATGAAGTGAATAAGAATTACAAAAATCATAATCAAGCATTTAAAAATGTTAAATTTGCATAGACTTTGTTCTCGACGTCGACGATACCCAGCCCGCATCCTCGTCGTCGACTCGTTGGCGACGACGTCCTGCTTCAGAGGCGCCATGTCCGGGACTGGGCTCCGCCGGGCTGGCACTGGGAGGTGCTACCTTTCGGGGCGCGCAGCTTGGTGAGGAATCGGGCTCCCGTCATTGACCCGGAGCTTCTTTGGTGGCGGTCGCGTGGGCCACTTTCGGTGCAGAGGCAGCCGGCCCCCGCGAAGGTGGTACGTCGCCGTGTCAGGGAGGAGGACGAGCACGTTCGTCGCTACATGGTTGTGTTGGACGTCAGGTTCTCCAGTACCTGGCAGGTTCTTCAAGGATCTCACCCGAGCTATGATCCTGTGATGGTTCCTTCTCTTTGGGTGTCCACCGCCCGCGCCTCAGGAACCGCGAGTGAACTAGATTATTCGATAGTATTCGATCTGTATTAGCTAGTGATGTATTCGAGATAATATTCGAGACGATGTATTCGAGATTATATTATTCGATAATATTCGAGACGATGTATTCGAGATTATATTATTTGATAATATTCGAGATGATGTATTCGAGATTATATTCGATGATGCATATTATCTGGATTATTCGAGATGTATATATTAGTCATATTATTCGAGATGCATATTATCTACTATGATTCAGTTTTTTCTTATTGATTGCATGCATTCTAATTTGAATACTAAATTATTTTATCTTTCTTCTGGATTAGTTAAATAAAAGCTATGGACAATACCGGCAGAGAAGGAGAGGAGACTATGGACGACATCATACGCTCCCCGAGCCCAGATGAGAATGAAGAAGATGACGGCTCGCAATATCTGAACAATACCGGTGAGGGTATGATATTTGATGAAGACGAACGAATAGATGAAGTCCACAACAATGATGACAAAGAAAATGTTCTTCAAATAACAAAGACCGGCGAGGTATATTTATATAAGGCATCTGCATGGTGATCATCACATGTTTTAATTGATTTGTATATATATTAATTAATCGATCATTCTTCTTTTAGCCTTTCGGATCGAGCAAATCTTCTACAAGCGGCAGGGCAGTTCGAGGCCCGGCCAAAAAGTTGCAGGCTGGTGTAAAGTACAACATCGATGCCATCACACCTAATGGCGAACCGCTTGAACCTAAGAAGAATGCGAACAAGTTCATTTGTCAATGCGGAGTTATTGTCAGGGACCAAATCCCGATCTCCGTTCAAGAATAGAAAAAGCCAGCAAAGGAAGATCCATAAGTTACTTTTGTCGACCAAAGAGCAAAAGATCTGCTTTGGGAATCGCTCATGTCACATTTCACCCTACCAGATCATTTGATAGATGCAGATCTGGAGAAAGTCAAGAAGATTGCTCTTAAGAAGATGGCGATAGCATTCAACAACCACAAGAAAACTATATGGGCCGGGTACATCAAAGCAGGAAAGCAGACTCCAGAATTCGAGGGAACACTGGAGAAGGCAAGAAATCACTGGGACGGTTTCGTGAAGTTCAAGGAATCGGAAATAGCTCAGTAATGGTCCAGAATAAACAAGATTAATGCTGCGAAAAAGAAGTGGCACCATAATCTGGGGCCAGGTGGCTACCAGGTGGCCTGGCCTAAGCGGGATCTCGTTGAGCAAGAGATGATTGCTTCAGGGGTCACTCCAGTTACATTGAGCTGGCCCCCCAGGTGCAGGACTTGGTTTTATGCGCATGGGGGGAAGTTGGACCCAAAGACAGGGCTGGTTTTGGAGCGGGCAAGTCTTAAAGAAGCTTCCGACGGTTTACTTGTTGCAATAGAAGAGGCTCGAACGAGGGTGTTCACGCCCAATAGAGAGAACGACGAGCTTACGAGCGCCCTGAAGAATCCTGAACACCCGGGAAGAACACGAGGCAAAGGCGTTGTTCTGTGGTTTGAGGTGTTTGCGGATTGGAACACCACTTACAGAAGCCGTGCGAGAAAGAGGCAGCAGGAGGAGGAGCAGAGGAAGCTGGAGGAGGAGAAGAGGAAGGAGGAAGCAAACCGCCTTCAACTGGTAGAATCAAAGCACGCGGAGTTGGAACACGCTTTCAGGCGGCAGCAGGAGCAGATCGACTCACTTAGCTAGGAAAGGGCGTCTCAGCGGCAGCAGCAAGCAGATCCAGCATTGGATAGCACCGTGCCATCTATGCTGAGAAGCAGCGTGGGTTCCACCCAGGCCGATGATGCACTACTGGCTAGATACCCTGTGGATGATATCAAAGATAGGACTACTTGTGAGCTACACATGAAACTGAAGAACATATCCATGAAGGTGGCGGACGGCTATGCTTTAACAAACCCCCCTGAAGCAACCTTCCATTGCAATCCGATTCCAGCTGGCTATGCTCGTGTCGGGGTTGATGAAGTGATGACAGGATATTACGAGCTAGAGCTTGACATTCCTGGAGGTGACGAGGAGCGCACACTGGGAGAGGCCATACATCATATCATTCTATGGAAAAAGGATTGCATCGTCTTTCCAAGGCCACCGACTCCTGCTCCAACAAGTCCACCGCATCAATCGACTCCTGCTCCTCCAAGTCTGGCGCCGTGTTAGTCGACTCCTGCTCCTCCAAGTCCGGCACCGCGTCAGCCGACTCCTCCTCCTCCAAGTCCGGCACCGCGTCAGCCGTCTCCACCGCCTCAGCGGGCTACGCCGCCTAAGCAACAGCGGAAGAGAGGCGCCGCAGCTACGGCGACTAGCGGTACAACAGGAAGCAAGAAATCCATATATGGTCCAAGCCTCAAGCCTCTTCCGAAGTTGCCTTATGACTATACTGAGGAGGAAAACACGGCCATAGTGGATGCCCAAGTGAAGGCCCATTTTGACACCGACCCCACCCCCCCCCCCCCCCCCGCCAAAGGATAAAGTACCTGAGAAAGTGGTACAACACTTTATTGATCATGCTCAACCGGCTATGAAGCAAAAGGACTCAGACTATGTGCGCTCTATCAAGAAGTTATATCGTGCACAAAAAGAGAAGGAGTCGAGCTTGAGCTCAAGCCAAGCAGCTGGTAAAAAAAGCGGGAAAACTGTTCCCCAGCCGGGAGAATAGGCAGTGCAATCGATCGCCCCGCTCATTGTACAACCACATGCGAGTACCGCCGATCAGCTGGTAATAACCGACGATCATATAAGGTAGGCTAAAGAGGCCGGTGTCACTGTTGAACAACTCCTAGGCATCGAGGAACTCCCCGGGTTTAAAGAGGAGGAAATAAGATGGAAATTTGTCAAGGGCCAACCTCTGGTCAAGCCCGAGGAGATCCCGCTTCTATCAACGAGAATGCACACATTGCATAAGTGGTACCTGAGAGAAGTAAAGAACGGGCAAGAGTCCCTCATGGTGAAAGTCAAGGAAGAGCATTACTTCCATGTAAAAGATTTGTGGGTTGAGTTTCAAGAAATGTTTCAGTTATTCAATCAAGACGCACTCGACAAATCTATTGTCAATTGCTATTGTCTGTAAGTGATTTCTTTCTATAATTTAAGTCTCTAGCTAGTTGTGCTCGTTCATTACCTGTAATTATCCTCACTATATTCTTTTCTGTGGTATTATGCGGAATGAAGATGTATGAAATGAAAAGAGGTGGACGCTATGGCATTGGGTTCATTGACCCAAATACCATTAATCAAGAGACATGGTCACAAGAATGGTCGAGAAAAGACACAGAGAGAAGCTTGCTACAGTTTTTGAAGTGACTAAATACCCAACCAGAAATACTACTTCCTTACAACTTCAGGTGAGTGTTACTATATCTTGTACTACAAATTCTATTTTTGCTTACTAGATGTTAATAAGTTTAGTTGATGAGTTATGCACATGCCCGCTTAATTATACAAATGTGTGCGCATGCAGTTTCCACTGGATCTTATTAATCATTGAAGTTGACGAGGGAAAAGTTCAAGTACTGGACTCACTATATAAAGATATTAATGAATACTCAGTCGTGAGGGGGATGGTCGACAGGTAATTTCAATCATTATCGCACTATGTCGGCCTCTTTAGTTCATTTCCTGATATCAACTAATTAATAACTCCTTTATTCATTTTCTTTGCCGGCGGGCAGGGCTTGGCAAAAGTTCATCAAAGAGGTTAAAGGCGAATGGAAACAACAGCTGAAATGGGTGCGACCCAAGGTAATTAAGTACTACTAGCTACGTCTGCGTATCTCTTTAATTCTACTTTGATCAATATCATTATCATGCTTGATTAACTATTATATGATTGAATTCTATTATCGTAAAGTGCATGAGGCAGGCGCCGGGGAATAATTTATGTGCGTACTACGTTTGCGAGAATATTCGCATGATGGAGTCCGAAAGGAGCACATCTGCAAGACAACTTTGGGTACGTTTGCCAGAACACAATTCACAATTCTTTTTATCATGATCTAATATATATATACACGTAACTAATACATTCATATTGATCTCCTTCTTTAAAAATGATGGAGATGTGGGATAAGCTCATACCAACGGATCGCGTATGAGCAATTCAAGAGGAAATCACGGGATTTTTGCTCGACCAGGTCATAGATCCCAAAGGAGAATACCATTACACCTAAAGTCTGCATGTAATGATCAGTAAATTGTAGCAGAAATTGTATATACCAAATTGTGTATATATATATGTGTATGTGAATGGTCGTACGAGAAATTCGATGATATATATATGATCGGTTCTACGAGAAATTCTATTTATATATATATGCATAACGTGTACAGTATGTAGTAGCGTAAAATATGTTTGAAATGAAAAAGAATTATATGGAAAACACAAAATTAAAAGGAAAAATAAATCATAATTTATAAACTCCTAATCCTTTTAGTCCCGATTGGTGTTACCAACCGCCAGCCCCCGGCGCCGACTCGTGCCACGTGGTGGGCCTTTGGTCCCGGGCCGTGTTGAACCGGGACTAAAGGGGGGGGGGGGGGGGCTTTAGTCCCCACCCTTTAGTGCCGGTTGCTGAACCGGCAATAAAGGCCCTTACGAACCGGCACTAAAGCCTGATTCTGCACTAGTGTTACATTCTTTTGGATGAAGTTGTTATCAAACATGTACAACAAAAATCACTTTTATCAATTGGCAACGAAGGAGTGCATTACCAGCAAGAGCACCGAACTATTAAAGAAATAATAATACCACATCTCAAAGGTTTTGATAGATGATCAAAGCACATCTTGTAAGGCGAATGGCGATAGGTCAAACACAACACATGCATGAATAGTAAGGAAGCTTAAAACTTAGCAGTTGCCGCAAAACAAGAAGAAGTTATAAGTAGCTAAACGGTTCACACATTCATCCAGTGCAACATTAAACAACACCGATAAAAACACACTTTCAAAGGCTTGAGTGCACCTAACAAGCTCTCAGCACTAATACCACCTCCACCATGAGCATCTGTTACCAAGATCTATCGAGGTTGGAAAAGGCATGCTCTCTTCTGTGAGTAGAAGTTTTGTCATATAAAAAGCCTGCAGGATAATAAAAGCTATCGTTCCACACGATGATCACTGGCCATTTGAATAGAGCATGCTCGGATACACCCAAAGGGGCTTCATGTGGTGGCCCCAATATATTTCGCACTGCCTGATGGAAGCATCGCAAGGATCCTGTGCGCTGTCCAGCTCGTGTACTATCCAAGGTGGAGAACTCTCGGCGTAATACAATGACTTGCTCCTCCCTCCCCATCATTCTGGGTTCATACTAGACAATGGCATGTTCTTCGTATCACATCCTACAAAGACTGCCCAAGTGCCCAACATTTTCTGGACCTCCCATTTTGCAGGTTTTCTTGACATGTCTAGGTGAAGTGTACAAACCATTTTCCAGATACCACCATCCGTCATACGTCCGCTCCAATGGTGAACCATGATGACCATAAAAAGCATGTCACCACAAACCACTAGCCATGGGGTTCTGATTGAGTGGTGAGACGAGTCGGTTATTATCTCTTGTAGGCCAAGCTGCGACGCTAACTCAAAAGAGTAGATCCTTCTATGGCAGTCCATGGCAATGAACTGACCCTTGAATTCCACGATTTGAGTTATCTGTGCACCAGAAGGAAGCTTGAGTTCTGACCAAGAGTCGCTTCCAACTGGCCAATCAAAGAGAGAGAATCGAGTGCCCACAAGGAGATGCGAGTTGGGTGATGTAATGGGAGATGTTAGAGCACCGAAGAAGTACAACTCCGCAATCTCTGGATGTTGAGCCTGGATATCGGTTGGACTAACCCCCTCATAGCAGCCACTGATTGGATGACGTGGGGGTGAAACTTTGGAACCACTAAAAGAGTCAACAACAAGACTATATCCACGGGAGCAAAAGAAGATGAGATGACCATAGGAAGGGCCAACACAATACATCTTTTGTAGAATTTCTTCATCAATCTGGCAGCGAAGAGTGATGTTTTGGTTGGATGGGTCAATGACCTTACATGTGCGCAACTTGCAATGACTATCGTTACATGGAACGCGAGGAGCATCAACACGGATGTTGGTTTGGATGAGGAGAGGGGGAAACAAGGTGCAGACGGTAGATTTGGATGGGTATGACAAGAATGCAACACGCCAAGAGTGGCATGTTGCAGCAAAGGCAAGAACATCACGTACAGAGCCTAAGAGAGGAAGAATAGAGTGCAACAAACCATCTGGGAGGTCTGCCCACTCTTGGAGTCCAGATAGAGTAGTGAGTGCGGAGACACACAGTTTGCTATGCGTTTGCATGATGAAACACTCTACAAAAATACAACAATCCAAGGAAAAAAAAGTCAGAAAAATAGCATGCTATAACCATGTATACGCATAATAACTTGATCTTCAGATTTAATGAATGAATGTATGTGTATCAATAAACTTGTTGTACATAAGTATTGACAAATAATGTTTTCAGAGTACACTTTGGTGGGTTCTCATGTTTAATATAAGCATATAACATTCAACAAAAAAGAGACTTGCTTTTCGCAAATGTGTCAGGCCCTCCAGTTAAAACTTGAGACTTATCTATGATTGCATCTTCTACATTCAGAACATTTTTTGTGATTGCGGTATTCTTGTGTTCGGGGCAAGATAAATAGATAATAATATGTGAAAAAGGAAACTTTTGTCAAATCTGTCATGGTAGTTATTACTTCTTTGTGGAACCTATATTTATCTTCGGAACATGAGAATAAAAAGGTGATGGATCCTACTTCCTTTAAAAAGAGACAATGCGCCATAAGTGACAACAATGCACAACCAATATGGAAATACTACGCAATATTGGGACAATGGAATATTTGTTTATGTTTCATGCTTCTTTCGAATTCCAGGTCACTTTTTTCATAAATTATTACCAAAATGAAACTATTACTATTATCTTATCCTATGTTCAAGTGCTCATCCAAACCAACTGACTCTCCATTTTGGAAGGGCTTGATGAAGGTCAAGTCTTCTTTCTTTATGAGAGATTCATTTGAAGTTAGTGATGGTCAATCCACTAGTTTCTGGGAAGATACCTGGCTAGGGGACAATCCGCTTGTGGTTCAATACTCATCTTTGTATAATATTGTGCGTAAGAAAGACGATACAGTTCAATCAGTCCTTGGTTTAACACCTCTGAACATCCAATTCAGGAGGGCCTTGATTGGCAATAAATGGATGGCGTGGCTCCATTTAGTTCGTAGGTTGATGTTGGTCAACCTATCTCATGTGCCTGACGTCTTTAGATGGAGACTAAATACCAATGGGGTGTTTACTGTCAAGTCTATGTATGAAGATCTTACTAATACAGGGCCTGTGTTCCGTAGAAAGCATATATGGAAAATCAAAGTACCTTTAAAGATTAAATTTTTATGTGGTTTGTTCAGAGGGGGGTGATCCTCACCAAAGATAATTTGGCTAAACGAAACTAGAATGGATGTAAGAAGTGTTGTTTTTGTGATAAGGATGAAACAATTCAACATCTTTTTATTTCTTACCCTTTCGCGCCTTTGATTTGGCGCACGGTTCATGTTGCATATAATTTGCCACCCCCAACAAGTATCCCAAATTTGTTTGGAAACTGGTTGCTTGGTATCAACAAAATACTTAAGGGTCATATCCGTGTAGGGGTTTGTGCCTTACTTTGGGCAATTTGGAATTGCTGGAATGACTGTGTTTTTAACAGGTCTCGCTCTATTAACTCTTTGCAGGTTATCTTCAGAGCCACCGCATCGATCCGTATGTGGTCATCACTTCAGCGTGGGGACGCTGGGGGGGCTCATGGCCTTTGGGTGCAACCTTCTGGAGATGGTTTCACATGCGTTATTCAACCGGTTTGGCTGGCATGTCACTAATAGATTATGTGGTTAAGTCATGTAATCTTTCGTTTGTACCCACCATTTGTGGTGTTTTCTTTTTCTTGTTGTCGCTTTAGTTGATACTATGTACGTTTCAGACCTATATATCTCCTTTTAATAAAAATGGTTGTGTGCATCGTGATGATGCAGAGGCCGGGGTCTTTCCCCTCTTCAAAAAAAATGTTCAAGTGCTCATGTTCCGCACCAAATTGTAAAACCCGTAAGAGATGGTAAAACAGTTAATATATGGCAGATAGTTGCAGCTTAAATCAAGCCAACGAGGGAGCTCCTCTACTATGGTGCATATTTTATCTTCTACTTGCAGCCCGTGGGCACCCTACCTTGATTTAATTGCTCCTAATTTCGCTCCCGCTAGTTTAGTAGTGTTGCAGCAAAACATACAGTTCAGCGGAAAAGTCCATTGGTCACACCTGACTACAGGCGGCGGGATTTGCAGTCCCAGATGAAGTGGTAGAAATGTATACCCAAATACCCAATAATGGACTGAACTTTTTTATTTACGTTGTGACGAGTCTTGTTTCAGTTTACACGAGACTCAAATTAAATCAGAGCTGATTTTGTTGTAGTTTTCGCTCCACTGAAATTGACGAGGTTGAAACCAACTAAATTTGTAAGTTCTAGGATTAGCTCATCAACTCGATTGGTTAGTGATAGTAATACATCTTACTTACCCTATTGCCAGCGTGATCCGAGCTCTTGTGATGAGACCAACCAAGCGGAAATTCTAATCAGAACACACATCCACGCCATATGATGAACATGTATAACACAATAACTAGGGTTTAAATGCGTTCACCTGCGTGAGAGAGAGAGGGAGAGGAAGAAAGGAGGAAAGGGATGGGAGAGCAGACCTTGCGGAGGTGACGATGTAGTGCCACAATCAAAGTAGTCACAAGAGGGATATATGGTGAGACAAGGACTACGTATAGAAGTGGGCAGCCATGGAGGAGGGGCGGCGGAGGATCGGTTAGGGTTAGGGTGTAAGGAGGAGAGGGCAAGAAGCATTTTATATGGCATGATAACATGGGATGAATGGCGGGATGGTGTCACTTTTAGATCTAACGGTGGGATGGTGCCGCTTTTAGGAAAGGGCCCATGTCACTGCACCACTCGGTTGCTATCTCCCGCGGCCCATTCGAGGGTCCAACCGCATAGTTTAGATCATCCTATCGTAGTCCATGGCAATGAACAACCCATTGAATTGCACCATCTGTTGTATTCATCCATGAGGAAGCTTGTGTTCATGCTAAGTGTCACTTCCAACGGGCCAAACAAATAGGGAGGATGGAGTGGTGACAAGGAGATGTGAGTTGGCAATGTAAGTGGAGCTGTCAGAGTGTCAGCATAACAGTACTCCTTCGTGACAGGTAGCAGAGAAGGAAACAAGATCAGAGAATGAGACTAGGGCCAGTCAAGCAATGATAGAGTCCAGCAGACCCTCCGCGAGGTAAAACCATAAAAGGCATGTATTAGTAGAATGGACTAGAATACAAAATACTAATAGAGTGACCAATACAAAATTCCTGATATGCAAGCTGTAATATACAATCTAACATTGCATTTGCATCTCATACATCTAACATTGCTGCTAATGTGACTTGCATAACAATAATAACCAAATGCAATAATACTTCTGAAACAGCCTCCTCCAGGCTCCACTACAGCCTAAACCTTTAAACACTCCATGAACTCAGACTAATTGCCTACTGATGTTGTACTAGCACAGGTGAAACACGGCATGGACAAATGCATTCGGGTTGCACTTAAGTACGGCTATGTTAGAATGGAAGGAACAAAATGAATGCATGTGATCGAAGAAGAAATATCGAAGCTGTTGCGAACTTAGTGGAGATACACAGTGAATTGTTCCGGCACGACACAAAGGCTTCAGACGGAAGATATCTGAACAGATGACTTGTCTCTGTTGCTGTAGCCAGTGATTTAGTTGGACAACATGTGTATGGGGTGGTCTGGCCTAATCGGATCAATCGCCATCTGTGATCCCATGTCTTGCCTTCCTGATCAACACACCTTGTATAATGTTTCTGCTTGGTGCTTGGTCTTCTATGGCTGCCTAATGTTTCTCTTCCAAACCCACCTAAGGGTTCTTGCACTGGTGAGTTGAGAGAAGCCATGGAAGTACAGGGACGGACAGGGAGAAAAAGGCATGATTCGAATCGATAGGGCAAGCTAGGAAGGGTGTATATTTATGTATACCTGGCAGACAGCGAGTGGAAACAGAGGCAACGGACAGCAAGTGAAAATAGAGGTGATGGCGGGTAAGCCGTCATTGTTCCCAAGTCTCTCTCGGGTTACTTATGTTTATATTTTCCCTAAAAGAAAGAAAGGTTACTGATGGTAGTTCTCCTAATAAAATGTATTGATTTTAACTAAATTGGTTATAATACGGGTCTGATTGATGATGACGGCAACAATGTTGATGCCTTGAGTTATAGTACAGGGTGATTATGCATTCATATAATGTGTAACTCACTGGAATATGTGTATTTGTAGCTATAACCACCAAATATTAGGGATAATCGCAGACACAACCACGCCATACAGTAAACTATGTTGATTGTACTGTTGTGTCACTACAATAGTTATTTGACTTGACATAAATACATACATAGCATCCCTACAGATAGCAACAGGCTTATTGGAAGAGCAACTAGATCTACTACTTGGTTGGGAAAACACAAGTTGTCTCAAAGATAAACACCAACTTAGCACAGAAAAATGATTCACTACATGCACATCCATGAAAATAGCACAGGATGAACACCATTGCGATGGATGCAGAAGCAGGAGGTTCATAGCCAACATCTTAATATGTATCGGCGATAGTAACAAAAGGTTGAGAGATTCTTACACATCCTTGGAATAACAGAATCTTCTCCAATTAAGATATATCAGCAATACAACATGATCATCATCACCGATGCAGAGAGAGCATGCTGGGGAAAAACCACATAGGTTGCACCCTTCTGTCGCACTCACCGGTAACATACCCATATCCCTGCCCCGGCTTGCCCAACTCAAAAGCGATCCCATGTTTAGACCAGCGGTCATAGAAGTATATGCAATTGCTCCGCCATCCCCATTTATTTGGGTTCATGCAGGACAATGCCTGGCTTCTCTTGTCATGGCTGATGAATATCGCCCAATGCAATAACCTCTCCACCTTCAGCCATAATGCGGGCTCAGTCGATAGGTCAAGGTGGAAGACTTTGAAGGTTCTCCTTATGGTCAGCATATCACCACACACCAGCAATGCGTCAGAAAGATGTTGTTCATGTAGGAGATATGCCCTAGAGGAAATAATAAATGTTATTGATTATCTCCCTGTTCATAATTAGGTTTATGTTCCATGCTATAACTGCAATGATTCTCGAATCTGCAAATAAAACGAGGCTTGGAGGGAAACTCATGTGCACGTGTGGGATAATAAACGGTAAAATGTATTCCTAGTCAAGCCTCTATGATTGGCTCAAGTATTGCATGATGATCCTGTTTTCCTAATCATGGTCATGACTATGCCGGCAATTTTGAGGGCACAATTGTTAGCAGAATATTTGTGTTGAATCGACCCGAATTGATGTTATGCTATGAGATACATTTGTCATAAGTTAATGGTTAATAACACAGAGATGGTTAACGTTTGCATGATTCCTTAGACCATGAGAGTATCAAGTTTCTTCATGCTTGCTTCATGAACTTTGGGGTTTGTTAAACGTCATCCGTAAATGGGTGGCTATTACGGCGGCTTATGGGTTCATGGAAAAGTATGTCAAGTAACTTGATAGCTCAAGATTGGGATTTGCTCCTCCGATGATGGAGAGATATCTCTGGACCCTCTCGGTGTTACGGTATCCATCATCGTCTGGCCAGACACAGGGTGATTTGATCACAGGGATGCCGGAACACGGTAACGAGAAAAGAGAACAATACCGGTAACGAGGTAACTGGCATAGTGGACAAGGAGTTGATCCATAGGGATGCCAACATGTCTCACCTCGGGTATTTGTAACATATCAAGAAGAAACAGGAATAGCACAGGGCAACTGGAGGTTCACTCGAATATTCATTCCTGTGGGTATAGGGGTCATTATGGGTGTCCACGGCTCCGATGATGATCATTGATCGGAAGGGGTTCCGTGTCATGTCTATACTTCACCGAACCTATAGGGTCACACGCTTAAGGGTCATCTATCTGCTGAATACTAGACAGGGAGTCTGAGAGAAAGTTTTCGGGAAAAAGTTTTTCGGAGACGGCGGAAAAGTTCCGAAAAGAGAGGTCACCGGATGAGTTCCGGTAAAACTGAAAAGTTGTTTCAGGGGATACCATTAAGTCAAATTGGTTTTGGCACATGCCTGATAATTCTTAGAGGGTGCCAGAATCATTCTGGAAACTTCTGGGAATTTTCTGGAAGAAAAACCGGAAATGTTCTGGAGCTGCCGGAACCACTTCAGATGCTTTTCGCAGATGAAAATCACTAAACCGGAATTTTTCTGGAATGCGTTGAAAATTATTTTAGTCGGTACTGGAAATGTTCTAAGCCCACATAAATATTTTCAGTTCGAACAGACACTGAAAAATGTCATCGTGAATAGTGAAAGTGCTTTTTGGATTACTTTATGGAAAGCCATTTTTTTGGGCTTTGTTCAAAAGATCTTGGGGTGTGACATGGATGAATAGGAGCCCCTTTGGGGTCCCCACATGGGGGAGTGGCCGGCCACACTTGGGGTTCCACCTTGGAGCCCCTCTTGTTCCTTGGTTTCACCCTTATGCCCTTGAGGAAGGACTTCATTCATGTGCACTTTGGGTTTTTGTGTTAAACTACCCTACCCCTTGGGATTTCCTATAAATAGAGGTGGAGGGGCAGCCCTCCACAATCATCCATTCTCACATACACATGCCATGCAATGATCTAGCTTCTCTCTCCCTCCCCGCGAAATAGTTTCGTAGAGCCGAAAGGCTGTCTGGGTTCCGGTGGGAACTAGTTCTGGACAGCGAAGCCCTGCCGGATAGATGACACCGTATGTGTGCAACTCTGTAGAGAGGTCGTAGTTTCGATCTTAGTGCCCGAGGGGCTGTTCGAGAGTGCCTCCCGAAGGGCTGTCCGAGTGACCGTCCGAGTTTCGAAGGACCTCCCGAAGGGCTGTCCGCGACACCGTCCGGGGGACTGTCCGACCGCCTCCCGGATGGCTGACCGAGTGGCGGATGAGGGTATACATCCTCGCGGTTGGGAGGTTGTAAATCCTAGCTGCGGGGATCTGCACCGCCGATCGTCATCGACTCTACTTCCGCTGCGCTACGAGTCGGTAACGAAAATGATCAAACCTTTTATGCAGTCTCCATAGTGGTCCTGGGCTGGTGCGTAGGTCGGAAAATTTTTGTTTTCTGCTACGTTACCCTACAGTGGCATCATGAGCCGTGCTATGAGTAGATGCAGGTTGCGATCTAGAATACATAGAGATGTATGGGTGTTGCACAATATAATTAGCTAGTAGATGAGTTCTATTACTGAAAATTATTTGTGCGGGTAGCAGATGAAATCTGGTATCCGATGTTCCTGTTGCTTCCCTTGAATTTGCATAATCCTGATCTTGACGGCATGGTGGAATCTCACAAAGTTCTTGCAATCGGCGATCGTTTCATGCTGCTCCTGAGTATGTTGATTGATAGATCAACGAAGTGCTAACAGTTCTTTGGGTTCCACCATAGTTAAAGAAAGATGGATGTTTCGCAGACAAAAGGGCAATGCAGATATGATCTGCACGGGGGTCATGCATATGATGAAGTTTAGTATGGGGCTCGAGATTTTATTATCTCGTGTTTTATACACCCTGCAAAAGTTAATCTAGCGGCTTGAATTATCATACTTCATGATGGACATTGGTAGCTTCGGTTTGTTTCGAAACCTTAGAAGCCACGAAAAACAAGTTTTTGCATGAACCAATTAGAGACGTCTAGCTTGGTTTTGCAGGAGGGTTTGCATGTGCATGTGATGTGGTATAGCAGTGCTCATAATAATTTGATTATGTATGAGATGACTATATAATGTAAATTGATTAACATGACCTGCGTGTCATGATTCGGCATGATGGCTGGAGCCATATGATTGCACTTTAAATGACCTGCGTGTCAACCTTATGTAATGCACTTATTTTATTAGCTATAGCGATAGCAATATTATCTGGCATCGATAAGGTGGTTGCAATGTTCGCGAAGGTGAACACCGACGCGAATGCCGGAGACGAAGAAATGAAAGACTTCTCCGTTAGGAAGGGCTATACCATATCATGCTATTATGAATTGCTTGAGATGTTTATCCCTTATGATGCACCCTTTTTGATTGCACGGTAGTCACTTTTTATTAGGGTGATCTCTCACAAAAATATCAAGTAGTTAGTGTTCTCCCAAGTGTAGCACCGTCACGGCACCTAACTTTTCGGGGTATCACAAGATCTCCCTGGGTGCGAACAATTAGGGATGTGTGAGGCGGGCGAGTTGAGACCTCACAGCGAGATCACTTGGTTGTCTTGACGTTCTGGAAGGATCTCCCTGAGCTCGGAACACGCCCATCGAAAGATGAACAAGAGTCACATAGAGATGTGATCGGCAAGTTTGCCTACCGATTGAAGTTCACGCCATCAGTGTTCATCTCGTTCAATGGCGTTGAATGGAAATGCGGATCTTGTATCACTCATAATTAATTATGAGAGATATTGATTTGAGTGGGAGCGCACTGTAGAATTAACTTGTTTAAATTCTCAGTGTAATTAATTTTGAACACTGTCTAAGTGTGATTTGCAAAATAGTTGTAGAAGAATGGCTCGCGTTTCCACCTTCCCTGTTAAAATTGAATTAGCTGTTAAATATCTGGTTAAAACTTACGGTTGGTAACGTACTGTGAGGATTGTCCTTAAGAGTGCATAGAAGGACTTTGTCCTATCGCATACTTTTGGTATTCTCCCGCTAATGCTATGGATCATGTGACTCTCGTCCTTCGATCCAAAAGCTAGAATTCCGTTTCAGTCAAGTGCAATATGTTTGCTTCCCTGAGACCCGAACTTCGAAAGTTTGGATAGTTATGTGATATTCATGGAATCTGAAAATCATTTTCAGAGACAGACAAAAGATAAAAGATATGAGATATCCAAAGCAGTGTTTGTTTGCAAACTATTAGTAAAGGTGTTTACTATGCATAAGACTGATAAGAGAGGGATCTAGGAGAACGTCTGTCATATGATGAAAGGTGAATAAAACAAACAACTTAAAGAGAAAGGAAGTGTCCGAAGGGTGTTAGTGAGACTTTCACACCTAGGAAGTCCGGGGCTAAAGCCACTCTTAAGTTGGGTGCTTCTTCTGAGAGTAGGAGAAATACTAAAAGTTAAACTGTTAGAAGTATAAAGGCAAAAAGAAAGAAGACTGGAATATCCTGCTCATGTGTGAATGTCATACAAGTTTTTGATGTATAGAAGGCTGGTCAAAGATATAGTCCTTGGGAATTATGATTAAATTGTTAATCACTGATTCTTGGGTATTGTGAGTTAAATCACAAAGATACCCGCTCGATTGCATTCTGTTGCAACTCGATGTAAGAACTACTATGGCTTGAAAGACTAGCCAGGAATAAGGTTTAAGTATACACAGGGAACATAGTAAATGTTACTACACCTTCCATCGGTGTATTACCGTCTGTATTTATTTTCATAAGTCATTTAAGAGTTTACACACTCTAGCCCATTGCATAAGGTATCTTGCAAGAAGGTTGTTCATAAGCGAACTTTTGATGTTCGGTGTTATGAATAAACATAATGGCCATACTTTCATTATGAATGAGATGTATGTTATGAATAATGATATTAATATATTACCTCTGTGTTTACTTTCATAATTCATTTTAGAGTTTCATACACTCTAGCCCATTGCACAATGTTTGTTGCAAAAGGGTTGTTCATAAAAACAACAATTGTTGTTTAGTATTATGAATAACATGAAGGGCCATACTTCCATCAAAGATGGGATGTATGTTATGAGTATTGATAGTAATATGATACATCCATTACACTGACGCTAAATGTTGCAAGACTAAAAGAATACCACACATGTGTGGCACTGCATTTGGTCACATTGGAGAAACCCGCATGGAAAATTCCATTATGATGAATTTTGAAGTCGTTTGATTTTGAATCATCTGACACTTGCAACTTTCCTCTGAAAAGTGAAGTGACTGAAATACCGTTCACAGGCCATAAGGAACGAGCAACAAACTTATTGGTGATCATACATTTTGATGTGTGTAGATCAATAAATATTGTTGCAAGTAGTGGATTTATCTATCTTCAGAAATGACTCAAGTAGATATGTGGATATTTACTTGATGAGACGTAAGTCTGGATCTTTTGAAATCATTCGAAAGGTTTTCAAAAATGAAGTAGAAGTTATTGTAACAAGAAAATTATGTTTCTACAATTCGATTGCAGAAAGGAATATTTGAGTTACAAGTTTAGCGAATGTCTGATGAGTTGTGAAAGGGGTTTCATAACTTGCACTTCCCGGAACACCACTGCGAGTGGAAAGTCCGTGAAGATGTAATCGAACCATTTATGACATGGTGAGATCAAACATGACATAAATAAATTTGCCATTATCCCTTTTTAAAGAGTGATGCTTTAGAGACTGCGGCTTTTACACTGAAAAGAGCTCCATCGGTTCTGTTGAAATGACGCCATGGTATGGTACGCCCAACCATGTTATATCTTTTCTTAACATTTGGAATATGGGGCTTGTGTAAAAGGTTACAAACCTATTCCAAATCAGACAAGTGCTGCTTTGTAGGTTATCCCAAGTCATTGGGTATTCCCCCACCACTAATACCGAGGCAAATAGTTTTGCCACAAAACGGTATGCTTTTAAAGAGAATAATTCTTACAAAAGGTGAGTGGGAGGACAGTGCAACTCGACAAGATAACCAATATCTTCGTCATCAGATCAAAGGAAAAAGACCTTGGAAGTAATTCCAGAGTTTCCTACTGCAACTGATACGGAAGTCTCTACAATAAAATGTATGGACTTCGGTCGAACTTGCAGCTGAACCACGTAGGCAAGGCTTGTGCAAACCTCTCAGGTGCGCAAACGAGATATTGTTGTTAGACAACAGTATACCTACGATACACAAGGAAGCGTTGATGGGCCCTGACTCCGGAATTGGCTAAATGCCAATATAACCCGAATTAATTTCCATATAAGTGATTCATGATTAAAACCTTGATACACCCTTCGAGAGATTTAGAGTCTAACAAATATTTATGGAACTAAAAACTGATACGGATAAAAATGTTTTATCCATAAAGCTCGACTTGTTGAAATAACAAGTTCAAGGAGTTGACTACGATGAGGATGTTTCAGCGTAGCGATGCTTAAAGTCGGTTCGGGTTGAACTAGCAATTAATACATATTTCAATCATGAGATATGAAACATGGATGACAAAAGGATTTCCATCTGATGGAAATGAAACCTAGGACTCGTATGTGATACAGTCCAAAGTAATTTGTCGATCCAGAGGATGCTAGTAGGTATGCAAACTTTAGAGTTCCAGCGATGGACAGAAGAGAGCAAAAGGGAGTTGGAATCTTCGTGTTTTGATGAGATGGTCAAAGGGGTTTGACTTCATCAATGGGTAACGAAGATACTTGTGATTCAAGAAAGTAAGTGGGAGCAGAATAATATTTCTAAACACCTTGTGTGCTTAACACATTGTTAATTGGAAATAAATTTCTTGACACGAATTAGGACTTCATTTGAAAATAGTTTTTCGATGAAGTGCTTAGGCTAAATAGCCTCAATATTAGGCATGATCTATGGAGATAGATTTACCTAATGGGGCTAAGCAATGAATACATATTGACAAGATGCTAAAACTTTTTAGCATTGAAAATGCAAAGGAGTGATTCTAGCCGAAGTCACATGGAAAGAGTTTTTGCAAGACTCGGTGTCCCATGACACTGATGAGTAAAATACATGATGGAGATTCCACATACTCTTGTGTTTGGATTAATCATGTATTCCATGGTATGTAAAACAATCGGATATGTCCGATACTCCCAAGGTGTTGCGAGTATTGATACCAAAGTGATCAAAGTACTGATCATGGGACAACAGTGAAAAATGGTCATTGAGTGCCATAGTGGCACTAATGACAAGTTTTCTCGCAAGCAGAGATCATGAAGAGTTCGTTGTAAAATGTTACATCGATACAGTCTTCATCTTTTCTCCGTGCGATTTTCGATTTATATTGAGGGTTTTGTGTAACACACAATGTGGTGGCACAACTTGTTGGAAAATGTTCCAAACAAGTTACTGTGGCGAATTCTATAACAGAGGCGAAGTATGTTGCCGCTTTTAAAGTGACAAAGAAGATGTTGAATCATATAGTTCATTCATGAACTTAGTACGGTTCCAAGATGGCTTTTGTCAATGGGACACTACTGCAACTAGTTGCTCCATAACTCAGTCTGAGGAATCCAGGTTCGACCTGTGATTCACATACATACAAAGCCAAGTTCACACAAAATATGAATTTTGTGAAAGCGTGAAAACACGAGGATATGCAAAGATACACACGGAGCTGAAGTCGTCAGATCCGTTGGACATCAGGCTATACCACAAGCGAAGCATATTTACACCGGTGTGCCACAGGTGTAAAGTGCATTAGCATTAACTAGATTATTGACTCTAGTGCAAGTGGGAGTCTGTAGGAGATATGCCCTAAAGGAAATAATAAATGTTATTGATTATCTCCCTGTTCATAATTAGGTTTATGTTCCATGCTATTACTGCAATGATTCTCGAGTCTGCAAATAAAACGAGGCTTGGAGGGAAACTCATGTGCACGTGTGGGATAATAAACGGTAAAATGTATTCCTAGTCAAGCCTCTATGATTGGCTCAAGTATTGCATGATGATCCTGTTTTCCTGATCATGGGCATGACTATGCCGGTAATTTTGAGGGCACAATTGTTAGCAGAATATTTGTGTTGAATCGACCCGAATTGATGTTATGCTATGAGATACATTCGTCATAAGTTAATGGTTAATAACACAGAGATGGTTAACGTTTGCATGATTCCTTAGACCATGAGAGTATCGAGTTTCTTCATGCTTACTTCATGAACTTTGGGGTTTGTTAAACGTCATCCGTAAATGGGTGGCTATTACGGTGGCTTACGGGTTCATGAAAAAGTATGTCAAGTAACTGATAGCTCAAGATTGGGATTTGCTCCTCCGACGATGGAGAGATATCTCTGGGCCCTCTCGGTGTTACGGTATCCATCATCGTCTAGCCAGACACAGGGTGATTTGATCACAGGGATGCCGGAACACGGTAACGAGAAAAGAGAACAATACCGGTAATGAGGTAACTGGCATAGTGGACAAGGAGTTGATCCACAGGGATGCCAACATATCTCACCTCGGGTATTTGTAACATATCGCGAAGCAACAGGAATAGCACACGGCAACTGGAGGTTCACTCGAATATTCATTCGTGTGGGTATAGGGGTCAATATGGGTGTCCACGGCTCCGATGTTGATCATTGATCGGAAGGGGTTCCGTGTCATGTCTATACTTCACCGAACCTATAGGGTCACACGCTTAAGGGTCATCTATCTGCTGAATACTAGATAGGGAGTCTGAGAGAAAGTTTCCGGAAAAAAAAATTCGGAGACAGCGGAAAAGTTCTGAAAAGAGAGGTCACCAGATGAGTTCCGGTAAAACTGAAAAGTTGTTTCAGGTGATACCATTAAGTCAAATTGGTTTTGGCACATGCCTGATAATTCTTGGAGGGTGCCAGAATCATTCTGGAAACTTCTGGGAATTTTCTGGAAGAAAAACCGGAAATGTTCCGGAACTGCCGGAACCACTTCAGATGCTTTTCGCAGATGAAAATAACTAAACTGGAATTGTTCTGGAACGCGTTGAAAATTATTTTAGTGGGTACTGGAAATGTTCTAAGCCCACATAAATATTTTCAGTTCGAACGGACGCTGAAAAATGTCGTCGTGAATAGTGAAAGTGCTTTTTGGATTACTTTATGGAAAGCCATTTTTTTGGACTTTGCTCAAAAGATCTTGGGGTGTGACATAGATGGATAGGAGCCCCTTTGGGGGCCCCACATGGGGGAGTGGCCGGCCACACTTGGGGCTCCACCTTGGAGCCCCTCTTGTTCCTTGGTTTCACCCTTATGCCCTTGAGGAAGGACTTCATTCATGTGCACTTTTGGTTTTTGTGTTAAACTACCCTACCCCTTGGGATTTCCTATAATTAGAGGTGGAGGGGCAGCCCTCCACAATCATCCATTCTCACATACACATGCCATGCAATGATCTGGCTTCTCTCTCCCTCCCCGCGAAATAGTTTCGTAGAGCCGAAAGGCTGTCTGGGTTTCGGTGGGAACTAGTTCTGGATGGCGAAGCCCTTCCGGATAGATGATACCGTATGTGTGCAACTCTGTAGAGAGGTCGTAGTTTCGATCTTAGTGCCCGACGGGCTGTTCGAGAGTGCCTCCCGAAGGGCTGTCCGAGTGACCGTCCGAGTTTCGAAGGTCCTCCCGAAGGGCTGTCCGCGACACCGTCCGGGGGACTGTCCGACGGCCTCCCGGATGCCTGTCCGAGTGGCGGATGAGGGTATACATCCTCGCGGTTGGGAGGTTGTAAATCCTAGATGCGGGGATCTGCACCGCCGATCGTCATCGACTCTACTTCCACTGCGCTACGAGTCGGTAACGAAAATGATCAAACCTTGTATGCAGTCTCCATAGTGGTCCTGGGCTGGTGCGTAGGTCGAAAAAATTTTGTTTTCTGCTGCGTTACCCTACAGTTCACTGCTCAAGCTTGACTTAATAATTGGCAGTTCTTGTATGCTTATTTAGGGTGTCAAGTGCACTGTAAAGAACCTGCGACCAGAATTCATGCCAAACACTTGCCCTTGGAAGACCGCGATTTGGTTTATTGGTCCATGACGAAGAGAATATGCCACCCAAGAGTGGCTACCAACACGCCAAAACAGATTTTTTTGACCCAACTTCGATAATGAGTATGCGTTAGGTGATGCTAGAGGAGCAGTGAGCGCACCATAGATGGGGCCACTGCCACCCATGACTGGCAGTTGTGGAGACGAGGTAGTAACGCTTGTAAACACATCAAAAACTACACATGATTTATTGTAGGAAAAACTAACATGACCGTAGGAAGCCCCAATGAAGCAAAAGTTTTCCAGATGACTTGGCAGGGCTTTCTTTCCACGAGGAATCCAAAATATGGGAATCTCAAAGCACTTGTGGGTGGTGTCTCGGTTGGTTAGATCAGTGACGTGACATGGGCGTCTGGGCACCATGCTCTTTCTAAAGGTCGGAGGACGAGGAGAGCGCAAAGAGACATCAGGTTGGAGAAGGAGAGGTGGGAAGCCTGCTAGACATGTAGAAAACGCGGCACGCCAAGAGCGGCAGGTGGCTTCGAAGGCAAAAAGATCATGGGAGGCGCCAAACCGAGCAATGATAGAGTCCAGCACTCCGTCCGGAAGGTCTGCCCGGCTCCGGCATCCGTCTGACATGGCAGATACACAGATATAGCAGACCTTGCTCTTGCAAATAAGTACAGCTCCTCTGCAACAAAATAAATAAATAAAAGACACGCACTAGAAGAATGAACTGGACAACACAAGAAAAGTAACCGCGGGGTGCAGATATAAAGCTCTAAGCACAGAGGGCGAGAGACGCCGGATTAGAATACATCGACACAATTAAGTGGGACTACATAGTAATCTTGGTTTCAGATCAGGGTACCCAGAAGCAAGTCGCCTAAGGAGTTCATAACTTGTCATCGAAGCACCTGGCTGACGGACGATACTCAGCAACTTCTACCCGGCTAAATCCTAACCCTCCTCCTAGCCTAGCCTAGGGGGAGGGTAGCCCTAGTTATGTACGCAGCTACGGATGGGGACGAGGAGAAGAAGGAAGATCATTAAGACAGAGCGCGCATACTTGCAGGAGAGACGACGGCGACCGTGATGATGCGGCGGAAGTGGCGGCGGCGGCCTCCGGCTCAGGCTCCACTGCGTTTTCTTTTTGATAGAGAATCCATTGTGTATACCAATCGGCAACAGCAGCAACAGAACATATATAGGCCAAGGTGGGCCAAGCCCTGGACAAGTCAGTCATCATTTAATGGGCCAGGCCGGCATTGTGCCCAATCCCTCTTCTTCTCTGCTCAAAAATCAAATCAATAACACTTCTGCCATATGTTAGTTTTGTCATGTCGATGAAGATAATTAGCACCATTCCTCCTTGCTCGACTGCACAAGCACCTATCGGTCAATGAGGAGCGGAAGAGCAGTTTGTTTCCTCAATGGAGTTATTATCACATGCTCAGATTATCAAAAATGTGCTAGCTATGTGGGCGATTTGGGCAGCATGTCGGAAAGTGATTCATGAGAACATCTTTCAGACACCATTTGTTGTGTAAAATTTCATTGGCAACTTCTTGTCTGATCTGTCTAGTTCAAACACCAACACAACACTCAGCAGGTCCCCGGCAGCCCTGCCCAGCTAGTTGGATCCCTCCTCCAAAAAATATGGTGGAAATAGACGTTGATGATGTTGCTCTAGTGTCGGAGAACCGATGTGTGGTCTCTGATACCTGTCGGAGTGCAATAGGAAAGTATATGGGATCGTCTCTTGCTCGTATGCCCAGGTATTTCAGACCCTGCTACTTTGGAAGTTCTTGCCTGCCCGCTACGCCCTTGCATTTAGCTGTTGATTTGCAAGTTCCATCACCGCAGAAATGACTTCCTCAAAGTTTGATTTCTTGATGAAGGAAGGGTGTCAAATTGTCATGTTCCTAATCCAGCTCGTCATTCCCTTTATTTACTTAATGGTGACCATTTGGGGCTCCTAGATTCCACATATGCCTCTTTTGTACCCCGTGATATTGAGCAATAAATAGAGCTAGATTACCCCTAAAAAACTAATTTGGGGTACCTTTTTCAAATGCTATCCAAAACTCCTCTACTGTTGATAAATGTCACAATGTATGTGTGCCACTTGCTGCAACCTAGGAATTTTGGTGGTTTTTCCCCTCGCCCACGACGAAGGATGGGAAAGTTATTTATGATTTTTTTTGTAGACCTTATTTTTTTAATGAAACATCTCTTGAACGTGTTTATTTTTATGTTCCTCTTGTCGAGATGTTCAAAACTAGGTTTCGATGAACTTTAGTTTCATTGTAATTTGTGCTCCCTGATGTACTGAACGTGTGCTCCCTTCAGTACTGAACTTGTGCTCCCTACTGTATTGCATCTGTGCTTCCCTTTCTGTAGTGCACTTGTGCTTCCCTTTCTTTAGTGCACTCATGCACCCGCATGGTGCACTCTTTGCTCCCTACTGCACTGCGTTTGTGCTTCCCACTTAGTTGACAAGCGAATGACACATCAACTAAATCCTCAAGGAACAGTGAATCACACATCTACATAAGAATGGCCTAGCCCTCCTCATGGAAGCCTGATATGGACAGGGGGGCGTGCTCCAGCGTGCCAAACAACTGAGGAGAGGGATGATGTGTCATGGGCTAGGCAACCAAGCAGCGAGGAACCCCTCTTAATTAGATCTCAACTGGGGCGAACTCATGTAACCTAGCTCGGCCAAGTATATAAGGCGGGACATGGACTGTTCTAGGCAGGGGAGGAGAGAATCTGGGTAAACCCCAGATCTAGTTCTTTCACACCTACCACCATGTCCTTAACCTCCCGGCTGCAAGGCCAAAAGCTTGTAACCTAAGGCAACACCGCTTACCAGCGATCCTTCTGATCTTCGGCGAACACCAGAGCAATAGACACACTAGAGGCTAAATTAGGGTCTTACCTCCTCCTAGAGGGCCCAAACCTACGTAAATCCCCTCTTTTTAGCCTCACCATCTTGATCCCATGCGCTCTTGCCCCTCCGAACAAATCAACCGTCCCTCATGGCACTCTCGGCACGAAAACAGCGACAGTAGTGCACTTTGTGCTTCCCGCAAAATACATTCTATGCTCCCCACTACAGTGCACCAAGGCTCCCTCCGTATTGCACTTGTGCTCTCAAGTATATTGTGCTGGAATTTAGTCTATTTTGGGACAACCCAATAGCAATTTCAGAAATTCCTAATAAATCCTAGAGGCCCACTTGGCACATTCGTGCAAGGCAAGGGGTGCTACTAAACTTTAGTCCCACATTGCTAGTTTGATAGGAGTTGGACCTCCTTATAAGTGAGGTTGTTTCCCCACATGTATGAGCATGAGAACAAGAGGGACATTCACGTGCGCTCCTCCTCCGCCGCCCGCCTCGCCACGCCACGCCTCGCCATGACCGAGCCGATGTCTAAATTTTTGCCACGCACGACTGGTATACGAAAGGTCACACGGACGCTGAAAAGATTTTTGCGATAGTGGAGTTTGAATGCGAACGGTGCAGCCCTTCGGCCGCTGGCTGTTCGCTTCATCTCCATCTCTTCGTTTCACCTTCCATCGCTGCCCTCTCGCCTCTTTCTCCTGTGCCTATAAAAGGAAGGTCGCTCCTCTCCAGAGATGCACATCAGAACATCATCTTCCTCACGCCATCGTTCCTGAGCACTGAGCTACTGCTACGATCTTCCCCATCCCGGCTTGCAGTGTGCAATGCAAGTCGGGACAGTAGGCCTCCGAAACCCCACTGATTTGAGTCCTGTACGGGAGAAGGGTGATAAGGTTTTTGGGGAGCACTCCGCGCGACTACTGACTTCTTCATAACGGACGCCCCGGACTCCGACGACTACTTCCTCGACAACAACTTCTTCACCGACATTGACAACCTCTTCGACGACATAGCTGGCGTGGACACCGACCCCAAGACCAGTGCTTCTGTCGTTGTTCCGTATGTCTTCGTGTTCTCTCTGTTTAAGATCTTGCCTCAGTTTCTTGCTCTAGCCTTTCTTGTTCTAGCCTCTGTTCTACATATGTTCTCTTCTAGTTCATATGTGCACATGCCGTTTGCTTTCTCACTTTTAGATTACATGACTTGTTTCATCTCTACTATGATAGTCATGTTTTATCTACTATTTCCGTTAATAAAATCATATGGTAAATTGCTCGTATTTCCAACAATCCAAAAACCTTATTATAGGCAATTTACCCCGAGTGGTTTTGCTGCTTCCATGAGGCCTCCTATGTTTGAGGGTATCCACTATAAGAGGTGACGTGTGAGAGCCTTTCTTTGGTTTCAAACCATGAGCTGCTATGACGCCACTCTTGGCAAACCTGAAGGAGATTTTGATGCTCAACAGGAGCAAGCTTTTCTGAATATGGATACCCTATTTAAGGCTGCTCTCTTGAGTGTTCTTGATGAGAACATGGTTGATGCTTATGCGTCAATTGATAATGGAAAAGATATGTGGGATGCACTCAAGGCCAAGTTTGGGGTCTCATATGCCGGCACTTTGCTGTATATCATGGAACAATTCTATGACTACAGGATGACTGAAGAGCGCTCCGTGGTTGAGCAAGCTCACGAGATACAGTCATTTGGTAGAGAACTTGAGCACTTCAATTGTACGCTACCGGACAAGTTTGTTGCCGGAGGCATCGTCACTAAACTTCCTCCTTCGTGGAGGAACTTTGCTACCTTACTGAAGCATAAGAGGCAGGAGTTTTCCGTTCCGGATCTCATTGGTACTCTTGATGTGGAAGAAAAGGTGAGAGCAAAAGACACACGTACTCGAGGTATTGAGGGAGGATCTGGTTCCAATCTGGTACAGAAGAAAAACTTCCAGTCCCACAAGTTCAAGAACAAGGGCAAGTTTGATGGTAAAGCAAAGTTTGATGGGAAGAACAAGGTTGTACATCACACCAACTTCAAGAAGAAGAATGACAAGAATAAAGGTGTTTGTCATGTGTGCGGAGATCCTGATCATTGGGCTCCTAGTTGCCCTAATCGTTATGACAAGCGTCATCTTGGGAAAGGCGGAAAGATCGCTAATGTGGTCATTGGTGACATTGACATAAAGGATGTTGGGTATGGTATATTTCCCACTATTCTTTCAGTATGTCATTCCCCTGATTGGTTGATTGACACGGGTGCTAATGTGCATGTATGCGGTGATATTTCCATGTTTTCGTCTTATCAGACCGCAGGGACATCAACCGTGCTGATGGGAAATGGTTCAAGTGCCTCTGTTCACGGTGTTGGCACGGTCGATCTGAAGTTTACTTCGGGGAAGATCGTGCGGCTGAAGAATGTGCATTATGTCCCCTCCATCAATAAAAATCTTGTTAGCGGATCTTTTCTGTGTAGAGATGGCTACAAGCTTGTCTTTGAGTCGAATAAATTTGTAATATCCAAGTAGAACTTTTGTTGGTAAAGGCTATGAGTCAGGAGGCCTGTTTCGTTTATCCTTGTTAGATGTTTGCAATAAAGTTGTTAATCATGTTTGCAACAATAGTGAATCAAATGTGTGGCATTCATGTCTCTGTCATGTTAATTTTGGTTGCATGTCGCGACTAGCCAAATTGAACTTAATCCCTAGTTTCACCACTGTCAAGGGATCTAAGTGTCAAGTTTGTGTGCAAGCTAAGCAACCTTGTAAGTCTCACATGACTGCGGAAGCCAGAAATCTTGCACCACTAGAGCTCATACATTCAGATCTATGTGAAATGAATGGTGTTTTAACAAAAGGTGGAAAGAAATATTTCATGACGTTAATTGATGACTCTGTTGAAATCGATTGAGAGCCAAAGCGAACGAGAGACAAATGAATCAATTGTAGTCGTTTATTGATGGTTACAGATGCCTTATATATAAGGGGAACAGATGCTAACAAAGGATGCGTCGGTTCCTATGTCGGTTCCTAGAGATGACGTTCCAGGGAAAACTGCTACGACGGTTCCCACATCATGGGATTACAAGGATGGGAAAGTGGGGATTATCCACTAATTAATCTAGGTTAATTATTCTTAACACTCCCCCTAATCACCACTTTATTGGATAAGCATCCACCATCTTCGATTAAGTATCCTCCAAAAACCCTGTGGGAAAAAATATGAGGAGTAGTGTAGAATATGTTGGTAAAACTCCTTCAAACCCTGTTGGAAAATAAGGAGAAAATGATCCAACATATAATGATTATTGCCTTTGTTAACTCGATATGAAGAATATCCATAGAATTTAGAGGGCAATAAATATGTCGTGTATACTTTCCTAAAAACCCTGGTGGGAAAACAGAAAGTATGACATATGATCTCATGTTGATATTACCTCATTAAAAACCTTTATGAGAACCTGTATAGTAAACTCATGAAGGGAAAAAGAGTATAATATGATGCATTGAACAGGAACAATTTAGGAAGATACTCCCCCTGATTCTTGCAAATTCCATAAGCCGTCACATACCAATTCCATGAACATGTTTCTGGAATGTAAAAGTTGGTAGAGACTTGGTGAACAAATGAGTTACATGATTTGACTTGCAAGATATGCAATATAAAGATATTGCTTATTAGTAACCTGTTTGCATCCGGGCAACACAAGCAACATAATCTTCGAGATAATGGTTGGTGGATGTAGCCATGAGGTCTGTTTTGAAGACTCTTCATGAGAGGGCTACCACACCTAGTAGGAACACTAAGCTTGTCTATGATCTGACATAGTGGGGATCTGATCGATGTATCCAATGATATCGGTGTTCACATTTCTGTGAAACTGAAAAACCAGGACAAGATGTTTGATGCCTTGGAGATACCGAAAGATATTCTTGAGTACCAACCAATTGTGTTTGGTGGATCCAATGGCATTATGGAACGTTGAGCCCCAATATCTCATTTCCATCATCTCTTGGTCTAAATAGATCTTTCTCTACGTCTAGAGAATGAACTACCATCAGAGTTATGGATGGATAAGATTTGTCCACAATGAATTTCTCCAATATATTATGGATATAGACAACATAGTATACCATAATGTATGAATGAAGGTGCTCAAGTTATCGTAACGAGCGGTATTTTGGTTTACCCAAATCCTTCATTTTAAACTCCGTCATTTAGATGATTACATGTGTCGTCATAGCAGACATACAAACATGGATAATCATCATTGTAGGAGTAATCCTTGTGAATAAGGAACTCACTACGTCGGTTGTACGAAATGTACTGACGATAATAATAAGTCATATGACTTATTGATTTTACACAATGTATGTTGCATTTTGTACTTCGATTCAGAATTGAGACTTCATTGAGAACCATCTATGTCTGAATCTAGTGATCCACATGTATATGTAATCACTACATCTATCAACTGCACAGATAGATGATTTTGTATTGCCAATGATATAAGTTATCGGAAAGAGATTCCACCTCTGAAGAATAGTTGGGTATCTGCGTGAACCCTTGTGCTACAATACTTGCTCTATGTTTCACCACCTCATTGTTCTCAATTCTGTTTCCAGAAGAAAACTGGTGTAGGTATTGCTTATGAATACCTTCCCATTATTGAGCAATATTATTTCTACCTAGATTATACCCTTTGCTTGAGTTCAGTCCGAGTGTTCTTCACACTTTGCCATGGCCATGGTCTTTGGATCTGAATCACTTGAAAGGTTTTTTCAATCTAGTTGAGAAATGTATGTCGACAATTGTAGACTTCTGGTTATATGTTTTGTTGGAAATATGCCCTAGAGGCAATAATAAAGTGGTTATTATTATATTTCCTTGTTCATGATAATTGTCCATTGTTCATGCTATAATTGTGTTATCCGGAAATCGTAATACATGTGTGAATACATAGACCACAACATGTCCCTAGTGAGCCTCTAGTTGACTAGCTCGTTGATCAACAGATGGTTATCGTTATGTTCTCACCCTCACTGATGACTTAAGTAGATATGGGTATGTCTACTTGATGAAACACAAGTCTGAGACCTTTGAAAAGTTCAAGGAATTTCAGAGTGAGGTTGAGAATCAACGTGACAGGAAAATAAAGTTCTTACGATCAGATCGTGGAGGGGAATATTTGAGTCACGAATTTGGCACGCACTTAAGGAAATGTGGAATTGTTTCACAACTCACGCCGCCTGGAACACCTCAGCGTAATGGTGTGTCCGAACGTCGTAATCGCACTCTATTGGATATGGTGCTATCTATGATGTCTCTTACCGATCTACCGCTATCATTTTGGGGTTATGCTTTAGAGACTGCCGCATTCACTTTAAATAGGGCTCCGTCGAAATCCGTTGAGACGACACCGTATGAATTATGGTTTGGGAAGAAACCTAAGCTGTCATTTCTGAAAGTTTGGGGATGCGATGCTTATGTCAAGAAACTTCAACCTGAAAAGCTCGAACCCAAATCAGAAAAATGCGTCTTCATAGGATGCCCTAAAGAAACTATTGGGTATACCTTCTACCTTAGATCCGAAGGCAAGATCTTTGTTGCCAAGAATGGATCCTTTCTGGAGAAAGAGTTTCTCTCGAAAGAAGTAAGTGGGAGGAAAGTAGAACTTGATGAGGTACCCCCTCTTGAACCGGAGAGTAGCGCAGCTCAGGAAGATGTTTCTGTGGTGCCTGCACCGACTAGAGAGGAAGTTAATGATGATGATCATGAAACTTCGGATCAAGTTGCTACTGAACTTCGTAGGTCCACGAGGACACGTTCCGCACCAGAGTGGTACGGCAACCCTGTCTTGGAAGTCATGTTGTTAGACAACGGTGAACCTTCGAACTATGAGGAAGCAATGGCGGGCCCGGATTCCAACAAATGGCTTGAAGCCATGAAATCCGAGATAGGATCCATGTATGAAAACGAAGTATGGACTTTGACAGACTTGCCCGATGATCGGCAAGCCATAGAGAACAAATGGATCTTTAAGAAGAAGACAGACGCGGATGGTAATGTGACGATCTATAAGGCTCGACTTGTCGCTAAGGGTTATCGACAAGTTCAAGGGGTTGACTACGATGAGACCTTCTCACCCGTAGCGAAGCTGAAGTCTGTCCGAATCATGTTAGCAATTGCCGCATTCTATGATTATGAAATATGGCAAATGGACGTCAAAACGGCATTCCTTAACGGTTTCCTTAAGGAAGAGTTGTATATGATGCAGCCGGAAGGTTTTGTCGATCCTAATAATGCTGACAAGGTATGCAAGCTCCAGCGCTTAATCTATGGGCTGGTGCAAGCATCTCGGAGTTGGAACATTCGCTTTGATGAGATGATCAAAGCGTTTGGGTTTACACAGACTTATGGAGAAGCCTGTGTTTACAAGAAAGTGAGTGGGAGCTCTGTAGCATTTCGCATATTATATGTAGATGACATACTATTAATAGGAAATGATATAGAATTCTTGGAAAGCATAAAGGCCTACTTGAATAAGTGTTTTTCAATGAAGGACCTTGGAGAAGCTGCTTACATATTAGGCATCAAGATCTATAGAGATAGATCGAGACGCCTCATTGGTCTTTCGCAAAGCACATACCTTGACAAGATATTGAAGAAGTTCAATATGGATCAGTCCAAGAAGGGGTTCTTGCCTGTATTACAAGGTGTGAGATTGAGCACGGCTCATTGCCCGACCTCGGCAGAAGATAGAGAAAAGATGAGTGTCATCCCCTATGCCTCAGCCATAGGGTCTATTATGTATGCCATGCTGTGTACCAGACCTGATGTGAACCTCGCCGTAAGTTTGGTAGGAAGGTACCAAAGTAATCCCGGCGTGGAACACTGGACAGCGGTCAAGAACATCCTGAATTACCTGAAAAGGACTAAGGATATGTTTCTCATTTATGGAGGTGATGAAGAGCTCGTCGTAAAGGGTTACATCGATGCTAGCTTCGACACAGATCTGGATGACTCTAAGTCACAAACTGGATACGTGTATATTTTGAATGGTGGGGCAGTCAGCTGGTGCAGTTGCAAGCAAAGCGTCGTGGTGGGATCTACATGTGAAGCGGAATACATAGCAGCCTCGGAGGCAGCACAGGAAACAGTCTGGATGAAGGAGTTCATCACCGACCTAGGATTTATTCCCAATGCGTCGGGCCCAATGACTCTCTTCTGTGACAACACTGGAGCTATTGCCCTTGCCAAGGAGCCCAGGTTTCACAAGAAGACCAGGCATATCAAGCGTCGCTTCAACTCCATTCGTGAACATGTTCAAGATGGAGACATAGATATTTGTAAAGTGCATACGGATCTAAATGTCGCAGATCCGTTGACTAAACCTCTTCCACGAGCAAAACATGATCAACACCAGAACTCTATGGGTGTTCGATTCATCACAATGTAACTAGATTATTAACTCTAGTGCAAGTGGGAGACTGTTGGAAATATGCCCTAGAGGCAATAATAAAGTGGTTATTATTATATTTCCTTGTTCATGATAATTGTCTATTGTTCATGCTATAATTGTGTTATCCGGAAATCGTAATACATGTGTGAATACATAGACCACAACATGTCCCTAGTGAGCCTCTAGTTGACTAGCTCGTTGATCAACAGATGGTTACGGTTTCCTGACCATGGACATTGGATGTCATTGATAACGGGATCACATCATTAGGAGAATGATGTGATGGACTAGACCCAATCCTAAGCATAGCACTAGATCGTGTAGTTCGTCTGCTAAAGCTTTTATAATGTCAAGTATCATTTCCTTAGACCATGAGATTGTGCAACTCCCGGATACCGTAGGAATGCTTTGGGTGTATCAAACATCACAACGTAACTGGGTGACCATAAAGGTGCACTACAGGTATCTCCGAAAGTGTCTGTTGGGTTGGCACGAATCGAGACTGGGATTTGTCACTCCGTATGACGCAGAGGTATCTCTGGGCCCACTCGGTAATGCATCATCATAATGAGCTCAATGTGACTAAAGAGTTAGCCACGGGATCATGCGTTACGGAACAAGTAAAGAGACTTGCCGGTAACGAGATTGAACAAGGTATAGGGATACCGACGATCGAATCTCGAGCAAGTATCATACCGGTAGACAAAGGGAATTGTATACAGGATTGATTGAATCCTCGACATCGTGGTTCATCCGATGAGATCATCGTGAAACATGTGGGAGCCAACATGGGTATCCAGATCCCGCTGTCGGTTATTGGCCGGAGAGATGTCTCGGTCATGTCTGCATGGTTCCCGAACCCGTAGGGTCTACACACTTAAGGTTCGGTGACGCTAGGGTTGTTATGGGAAATAGTATGTGAATACCGAATGTTGTTCGGAGTCCCGGATGAGATCCCGGACGTCACGAGGAGTTCCAGAATGGTCCGGAGGTGAAGAATTATATATGGGAAGTCCAGTTTCAGTCACCGGAATGGTTTCGGGGGTTATCGGTATTGTACCGGGACCACCGGAAGGTGTCCGGGGGTCCACCGGGTGGGGCCACCTGCCCCGGTGGGCCAAGTGGGCTGAGCAAGGGAGGGAACCAGCCCCTGGTGGGCTGGTGCGCCCCCCCAAGGGGCCCAAGGTGCCTAGGGTTGGAAACCCTAGGGGGTGGGGGCGCCTCCCACCTGGCTTGGGGGGTAAGTTTCCCCCCCCCCCCCTGGCCGCCGCCACTCCCCTTAGATGGGATCTAAGGGGGCCGGCCCCCTCTCCCCTTCTCCCTATAAATAGAGGGGGGAGGGAGGGCAGCAGCACCTGATCCCTGGCGCAGCCCTTCCCCGTCTCCAACACCTCCTCCTCCTCCGTTGAGCTTGGCGAAGCCCTGCCGGAGAACTGCAAGTTCCACCACCACGCCGTCGTGCTGCTGGAGCTGTCTTCCTCAACCTCTCCCTCCTCCTTGCTGGATCAAGGCACGGGAGACGTCACCAGGCTGCACGTGTGTTGAACGCGGAGGCACTGTTGTTCGGTGCTTAGATCGGAATCGACCACGATCTGAATCGCTACGTGTACGACTCCTCCAACCGCTTTCTTGCAACGCTTCCGCATCGCGATCTTCAAGGGTATGAAGATGCACTCCTCTCTCTCTCTCGTTGTTAGTCTCTCCATAGATTGATCTTGGTGATGCGTAGGAATTTTTTTTGATTTACTACTACGTTCCCCAACATGTTTCTCCAGAATCTATATACCAATATATAGTTGATGAATATATCGTTACCCATCGTGACTGCTTGCGATTTCTCAATGCGATTGAGTCGGGTATTCCGATGTCCCGGTCATTGTGTGCACTATGACCTGGGTTGGTGCAGGTTTCCCGTCTACTGGGTGTATACTACCCATTAGGTGTCTGTCAATGTGAAGTTGACTTGCATTTACTGATTCACAGGCCTTGATATCCTTGCTTGCGAGAAGCTGAATCCTGATGTATTTCTGCCATACATCTCCCCCTGTTGCTTCGAACGGGGAGTGGAGTGGATTTTTGCTGGTACCTCCACTCTTTCAGGCGTACTTTTGCAGGATTGTAGGATTGTGTGACACCTTTACAGTCAGTAAATGAATCTGGCAGGTTATTTGCAATGTGTTGTAAATCTTCTGAACGCATGGTTCAGATCTTTGAGTACGTGGATTTGAGGCAGAAATGTGTTGAACATTCCACTAATTTCCTGGCATTCTTTATGGCTTGACATGTCCCCTAATGCCTGGAAATGTTCCTCATTGAATCAGCATACTGGCCTTGAATAACTCCCCATGCGAGGGGCTTGAGCTATTGAAGGAAATACAGTTATTCCTCACATAGATCCCAACTATTTGTTGAGGGGCCAATGATGTATGCCGGGTGGTGATATCGGTATGCAACAGAATTACCGCAGATAGGAAATACTTGGTTGATATCCACATATCAAAGATAGAGGGGAATAATATTATCCAGTTCTGTCATGAGCGTGTAAAACTGCATGACTCCAACGTAAAGTTGGTAAGTTGCAATTCCAAAGTAAAGATAATGCAATGAGCTTAAATCTTTGGATATGATTCTACCAAACCATTTTGAGTCTAGACATTAGGACAAATTGCTAAACTTCAATCCAAAGGCCATAGAGAAGGCCCTCAAGGAGAATTCTGCAATGTTATCCATTTGATTTGCTTGAAATCGATGTCAGGATAATGAGCCAATGGTTTCGTGTGAATAAAGCACACACTTAAGACCATCACGTAGATATGTCTTTTAGAACCATGGAATACCTGAATAGTCTACTCAATGGCTGGGAAGAGCCACTTACCTCGTCTTGATGCATTCAAGGAGTCTGAGTGGTTCAGCGTAGACTTTAAGGTGTGCGAACCTTAAAATTAGCTTCCCTGTGTCACTTGTAGTGCACATAAAATCCAAATGCTATTAGAATTTAGCATCATAATAATCATAAACTATTGGAATTGCAGATAGTTTCGGTTTCAACCCAATGTCTCGATGACCAAGGCGAGTATGCCAAGTTTGTCATGTACAAGACACTCTGGAAAACTATCTCGTACATAACATGTGCTACGGGTTGTGTCGTATGTGTAGTACAATCCAGATGATACACAGAGAATGTGCTTTCCATATCCGTTGCATATGGTAAAGAGAAGTTATTTCTCTTTGTTGTCATCATAAGTTTCGCTATGGAAACTATTTTGACGGATACCTTCATAATTTAGTAGGGTACGAGTTAAACCTGGGAAACAATAAAACATCCCGACGTTACTCGAGTACCCACAGGGATAGTAAATATGACTCGAGTTGAGCCAACAAATACCTCATTGCGTCTAGCGATTTAAATATCTCCTTTCTCTCAATGAGAGTGGAAACATTGGACTTCCCTGAGTATAAAGTTTGTGGTGCATATGTCCACAAGGCACATATCATTTTTCATCGGATTGACTCCCGTAGAAATCTATATATAGACATGAAGATTCTCAATATGAAAATCACTGTCAGATATATAGAATACATACAAATGTATTTGTATCAAAGTGCTAATACAGTATATTGTGATATACAATATATGATGACAACAATAATCATGTTCTTATTAGAACATCATAAATGGACATAAATAAATAGATCACTAAGGAGACTAACGGACTAAATGTATAGTCTCCAAACATGTCGGTTGATGCATATTCAACCATCATGCTCTCCATGCTCATAGGGTCTCGTGACAGCTTGATGGTGTCAGGTTGAGGGTTTGAAGTGAGCTTCAAACCTTTACCCTTGAGGTCCTTTGCGTCCCGGTGGCGTGGCTTGGATTGCACGCGCTATCCCATGGGATGCAAGACTGATCTTGATGTCCATGACCCGCTTAAGTAAGTTGTGGCCATTGAGGGCAAGAGCCTCAAATTGTTAGCCATCGATTACTTATAGGGGCAAGCCAGAGATAATTAATTTACAAGAAGTAAATTAAAAACCATCATGGTTTTGTAATAAGAATGCAAAAATTTGACTCAAGTGTATAACTTGAAAATACTCAACCTCAATTGTGGGAACATAACACATTGAAGATCATACAGATCTCACAGTAATAGAGATAGTCTGCACATGGGCAGTAGATCCAACTCATTACCTTGTGTTTTCCTAATATAATGAGGGAGATGTTATTGTCAAAAATTTACAAGTTTGTTGTGCGGGAGAAATCAATCTCGACTGCTGTGACATGTTCATAAAGAATGGCAATGTGGTAAACACATAGAACATATCATCTCCGGTGAAAAACCGGTAATTTATTTATATTACAGATTGTGTAATATAAATACATCTTAATGTTGCAAAATTAATAGATTTCAAGAAGGTGGCTCGAAATCATTAGTGTGAATCTCAAATTGCTAAGGATGACACCTTGAATTTTGCATATGTATTTGCAAGAAATTGAAAATCTTAATTGCAAATAGACGTATTATTCTCGACATGTGTTTAACATGGAAATAGATACATCATAGAAATATTCCGGAATACTGCATACTCAACAGAGAAACAGTACTATAAAGGTACTTAATATACTTTGCAAGAAATTTAAAATCTCAATTGCAAATAGACGTAATTAATCTCGACACGTGGCAAACGTGGAAATATATTACATCAATTTAGGATCTGGAATACATCGGTACTCAACAGAAAACAGTACTAAAATAGTTGTACTGAATTTAACAATCTAAACAGGAATAAAACTACTGCTTGAACTAGTGTTATTTGCTCACATACTGAACTAGTACTAATGCATCGATCAAGCAAATAGCAAATAAAGAAATCTTGTTGATGCCTACTGTCGGCAGCACATGGGCTCCAGGCCACGTAGGGCAGTCCGGCGCTGGTCAAAGGAGTGGATAAAGAGGGCCAACCGAAGGAAAAAAAAATCCCAGCGATTCCTCCCCAAACTCCCGATAGCACCGAGACGGACATGGGTCAATAGCTCCTATGCGACATCTTTCATGGGAATTGGATGGAGTGAGACGTTGTTCGATAGAATGGCTTGGGGGCGACACTTTTGAGCGAGTAAATAGCCCACACACGACATGGCCCTTAAGCTGAACTGATGCCCTCATTAGCTGTTATGGGCTGGACCCACAACTTATCCACGTAAGCGCGGGACCCACCACTTGTCCAGTAAGCGCGGGACCCACCTCTTCGCAGCTAGAAGAGATTCCGCCCGTGCCCATCTGCCCGCCGCCGCCCATTGCTTTTCCCCTTTCCCCATTCTTCCTCTTCTCCGGCGACCTATTGTAGATGTCCACCTCCTCCGCCACGCAATCAAAATGGCGTCAGTATGGTCCAGTGCCGCTCACAAGGTGCCCTGACTGCCCACGCCTAGAGCCTCTGAAACGGTGGGTGAGTAGGACTGATGAGAATGGAAATCTTGGGCGGGAATTTGTGAAGTGCTTGAGCAAAACAATGGCAGGAAGGGATGGCAAGGTTAGATCTCAGTTCTTAGCCCGTTCTTTCGCTGTCATTTGCTCTGATTTCTCCATACCCATTTTTTTCCCCTCGAATTTTGAATCTAGAGTTCATGTTGTTGTTTTCAGATCCTGAAGAAATGCACACATTTCGAGTGGATGGATGATTATGTTGAGAGGATTCAGTTCGAGGGCTACATTGATTCGAGCGGGGCCGCAACCTGGGAGCTCAATTTGGGCGGGGTGCCGCAGATGGAGAATTTGGGGAGCTCGGATAGAGGGGCGGGCAGAGTCGTGCCGATGGCGAGGTATGCGCGCAATGCTGAACCGCACTTGGAGTCTGAACTGACCGAGGAACTGAAGAAGATCAAGAAAAATCAAATGGAGATGATCGATTTGCAGAAGCAAGCAAATATCATGGCAGGGGGGTTTTATTGTTGTGTCATTGCTCTGTTTATGTTTTACTTGCTATTCATCCGTCATTAGAGTGCGCATTTAGGTTTGTCCGGGCATAGGATGTGATATGTGCGCCATGCCAAGTTCTTGTAACTGAATCGAAGCAGAAATTTTCAGTGTTCATGCTCTGTTCTTGTTCTTCAGTTAACAGAGTGCACACCCCCCAAATTCAGAAAAACAAACCCGTGCCGAATAGATGTTGGGCCGTGAGAAAATAACCAGGCCCAAATTGAGACAAGCCCACCCGCGTAGGGGCACCAGCCCAGTTTTATAGCACCCATGTTTAAAAAAAATGCTTCGACTAAAACCTCAAAATAGAATGTTGCTTCGGCAAATAAACCTTTAACAAACATATACTTCTTTACTTGTTTTTTCCCATGAATGGCCACTGTATGTATTGTACTTTTTTGTTTTTCTTTACATATTTGTTGCTTGTCCACTATTGTTTTGTGATTCTTTTTATGCATGTCTATGGTTCCATGAAACCCAAATTTGATGGGGATATGTGAAAGCCTCAGAAATCATTTTTGGAAATGATCAAGTTAAAATTCACTTCAAATAGGTCCAAGAAAATGTTCATGTTTTGCTCTAAAAATATTGGTCAGAGGTAAAATTCAAAACAATATTTTTAGGAGCACAGAAATATTTCTTTTGGGCATTTCAGTTAATCCAATAATTATTTGCATGAACTAAATTAGTTTCATGTCCATGGTTGCACAAAAATTTGCACCCTACACCTGATAGCTAGGGTGACCCTATTAGCCAGGGCCTAGATACATGCATGCACACATGAAGCACACCAAGATATGATTTTGTTTTTTCAAAAAAAATTGGGTACCCGTACACTTGCATGTCCATAGTGCAATCTACCCCTTTTATTAGTAACACATAGATCAACTAGATAGAACATCAAGCACGATATATATCAACTGACCAATATCAACAAGATAGAAAAAAAACAGATAGAACACATCACAATATAGTAGCATAAGTAGTAGCATTGCATGAGCTAGATAGTACCACATTACAACTAAGATAGATAAATGGGTCCCAAGCACGACATACATAGTATCATTACAACTTATATAGATAGTTCATAGTTCAACCCAACACGACAATAATAAAAAGATAAGATAAAACACCACCGGCTTGCTTGCTTGCTCCAAGGCCAACTCCTCCATGGCCAACTCCTCTCCTCCAAGGCCAACTCCTTCACTCGTCGTCGTCGGTGGGGTATGGGAGGGTGTGCATGCGCTCATCGGCGGGGAAGGCGTTGTTGAAGTCGGTGAAGATGTTGTACATGGTGAATGCAATAAACTCGCATCCACACCAAAAAACACGGCCGAGGAGGTAGTGGGCATCGAAGGGGTTGGTGAACGTCACGATGAGCCCAACAGGAAAGCCCCTCGGGAGGTGGAGGTGGCGGTAGCCAGCGGAGAGGAAGAACTCGGTCAGCCCCCTTGCCCCCCTCCACCTCGAGATCGCCCACACCCGTAGGGTGTTCTCCACCCGGACTCCGGCGGGGTAGAGCCTCTCGGGGAAGGTGGGCGGCACACGGTAGGTAGCCCCGGTGTACTGCATCTTGCTTGCTTGGCTTGCTTCGAGTGGATCTTGGGATGGCTCAGACGGCTTGTGGTGAAGATGGGAGATGAAGGAGAGTGAGAGGAAGATGTAGGCTTGGGTGTGCTTAAATAGCCGAGGTGCACCGTTTCAACATTTTGTTTTCCTCTCCCTCGTAATGGCATGGGAAACGGGCAAGTGTGGCTGCGCACCCGAGCCAACCCGTGTGTACACGCGCATGCATTGTGGTAGTAATGCCAACGGCCCCCGCGTAGCACTCTAGCAATTAAAACGCGTCGAGAGATGAGCTCCATGCCATGCATGTAGCGGCTAGCGATGGTCGGGCATCTAGACCCATGTAGGATGCGTAATAGCCATAATGTGACGAGGGTGTTGGCGAGCGTGCTCCCGCTCGATGCCATGCATGCAACGTCGAATGCTGCGAGGGCTGCGCGCGTGCATGCTTTTCAGGCCTGGTCAAATGCAGCGTGCTGTTGTCCATCGGTTCAACGGGTGGGCCGCTTTAATGAAGCCCAACAACACATGGCAGGCCTGCTCAGCTCAGTCTTTGTCTCAAAAAAAACCTAAAAATATGGGCTAAAACGACCAGCCAATCAGAGCGCAGCCCGCGGATCGCTGACGTAGCCCTAGTGCCTGATCCAGAGCGTCCATTCACAGCGATCCAATGGCCCAGAGGAGTGCGGGGTTTTGATGGGGTTTTGTGGGGTTTTGAGAGGTTTTCAATGGTTAGGGTTGAGCATAACTAATTCAAAAAAATCAAAAATATATAAAACTTGTGCGATCATCGTTCTATGTGACTAAGTATCTAGGGAAAAAAAGAAACTTGGACTACGGATATTTTCTTGAAAAAACCTTCACAAAAGATGGCTATCAAGAACGAGGTTGTAGGGTTTTGAAGAGAAGTGAGCTAGGGTTTAGTGTTAAACATGTCATACTTGATCGAAACGATCCAATATCAGGAAGGACTCTTATATACACACACTAGATGTCAAGTTTCCTTTTTTGGCTCATTTAGAGAAGGTCGAAAAAAAACTTGCTTACAAATGGGTATGTTTTCCCTAGCTTTGGAGGGGTTTTGGAGCTCATGTGGAGCACATTTTTCATGTCCAGAGTTTCACATAATAAAAGTGCTCCGATTAATCAACTAACATGCATAATAGTCCAGAAATCATTGAAACACCAATACCACAGACCAAATAACTTCAAATTTGAATTTTGGCTCAAATTTGAATTTTGGCTCAAACTTGAATATTATTACACAAATACACATCATATCAAAGTAAAAATACCATTACACAAATTCAGGCAAGGTTTTATTACTACAGCATAGTAGCAATACACAAGTTTTCACTTCTGCTTCTTCCTACCACTCAATTTCTTCTTCTTCTTTTTACCAATGCTTGTTTTTGATTGTACAACACCCAGTTCACTCAAGGTCTTGATTTTCTTCACTGGCCAGCCTGGAACAGCAGTTGGCACCACATCAGCTGGAATATCTTGAGTTGGCAACACAACTTCCAATATAGGCTCAGTTGGCACCAGATCAGCTGGAATATCTTCAGTTGGCAACTCAACTTCCAACATAGGCTCAGCTTGCACAACATCAGCTGGAATATCTTCAGAGGTACCCATATCTTCAGTTGGCACCAGAACATCAAAATGTTGCTCATCTTGCAGCAGCACATCCAAGTCCTGCTCATTTTGCACCACACCATCCAAGTCTGGTTGAATGTGTATTGTTTCACCAAAACTTCTCTTTCTTCTACAGCCATTGCCTCTTGCCTTTTTCTTTGGCCAGCACTCTTCAACAACAAGGGGCTCACCTGCACGCTTCCTCCAAAAAAGATAAAGCATGTCAACTGGTTAGTAATTGAAAAATGCAACAAAATAGTAAACAATGCAAACATATGCCCACATACTTTGGCCTTTCAGGAGTGTAACAACATTTGGGAGATCCAACTCGGTGCCCAAGTTCCTGGCACAACTTGCATCTATTTTTGTTACCTTTTTGGGACCTTTTTGGCTTTCCATCCTCCTTTCCCTTGCCCTTTTTACTACTCCCACCTTTCTCAAACCATGCCTTGAATCTACTCTCTTTAGGCCTGCCAGCCTTTCTTTTTGTTAGGGGAGGACACATGGAAAATTCAATTTCCACTTCAGGCCACTGAGACTGATCTGTAAGTGCTGGAATTGGAGTTGCATATGCAGCCTTGAATCTTGCTACTGAGTAATATTCGTGCAAATATGGGTGCTTGTTTATCTTAGGTCGGGAGGCCAAGAAAAGTATGGCATGATCACATGGTTTCCTAGTGTGTTGCCACTCCAAGCAAGTGCAATCATGCATTTCAGCGTTAACAACATGCCTTCTACCAGTTTTGGTATCTCTAACTTCAGCACCCCACACAGAAGATTTTTCAACAGATAAATGTGTAAGATTTCTGCTCCTGTTGACCACCTGTTGTACCACTGCAGGAAGCTTATCCCCTTGTAGACAATCACCAATCCTTCTTCTCAATTCCCACAAGCGCATGATCATGATCCTGATTTGGTCAACCATGTCATGCACAGGCAAGTTTTTTAACAGCTTCACCTTGTTGTTAAAACTTTCTGCCAAGTTGTTGTTGATATGATCACACTTGATGGCAGTGTTAAATCCTGACCTATACCATAATAGAGAATGGTAGGTGTTCACCCATGGACCAAACTCAGGGCATGCTGTCATTATCTTACCAAGATGATATGAATGTGTCTGTTTAGTGTAAGATCTTGTTGCTGGCCACATGCGACCAAATTCTTCACCTCTGAATTTTTTGATCAAATTCATCCACATATGGCCGAAGCACTCCCTCTGCTCACAATGGGGGAAAACATTCTTCACTGCGTTTTCTAGCCCTTTGCATGCATCTGTGTGGACTGCCAAAGGTGACACTGGTCCTATGCATCTTTTCAACTACATCATGAACCATGTCCACGAGACCTCTGTCTCTGACTGAAATAAGCCAATAGCAACAGGGAACATCCAGTTGTGTCCATCCAAAGCGTTGCAAGCTGCCAATTGACCATTCCACTTGCCAGTCAAAAATGATGAGTCTATGCTCAAATATGGACGACACCCTGCCTTGAAGCCATCAATGCAAGGCTTTAAAGCCATAAAAAACTTAGAGAAAAGGACTCTTCCATCCTCTGTTACCTCAGTATCTATCTCCACAACACTGCCAGGTGACCTCTTCTCCACCTCTGCTTTGAAATTATAAAGCATCCTAAAAGTATTTGCCCAGTCACCATATAATTGTTCCATTGCCCTTTGTTTTGCCTTCCACACCGTGTTATACTTCACCTTAATGGGGTATTGCTTTTCCAAGTCTACTTTAAGTTTCTTTGCAGTAGTGTTTGGTTTCTTGGCTAAAATAGGAGTGATCTTTTCTGCAATCCAAAGCTATGATGTCATGGTTGATACTCTCTGTGAACTTGTAATACAAGTATGTTGGTGTGGGATTTGATTCACTCTAATGGTACTTCCATCAGGTTGGCGTCTAGCAGATATGTACCACTTGCAAGGCTTGACACTTCCATCAAAACCTCTACATCTTGCATAAAACTTCTTTCTATCAGTCCACTTAGTCTTGGCATCAAACTCATGTTTGACTGCATAAGTCTTGAAACACATCCTAAACTCATCCATGTTTGGGAACAACTTCCCCACTGCAATAAAAGGGTTTTCCTTGTCATACACATTTACCAACTCATCATCATGTGCATCATCTGCAGCATCTTCCATCAGCTGTCCATCCACATCTTCAGTTCTATCTCTGTTAGCATCAGTATTAGTAGGCATACTAGATTCACCATCCTTCTCCTCCTTATCTTCATCAGCTACTGGAATGCCAAAAAATTTGGCCATCTCAGTGTCATCCATTGGTGCAATGACTAAATCAGTTGGGTCATTTAATTCTACTGAATTCCAATCAACAGAAACAACCCTTGCAACACCATCAGAGCCCTCTTCTGCATCGCCCCCATCAGGTACTACTGTCACTTCACCTGTACAAATGGGCATTATCTGCCTCTCTGAAGCCCAATCATCATCTACCATCTGTGAAGCTAACTTTGAGGGCACATATCTAACCTTAGAATCTGATTTCAGATCAACAAGCTCTGCATGAAACATAGTCTGTTTGGTTGTCCAGCCATCTTGTCGATTGATTTCATCAACCATCTCTTCACCATCCTCAATTCTCACATACTCTCCTTTCCAATTATCAAACCGTAAAAATGCTACCTCTTGCTCTGGACCCCAAATAATGCTTTCCCCAATTTTTCCACCACATTCTTCACGGCCTTCTCTTCCATGCTCTGTAGTTCTTGTGGATCAATCTCTGCAAAATCAATCTCCCACTTCACAATTGTATCTCTCTCTATGTCCCGCATGCTACCATCACCTAGCTTCGCCTTAGAAGGAAAGAATTCCATAGTGAATTCAAATGTCCGAGCACCATCCCCCCTGTTTGTCAATGGCGGGGCAGTGTGAGGTGAGCTAGCGGAAGCAGACGAGGCACAAATCTCTGGCAGCTCCATCGCAGTCAGCCCCCCTCCCACCCACCCAAATCTGGATCAAATCGACCAAAACCAGAGGGAAAACAGAGGCGATGCGATGAGATCTAGCTCGACATGGAGGGGAAGGGGGAGGGGGGGCGAACGGGACAGGGTTCCGGATTCACTCACCACAGCCGCCGTCGTCGCCGAGAACGAAAGCTCCGCCGCGCTGCTATCACCGAGAACAAAATCTCCGCCGCCGTCGCCGGCTCGAAGAGGGTGGTGGGATTCAGACAGGGGTACACGTTCAGACAGGGACAGGGACACGTTTCACCTGATGCACTGCCAAGTGGGGCCGTAACTAGATGCACTGCCAAGTGGGACCCACATGTCTTAAACATAACCTCACTCCCGTTGACGACCAATTTAATCGCCCGAGTGGGCCTTGGCTATTTGGGCTTCAGAAACGTAGCACCAGAGATATTTTTGTCAACTACGTCGCACTCCTTCTATTGCACCTCAAAGATGTCGCACAGGAGCTATTGACCCGGCGGACATCGCCATGGCCGCATCACAGGCAACGGGAGGAGCTCCCACCGCGCCTGTCCTCGTCGGAGGATCCTCCGGGTAGTGGAGTGCCCGGCGCGACGCTGTTGGAGACGCCATTCGCGAGCCCAAGCGCGGCCAGGCTCCACGCGCCGGCACGACGGCCTCGGCCGCGGCCGCTTGAAGGCGAAGCCGACGGCAGGCTGGAGAGGGTGGTCGGCGTCAGGGACGTTAGGCGCGGCTCTTCGGCGTCGATAACCCCGTGGTTGGAGGAGCCAGAGGCCAGCGCGTCGCGGATGGCAACCTCGACCACCGCGGGGGTCGGAGATGGCAGCGGCGGTGGCGCAACTTCCTCCACGACCGGCTCGGTCCTGACGTCGAAGTTGTACTGATGCAGGGGCATACGACCCAGCCATGTACCGAGCACCAAAACGGCGGCGGTGGTGCGGCCAGCGCCGGGTCATCCTCGAGCCTTGGTGCTGCCGGACCGGCGAGAAGCCAGGCGGGCACATCGGGCTGCAGAGGCGCAGATGGCTGCACAGGCTGGTTCAACGGCCCCGCGCCGTTCCGGTGGTGGCGACGAAGATCCTGGTGGCGCTGGTTTCGACCTCCACGCCGGAAATAGCGAAGGTCGCGCACACGACGGTGGAAGCGGCGACGTCCGCCCACACCGTGGCGACGGTGGCATGCGATGAAGCGGCGGCGATGGCCGGAGCCGCCCACACCTTTTGCCTGTTCTTCCGCTTCTTCTCGTCAGAATCGCTCTGGCGAGCAGTGCTGATAACGTGTTGAAATCAATTGAGAGCCAAAGCCAACGAGAGACAAATTAATCAATTGTAGTCATTTATTGATGGTTATAGATGCCTTATATACAGGGGGAACAGACGCTAACAAAGGATGCGTCGGTTCCTATGTCGGTTCCTGGAGGCGACGCTCCAGGGAAAACTGCTACGACGGTTCCCACATCGTGGGATTACAAGGATGGGAAAGTGGGGATTATCCACTAATTAATCTAGGTTAATTATTCTTAACAGACTTCACTAGATACTTTCATGCGTATCTTCTGAAATCTAAGGATGAGGCTTTGAAAATTTTCAAGATCTATAAAGCTGAAGTGGAAAACCAACTTGATCATAAAATCAAGAGGCTTAGGTCCGACCGTGGTGAAGAGTATTTTTTCAATGAATTTGATGCTTTTTGTGCGGAACATGGTATAATTCATGAGAGGACGCCTCCCTATTCAGCTCAGTCAAATGGGGTAGCCGAAAGAAAGAACCGTACTCTAACTGATTTGGTTAACGCCATGTTAGACACATCGGGTCTCTCCAAGGCATGGTGGGGGGAGGCGATATTGACTGCATGTCATGTCCTAAACCGTGTTCCCACGAAGAACAAAGAGATAACTCCATTCGAGGAATGGGAGAAGAAAAGGTTAAAACTCTCTTATCTACGAACCTGGGGTTGTTTGGCGAAAGTCAATGTGCCAATTCCAAATAAGCGCAAACTTGGACCAAAAACTGTGGATTGTGTTTTCCTGGGATATGCTTTTCATAGCATTGGTTATAGATTCTTACTTGTAAAATCTGAGGTATCTGACATGCATGTCGGTACAATCATGGAGTCTAATGATGTGACTTTCTTTGAAGATATCTTTCCCATGAAGGATATGGCTACCTCATCAAATCAAGAGATGCCTAGTTCATCGAATCAGGAATTAGTTACAATTACTGAACCTACCATTTCGATGGAACACTTTGAAAATCTTGTGGAGGAGAACAATGAAGTTCCTACTAGGAGCAATAGACAAAGGACTGCAAAGTCCTTTGGTGATGATTTTCTTGTGTATCTATTTTAGAGGCCTATGCATCTGAGGATGCTGACTACTGGAAGGAAGCGGTCCATAGTGAGATGGATTCCATCTTGGCAAATGAAACTTGGGAGATAACTGATCGTCCTTATGGGTGCAAACCTATAGGGTGCAAATGGGTATTCAAGAAGAAGCTTAGGCCTGATGGTACTATCGAGAAGTACAAGGCACGGCTCGTGACTAAGGGTTATACCCAAAAGGAAGGTGAAGAATTCTTTGATACTTACTCACCTGTGGCTCGATTGACCACTATTCGAGTACTACTTTCACTAGCTGCCTTACATGGTCTTCTCGTTCCTCAAATGGATGTTAAGACTACTTTCCTAAATGGAGAGTTGGACGAGGAAATTTATATGGAACAACCAGATGAGTTTGTAGTAGATGGTCAGGAAGGAAAAGTGTGCAAGTTGCTGAAGTCTTTGTATGGACTCAAGCAAGCACCCAAACAGTGGCATGAGAAGTTTGAAAGAACTTTAACAACTGCAGGCTTTGTTGTAAACGAAGCTGATAAATGTGTGTACTATCGCCATGGTGGGGGCGAGGGAGTTATCCTTTGCTTGTATGTTGATGACATACTGATTTTTGGAACAAATCTGAATGTTATTAAGGAGGTCAAGGATTTCCTGTCTCGTTGTTTTGAGATGAAGGATTTAGGAGTGGCTGATGTTATTCTGAACATCAAGCTGTTGAGAGATAATGATGGTGGGATTACATTGCTTCAATCTCACTATGTGGAAAAGATCTTGAGTTGCTTTGGCTATAGTGACTGCAAGCCCTCTCCAACACCATACGATGCTAGTGTGCTGCTTATAAAGAATCAAAGAATTGCTAGAGATCAATTGAAATATTCTCAGATTATTGGCTCGCTTATGTATTTAGCCAGTGCTACAAGACCTAAAAATCCCTTTTGCTGTTAGCAAACTGAGCTAGTTTGTCTCAAAACCAGGAGATGTGCATTGGAAAGCTCTAGAGAGAGTTATGCGTTACTTGAAAGGCACTGCAAGTTATGGAATTCACTACACTGGGTACCCAAAGGTACTGGAAGGGTATAGTGACTCAAACTGGATCTCAAATGCTGATGAGATAAAGGCCACGAGCGGATATGTATTCACTCATGGAGGTGGCGCTGTTTCTTGAAGTCTTGCAAGCAGACCATCTTAATGAGGACAACAATGGAAGCAGAACTCACAACACTAGATACAGCCACGGTCGAAGCAGATTGGCTTCGTCGGCTCTTGAATGACTTGCCGGTAGTTGAGAAACCTGTACCGCGTATCCTTATGAACTGCGACAACCAAACTATGATCGCAAAAGTGAGAAGCTCAAAGGATAACATGAAGTCATCAAGACATGTTCAGAGAAGGTTAAAGTCTGTCAGGAAAATGAGAAACTCTGGAGTTATTGCATTGGATTATATGCAAACGTCTAAAATTCTTGCAGATCCTTTTACTAAGGGTCTATCACGTAATGTGATAGATAATGCATCGAAGGAGATGGGTATGAGACCCACAATTTGAGTTGTTCACAGCGGTAACCTAGTCTATGTGATCGGAGATCCCGTGAATTAGATGTGGAAGACAAGCTATTGGTCAACTGAGAGGAGAGTATCCTTACTATTAACAATACCACTCCATGAAGATGCAATACTCTCCTAATCTGCATGGCAGGTTGATGTATATCTTAATGTGTTCTAAGTGGCTCATTTAAGCAGAGATGTTGTCCTGCAGAACATCATTTGAAGAACACACCTATATCAGTCTGATTGTTAAACGTCGCAATCTATGAGAGTAGGGTGCTCTCGAGTAAACTCATGAAAGGTCTCGGAGTATGACGCATAAGCTTCAACCGCGGGGAAGACCCACAGTAGCCTAGTATCGGTCAAGGCTTTGTGTGAAGCTAGATTCGCAGAAAACTTGCAGTTCAAGGCCTAGTCCACTGTTCAAGTTGCTTACTAGTGTAGCATAGAGTTCTAGGTGGAAGTTCAACTTAACAGTCTCCACTGCAGTGCCAGTATATAAAACAGTGTTTTGGAACCAAAGGCAAATTATGTGTGCCTCTGGGATCTGGTGGGGGATTGCTGGAATTTAGTCTATTTTGGGACAACCCAATAGCAATTTCAGAAATTCCTAATAAATCCTAGAGGCCCACTTGGCCCATTCGTGCAAGGCAAGGGGTGCTACTAAATTTTAGTCCCACATTGCTAGTTTGGTAGGAGTTGGACCTCCTTATAAGGGAGGTTGTTTCCCCACATGTATAGGCATGAGAACAAGAGGGACATTCACATGGGCTCCTCCAATGCTGCCCGCCTCGCCATGCCACGCCACGCCTCGTCACGACGCGCCGTGCCGTGGGTTGTGGGAATGAGCCGAGCCGATGTCTAAATTTTTGCCACGCATGACTGGTATACGAAAGGTCACACGGACGCTGAAAAGTTTTTTGCGATAGTGGAGTTTGAATGCGAACGGTGCAGCCCTTCGGCTGCTGGCTGTTCACTTCATCTCCGTCTCTTCGTTTCACCTTCCGTCGCAGCCCTCTCGCCTCTTTCTCTTGTGCCTATAAAAGGGAGGTCGCTCCTCTCCAGAGATGCACATCAGAACATCATCTTCCTCTCGCCACCGTTCCTGAGCACTGAGCTACTACTACGATCTTCCCCATCCCGGCTTGCGGCGTGCACCGCAGGTCGGGACAGTAGGCCTCCAAAACCCCACCGCTTTGAGTCATGTATGGGAGAAGGGTGATAAGGTTTTTGGGGAGCGCTCCGCACGACTACTGACTTCTTCATCACGGACGCCCCGGACTCCGACGACTACTTCCCTGACGACAACTTCTTCCCCGACGTTGACAACCTCTTCGACGACATGGCTGGCGAGGACATCAACCCCAAGACCAGTACTTCTGCCGTTGTTCCGTATGTCTTCGTGTTCTCTCTGTTTAAGATCTTGCCTCAGTTTCTTGCTCTAGCCTTTCTTGTTCTAGCCTCTGTTCTCCATATGTTTTCTTCTAGTTCATATGTGCACATGCCATTTGCTTTCTCATTTTTAGATCACATGACTTGTTTCATCTCTACTATGATAGCCATGTTTTATCTACTATTTCTGTTAATAAAATCATATGGTAAATTTCTCATATTTCCAACATATTGCACTTGTGTTACCCGTGCAGTGCACTTTGCGCTGCCTAGTACGCGCAACACACCTCATATAGTACGGGAAGCACATCTGTATATTGTCTGAACCACTACTGCCACAATATGTGAAGCATGCATGTGCTCCCAATCACATCACACTTCCATAGTACATCACGCGGTATGTACACTGTAATCTGTACTCCCTCAATTTGTTAGTACACGAAGAAACTAGGAAAAAAAAGTTCCACCATGATTGAGCTTCATTCGCTCGCTACGCTCGCCATGTGGCATCGCGAGCGTGGGCCGAAACTACCACTGTGGGAGCCATCCAAGTGACACCCCTTGATTAGGTGCTTTCTTGTCACTATCTTCGCCACTGCTATATCTCGCAGTCACTGAAGTGGGCTGCCCCAAGAAGAGGTTTTAGGAAGCTTGTAACTAAAGAACAGTTTGCGGAATCTTCTTCCCGGTTTCATCCAGTTTTGGGAAGGTTCTATGTGGGTTTTTCTTCTTATTTTATATGCTTTTTGTTTGAGTTTGGAGACAAATGAACAGTAATGATTGTGAACCACAATCCTTTGCATTAGATGAAGTACTATTTATAGCACTAGAACATGCATTTACAAGGGACGTCAGTTTGGATGGAACCGTCCAGCGATTGAAGAAAGCAACCACCAGCGGTTATTACAAGCAAGGATTAATCCCTTAATTACTATCTTAATTAATCTTAACACTTTTCACTTTCGGTTTTTCATCGGATTTTTTCATTTTCTTAAATTTTTTTATTTTTTTCTTATTGGTTTTTCATTTTTCAAATACATGTCAAACTTTATTGAATGGACATTGAACATTTTTGTATACATGTCGAATTAGATACACATTCAATATTTTTTAAATACCTGTAGAATATTTATCTGTATAAGTGTTGAACATTTGTAAAATGCACGTTGGACAATTTTTAATACAAAGTGAACATTTTGAACATATGTTGAACATTTTTCAAAAATTTCATGATTTTTTTAATACATGTTAAGTGTTAGAACATTTTTTTGAAATTGCACCAAACATGATATATATGTTATGAACATTTTTTATAAATTGCGAGAACATATATTTTTTTTTCATGATTTTTTTTAAACACTCAAAAATCTTTAAATGTCATGCATAATTTTTTTTGACTGGTACGACCGTTCTTTACAAATTACATGAACAATTTTTTAACATTTTCATGCAGATTATTTTTCCAATGTCATGAACAATTGTTTAAACGTATGAACATTTTTAAAACGATATGAACCTTTTTTTAATGGTATGAACTCTTTTAAAAATTCCGCAAACAATTGTGGTAATTTTTTAAAATCAAAATAAAATTTTATAATATATATATACACACACACACACACACATATAATGTTTTGAAATGTAAACGAAAATTTAAATGAAATTGAAACGAAAGAACTAAACTAACGTTCCTAACAACTAATGGGCTGCCCCACTGCAGGGTCACTTTAAGCGAGTTGTCCATCTTTTTTTTTTCCAATCTGTCTCTCTCGCCATTACTTATTTTATTAGTCGTCGGTGATGTAATTCAATTAATCATTCAGTGAACATCAAAGCAAGATTTCTATGAAGTCGTCGCGGCCGGAGAACTAAAATTTCAGCAAACCAAAAGGTAGAAGGGAAACCACATGAAAGACAAAATCAAACCTGTTGCAGCATTAAGCAAAACAAACCTACTTTCAGAACAAGAATTCTGCAGCTCACTGAAATATTAGTTCGGTTCAGTGGTCGGTTCACGCACAAGCAGAAATGTTCAGTCCAGTTCAGTAATCAATTATGATCAAACATTGTTCGAAACAGGTCGCCTACAATTTCCATTGCATATAAAAGGAAATCGAAGTTTGGAAGAGCTACTGGATTATTCCATATTAGATGACTTCTTCCAAGTGCAAGATGTAATCTTATTTCTGAAGATTTCTAGGGGTTTAGAGAGCCTACAAAAGACTTTAAATCAAGAAACTCAATGGAACTAGAAATGCAAGATTTGTTTCTCAGCTTGTCACCCCTCAGTCGTAAAACCAAATTTAGCTAACCAAAAGTGTCTTTGGCACATTGCACTGTGGTCATTGTTTCAACAACAACAACAACAACAACAAAGCCTTTAGTCCCAAACAAGTTGGAATAGGCTAGAGGTGAAACCCATAAGATCTCGCGACACTGATAGAAGGAGCATGAGGAACATGGAAAAGGATATTGGGCTGGACGAGGAGAGGCACAAATAAGTTGAGTAAGATGGATTTTGATTCTTATGAAGTGGATGTAACATGCCAGGAGTGGCAGGTTGCGATAAATGTGAGAACGTCATGGACTGAGGATAAGCAAGAGAAAATAGAACTCAATAGATCACTTAGGAGGTCTGGCAAATCATGTAGTCCAGATACGTCAGTGGATGTGGAGACATGAGGTTTAATGGCTTTTGCATGATAAAAAATTCTCTATAAAATATAAAAAATTCAAGACAAACAAATTAGGAAAGCAAGTCACTCACGAAATGATAAGAACAAAAAAAAATATTAATGCTATAAGAATGTATGAACATCTCCATGGTCCTATCTAAGTTGCTGTTGCAAGAGGAAATCTTAAAAGAAGCCCAAACTTATACAGTAGCAAATTGATGTTACACGTGGTCATTACATGCCATCTGAATAGAATATGCTCAAGTACACTGAAAGGGTTTCATCATGTGGCACAAGATCCTATAGTGTTGATCGACATGATCAATAGATGGGTCTGGCTCATTAACTAGCCCATTTACACACCAAGGTGGAAAGGAATGGGAAACATACAAACATTTTCTTCTCCCTCCCCAATGTTCTAGGTTCAGCAAGAAATGATATACTCCTCATAAAACTCTGTGTGAAATATCCCAATTGTCAAACTTTTCTAGCTCCACCCATTTTTGTAGGCGCTAGAGTGGGCAGATCCCCGCAACTATCTCATGATACTGAATACTCCTGTAAGAATGGACAACCATGAGAAGCATGTCACCATAGAGCAATAGACATGTTATGTTAGATGGGTCTTGGCAACCTCGGCACAATCAGGTGGTAGTCCATGGTTATATCTTGCAGGCCAAGCTGGTCGGTTATCTCCAAGGTTTATATGTGCCGTTGAATAAAAATGGCCATTAAGTAGCCATTGAAATCAACAATATGGATTATTCATATACCAAAAAATTGTAGTTCAGACAAAGTATCACTTCCAACCAGCCAACTAAATAGGGAGAGACCAGTGTTAATAAGAAAGTGCTAGTTTGGTGATGCAAGGGGAGCTGTTAGAGTGGCACTGCAGAAAGAGCATCTCTAGCAGACACCGTAAACTCACGGCTTGAAAAAGGCCTTTACAGGCCGCGCAGATCGTGGTTTTTAGGCCAATTTTGCCTCGCGCTGAATAGACCCTGCAAACGGCACACATAAAATCGAATATTCTCCACCGCAAACGAATATTCCTTGGGTCGTCTTCTACAATAGTTTTCTTGTTCCTCTAGACGCTCAGCCGGCTGCTCGCCCAGGCCGCTCCCCGCCATCCTCCCCCGCCTCCCCTCATCATTCGCTGCCGCCACTGACCGCCTCCCGTCGTTCCCCGCCGCTCCTGGCCCTGCCCCGCCGCCACTGCCCCGACCTAGGCTGCGAGGAGCCGTGGGAGGCCAGCCCTGTCCAAGCCACCGACATTAATGACCATGGCGGAGACGGCGGAGGAGGACCGGAAGGGCTGCTGCGATACAAATATGAGAGGGGAAAGTAGGGGAATTGGATCGGGACCTCACCAGATCGACGTGTGCGTAGTTGGAGACGGCAGAGAAGGACCGGATGCGTTGAATTTCGCCGGATTCCGGACTCCGGTGCCGGTCTGGTGACATTTGGGGCAATAAATCTACCCACAGCCAGCGTTGGCCGGTATACGGGGCACCCTCAGTTTGGCCTCCGAGCCGTCAAATACAAGGGTCTCGGGTGTGGGTTTTCGGTGGCCTCAAAAATATTTACGGGTTTGACCACTTTTACGGTGTCTTTTATGTACACTTTTTTCGACAAAAACCTTCAAAACCGAAAATTATAAGGGTTTGGCTGCTTTTATGGTGACTGCTAGAGATGCTCTAACACTATAATTTTTTGTTGGAGCTCCATAATTTGGTGATTGAATGGACTCCTAGACCACTTGACCATTGTATAGTTATCACAAAATCAGAGATGTGGAGGTGAAACATTGGCACCACTGAAAGGATCAACAACAAGGCAATGTCCATGCATGATTGCAGAAGATGAGTTGACCATAGGAAAGGCCTACAAAACACATTGTATGCATAGCTTCACCATCAATATGGAAGCGAAGAGTGTTGTTTTGGTTGCCTGAATCGGTAACCTTACATGTTCGTAAGATGCGGTGAGCATTGTTACATCGAGGGATGAGGAACATGTACACATGTACTGGGTTGGATGAGGACAGGAAGAAATAATGTGCACAAGGTAGATTTGAATTTGTATGAGGCGAATGTAGCACACCAAGAGTGGCAATGTGGCACTTTTGCAATAAATGCAACATGGTCATGGCAGGAGCTTAAACGACAGAAACTGGATTGCAATAGATCATTCGGGAGGTCTTCCCAATCATGGAGTCCAAATATAGTGAGTGCGGATAAACAATGTTTGCGATGCCTTTGCTTGATCAAGGAATAAATCTTTAGTAACTGGAAAAGTCTTATGGCAGTATATGCAATTGCTCTTCCCACCCATCATCTTGCTAAAAATCTTGCTTTTGCTACTAATAACTGGCCATGCCACATTTGCCCTATTTACCAATATAACAGTTTGTTTTAACATAAATTTCTACCAAATAAGAGGTTTTCCCACATGTCTTTAAATAGAAGTCAGTGTCTTTGCATTCTTCTAATTTTAAATTCCAAAGAAGTGTATTTGGCACATTGCTCTTTGGTTATTGTTTATGCTTAACAAAACAATGCTAGAAGGAGGATGCAGAACATGGAAAAGGATACTGGGTTGGACAAGGAGAGGCATAAACAAGTTGAATAAGATGGATTTTGATTATTTGGAAGTGGATGTAACATGCCAGGAGTGGCAAGTTGCGCTAAAGGAGAGAACGTCATGGATTGAGGATAAGCAAGAGAAAATAGAATGCAATAGATCACTTAGGAGGTCTCCCAAATCATGTACTCCAGATACATCAGCGGATGTGGAGGCATGAGGCATTAACAAACTCTCTATAAAACATAACAAAGTCAAGACAAACAAATTAGGAAAGCAAGTAACTCACGAAATGATAAGAACAAAAAAAATAGTATATGCTATAAGAATGTATGAACATCTCAATGGTCTTATCTGAGTTGTTGTCGCAAGAGGAAATCTTGAAAGAAGCCCGAAACTATACAATAGCAAGTTGATGTTGCACGTGGTGATTACATGCATCTGAATAGAATATGCTCGAGTACACGTAAAAGAGATGAATCATATGGCACAAGATCCTATAGTGGTGATCGACATGATCAATAGATGGATCTGGCTCCTTAACTAGCCCATATACACACCAAGGTGGAAAGGAATGGGAAATGTACAAACATTTTCTTCTCCCTCCCCAATGTTCTAGGTTAAGGAAGAAATGATATACTCCTCATATAACTCCATGTGAAATATCCCAACTGTCAAACTTTTCTAGCTCCACCCATTTTGTAGGATGGCTGACATGTTGAGGCGCTAGAGTGGGAAGATCATTGCAACTATGTCATGATATTGAATACTCCTGTAAGAATGGACAACCACGAGAAGCATGTCACCATAGAGAAATTTCCATGTTGTTTTAATGGGTCTTGGTAACCCTTGGTACAATCAGGGGGTAGTCCGTGGTTATATCTTGTAGGCCAAGCTGGTCGGTTATCTCCAAGGTTTATATGTGTCGTTGAAGAAAAATGGCCATTATGTAGCCATTGAAATAAACAATATGGATTATTCATACACCAAAAAATTGGGGTTCAGACAAATTATCACTTCCAACCAGCCAACTAAATAGGGAGAGACCGGTGCTGATAGGAAAGTGCGAGTTTGGTGATGCACGGGGAGCTGTTAGAATCGCAGTGCAGTAACACCCTATAATTTGTTGTTGGAGCTCCATAATTTGGTGATTGAATGGAATCCTAGACCACTTTACCATTGTATAGTTATCACAAAATAGGAGATGTGGAGGTGAAACATTGGCACCATAGAAAGGATAAACAAGGCAATGCCCATGCATGATTGTAGAAGATGAGTTGACAATAGGAAAGGCCTACAAAACACATTGTATGCATAGCTTCACCATCAATATGGAAGTGAAGAGTGGTGTTTTGGTTGCCTGGATTGGTAATCTTACATGTTCGTAAGTTGCGGTGACCATTGTTACATCGGGGATGAGGAACATGTACACATGTACAGGGTTGGATGAGGACATGAAGAAATAAGATGCATAAGGTAGATTTGAATTTGCATGAGGCGAATGTAACACACCAAGAGTGGCAATGTAGCATGTTGCTATAAAGGAAACAAGGTCATTGCATGAGCTTAATCGACATAAACTAGATTGCAATAGATCATTCCAGAGGTCTTCCCAATCGTGGAGTCCTGATACAGTGAGTGTGGATACACAAGGTTTGCGATGCCTTTGCTTGATCAAGGAATAAATGTCTAATAACTAGAAAATATTATGGTAGTATATGCAATTTCTCTTCCCACCCCTCATCTTGCTAAAAATATTGCTTTTACTACTCAATAAGTGGCCATGCCACATTTTCCCTATTTACATATATACGAGTTTTGTTTTGTCATAAATTTCTTCCAAATAAGTTGTTTTATCACTTGTGTTTAAACTGAAGTAAGTGTCTTTGCATTTTTCTATTTTTTATTTCCAAATAAGTGTCTTTGGCATAGTACACTTTGGTCATTATTTATGCTTAACAAAACAATGATAGAAGGAGGATGAGGAACATGGAAAAGGATACAAGGTTGGACAAGAAGTGGCATAAATAAGTTGAATAAGATGGATTTTCATTCTTATGAAGTGGATGTAACATGCCAGGAGTGGCAAGCTGCGATAAATGTGAGGACGTCATGGACTGAGGATAAGCAAGAGAAAATAGAACGCAATAGATCACCTAGGAGGTCGGGAAAATCATGTAGTCCAAATACGTCAGTGCATCTTGAGACATGAGGTTTTCTGGCTTGCATTATACAAACTCTCTATAAAATATAACAAATTCAAGACAAACAATAGGAAACCAAGTCACTCACAAAATGATAAGAACAACAAAAAAATTATATACTATAAAAATGTATGATCATCTCCATGGTCCTATCTGAGTTGCTGTTGCAAGAGGAAATCTTAAAAGAAGCCCGAACTTATATAGTAGCAAGTTGATGTTGCACGTGGTGATTACATGCCATCTGTATAGAATATGCTCGAGTACACCTGAAAGGGTTGCATCATGTGGCACAAGATCCTATAGTGTTGATCGACATGATCAATAGATGGATCTGGCTCATTAGCTAGCCCATTTACACACCAAGGTGGAAAGGAATGTGAAACATACAAACATTTTCTTCTCCCTCCCCAATGTTCTAGGTTCAGCAAGAAATGATATACTCCTAATATAACTCCATGTGAAATATCCCAATTGTCAAACTTTTCTAGCTCCACCCATTAGGCGCTAGAGTGGGCAGATCGTCGCAACCATGTCATGATACTGAATACCCCTGTAAGAATGGACAACCACGAGAAGCATGTCACCATAGAGCAATAGCCATGTTGTTTTAGATGGGTCTTGCCAACCCTCGGTACAATCTGGGGGTACTCCATGGTTATATCTTGCAGGCCAAGCTAGTTGGTTATCTCCAAGCTTTATATGTGCCGTTGAATAAAAATGGCCATTAAGTAGCCATTGAAATGAACAATATGTATTATTCATATACCAAAAAAAATTGGAGTTCAGACAAAGTATCACTTCCAACCAGCCAACTAAATAGGCAGAGACTGGTGTTGATAAGAAAGTGCTAGTTTGGTGATGCAAGGGGAGCTGTTAGAATGGCGCTGCAGTAAGAGCATCTCTAGAAGACACCGTAAACTCGCGGCCTGAAAGAGGCCTTTACATGCCGCGCAGAACATGGTTTTTGGGCCGATTTTGCCTCGTGCAGAATAGACCCTACAAACGACACCCATAGAACCGAATATTCTCCACCGCAAACGAATATTCCTTGGGTCATCTTCTACAATCTTTTTCTGGTTCCTCTGGACGCTCAGCCGGCTACCCGCCCAGGCCGCTGCCTCCTGTCGGTCGTCCTCCCCCACCTTCCCTTGTCGTTCCTCGCCGCCCCCGACCCCCCCCCCTCTGTTGTTCCCCACCGCTCCTAGCCCTGCCACACCGCCACTGCCCCTTCCTAGGCCATGAGGAGCCGCGGGAGGCCAGCCCTGTCCAAGCCACTGACATGAACGACCATGGCGGAGTTGGCGGAATGGCTGCTGCGATACAAATACGAGAGGGGAAGTAGGGGAATTGGATCGGGACCCTACCAGATCGACGTGTGCGTGGTTGGAGACGGCGCAGAAGGACCGGATGTGGCGAATTTCGTCAGATTCCGAACTCCGGTGCCGGCCCGGTGACAATTAGGGCAAGGAATCTACCCACAGCCAGCGTTGACCAGTATACTGGGTACCCTCAGTTTGGCCTCCGAGCCCTCAAATACAAGGGTCTCAGGTGTGGGTTTTAGGTGGCCTCAAAAACATTTACGGGTTTGACCAATTTTATGGTGTCTGTTCTGCACACTTTTTTCGACCAAACCCTTCAAAACCGAAAATTATAAGGGTTTGACCACTTTTACGTTGTCTGCAAGAGATGCTCTAACACTCTATAATTTTTTGTTGGAGCTCCATAATTTGGTGATTGAATGGAACCCTAGACCACTTGACCATTGTATAGTTACCGGAAAATAGGATATGTGGAGGTGAAACATTGGCACTACTGAAAGGATCAACAACAAGGCAATGTCCATGCATGATTGTAGAAGATGAGTTGACCATTGGAAAAGCCGACAAAACACATTGTATGCATAGCTTCACCATCAATATGTAAGTGAAGAGTGGTGTTTTGGCTGCCTGGATTAGTAACCTTACATGTTCGTAAGTTGCGGTGACCATTGTTACATCGAGGATGAGGAACATGTACACATGTACAGGGTTGGATGAGGACAGGAAGAAATAAGGTGCATAAGGTATATTTGAATTTGTATGAGGCGAATGTAGCACGCCAAGAGTGGCAATGTGGCATGTTGCAATAAAGGCAACAGGGTCATGGAATGAGCTTAATTGATAGAAATTAGATTGCAATAGATCTTTCAGGAGGTCTTCCCAATCGTGGAGTCCAGATACGGTGAGTGTGGATACACAAGGTTTGTGATGCCTTTGCTTGATCAAGGAATAAATTTGTAGTAACTAGAAATATTATGGTAGTATATGCAATTGCTCTTCCCACCCATCATCTTGCTAAAAATCTTGCTTTTACTACTCAATAACTGGCCATGACACATTTGCACTATTTACCAAGATAAGAGTTTTGATTTAACATAAATTTCTATAAAATAAGTGGTTTTCTCAAATGTGTTTAAACAGAAGTAAGTGTCTTTGCAGTTTTCTAATTTTAATTTCCAAATAAGTGTCTTTTGCACATTGTTCTCTGGAAATTGTTTATGATTAACAATACAATGATAGAAGGAGGATGCGGAACATGGGAAGGGATATTGGGCTGGACGAGCAGAGGCATAAATAAGTTGAATAAGATGGATTTTGATTATTAAGAAGTGGATGTAACATGCTAGAAGTAGCAGGTTGCGGTAAAGGTGAGGACGTCATAGACTGAGGATAAGCAAGAGAAAATAGAACGCAATAGATCACTTAGGAGGTCTGCCAAATCATGTAGTCCAGATACATTGATACGTCCATTTTGCATCATGTTTTCCTACTGTTGTTTATGATGTTTTTATGCATAATAATGCTTTTTGGAGTAATTCTAATGCCTTTTCTCTCATAATATGCAAGGTACACACAAAGAGGGAGAATTCCGGCAGCTGGAAATCTGGACCTGAAAAAGCTACGTCAGGCTACATATTCTGCACAACTCCAAATGAGCTGAAACTTTACAGGGATTTTTTATGGAATAAATGAGAAATATTGGAGCCAATAAGTACCAGAGGGGGCCCACCAGGTGGGCACAACACACCTAGGCGCGCCAGGAAGCCCAGGCGCGCCCTGGTGGGTTGTGCTCCCCTCGGCCCACCTCCGGTGCCCATCTTCTGGTATATAAGTCATTTTGACCTAGAAAAAATAAAGGGAGGACTTTCGGGACAGAGCGCCACCGTCTCGAGGCAGAACTTGGGCAGGAGCACTTTTGCCCTCCGGCGGAGCGATTCCGCCGGGGGAACTTCCCTCCCGGAGGGGGAAATCATCGTCATCATCATCACCAACAACTCTCCCATCTTGGGGAGGGCAATCTCCATCAACGTCTTCAACAGCACCATCTCCTCTCAAACCCTAGTTCATCTCTTGTGTTCAATCTTTGTACCGGAACTATAGATTGGTGCTTGTGGGTGACTAGTAGTGTTGATTACATCTTGTAGTTGATTACTATATGGTTTATTTGGTGGAAGATTATATGTTCAGATCCAATATGCTATTTAATACCCCTCTGATCTTGAGCATGATTATCATTTGTGAGTAGTTACTTTTGTTCTTGAGGTCACGGGAGAAATCATGTTGCAAGTAATCATGTGAACTTGATATGTGTTCGATATTTTGATAGTATGTGTGTTGTGATTCCATTAGTGGTGTCATGTGAACGTCGACTACATGACACTTCACCATATTTGGGCCTAAGGGAATGCATTGTGGAGTAGTTATTAGATGATGGGTTGTGAGAGTGACAGAAGCTTAAACCCTAGTTTATGCGCTATTCTGTAAGGGACCGATTGGATCCAAAAGTTCAATGCTATGGTTAGAATTTATTCTTAATACTTTTCTCGTAGTTGCGGATGCTTGCGAGGGGGTTAATCATAAGTAGGAGGTTTGTTCAAGTAAGAACAGCACCTAAGCACCGGTCCACCCACATATCAAATTATCAACGTAGCGAACACGAATTGAACCAACATGATGAAAGTGACTAGATGAAATTCCCGTGTACCCTCAAGAACGCTTTGCTTATTATAAGAGACCGTTTTGGCCTGTCCTCTACCTCAAAAGGATTGGGCTACCTTTCTGCACTTTTGTTACTACTATTGTTACTTGCTCGTTACAAATTATCTGGCTATCAAACTACTCTGCTACTTACAATTTCAGTACTTGCACACATTACCTTGCTGAAAACCGCTTGTCATTTTCTTCTGCTCCTCGTTGGGTTCGACACTCTTACTTATCGAAAAGGCTACAATTGATCCCATATACTTGTGGGTCTTTAAGGCTATATTCTACCGCCGCTGCCGGGGAGTGAAGCGCTTTTGGTAAGTGGAAATTGGTAAGGAAAAATTATTACTACGTGCTGAAATTTATTGTCACTTGTTACTATGGAAAACAATCCTTTGAGGGGTTTGTTCGGGGTATCTTCAGCTCGACCGGAACCACAATTAGTTACCCCTCAACCTACTACACCTACTGAAAATATTGAATATGAAATTCCTTCAGGTATGATAGAACAACTGCTAGCTAATCCTTATGCAGGAGATGGAACCGAACATCCTGATATGCACTTGATATATGTGGAAGAAATTTGTGGATTGTTTAAGCTTGCAGGTTTACCCGGGGATGAAGTTAAGAGGAAGGTTTTCCCTTTATATTTGAAGGGAAAGGCATTGGCATGGTATAGGCTATACGATGATATTGGATCTTGGAATTGGAATCGATTGAAATTGGAGTTTCACCAAAAAAATTATCCTATGCATCTAGTTCATCGTGACCGGAATTACATATATAATTTTTGGCCTCGTGAAGGAGAAAGTATCGCTCTAGCTTGGGGGAGGCTTAAGTTAATGTTATATTCATGCCCCAATCATGAGCTCTCAAGAGAAATTATTTTTCAGATTTTTTATGCTCGGCTTTCTCGTGATGATCAATCCATGCTTGATACTTCTTATACTGGTTCCTTTATGAAGAAGACCATTGAATTCAGGTCGGATCTTTTGGAAAGAATTAAACGCAACTCTGAAGATTGGGAACTCGATGAAGGTAAAGAGTCAGGTATTAAGCTTAAGTATGATTGTGTTAAATCTTTTATGAATACCGATGCTTTTCAAAAGTTTAGCACTAAATATGGACTTGACTCTGAGATAGTAGCCTCCTTTTGTGAATCATTTGCTACTCATGTTGATCTCCCCAAGGAGAAATGGTTTAAATATCACCCACCTATTAAAAAGGAAATTAAAGAACCGGTACCAGCTAAAGAGGAAACTATTATTTATAATGTTGATCCAGTTGTTCCTACTGCTTATATTGACAAACCACCTTTCCTTGTTAGGATAAAGGAACATGCTAAAGTTTCAACTATTGTCAATAAAAGTTATATTAGAATACCTAAACCTGATGAACAAATCAAAGTAGAACCTAGTGTTGCTATGGTTAAGGATCTCCTAGAAGAAAACATAGATGGGCATGTTATTTACTTCTGTAATGAAGCTACTAGAATTGTCAAACCTGATAAGTCAAATATTCGTAGACCCGTTGTTGGCATGCCCGTTGTCTCAGTCAAAATAGGAGATCACTGCTATCATGGTTTATGCGAGATAGGTGCTAGCTTGAGTGCTATTCCCATTACCTTATATCAAGAAATTATGAATGACATAGCACCCGCTGAGATAGAAGACATAGATGTTACTATTAAACTTGCTAATAGAGACACCATATCACCAATTGGGATTGTTAGAGATGTTGAAGTCTTGTGTGGGAAAATAAAATACCCTACTGATTTTCTTGTTCTTGGTTCCCCACAAGATGATTTTTGTCCCATTATCTTTGGTAGACCTTTCTTGAACACCGTTAATGCTAAAATAGATTGTAAGAAACAAACCGTCGGTGTCAGTTTTGGTGATGAGTCTCATGAGTTTAACTTTTCCAAGTTTAGTACAAAACCTCATAAAAAAGAATTGCCTAGTAAGGATGAAATAATTGGTCTTGCTTCTATTGCTGTGCCTCCTACTGATCCTTTAGAACAATATTTGCTAGACCATGAAAACGATTTACATATGCAGGAAAGAAATGAAATAGATGAGATTTTCTTTGAACAACGTCCTCTGCTTAAACACAATTTGCCTATTGAAACTCTAGGAGCTCCTCCTCCACCTAAAGGCGATCCTATGTTTGAATTAAAACAATTGCCAGAAACTTTGAAATATGCTTATCTTGATGAGAAAAAGATATATCCTGTTATTATTAGTGCTAACCTTTCAGAACATGAAGAAGAAAGACTATTGAAAGTTCTAAGGAAGCATCGAGCTGCTATTGGATATACTCTTGATGATCTTAAGGGCATTAGTCCCACTCTGTGTCAGCACAAAATTAATATGGAACCTGATGCTAAACCCGTTGTTGATCACCAACGTCGGCTAAATCCGAAGATGAAAGAAGTGGTAAGAATGGAAATATTAAAACTTCTGGAAGCAGGTATAATCTATCCTATAGCTGATAGTAGGTGGGTAAGTCCTGTTCATTGTGTCCCTAAGAAGGGAGGAATTACTGTTGTTCCTAATGATAAAAATGAACTCATCCCACAAAGAATTGTTACAGGCTATAGAATGGTAATTGATTTTAGAAAATTAAACAAAGCAACTAGAAAAGATCATTACCCTTTGCCTTTTATTGATCAAATGCTAGAAAGATTGTCAAAGCACACACATTTTTGTTTCCTTGATGGATATTCTAGTTTTTCACAAATACCTGTTTCTCAACCTGATCAAGAAAAGACCACTTTCACTTGTCCCTTTGGAACTTATGCTTATAGATGTATGCCTTTCGGTTTATGCAATTCACCTGCTACTTTTCAAAGATGTATGACTGCTATATTCTCTGACTTTTGTGAAAAGATTGTTGAGGTTTTCATGGATGACTTTTCTGTTTATGGGAAGTCTTTTGATGATTGTTTAAGCAATCTTGATCGAGTTTTGCAGAGATGTGAGCAAACAAATCTTGTCTTGAATTGGGAGAAGTGCCACTTTATGGTTAATGAAGGTATTGTTTTGGGCCATAAAATTTCTGAAAGAGGTATTGAGGTGGACAAAGCTAAGGTTGATGCAATTGAGAAAATGCCATGTCCTAAAGATATCAAAGGTATTCGTAGTTTCCTTGGTCATGCTGGTTTCTATAGGAGATTTATCAAAGACTTTTCTGAAATTTCTAGGCCTCTTACAATTCTTTTGCAAAAGGACACTCCTTTCGTTTTTGATGATGATTGTTTAGAAGCCTTCGAAACACTCAAGAAAGCCTTAATTACTGCACCTATTGTTCAACCTACTGATTGGAACTTGCCATTTGAAATTATTTGTGATGCTAGTGATTATGCTGTTGGTGCTGTTCTAGGACAAAGAGTTGATAAGAAACTAAATGTTATCTATTATGCTAGTAAAATTCTAGACAGTGCCCAACGAAATTATGCTACTACTGAAAAACAATTCTTAGGAGTTGTGTTTACTTGTGATAAATTTAGATCCTACATTGTTGATTCTAAAGTGACTGTTCACACCGATCATGCTGATATAAAATATCTTATGGAAAAGAAAGATGCTAAACCTAGACTCATTAGGTGGGTTCTCTTGCTACAAGAATTTGATTTGCATATTACTGATAGAAAAGGAGCAGAGAATCCCGTAGCTGATAACTTGTCTAGGCTTGAAAATGTCCTTGATGACCCACTACCTATTGATGATAGCTTTCCTGATGAGCAGTTAGCTGCAATAAATGTTTCTAATAACACTCCTTGGTTTGCTGATTATGCTAATTACATTGTTGCTAAATATTTACCACCTAGCTTTACATACCAACAAAAGAAAAAATTCTTCTATGATTTAAGACATTACTTCTGGGATGACCCACATCTTTATAAAGAAGGAGTAGATGGTATTATTAGACGTTGTGTACCTGAGCATGAACAGGGACAAATCCTACAAAAATGTCACTCCGAAGCTTATGGAGGACATCATGCGGGAGACAAAACTACTCATAAGGTATTGCAATCTGGTTTTTATTGGCCTACTCTCTTCAAGGATGCTCGTAAGTTCGTCTTATCTTGTGATGAATGTCAAAGAATAGGTAATATCGATAAGCGTCAAGAAATGCCTATGAATTATTCTCTTGTTGTTGAACCATTTGATGTTTGGGGATTTGATTTCATGGGACCTTTTCCTTCCTCTAATGGGTATACTTATATTTTGGTTGCTGTTGATTATTTTACTAAGTGGGTAGAAGCTATTCCAACCAGTAGTGTTGATCACAACACCTTTATTAAAATGCTTAAGGAAGTTATTTTCCCAAGGTTTGGATTCCCTAGACATTTAATGACTGATGGTGGTTCACACTTTATTCATGGTGCTTTCCGTAAACTGCTTGCCAAGTATGATGTTAACCATAGAATTGCATCACCCTATCATCCTCAGTCTAGTGGTCAAGTTGAACTTAGCAATAGAGAAATAAAATTAATTTTGCAAAAGACTGTCAATAGGTCCCGGAAGAATTGGTCTAAGAAATTAGATGATGCACTTTGGGCTTATAGAACAGCATATAAAAATCATATGGGTATGTCTCCTTATAAAATGGTTTATGGAAAAGCTTGTCATTTGCCTCTTGAGTTAGAACATAAAGCATATTGGGCGATTAAAGAACTTAACTATGATTTCAAACTTGCCGGTGAAAAGAGATTATTTGATATTAGCTCATTAGATGAATGGAGAACCCAAGCTTATGAAAATGCCAAGTTATTTAAAGAAAAAGTTAAAAGATGGCATGATAAAAGAATCCAAAAGCGTGAGTTCAAAGTTGGAGAATATGTTCTTTTGTACAACTCTCGTTTCGGATTCTTTGCAGGAAAACTCCTCTCCAAATGGGAAGGACCCTATGTTATCGAGGAGGTTTATCGGTCTGGAGCTATCAAAATAAATAATGCCGAAGGTACTAACCCGAAGGTTGTTAATGGGCAACGAATAAAACATTATATCTCAGGTATGCCCATTAATGTTGATAGTAATATTATCCAAACTACGACACTGGAAGAACACATAAAAGAGTCCTTCTGGAACACTCCAGAATCGTGAAAAAGAGAAGGTACGTGATACGGTAAGTAAACGGACTCCGAAAAATCTGCAAAAATATTTTTTTGTTAGTTTTGGAATATTTAGAAAATTAGGAAAATAAGAAGCAACCAGGAAGGCACACCTGGTGGGCACCAGACACCAGGGCGCGCCTGGCCAGGCACGCCTAGGTGGGTTGTGCCCACCTCAGGTACCTTCCGGACTCCGTTTTTCTTCCGTTTACTTGTTTCCCAAGATAAAAAATCTTTATATACCCCCCCACCCCTGGAACCTATTGACCTCCATATCGCGGAGAAATCTCCTGTTTTCTTTTCCTTGCTGTTTTCTGACAGATCTAATCCACCATGGTCGCTTCAAGCTCCCCCAAGGACAAGTTCTTCGAGAACGTCATCAACCCATATCTGCGGGAGGTGATGCAGCACCCTCAAGCTATCCAGATGCGTGAGGGGGTGCTCCACATCCGCGATGTGCAAGGCCCCAAGGGGACTGGATCCATGGAGGCTAGGCTTGAAGCTGTGGAGCAGGACGTTTTCCGGTGCAAGGGGATGGTGGAACGTGGACTCAATGCCAATCACCTCATGATCGCGGACTACACCCGTGATCTCAAGGTGGAGGGCAAGTCCATGAAGGACATCGTCTTCTCCTTCAACGAGCAAATCAACTTCCTCCAGAGCCAGATCTACGACCTCCAAAACCAAGTCTTTGAATATGAGGCAAGGTTTAAAGGTATGAGTTTGGCTGCTAGTTGCAGGACCCGTGAGACTCACTCCTCCTCTTATAATGGTGAGCCCCTGCCATGGAAACCCGAGGACAAGATCGCTTCTACTTCATCATCACCACCACCTCCTTCTTCATCACCAAAAGAAAATTGAGTATCGGGTATGGGCACTCCCCTTGGCTTCCGCCAAGCTTGGGGGAGGTGCCCCGGTATCGTATCACTCCCACTATCTTTTGCCTTTACTTTTCTTAGTTCGATCCATGGTTATCTTTTGCTTTAGATGAATAAAAGTTTAGTTTGATCCTTTCTTTTTGAGATCTTGCTTAGTAATCCATCCTTGTAATCGTGTGCGAGATATATCATAAAGTTTAGTTTGAGTTTTTGCTTTCTTTACTTTCATGTTTCAATAAAGAGAAAGGAAATAAATGAAAAGATCATATGCTAGTCCTATGGTAGGTGATAACACCACATAAGGAAAAGTGTAAGTAGAAAATTTTATTAGAGATTGACAAACATAGCATTAGTCAATGATGCAACTCATGAAAGAATTAATAAGGGAAGAGAAGATTCACATATAAATACACTATCATGGAAATCTTTTGTGATTGTGAGCCCCCATCAAAATATTATATGCCAAAATTGTGGACGTTGGACAAGGAAGACAACTTAATGATTTATGTTTGTTCATATTCACATAGAAGTTATATTCTCATAGATCCTTCAACATGTGGTGCTTGCTCCCCATCTTTGCTAGCCAAAAATTCCGCACTAAGTAGAGATACTACTTGTGCATCCAAAAAACCCTTAAACCCAAATCTTATTTTCGAGAGTCCACCATATCTACCTATGGATTGAGTAAGATCCTTCAAGTAAGTTGTCATTGGTGCAATAAGGCAATAAAAATTGCTTCTAAAAGTGTGAGATCATTTAGTGTAAGAGAAAATTGAGCATTGTATGAACTTGTGATGGTGAAGAATAAAAGCGACAGACTGCATAATAAAGGTTGCCATCACAAGGGGCAATATAACGTGACGTTCTTTTGCATTAAGGGGTTGAGCATACAAACAAATAAGCGCATGGCAACCTCTGCTTCCCTCTGCAAAGGGCCTATCTTCTACTTTTATGTATTTACTTTTATGCAAGAGCCAAAGTTCTTCTCTCTTTTCCTTTTATTTTCCTCCTTTGGCAAGCATCATGTGGTGAGGAAAGATCTAGGAACATATGTCCAGTTGAATATGGGAAGCATGAGTTATTATTGTTGACATCACCCTTGAGGTGAATACGTTGGGAGGCGAAACTATAAGCCTCTATCTTTCTATGTGTCCGGTTGAAACGTTTTGCTCATGTGTATGCGGTGAGTGTTAGCAATCATAGAAGACTATATGATGGTTGAGTATGTGGACTTTCCTAAAGGCTCCAATACGTGACCCTTCCTGAAAAGATGATGAATTGTAGTAGCAAAGTTGACTGAGAACATAGTTTGTTGGTTTCTAATAGAGTTTATGCTTTATACTTCGATTGTGTGATGAATTGTTACTTATTCATGAGAAGACTATGATAAAAGTTCTATGATAAAAGTTTTATGTTAAAGTTTGTTGCTGTTATAATAAAATTACATGATGCTTCTATGTCCGTATTTTGTATTTATGGACACCTCTCTCTCTAAGCATGTGGACATGTTTTTCGATTTCAGTTTTCGCTTGAGGACAAGCGAGGTCTAAGCTTGGGGGAGTTGATATGCCCATTTTGCATCATGTTTTCCTACTGTTATTTATGATGTTTTTATGCATAATAATGCTTTTTGGAGTAATTCTAATGCCTTTTCTCTCATAATATGCAAGGTACACACAAAGAGGGAGAATTCCGGCAGCTGGAAATCTGGACCTGAAAAAGCTACGTCAGGCTACCTATTCTGCACAACTCCAAATGAGCTAAAACTTTACGGGGATATTTTATGGAATAAATGAGAAATATTGGAGCCAATAAGTACCAGAGGAGGCCCAGCAGGTGGGCACAACCCACCTGGGTGCGCTAGGAAGCCCAGGCGCGCCCTGGTGGGTTGTGCTCCCCTCAGCCCACCTCCGGTGCCCATCTTCTGGTATATAAGTCATTTTGACCTAGAAAAAATAAAGGGAGGACTTTCGGGACAGAGCGCTGCCGTCTCGAGGCGGAACTTGGGCAGGAGCACTTTTGCCCTCCGGCGGAGCGATTCCGTCTGGGGAAGTTCCCTCTCGGAGGGGGAAATCATCGTCATCATCATTACCAACAAATCTCCCATCTTGGGGAGGGCAATCTCCATCAACATCTTCAATAGCACCATCTCCTCTCAAACCCTAGTTCATCTCTTGTGTTCAATCTTTGTACCGGAACTATAGATTGGTGCTTGTGGGTGACTAGTAGTGTTGATTACATCTTGTAATATGGTTTATTTGGTGGAAGATTATATGTTCAGATCCAATATGCTATTTAATACCCCTCTGATCTTGAGCATGATTATCATTTGTGAGTGGTTACTTTTGTTCTTGAGGTCACGGGAGAAATCATGTTGCAAGTAATCATGTGAACTTGATATGTGTTCGATATTTTGATAGTATGTGTGTTGTGATTCCCTTAGTGGTGTCATGTGAACGTTGCCTACATGACACTTCACCATATTTGGGCCTAAGGGAATGCATTGTGGAGTATTTATTAGATGATGGGTTGCGAGAGTGACAGAAGCTTAAACCCTAGTTTATGCGCTATTCCGTAAGGGACTGATTGGATCCAAAAGTTTAATGCTATGGTTAGAATTTATTCTTAATACTTTTCTCATAGTTGCGGATGCTTGCGAGGGGGTTAATCATAAGTAGGAGGTTTCTTCAAGTAAGAACAGCACCTAAGCACTGGTCCACCCACATATCAAATTATCAAAGTAGCGAACACGAATCGAACCAACATGATGAAAGTGACTAGATGAAATTCCCGTGTACCCTCAAGAACGCTTTGCTTATTATAAGAGACCGTTTTGGCCTGTCCTTTGCCTCAAAAGGATTGGGCTACCTTGCTGCACTTTTGTTACTACTATTGTTACTTGCTCGTTACAAATTATCTGGCTATCAAACTACTCTGCTACTTACAATTTCAGTACTTGCAGACATTACCTTGCTGAAAACCGCTTGTCATTTCCTTCTGCTCCTCGTTGGGTTCGACACTCTTACTTATCGAAAAGGCTACAATTGATCCCATATACTTGTGGGTCATCATACGTCAGCCGATGTGGAGGCATGAGGTTGTCTGTCTTTTGCATGCTAACAACCTCTCTATAAAACATAACAAACTCAAGACAAACAAAATAGGAAAGCAAGTCACGCACAAAATGATAAGACCAAAAAAATAGTATATGTTATCAGGGCATGTTCGGAAGTCCTCCGCGCCGCTCAACTCCGCAGCTTCTCAGTTGGGCGCCGGACTCCAGCTCGAGAGAGAAGCCAGGACCTTTCGGTATGTGTGTCCAGCTCCTCCCCACGTTAGCTGGGTTGGCAGCCTGCTTGGACGGTCTAAAGCCCATCTAAATCAATAGGAAAAGAGAGACTGGGCTTGGCCCAGTTTGGAGGGACATTTTGAATAGCACGATGCGTTCACATTTTCCTAATACAACGATCGAGGTAGGGATGGCACGAACTGGTACGGGACGTCATTTGGCAGTGGCATCACATGTAATTTTGGCAAACTCCGCGTTTTCAAGGATACGGTGAAGCTGTGAAATCACAGCTTCTTTAACTCCTTCGAACTGCACTACGGCTCGGGTCAGCTTCACGAAGCCAGCTTCACAAAGCCTGAGCGTTTGGCCCAGCTCTGCGTCCGGAGTTCGGGAGCGCAGAGCGTGGAGGACTTCCGAACACACCCTAAGAATGTATGAACATCTCCGTGGTTCTATTTGAGTTGCTGTTGCAAGAGGAAATCTTGAAAGAAGCCCGAACTTATACAGTAGCAAGTTGTTGTTGCACATGGTTACATGCCATCTGTATAGAATATGCTCAAGTACACCTGAAAGGGTTGCATCATGTGGCACAAGATCCTATAGTGTTGATAGACATGATCAATAGATGGATCTGGCTCATTAACTAGCCCATTTACACACCAAGGTGGAAACAAATGGGAAACATACAAACATTCTCTTCTCCCTCCCAATGTTCGAGGTTCAGCAAGGAATGATATACTCCTCATATAACTCCATGTGGAATATCCCAATTGTCAACTTTTCTAGCTCCACCCGTTTTTGTTGGTGCTAGAGTGGGCAGATCCTCGCAAATATGTCATGATACTGAATACTCCTTTAAGAATGGACAACCACGAGAAGCATGTCACCATAGAGCAATAGCCATGTTGTTTTAGATGGGTCTTGGCAACCCTCGTTACAATCAGGGGGTAGTCCATGGTTATATCTTGCAGGCCAAGCTGGTCGGTTATCTCCAAGGTTTATATGTGCCGTTGAATAAAATTGGCCATTCAGTAGCCATTGAAATCAACAATGTGGATTATTCATACACTAGAAATTCGAGTTTAGACAAAGTATCACTTCCAACCAGCCAACTAAATAGGGAGAGACCAGTGGTGATAAGAAAATGCGAGTTTGGTGATGAAAGGGGGGCTGTTAGAATGGCACTGCAGTTACAGCATCTCTAGTATACACCGTAAACTCGCAGCTTGAAAAAGGCCTTTACAGGCTGCACAGAATGTGGTTTTTGGGCCGATTTTGCCTCGCACAGAATAGACCCTGCAAACGGCACCCATAAAACCGAATATTCTCAAATGCAAATGAATTTTCCCTCGGTCGTCTTCTACAACCATTTTCTTGTTCTGTTGGACGCTCAGCCGGCTGCCCGACCAGGCCACTGCATGCTACCCGTCGTCCTCCCCCGCCTTCCCTCGTCGTTCCCCGCCGTCCCTAACCGCCCCCACCCCTGTTGTTCCCCGCCACTGCCCATACCTAGGCCGTGAGGAGCCGCGGGAGGCCAGCCCCTTCCAAGCCACCGACATGAACGACCATGGCGGAGGAGGACCGGAAGGCCTGCTGCAATACAAATACGAGAGGGAGAAGTAGGGGAATTGGATCGAGAACCTACCAGATCGATGCGTGTGTGGTTGGAGATGGCGGAGAAAGACCGGATGCATCAAATTTTGTCGAATTACGGACTCCGGTGCCGGTCCGGTGACAATTGGGGCAAGAAATCTACACACAGCCAACGTTGACCGGTATACGGGGCACCCTCAGTTTGGCCTCCGAGCCCTCAAATACAAGGGTCTCGGGTGTGGGTTTTCAATGGCCTCAAAAATATTATGGGTTTGACCACTTTGACGGTGTCTGTTCTACACACTTTTTTCGACCAAAACCATCAGAACCGAAAATTATAAGGGTTTGACCACTTTTAAGCTGTCTGCCAGAAATGCTCTAACACTCTATAATTTGTTGTTGGAGCTCCATAATTTGGTGATTGAATGGAATCCTAGACCACTTGACCATTCTATAGTTATCACAAAATAGGAGATGTGGAGGTGAAACATTGGCACCACTGAAATGATCAACAACAAGGCAATGTCCAGGCATGATTGTAGAAGATGAGTTGACCATAGGAAAGGCCTACAAAACATATTGTATGCATAGCTTCACCATCAATATGGAAGTGAAGACAGGTGTTTTGGTTGCCCGAATTAGTAACCTTACATGTTCGTAAGTTGCGGTGACCACTGTTACATCGAGGATGCGGAACATGTACACATGTACTGGGTTGGGTGAGGACAGGAAGAAATAAGGTGCATATGGTAGATTTGAATTTGTATGAGGTGAATGTAGCATGCCAAGAGTGGCAATGTGGCATGGTGCAATACAGGCAACAGGGTCATGGAATGAGCTTAATTTACAGAAACTAGATTGCAATAGATCTTTCGGGAGGTCTTCCTAATTGTGGAGTCCAGATACAGTGAGTGTGGATGCACAAGGTTTGCGATGCATTTGCTTGATCAAGGAATAAATCTCTAGTAACTAGAAAATATTTTTGGCAGTATATGCAATTGCTCTTTGCACCCATCATCTTGCTAAAAATCTTGCTTTTACTACTCAATAAGTTGCCATGCCACATTTGCACTATTTACCAATATAAGAGTTTTGTTTTAACATAAATTTCTATCAAATAAGTGGTTTTCCCACATGTGTTTAAACAGAAGTGTCTTTGCATTTTTCTAATTTTAATTTTCAAATAAGTGTCTTTGGCACATTGCTCTCTGGTCATTGTTTATGCTTAACAAAACAATGATAGGAGGATGTGGAACATGGGAAAGGATACTGGGCTGGACAAGGAGAGGCATAAATAAGTTGAATAAGATGGATTTTGATTATTATGAAGTGAATGTAACATGCCAGGAGTGGCAGGTTGCGATAAAGGTGAGAACATCATGGACTCAGGATAAGCAAGAGAAAATAGAACACAATAGATAACCTTGGAGGTCTGACAAATCATGTAGTCCAGATACGTCGGCGGATGTGGAGGCATGAGGTTGTGTCTCTTTTGCATGCTAACAAACTCTCTATAAAACATAACAAAGTCAAGACAAACAAATTAGGAAAGAAAGTCACTCACGAAATGATAAGAACAAAAAAATAGTATATGCTATAAGGGCGTGTTCAGAAGTCCTCAGCATCGCTCAACTCCGCAGCTTCTCAGCTGGGCACCGGACTCCAGCTCGAGCGATAAGCCATGACCTTTCGGTATGCTCGTCCAGCTCCTCCTCACGTTAGCTGGGCTGGCAGCCTGCTTGGATGGTCTAAAGCCCATCTAAATCAATAGGAAAAGAGGCCTTAGGCCTCCTCGAGGAGAGGAGAAGAGAGACTGGGCTTGGCCCAGTTTGGAGGGACATTGTGAACAGCACGATGCATTCATGTACAACGATAGAGATAGGGATGGCACGAACCGGTATGGGACCTCATTTGGCGGTGGCATCACATGTAATTTTGGCGAACTCCATGTTTCCAAGGATTCGGTGAAGCTGCAAAATCCTACCTTCTTTAACTCCTTCTAACTGCACTACGACTCGGGTTAGCTTCTCGAAGCCAGCTGCACGATGCCAGAGCGTTTGGCCCAACTCTGCATGCAGAGTTCGCGAAGCGCAGAGCGTGGAGGACTTCCGAACACGCCCTAAGAATGTATGAACATCTCCATGGTCCTATTTGAGTTTTTTTTACAAGTGGAAATCTTGAAAGAAGCCCGAACTTATATAGTAGCAAGTTTAAGTTGCACGTGGTGATTACATGCCATCTGTATAGAATATGCTCGAGTACACCTGAAAGGGTTGTATCATGTGGCACAAGATCCTATAGTGTTGATCGACATGATCAATAGATGGATCTGGCTCATTAACTAGACCATTTACACACCAAGGTCGAAAGGAATGGGAAACATACAAACATTTTCTTCTCCCTCCCCAATGTTCTAGGTTCATCAAGAAATGATATACTCCTGATATAACTCAGTGTGATATATCCCAATTGTCAAACTTTTCTAGCTCTACCCATTTTTGTAGGTGCTAGAGTGGACAAATCCTTGCAACTATGTCATGATACTGAATACTCCAACAAGAATGGACAACCACGAGAAGCACGTCACCATAGAGCAATAGCCATGTTGTTTTAGATGGGTCTTGGTAACCCTCGGTACAATCACATGATAGTCCATGGTTATATCTTGCAGGCCAAGCTGGTCGGTTATCTCCAAGGTTTATATGTGCCGTTGAATAAAATGGCCATTCAGTAGCCATTGAAATCAATAATATGGATTATCAATACACCAAAAAATTGGAGTTCAGAAAAAGTATCACTTAAACCAGCCAACTAAATAGGGAGAGGCCGGTGTTTATAAGAAAGTGCGAGTTTGGTGATGCAAGGGGAGCTGTTAGAATGGCACTGCAGTAAGAGCATCTCTAGCAGACACCGTAAACTCACACCCTGAAAAAGGCTTTTACAGGCTGCGCAGAACATGGTTTTTGGACCAATTTTGCCTCGTGCTGAATAGACCCTGCAAACGGCACCCGTAAAATAGAATATTCTCCACTGCAAACGAATATTCCTTGGGTCGTCTTCTACAATCATTTTCTTGTTCCTCTGAACGCTCAGTCGGCTGCCCGCTCAGGACGTTGCCCGCCGTCCTCCCTAGCCTCCCCTCGTCGTTCCCCGCCACCCCTGACCGCCCCCTGTCGTTCCTCGCCGCTCCTGGCCCTGCCCCGCCGCCACTACCCCGACCTAGGCCACGAGGAGTCGAGGGAGGCCAGCCCCGTCCAAGCCACCTACATGAACAACCATGGCGGAGACGGCGGAGGAGGACCGGAATGGCTGCTGCGATACAAATACGAGAGGGGAAGTAGGGGAATTGGATCGAGACCCTACCAGATCAACGCGTGCATGGTTGGGGATGGCGGAGAAGGACCGGATGCGGCGAATTTCACTGGATTCCGGACTCCGGTACCGGTCCGGTGACATTTGGGGCAAGAAATCTACCCACAGTCAGCGTTGACCGGTATACGGGGCATCCTCAGTTTGGCCTCCGAGCTCTCAAATACAAGGGTCTCGGGTGTCTGTTTTTGGTGGCCTAAAAAATATTTACGGGTTTGACTACTTTTACGGTGTCTGTTCTGCACACTTTTTTCGACCAAAACCTTCAAAACCTAAAATTATATGGGTTTGACCGCTTTTACGGTGTCTGCTAGAGATGCTCGAACACTCTATAGTTTGTAGTTGGAGTTCCATAATTTGGTGATTGAATGGACTCCTAGACCACTTGACCATTGTACATTTATCACAAAATAGGAGATGTGGAGGTGTAACATTGGCACCACTGAAAGGATCAACAACAAAGCAATGTCCATGCATGATTGTAGAAGATGATTTGACCATAGGAAAGGCCTCAAAACTCATTGTTTGCATAGCTTCACCATCAATATGGAAGTGTAGAGTGTTGTTTTGGTTGCCTGGATTGGTAACCTTACATGTTCGTAAGTTGTGGTGACCATTGTTACATACAGGATGAGGAACATGTACACATGTACTGGGTTGGATGAGGGCAGGAAGAAATAAGGTGCATAAGGTAGATTTGAATTTGTATGAGGCGAATGTAGCACGCCAAGAGTGGCAATGTGGCATGTTGCAATAAAGGCAACAGGGTCATGGAATGGCTTAATCGAGAGAAACTAGATTGCAATAGATCATTCGGGAGGTCTTCCCAATTGTGGAGTCCAGATACAGCGAGTGTGGATACACAAGGTTTGCGATGCCTTTGCTTGATCAAGGAATAAATCTCTAGTAACTAGGAAATATTGTGGAAGTATATGCAATTGCTCTTCCCACCCATCATCTTGCTAAAACTCTTGCATTTACTACTCAATAAGTGGACATGCCACATTTGCACTATTTACCAATATAAGAGTTTTGTTTTAACATAAATTTCTACCAAATAAGTGGTTTTCCCACATGTGTTTAAACAGAAGTAAGTGTCTTTGCATTTTTCTAATTTTAATTTCCAAATAATTGTCTTTGGCACATTGCTCTCATGTCATTGTTTATGCTTAACAAATCAATGATAGAAGGAGGAAGCGGAACATGGTAAAGTATACTGGGCTCGACGAGGAGAGGCATAAATAAGTTGAAAAAGATGGATTTTGATTATTATGAAGTGGATGTAACATGCCAGGAGTGGAGGTTGCGATAAAGGTGAGAACGTCATGGACTGAGGATAAGCAATAGAAAATAGAACATAATAGATCACTTAGGAGGCATGCCAAATCATGTAGTCCAGATATGTCAGCGGATGTGGAGGCATTAGCTTTTCTGGCTTTTGCATGATAACAAACTCTCTATAAAACCTAAGAAAGTCAAGGCAAACAAATTAGGAAAGCAAGTCACTCACGAAATGATAAGAACAAAAAAATAGTATATGCTATAAGAATGTATGAACATCTCAATGGTCTTATCTGAGTTGTTGTTGCAAGAGGAAATCTTGAAAGAAGCCCGAACTTATACAGTAGCAAGTTGATGTTGCACGTGGTGATTACATGCCAACAGAATAGAATATGCTTGAGTACACCTGAAAGGGTTGCATCATGTGCCACAAGATCCTATAGTGTTGATCTACATGATCAATATTTGGATCTGGCTCATTAACTAGACCATTTACACACCAAGGTCGAAAGGAATGGGACACATACAAACATTTTCTTCTCCCTCCCCAATGTTCTAGGTTCAGCAAGAAATGATATACTCCTCATATAACTCCATGTGAAATATCCCAATTGTCAAACTTTTCTCGCTCCACCCATTTTTTTAGGTTTGGTTGACATGTTGAGGCGCTAGAGTGGGCAGATCATTGTAACTGTGTCATGATACTGAATACTCCTATAAGATTGGACAACCACGAGAAGCATGTGACAAGAGAGCAATAGCCATGTTGTTTTAGATGGATCTTGGTAACCCTCGGTACAATTAGGGGGTAGTCCATGGTTATATCTTGCTGGCCAAGCTGGTCGGTTATCTCCAAGGTTTATATGTGTCGTTGAAGAAAAATGGCCATTAAGTAGCCATTGAAATCAACAATATGGTTTATTCATACACAAAAAAATTGGAGTTCAGACAAAGTATCACTTCCAACCAGCCAACTAAATAGGGAGAGACCGGTGCTGATAAGAAAGTGCGAGTTTGGTGATGCAAGGAGAGCTGTTAGAATTGCACTGCAGTAACACTCTATAATTTGTTCGTAAGTTGCGGTGACCATTGTTACATCAAGGATGAGGAACATGTACACATGTACTGGGTTGGGTGAGGACAGGAAGAAATAAGGCGCATAAGGTATATTTGAATTTGTATGTATCAATAAAGGCAACAAGGTCATTGAATGAGCTTAATCGACATAAACTAGATTGCAATAGATCATTCGGGAGGTCTTCCCAATCATGGAGTCCAGACACAGTGAGTGTGGATACACAAGGTTTGTGATGCCTTTGCTTGATCAAGGAATAAATGTCTAATAACTAGAAAATATTGTGGAAGTATATGCAATTGCTCTTCCCACCCCTCATCTTGCTAAAAATCCTACTTTTACTACTCAATAAGTGGCCATGCCACATTTGCCCAATTTACATATATAAGAGTTTTGTTTTGACATCAAATTGTTTTGACACAAGACTCAAATTAAATCAGAGCTGATTTTGTTGTAGTTGTCTGTCCACTGAAATTGAGGAGGCCGAAGCCGACGCCTTTGTTGAGAAACCAACTCAATATGTTTGTTCTAGAATTAGCTCATCAACTCGATTGGTTAGCAACAGTAACACAACTTACCCTGTTACCGACATGATACGAGCTCTTGTGATGATAACAACCAAGTGGAAATTCCAATTAGAACACACATCCACGCCATATGATGAACCAGGATAACACAAAAACTAGGGTTTAAATGCATGCGCATGCGTGAGTGAGAGGGAGAGGAAGAAAGGAGGAAGGGGAGGGGAGAGCAGACCTTGCGGAGGTGGCGATGTAGTGCCACATTCAAAATACATAGTCGTAGGAGGGATATGTGGTGACACAAGGACTAGGTATAGAAGTGGCCAGCCATGGAGGAGGGGTGGCGACAGCGGCGGGGGATCGATTAGGGTTAGGGTGCAAGTAGGTGAGCCCAGGAAGCATTTTATATGGGACGATGACATGTGATGATGAACGGTGGGATGGTGTCACTTTTAGATCTAACGGCGGGATGGTGCCACTTTTAGGAAAGGGTCTATGTCGCTGCACCACTCAGTTGCTATCTTCCGCGTGCCCATTCGAGGGTCTAACCGCAAAGTTTAGATCATCCTGTCGTAGTCCATGACAATGAACTGACCGTTGAATTGCACCGTTTGATGTATCCATCCATGAGGAAGCTTGAGTTCATGCCAAGTGTCACTATCAACGGGCCAAACAAATAGGGAGGACAAAGTGCTGTCAAGGAGATGTGAGTTGGGTGATGTAAGTGGAGCTGTTAGAGTGCCATCATAACAGTACTCCTTCGTGCCAGGTAGCAAAAAAAGGCAACAAGATCAGAGAATGAGACCAGGCTCAGTCGAGCAATGATAGAGTCCAGCAGACCCTCCGCGAGATCCGCCCAACCTCGCAATATGTACATGGTGGCGGTGACACAAATATAACAGGCCTTTCCTTGCAATTAAATGCAGTTTACCTGCAACATATCCCAAAGAAAAGGCATGTATTAGAAGAATGGACTAGAATACAAAATTCCTGATAGTCTAGCTGTAATACACAATCTAACATTGCATTTGCATCTCATACATCTAACGTTACTACTAATGTGACTTGCATAACAATAATAACCAAATGCAATAGTACTTCTGAAACTGCCTCCTCCAGCCTATACTACAGCCTAAACCTTTAAACACTCCATGAACTCAGATTAATTGACTGCTGATGTTGAACTAGCACAGGTGAAAAAAGGCGTGGACAAATGCATTCGGGGTTGCACTTTAGTACTGTTGTGGTTGGATGGGTGGAACAAAAATGAATGCAGGTGATCGAAGAAGAAATATCGAAGTTGTTGCGAACTCTGTGGAGATGCACAGCGAATTGTTCAGGAAACAATGAACAAAGGCTTCAGACGGAAGATATCTGAGCAGATGACTTGTCTCTGTTGCTGTAGCCAACAATTTAGTTGAAAAAATGGACAACATGTGCAATTGGATTGTCTGGCCTTTTGGACCAATCACCATCTGTGATCTGATGTTTTGCCTTTTAGATCAACATATTTCTGCATTCATATAATGTGTAACTCACTGGAATATATGTGTATTTGTAGCTATAACCACCCAATATTGTGGACAATCACAAAACACAACCACGCCACTGTTAAGCTTCATGCACTAGCCAATGCAACCAAAAGTCCGAACTGATGGAAAGGGCTAGCGCAATCCACATATACTGTAATACCCCCTCACACGTATGACGGGGAAAACAAGTCAACACGTGCAACCAGAAGAGAGCGACGGCGCGTGAAACTCATGTATGAATCAAGAGGCCTCTAGGTGGACACAAAGGGGGGCTACCAGCAATTTCTAATATCGAAAGCCAGGATTTGAACTCAAGACCTTAGCTCCGATACCATGTTAAGCTTTTAGTACTGTTGTGTCACTACAACAGTTTTTTGACTTGACATAAATACATACACAACGTCCCTACAGATAGGGGCAGGCCTATTGGAAGCACAACTCAAATGGAAGATCTACTACTTGGTTGAGGCAACACAAGTTGTCTCAAAGATAAACACTACCTGAGCACAAAAAAATGATTCACTACATGCACATCCATGAAAATAGCACAAGATGAACACCATTGCGATGGATGCAGAAGCAGGAGGTTCATACCCAATATCTTACTATGGATCGACGACAGCTACAGAAGGTTGAGGGATTCTTACACATCCTTGGAATAACATAATCTGCTCCAATTAAGATATATCAACAATACAACATGCTCATCATTACCGATGCAGAGAGAGCATAATGGGGAAAAACCACATAGGTTGCACCCTTTTGTCACACTACTCACCGGTAATATACCCATATCCCTGCCCCGGCTTGCCCAACTCAAAAGCGATCCCACGTTTAGACAAGCAGTCATAGAAGTATATGCAATTGCTCAGCCCTCCCCATTTCTCTGGGTTCATGCAAGACAATGCCTGGCTTCTCTTGTCATGGCTGATGAATATCGCCCAATGCAATAACCTCTCCACCTTCAGCCATAATGCGGGATCAGTCGATATGTCAAGGTGGAAGACTTCGAAGGTTCTCCTTGGTAGTAAAGTACGTCCCCGTATGGTCACCAAGAGAAGCGTATCGCCACACACCAGCAATGCGTCAGAAAGATGCCGTTCAATGCTCAAGCTTGACTCAATAACTGGCAGTTCTTGTATGCTTATTTGTGGTGTGAAGTGCACTTTAAAGAGAATTCATGCCAAACACTTGCCCTTGGAAGACTACGATTTGCTTGATTGGTCCATGACGAAGAGAATGTGCCACCCAAGAGTGGCTACCAACATGCCAAAACAGATTTTGTGACCCAGCTTCGATAATGAGATATGAGTTACGTGATGCTAGAGGAGCGGTGAGCGCGCCATAGATGAGGTCAGTGCCTCCCAAGACCGGCAGTTGTGGAGATGAGGTGCTAACGCATGTAAACACATCGAAAACTACACATGATTTATTGCTGGAAAAAATAAGATGACCGTAGGAATCCCCAATGAAGCAAAAAAAATCCAGGGGACTTGGCTGGGCTTTCTTTCCACGAGGAATCCAAAATATGGGAATCTCAAAGCAATGGCAGGTGGTGTCTCGGTTGGCTATATCAGTGACACAACATGGGCGTGTGGGCACCATTGTCTTTCTAAAGGTGGGAGGACGAGGAGAGAACAAAGAGACATCAGGCTGGAGAAGGAGAGGTGGAAAGCCTGCTGGACATCAAGAAAACGCAGCATGCCAAGAGCGGCAGGTGGCTTCAAAGGCAAAAAGATGATGCGTAGCGCCCAACCGAGCTTCATCCGGAAGGTCTGCCCAGCCACGGAATCCCTCAGACATGGCAGAGACACAGATATTGCAGGCCTTGCTCTTGCAAACAACTGCAGCTCCTCTGCAACACAATAAAATAAAAGACACGCGGCATTAGAAGAATGAACTGGACAACACAAGAAGAGTAACTGAGGTGCAGATATAAAGTGCTAAGCACAGAGGGAGAGACGCCGGATTAGCACGTACAGTACTTATAGGTAACACTGGATCAACATGCAGTATAAGTGTTACAGCTAAGATATCGATAACCAGATGTAATCGTATTTCTGAGTGTGCCAATGGCCTAAACCTTAAAACTGAGCGTCGCAAGGTCTCAGCAAATTAAGCAGCTCAAGAACGTGCAGTATTTGCAATGAGAACAGAAATCTTTCTGACTTATAAAGGCTGAAGTTGGTGGTGAGTTCACATGTGAGACCATACAGATAAACAAATGCACTTGTACCCACACGTGAGACTAGCAACCTTCCGAAAGACATAATAAACAAATATTACTTTTAATTGGTATGAGATGTCCCTAAATAAACAAATACACTACTACCCTAATATGAGAACAACACGCTCATAAAAAACAGATTATAAATGCATACAACTCCAATTCAAAATCATGGTCTTGATTTTAATTTCTCTGCTCAAACAATCTTCCAGTTCTATAGCATAGTAGAAGACATAGAACACATTGCAATTTCAATGTGGTCATAGACGTTATCCTCCTACCAAATCCAAGATCTTGTGCGTTTAAATTTCGCATGCCCATTCTCCTATGTTTTAAAATTTAAAATGCTATCTCACTGTAAATCTTGCAGTGGACCTACAATGGTGACTTAAAAATCATCAATGACTACAACATGGCATTTTGTAATATTTATGCTCTCTTTTCAATCATAAACCATGAAGTAGTAGTAAGACACCATCATCATTAGATGATATCCCTTGCCAGTGGTATCCCATCGTTTTTTTTATGGTCTCGTAGCAATGCACGGGCATTGTGCTAGTAAAGGGAATTAAATACAAGTCCAGAATTCTTTTTGGAATCACATAGTGTTCTACTGGATGAGAATACATCGACACAATTAACAATTAAGTGGGACTACATAGTGTTCTATACTAGGGTATTAGTAATCTTGGTTTCAGATCAGGCTACCTAGAAGCATGTCACCTAAGGAGTCGATGACTTCTCATCGAAGCACCCAGCTGACTGACGATGCTCAGCAACTTCTACCCGGCTAAATCCTAACCCTCCTCCTAGCCTAGAGGGAGGGTAGCCCTAGTTATGTACGCACATGCCTAGAGAGCCATGGCTGAGCTACGGACAGGGACGAGAGGAAGAAGGAAGATGATTAGGACGGAGCGCACATACTTGCAGGCAAGACGACGGCGACCGTGGTGATGCGGCGGAAGTGGTGGCGGCCTCCGGCTCAGGCTCCACTGCGTTTTCTTTTTTTGATAGAGAATCCACTGTCTATACCAATCGGAAACAGCAGCAACAGAACATATATAGGCCGAGGTGGGCCGAACCCTGGACAAGACGGACATCATTTAATAGGCCAGGCCGACACTGTGCCCAATCCCTCTTCTCCGCTAAAAAAATACAGTCTTACTAAGTCTCAGTTTCCCTCAATAAAGAAAAAACTAAGTCTCAGTGGACTGAGACATTGTATCTCAGTCGATGCATGAATCGGCCAAGTATCTCAGTCGATGCTATATCCGTGGGATCTTACATGAAGATCCATGCAAAATTTTCTTTTCACTTTTTTCTTTTTCTCTCTTGCAAGTTATGTCACTTGACTGAGACTTGGTTAAATCTTAGTCCACTGAGACCTAGTCACACCAAAAAAAAAAAAAATTCGGAATCACAGTATAGCCACTTCCGCCACATGCTACTTTTGTCATGTCGATGAAGATAATCCTCCTTGCTCGACTGCGCAATGACTCGTAGTGTTTGGGCTCTCTTAGACGCGATCTTGCCGAGCACCTATCGGTCATTATGACATGCTCAGACTATCAAAACTGTGGTAGCTATGCGGGCAATTTGGGCAGCACATTGAAAAGCGATTCATGAGAACATCTTTCAGACCCCATTTGTTGTGCAAAACTTGGCTGGCAACTTCTTGTCTAATCCGTCTAGTTCAAACACCAACACAACCCTCGGCAGGTCCCTGCAGCCCCGCCCATATGCACCCAGCTGGATCCGTCCCGAAACTATGGTGAAAATAAATGTTGATGATGTTCCTCTAGCGTTGGAGAACCGAGGTGTGGTCTCTGATATCTCTCAGAGTGCGATAGGAAAGTATATGGGATCATCTCTGCTCGTATGCCCAGGTATTTCAGACCCTGCTACTTTTGAAGCTCTTGCCTGCCCGCGACGCCCTTGCACGGTGCCATCGCCATTGAGGTGGACCATGGTGGCATTATGCCGAGAGCGAAGCTAACCCCGTGACCATTCTTGTATACAAAAGCAAATGCTGATATCACAAGAAGCAAATAGTATTTCTGTTGGAAGCATGGTTTCGTTGGAACAAACAATCAACAATGTTTCTTTGATATCAATTGATATATTGTTTTGGAGGCAATGTAGATCTGAGCAAATATTTGTAACTTTGGAAGCATATGATTTTCTCTCTTTGGAAGCATTGTTGATGGAAGCAAAGTATTTTTCATTTCTATGTTAGAAACGGAGCTTCAGATGTCGTGGAAGCAATCTCCTAGGAGAAGGGAAACATCATATTCTAGTTAGGAAGCAAAATTAAATTGCACTGAGTTCACCACAATTGAAAACAATTTTTCTCATATGGAAGCACACTGCATGCCCCATATTATACATAGTTCTAAAAAAACAAATTAGAATAGCCGAGATTACTGGAAGCAATTATTACGGATTATTTCCTAAAAAATGGTGCTTCCATCTGTAAAACAAACTATGCTTCCGTCCATGGGAGAAAGGATATTTTTTCATGGAAGCAATATTGTGATGCTTTTGAAACAATATATTATTAGACACAAAATCTTATCACAGGGAAGCAAACATCATTAACCATGGAAGCTAATTCACCGATTGATGCAAACTCAAATTATTATTGTATTTAAGATAAAATAATCCATATCTAAGCAACAGTTCCATCGGAAGCAAAACTGAATAATATTGGAAACAAATTTTGCTTTTAAGGTAGCAACCTATATCTCGTAGAATGCCAGTTATTACTCTCCTTAACATCCGAAATTAGTTTGCTAAATATATGGAAAGCATCACATTAGTTTCCTAAATATCCGAAGTAGTTATTAGCAAATCCCATGTAATTCTGGAAACTACACATGAAAGATGTGCACCGGGCAGCCTGCTGATCTAGCGGCCATAGGGGATTTCATCCAACGGCTTGCTACTGGTCTGAAAGGAAGCTAGGATCGGTAGTCTGATTGCTAGCGGTTCCCTATTTTATATGCTTTTTGTTTGAGTTTGGGACAAATAAATAGTAATGGTTGTGAACCATAACCCTTTGCATTAGATGAAGTGCTATTTATAGCACTGGAACATGCGTGTACAAGGGACGTCGGTTCGGATGGAACCTGTTAGGAACAGTTAGCGTACTCATTAGGCTATAATTGAACAGTTAGATTTGTATTAGAATATTCTATAGGATAAACTGTCGGGCAGTTAGAATTTCTGCTTTGTCCAAACGTTGTCCATCCCGAACAAGTCTCTTCCAAGGGATACAAACATTGTAACCGACATTTGTACATGACTGTTGGGGAGATATAAATACACCAACTCAACATCAATACAATTTACTTCATTCACTTCAATCTCTTATTTCTTCTCACGTTATCAGTACGCATGCTCTGAAACAGAGCGAATAGGCACAGGAGAAGTACAGAGAAAACAGGTGAGAAAAGATGGCAAATTTGCCGGAACTAGCATTTGCCTTTGCAAGGCTTGTCGCAAGACGCCATTGCCCCAGGTTTGCTAGCCGGAACTTCGGCATTGCTGCTTACCGTCGCCGGGCGTTTGGCACTCGCCGTCATGGTCGCCCGGACAAGAACGGTGGCCTTCGCCGCTGGGTGCCCCGACGCCGCTACGGCCTTGGTGGTGGCCTCCGCCGCCGCAACCGCTGGGTGCAGCGCCACCACTCCAATGGAGCACCAGGGCCAAGCACCAGGACGGTTGTGCCCAGGGAAGTGACGCCGGTCATACCACAAGAGGCCGCTGCTGAACCAGTGGTTGTTGACGAACATGTCGCTGCCGTGCCGGAGATCGCAGCCGAAGAAGTTGTTGCCCTGCAGTGCAGGAGATGTTCGTCGTCGAGGACGAATACGAAGAGGCCTCTGCCTCCAACGTCACCGCGGACCCCGACGAACTGCTGCCTCCACCATCGGCGTTCGCCGTTCCGCCCATGGCGTGGCTGCTGGGCGGACCAAGCGCGGATTGGCTCGCCGACGACCCCGAGCACGAATTCAGCAACTACTACGTACCTGCGCCACGGCTTCGGACAGTGTCTCCCGTCCCCGACACCCTCCAACGAGGATCCCGAGCATTTCGCTCCGCTGAGCTATGGCCCCTTGTCGGAGTTCGCCTCGCCGTCGGCTGCGGCTCTCGTGGACGCGCACCGGCCAGTGGTGGAGACGGACGAGGTCGATGTTGCGTCCGCCGCACGCGCCCCTCGGGCTCTCCCCGACCTCAATCTCCCAACGCTGGAGAATGAAGACGTGGCGCCGTCCCTCGGACTTCCGACGCCCTCGCCGGAAACACGCGTGCTGCTCCGCAGCTTCGCATTAACCATGGCGGCCCGCCTCGCCGAAATCCGTGCCGGGACGTGGTCCCCGGTGTTCCTCGGCCTCATCAACCGCCTTGGAGGGCTCCGCCTCGACAACCCTTCCAAGGGAACGAGGAGCCGACGCTGAAGTCGCCGGCCACGGCGCCGACGTGCAGCAAGGCGGCGGCCATGGGTATATCGGGTGAGGATGAGTTCGATTTGGGGTCGTACCCAATCAACTCCTCCCCGTTCCCCTTTTGACCAGCTGGTCCAATGCTCCAAGCGGTGCCGACTGCCGACACAGGAAATGGGCCAAAAGGCCTAACAGGCCACGTCCTAGACTTGCTCATATTTACATAAAAAAGAAGAAGCTGATTTACTATTTAGGCGCTCTTGCAGATTATATTTCCTGGCTACAGATCTGCCCCTTTAGCAGTATTAAATGTACTGTAAATTTATATTTAGGACCCTGAGTTTGTCCTTTTAGTCAGCTTAACCATGTATAGTGTTATAAATATATATTCTAGACCTGATGTCTATTCAAATGTAATATGACATGTTGTTAATATATTTGCCTTTAGCATATTATGACATGTTATTTGGTACAGCAATTTTATTTTTGCACTTGAAATTTAATTTCTCACAAAAAAAATATCTCTCATTAATAAAATATGAGATAAAGATATGTGACTATCTCGAATCATATGTGCGAAACACAATGTGATGGTATCTATTGTATAAATATAGATTATCCATTACTATGAGGTATATTTATTTGTCATTATGATAAATGATTACCTCCAAAATGCTCTTCCAAATATGTTGATATCAAAGTATAACACAAGGTACTAGATAGGCATCTACTGGTTGAGAGATGTACTCCATAAAATGGAGATTGTCTACAATGTGTTAACTTGAGATTCGAAGATCTACACATATTTGATTTTAAAGCATCAGCTTAAATATTCATGTTCCTCTAGAACAAAATTGCATCAAGTAAACTTAATAAAATGCATGATCACACATGCAGGAAAAATGGCTGACATCAATAAGAAAGAATTCCAAGAACTACAAGTTGATGGAAGTAACTATCTATCATGGGCCATGGATATGAAGATAAATTTGACTGGACGTAACCTCGGCTCTTGCATCATCACACACCCCGAAAATGCCCCAGAAATACCACAAGTGGTAAAGTATGCGGCATTACATTTCATAAGGCACCACCTCCATCCTGATCTAAAAATTGAATATCTAATGGAGGAGGACCCATTAGCTTTATGGAACTCCCTAAAGGAGAGATATGACCAACAAAGAGCGGTAATGTTGCCGGAAGCCCAGAGAGAATGGTCTCTCGTAAGGTTCCAGGACTTTAAGTCTGTGGCTGCATATAATTCTGCAGTGCATAAGATTAACTCCAAACTGAGATTTTGCAATCAACAAGTTTCAGATGCGGACTTAATAGAAGAAACTTTATGCACTTTCCACCCTTCGATGAGGATACTACAACAACAGTATCGTCAACAGAAATACACAAAGTATTCTGAGCTTATATACACATTACTTCAGACCGAGAAGCATGATGAACTCCTCATGAAGAATCATAATGCTTGCCCACCGGGTGCCATTCCTACCCCTGAAGCACATGCTAATGCTCATTTTACTAGTAAATTTGGAAACCATGAACGGAACTTCCGAAAATTCAAGGGAAAATGGAAACAAAACAATGGTCCGAAGACCAACGGTCAAACTAAGGGGAAAGGTCATTTCAAGAAACATGATCAAAATGACAACTCTCAAACTTGTCAAAGGTGTGGATGCATGAATCATCGTACTAATCAATGCCGAATTCCCAAGCACCTTGTTGATCTATACATGAAGTATGGAGAAAAAGGCAAACAAGTTCATGGAAAGAAAACTGAAGCTCACTTCAACGCCATTCAAGATAACCCTCAAGCCGGTCCTTCTCAAAGTGCTATTGAAGTATTCAAGCCGAAGGACGATATCATCCTCGATGAAGACATGCTTGTGGATTACACCCAAGATGTTTTTGGAGACCTCAGTTCATCTCCATAAACAAGTTGATGTCACCTAGCTATTTAAATACTACAAAATGTTATATACTATATAACAATAAGTAGAATAAAGTCTTTCAGACTATGTATATTATATTATGTGAATCAGACATAATATTGTAATGTATTTATATTTTAATTTTGTAATATAAATACCTTGTATGTAATTTGATGAATATATGAATAAAATAATATTTATTCTAAAATATTATCTTCTATCTATAGAAATTTTACGGGAAAAATCCGATGGAAGAAGTGTTAAGTTTAGTGGATAGTGGTACCACTAACACAATTTTAAGGGAAGAAAAATATTTCCAAAATCTTTCTAAGAGAAATGAAAAATGATATGACCATAACTGGTAGTAAGAAAGCAATTATTGGTTCAGGAAGAGCCACTTTCACACTCCCGATGGGTACTACTATCATAATTCAGAATTCACTCTTGTATCCTGAATCTACTGGTACCCTTATAAGTTTCAAAGATATCAGATCTAACAATTTCCATCTAAGAAAAGTAGAGGTGGATACGAAAGAATTTTTGCTTTTAACAAAAAGCAACGGATACGAGGAAGAAACCCTTGAAAATTTCCCTTCATTCTCATCTGGATTATCCTTTACATATATCAAACCCGTACCTTATGTTGCATACAAACTAATTTTTCGGATATTTATAACTTAAGATTTTTGGCATGAACGCCTAAGTCACCCCAAAATAGGGAAGATACGAAAAATTATTGACAATTCTTTTGGTCACAACATAAAAGCTGCAAAATTCTCAAGTCATCAAATTTTATGTGCACCACATGTGCCATGATTTTTTTAAGGACTCTCACCTTAAAATTCAGAAAATAGTCACTTAAATTTCTTGAACACATCCAAGAAGATATATGTGGACTACTCAACTATTTTTGGGGTTTATATTCATGGCATCCATAGGCATCTAATAGATGATTTTATGTGGGTCTCTAATCTCCACAAACCCATGATTTTACTAAATTAATTGCTCAAATTATCAAATTATGAGCAAATTATCCTAACATATGGGTTAAACCCATTTGAATGCCATTTTTATGAGTATTTATGATTTTACTAAGTACCTCATGTACATACCCAAAATGGTGCAGCTAAATTCTTTATCAAAAGAGTCAAACTAATCAAATGACCACTTCTAAGAATTTTAATTTAGCAACATCTCGTTGTAGACATGCGGTCTTACACACCGCAGATCTATTCTAGATCATTCCAACTGCATATCATATTGCTTCCCCTTGCAGTAAGTACGTGGAAATCAACAAGTATTTCCCATCTGCGAGAATTCGGTTATATACCGATATCACCACTCCAGCATACATTAACGGACCCTCACATTAAATTTGGGATCCATGTGAGTTATAACTATTTATTTATCCGTCAATCATAAATATCTCAAGCTCCTATCATCGGAATTGGTTATAGCTTGTACGCTGATTACATTGAGATAAGGACATTTTCGGCATTAGGGGGAGATTCGTACCACAATGAATGCCGATAAATTAGAAATGTCATGGATTTTCAGTCATCATATTCACGTACTTCAAAATCTGAACATGAAGTTCAATCATATATTTGCAACACATTGCAAATCTGCCACATACATTTACTTATGACAAAAACGTCATGAAATCACATTATGCATGCAAGCAATGTGACATACAAAGTGGAAGTACCTCATACAACCACTATTCTCCCCAAATGAGAGCAAAAGGGGGAGAAACATGGTCACATGAGAAATGGGTTCTCATATGCATCCGCGGAAATAAAGGAAATTATATCCTCAACTAGTAAATGTAGTTCAACCTCAAGTTGAATAACACATAACGGATACTCATCACCCAAACCCAACATAAACATGCACACAATTTAAAGTGTTGGGACATCGAAACACCTTGACTCCATGTTGTGGGAAATCACGAGGAGTTAAAAGACGTAAAATTATTTCTACACATTTCATTGATTCAACAGAATCATATAACATAAAGACTACATTTGTCGACAAATATTTATTCTTGAATTGCTAAAAACCTTTAGGGCCCTGAACCAAAGTCCATGGCAGAGTGCCTCATGCACTCATATATTGGTTCAACTAGAAGAAGGCAATTAAATAAGAATAGCACTCGTTCAACAAAAGAGAGGTATTTACCATAGTAATACATTCTCCTCATAAGTATCTTTCCTGCTGGAAGACAAATGACTTTTCGTTCATAACGAATACAATGGGGTGGTGAAAAGGCGAGGCTTATAGCACAAGGGTTCACGCTGAGACCCAACATTAATTATAATGTTAAAAATACCCTCTTGGTATAAGTGGAATTAAGTTTCGATATTAATATTACTGGCAATTACAAATAAACTATCCCTGCAGTTGATAGACGCGGTGATTACATACTCATATGGATCTCTCAATTTGGATATATAAATAAATGTTCCTAAAAGGCATAAAATCCGAATCCAAAAACCAATCGCAACATATATTATGTAAAACATCAAAAGTCACTTCATGACTTAAAAGAGTCGAAGATTGTGTGGTACAATCGACTATGAGAGTTCCTTATTCGAAAGGATACTCGGATAAAGATTGCTTACATGTAGTTATTAACAAAATCCCTCCCTGGATTCTACATGACCTATGTATATGTCGATGATTTCATCATCGAAGTCTATACAACATATGAAAGGTGCTCATAATCATATCAAGACGGATATTATGTTGTTAAGATTCAACAGAATCATCTTCCATTATCTATCAAGATAATACCACTTGTATTGCTCAAATGCATACGATTTTTATATATAACAATATTGCAAATTGAAATTTTGCGAAGTTCAGGGTGAGAAAACTCCTAGAACTATACTTATTAACTATCATCCAATAATAAAAATTATACTTTTTTCTTTATGAGGTTTCCAATGGATTTCTCATATAGGTTTTAATGGGACAATTAATGTACCCATCGTATATCAAAATTCTACGTTTTCTCCTTATATTTTCCTACAGGATTTTAAGAAGATATTAACTATACAATCAAGATTTCAAGATCGAAGACTACCAAGATCAACTAAGGACAATCCAGCAACCAGCACTATATGAAAATTTTCAACATGATGAAATATACAAAGGATGACGTTTGTCCAAGGGGGAGTGTTAGGAATAGTTAGCGTACTCATTAGGCTATAATTGAACAGTTAGATTTGTATTAGAATATTCTATAGGATAAACTGTCCGGCAGTTAGAATTTCTGCTTTGTCCAAACGATGTCCATCCCGAACAAGCATCATGTCTCTTCCAAGGGATGCAAACATTGTAACCGACATTTGTACATGACTATTGGGGAGATATAAATACCCCAACTCAACATCAATACAATTTACTTCATTCACTTCAATCTCTTATTTCTTCTCAGAACCGTCGTAGCGATTGGAGAAAGCAAACCACAGCGGTTATTACAAGCAGGCATTAATCCCTTAATTGCTATGTTAATTAATCTTAACAATTTTCTCTCTCGGTTTTTCATCGGATTTTTTCTGTTTTCTTAATTTATTTTTTTCTTTTCCAATTGTTTTATTTTTATTTTTCAAATACATGTCAAACTTTTATTGAATAGACATTGAACATTTTTGTACACATGTCGAATTAGATACACACTGAGTAGTTTTAAAATACACGTGAAATATTTATCTGTATGTGTTGAACATTTGTAAAATGCACATTGGACAATTTTTAATACAAAGTGAACATTTTGAAACATATGTTGAACATTTTTCACAAATTCATGATTTTTTGAAAACGTGTTAAGTGTTAGAACATTTTTTTTTAAATGGCACAAAACATGTTATATATGTTATGAACATTTTTCATAAATTGTGAGAACATATATTTTTTCATTTCATGATTATTTTTAAATGCTCAAGCATCTTTTAAATGTCTTGAATAATATTTTATGAATGGTACGAAAAGTTTTTTACAAATTACATGAGCACTTTTTTACATTCTCCTACACATTTTTTAAAAATTTCATGAACAAATGTTTAAACGTGTGAACATTTTTAAAATGATATGTTAATGGTATGAACTCTTTTCAAAATTCCGCAGACAATTGTGGTAATTTTTTAAAATCAAAATGATTTTAATAATATATATACATATATAATATTTTGAAATGTAAACTAACGTTCCTAACAACTAATGGGCTGCCCCACTGCAGGGTCACTATAAGCGAGTCGTCCATCTTTTTTCTTTTTCCATGTGCCTCTCTCCCATCTCTCTAGCCATTACTGGTTTTATTAGTCGTAGGTGATGTAAATCATTCAGTGAACATCCCTGTTTCAAACCCTTTAACGCAAGATTTCTATGAAGTTATCGTCGCTCGGCTGGAGAACTAAAATTTCAGCAAACCAAAAGAGTAGAAGGGAAACGACATGAAAGGCAAAATCAAATCTGCTGCAGCATTAAGAAAAACGAATCTACTTTCAGAACAAGCATTGTGCAGCTCACTGAAATATTAGTTCAGTTCAGTAGTCGGTTCAGGCACAAGCAGCAATGTTCAGTTCAGTACTCAAGTATGAACAAACATTGTTCAAACCAGGTCCCGCCCACAATTTCAATTGCATAGAAAAGGAAATCAAAGTCTGGCAGAGTTACTGGATTATTCTAGATTAGATGATTTCTTCCGAGTGTAAGATGTAATCTTCTTCCTGAAGATTTCTAGGGGTTTAGAGAGCCTACAAGGACTTCAAATCAAGAAACTGAATGGAACTAGAAATGCAAGATTTGTTTCTCGGGTTCTCACCCCTCAGTCGTAAGACCAAAATTAGCAAACCAAAAGTATAAAAAAGGAAACCACATGAAGAATAAAATCAAACCAGCTGCAACATACAAAATCCAACTTTCAGAACCAACATTGTGTAGCTCACTGAAATAACAGTTCTAGTGCTCAGGTTGAGGCGCACAAAGCACAATCGACAAACAAGATGACTGAAATATGAACAAACATTGTTCAAACCCGGACGTTGGCAATTTCCGTTGCATAAAACGGAAATATAAAGCCTTGCAGAGTTAGCAGGGAAATGTGAAAACAAGCTTGAACAATAACAGGAAAACCGACCTAAATACACTTGGCCTTGAGCATAACCAATGGCAGAAACCCATTGAACACCAATTAATCACAGAAAGGAATTTACTACATGCGCATTACCGCAATTAGCAACATCACAATGAATGAAACAACATCACCAAACATAGCAACCGCATGAGGAAATAATTCAAGACCATCATGCTGAAATTTAGAATCTGTTGAGACCAACATAATGCATTACTACAAGTTACGAAATTCGACGATCGACAACTACCAAATGTGGATAGATTCTCACACATCCTTGCAATAATAGGATCTGCTTCAATATAAGATATAGGAGCCACGCATCATGATCATCATAATCACCTACACAGAGAGAGCATGCTGGGGACAACCCACATAGGTTGCACCTTGCCGTCACAGCCCATGAAAATAAAGACATCTCCCTGCAGCGGCTTGCCGAGCTCAAGTGCAATCCAACGTTCAGACTCATGGTTATAGCAGTATATGCAGTTGCTCCGCCCTCCCCATATCTCTGGGTTCATGCAAGACAATGCCTGGCTTCTCTTGTCCGTGCTGATGAATATAGCCCAATGCTCTAGCTTCTCCACCTTGAACCACAATGCAGGTTCAAACGATAGGTCAAGGCGAAAGACTTCAAAGGTTACCCCTGATACTACGATAGATCCCCGACAGCCGACCAAGAGAAGCATATCGCCACAAGCCACCAACCATGCATTTGAAAGATTCCGTTTACTGATCATGCTTGACTCGATAACTGGTAGTTCTTGGATGCTTATCTGGGGTGTCAAGTGCACTTTGAAGATTCTGCAATCAGAATCCATGCCAAACACCCGTCCTTTGAAGACCACGATTTGCTTGATATGTCCATGACGATTAGAACATCTCACCCATGAGTCGCTACCAACACGCCAAAACAGATTATGTGGTCCAGCCTCGATAATGAGATGAGAGTTGGGTGATGTGAGAGGAGCAGTAAGGGCACCATAGTTGGGCTCAGCGCATTCAACGAGTGGTAGTTGTGGAGGTGAGACGCTAACACCTCTAGACACATCAACAACGATACAAGATTTTTTGTTGTACAAAATGAGATGGCCAAATGAAGCCCCCATGAAGGAAAACCATTCTAGACGTAGAGGAATTTCAGAGCAAAGGTTGGCACCTTGGTTGACTTTGGCTATATCCGTGACAAGATATGGACGATTGGGCACCAGGTTGTTGCTAAAGGGGCTAGCATTAGGAGGGGAAGAAGAAACATCAGGTTGGAGAAGGAGAGGTGGGAATGTTGCTATGGAGCCGGCAAAAGCAGTACCCCAAGAGCGGCAGGTGGCAGCAAATGCAAGAAGATCCGGGGCAGAGCCCAGGCCCATCCGAGCAACGATAGAGTGCAGCAGGCCTTCTGGGAGGTCTGCCCAACCTTGGGTCCCGGACATGGCTTAGACACGAAGACAACAGCCCTTGCTCCTGCAAGTAATTGCAGCTTCTCTGCAACACATTACAAAATAAGAGTACACATATTAGAAGAATGAATTTGGTAACAAAAAGAATGATTGAACACCGAGCATATTTTATCAGAGCTCAGATTTGCCATCCACAACTAGCCGAATGATTGAACACTGAGCATATTTTGTTTTCATAGATGTAGTTAATGCATACTGCCTATATTTTATTTTCCAAGAAACTCCTACTAGGTGGTGGGTACACATAAAAAAGTTCTGATACACACTTGTACAAATTTCAATATATATATGTTCAGGATAAGATATTACCATGTGTAGAAGAAAGGACCTATTTTAGTCAAACACCTTTGTGCAGTTAAATCTTTTTGAGAACATAAGTATAAAAAAATGCGACAAACGGTTGCCGAGGGCATTGGAGGGCAAAATCCCATCCCATCCCAATTTATGTGAGTAAGCACATCTGGTGTCCGGTTGATGGCTGACATCAATTGTTAATTTTCATACAAGCAAGCTCAAGTGCTCATGCTTCTCACCGGATGGTCAAATCCCTAACATACGTCAGAGCAACTGAAATTAGGCAGGCAAGGAGGCTTCCTTTCATTGCGTAGCTGATCTATCCCTAACTTGGCTCGTCCTATTTAATCCAGTGTGTTGCAAGAGGACATGGCGTCATACTGGGAATGCCCATCGGCCAAACCCCTTTGCATTTCGGGTGCTGATCGATGGGCGACAGTTGAAAATTCTAATCATGTTTTGAAATTTCTTGTTTCCGTCTCCGCCTAACCCAAATCGGAGCTGATTATGTACCAATGTCCGAGCCATACAAATTTATTCATGATCCAGAAACAACTATATTAATAATCGATGCACTCCCCCCCTGCAAAAAAATTAAATCGCCTCGGGTTGCAACAACGCCCTACCAAAACAGCATCCAGAGACGCGTTCTTTGCTCTTATGAGAAGTAACAGCCAGTACGAAATGCTACTCGAAAACGAGAAAACTAGGGTTCAAATGCGTGTTGGTGCGCGTGAGAGAGGGAGGAGAGGGACGGGAGCCGGGTAGAGAGAGCGAGGGAGGGAGAGAGAGAGAGCAGACCTTGCGGAGTGGGCGATGGCGGCCGGCGACGGAGACGCGGTGGCTGGTTGTTGCCGCCGCCGCCTCCTCTGCTTCTCCGGCGGTTTGTACATCCGTCGGATCTCACTCTCCAGTCCTCGCCCCACCCTTTGTAGCGTAGTGTGAGTCGGGCCGGCGTGCTGCCAAAACCCAGCTAAAGATGGCCCGCTTCGCGCGCGCACACAATACAAGGCCCAACGAAGGACGCAACGACTATTTATCGCATTAAGCGAGTCGGATGTCTCGCGTAAACCTGCATGGGCAGCCCCTAAATCACTAATTAAAACGTACTTCTTTCGTAAATCACTCCCACCTCCTAAGGATGCGACAAGTGGCGCGACACTTTTTGCAACCTGGCAGTTTTCACTTTTTTTGCATATCTATTTATTTAAAATGTTTTATCTCTTAAACCGTGCGTCCAAATCTTGAATCGTTTTTACTGTTGGATTCTTCTCGTCGAGATCTTAAAAACTAGATCCCATGTTGATAAGTTTCGAAAAACTTTTTTTCATGAAAAAACCGGATGGAAAAACCGAACCGGGAGCACGTTTAATTTTCCTTTCCTAAAGAGGCACGGCCTTCCCTCTCGCGAAAGCACAACTGCACCTCTCGCGGAACCAAGACCGTGCCTCTCACAGAAGAAAAAAAATAGACAATTCATTTTTTTTGTTTCCGAGAGGCGCCTCTCGCGGAAGCAAAACCGTGCCTCACGTGGAAAGGAAAAAAATAAAAAATAAACATGTTTTTTCCATTTCCGAGAGGCACGGCCGTGCCTCTCGCGATAGCATAACCGTGCCTCTCGTGAAAGCAAAACCGTGCCTCTCACGAAAGGAAAAACAAATAGAAAACACTTTTTTTTTATTTCTGAGAGGCACGGCCGTGCCTCTCGCGAAAGCACAACCATGCCTCGCGCGGAAGCAAAACCGTGCCTCTTGCGGAAAAAAAACGCGCTTTTTCCCGTTTCCGAGAGGCATGACCGTGCCTCTCGCGAAAACAAAACTGTGTCTCGCGCGGAAGGAAAAAAACGTGTTTATTCGCGCAAAAAAAATTTTGAATTTTTTTTGTTCCAAAAGCTAAGGACCAGTGGAAAACCAAAAAGACAAAAAACACCGGAAAAAACCGTTTAAAAAGTTAAAAACTCATGCGAAACAATAAAAAAAACAAAAAACCAGAGGGAGCGCTCTCAGCCCACCCCCAAGTGAACGTTGGGAGGGTCCCGAAGGAGAGCTCGCCAACAAGTTGCTCCCGGGCAGCCCGACGCGTGAAGCCCGACGTCCGGGCCAGGCTCGGGATTCACTTTTCCCGCCAAGCCCGGGCTTAAGCCAAGGAAAAGCCAGGTAAAACCTATTTTTTAATATATTTTATGAAAAATAGGTCTAATATAGTATTATATAGCCACGAAATTACCTATTTTATTCTTTCTAGCAGACAAAATAGCCTTTTTGCCTGGCTGCGGGCCGGGCCGGTGAAAGATCGAGGATGTCGCCTAGAGGGGGGGTGAATAGGCGTTTTAAAATAATTACGGTTTAGGCTTGAACAAACGCGGAATAAATCTAGCGGTTAATTTGTCAAGCACAAAAGCTACAACAACTAGGCTCACCTATGTGCACCAACAACTTATGCTAAGCAAGATAAACTACTAGGTGATAGCAAGATATATGACAAGAAACAATATGGCTATCACAAAGTAAAGTGTATAAGTAAAGGGCTCGGGTAAGAGATAACCGAGGCACGCGGAGACGACGATGTATCCCGAAGTTCACACCCTTGCGGATGCTAATCTCCGTTTGGAGCGGTGTGGAGGCACAATGCTCCCCAAGAACACTAGTAGAAAACAGGGCTTTGGTCCAGGCAGGGCCAGCCCATTAATCCCGGTTCACTCACGAACCGGGACCAAAGGGGGCATCGGTCCCGGTTCGTGAGGCCAGGGGGGCGGCCGGGCCTCTTGGGGCATTGGTCCCGGTTCGTCTGGCCCCTTTGGTCCCGGTTCCAGCCACGAACCGGGACCAATGGCCCACAACCATTGGTCCCGGTTCGTGGCTGGAACGGGACAAAAGGGGACCTTTAGTCCCGGTTCCAGCCATGAAACGGGACTTAGTCCGGTTCAGCCATGAACCGGACCAATGAGATGCCTATATATACCCCCTCGCCCGCGAGCAGAGCAGTGGAGTGCTTGGTTTTGGGTCGGCCGTGGGAGAGCTTTGTGGTGCTCTAGCTCACCTCGTATGCACATGAGGTGTTTGATGAAATGCCCGAGCCACACTTAAGTTTTCTCCTCTCGAAGCTCCTTGTCCAAGCTCCATTTTCCTCGAGGTTTGCTAGGTTTGGCGGTCCGTCCTGTCCCTTCCCCGTCTCTCACCGCCGTCGATCGCCCGCGCCGATCTCGTGCCGGCACCACAGTGGTGAACCTCTTGGTCTTATCTCTTGTAAAGAAAAAAAAGTTCTTACTTGTATGATTAAGATAGATACTTGTGTAATTTTCTTACTTTTATTATTGTTTGTTATTATATATATTGAGGAGAGAAGAATGCCGATGTTGTGTATTAATATATACATGAGATGAGAGTTCAGGAAGGAAGACTCGACAGACCTAAAGTCAACCCGTTGCATATGAGTATAGTGATCTTTTTGTTGAGTTTCCTGGTAGTTGCCTTCAATCAATTTTTGATCAACTATGAACTAGGAAATGTCTGACGACGAAAATGATTTCGGTATGTGCGAATACTGCGAAGACAAGCGCGGCCTGTGCGACAGAAATTTCTTAGTTGGTGGTAGGCGCTTCAGCATCAAGCTGGATGAGACCTTCGAAGTGGATACAGTAAGTCACAACGACAAGTCTTTTTTCGTAATTAAGCATGACTTCTGCTTCTTTTGCTTCAACTTATAATTTTAATTTTTTACTATTTACTAGCGTATCCCCTGCCATGCAAGAATTTATGTCTTGGATAAGATTGGTTTCAGTCCTATGGAAACTATGGAGGTAAAGATAGTTCACTTGAGGACCGAGCATGGTTATACTTTGCCGCAAAATTATACAATGCAGACACCTAACACCTATTTTGAATGCAAAAATTGGAGATACTATGCAAGGCTATGCATTTGAGCCTGATATGCTTATCACCTTTGATATTCGTCCGAAGATGATATTGAAGGTAATATCGACATCTGGGTCGATGTGCAGACGCCTCCAGTTCTACCATTATGTGAGTTTCTAACATATTACGGTCTTGGATATTGTTTATTGAAAAATAGTTGACAACTAATTTCTATTGACAGCTTATTTCCATTCAAGCAAACATGTCCAGCGCTTGGTAGACATGACCTACTACTGTCCCGGGGCTGAACTAAACTGCGAGGAGATAAGTCATTATGTTTCATGGCTTGAGGATCTTGATACTGTCAAGACAAATTATTTTCCTGGACTTGAAAATCTTAGTACTCAAAACGTGCGACCACTAGCGTGCGTATTGAACTACGGTCATATCTATTTAGGAAAGATGGTAAGATTTTTACTATTTGTCCTCAGTGCATCTTTTGCATACATTATTTTTTAAGCTAAACTTCATTGCTAAGTATGTTACTACGATGTTCTTCAACAGGGACTCCCAATGATAGTTGTGCCTCATTGGGTCGAGCCTAAAGGTCACATGGCAATGGTTAGCTTACGGCCAAGACATCCTACATTGCACATGAGTGCATTCAGGATTTCTAAAAGCGAGCAAGCCTTAATAGTCAAAGACTGGAGCAAAATTGTGAAGGATCGCAGAGAAGTACTAGGGGGCAGCAATCAGAAGCGCAGCCCACAATTAAAAGACATGTTCATCTACATGCTCCAATATGATGAAGCAGGAGTGCTACACATGTTCTATGCTATTTTACCTGAGAGAGAGCAGCAGGAGTGATTAGCTAGCTAGAATGAGTTTGAAGATGATGATGTGCTACACTATGACTATGATGATTAAATAGTGTTGGTGGTAATGACTATGATGATTATTGGCTTTGAATGGTGCATTTTGAACACACAAAAAGTCTGGAGTTCAAATAAGTTCAAAAAAAATGAAATCCCTTTGTAATAGACGAGTTTCCGTATGAAACCCTGATACTTCGAAAGAGATTGCCCATTTTGTACACGAAGTGCATCCGGTTTTTGCCGTAACCCTCTCAACTTTTTAGCACAAACTATGTGGGTGAAATGATGATACCATGCCAACTTTCAACCTTTTCAGAGTTCATTCGTAGTGCTTTTCAATTTCAGGGTCATTTAGCGCAAAAAGAATGAACTAATAGCAAAAAAAATGAACTTAAAATAATCAATTAAAATATTCTATTACGATCAACTAAAACAAAACTATAATATTCTTCATAGCAAAAGAATCAATTAAAAAGCTTTTATAACACATCTAATAGCAAAAGGAATAATAAAAAGCTTTTATATACCTCTAGATTTTTGAAACTAAAATATGTAAAATTTATGCAACTAAAATTATCAAGGTATTTTCTGTTCAAAACATAATGGCAAATGAATTTTCACTAAAGAATTTTTTTGTTAGAAACTTTAATAAAAAAAGAATTATTCATCCTGAATTTTTTGTTAGAAACTAAAATAACAAAATCTGTTTTTGAATATAATGTTAAAACACAGTAATATTAAATAGCAGGAAAAAGAATCACTCAAAAATCTATTTTTATAGTAAAGTTATTCACAAACTAGTGATTCACACAAATTTCAAAGAATTCAAATTTAAACTATTCAAATTTGAAAACTAATGGCACTAACAGAAAGTTTATAATTTTTGTGACCTAACAGCAAAAAGAATTAAAGAAAAATAAAGCAAAAAATAAAAAAAAAATGCAAAAAACAAAACAAAAAAAATGAAAAAATGCCTCCTATTGGGCCACCACGGCCTGAATACGACTAGCAACCCAACCCGGCAGGTGGCCCAGGATTCAGGCCCGCAGAAGGCCCAGTAGGCCCACAGGCAGAGAGACACAGTTAGGCTAGTAGGCCTGCTATAGAGAGGAGTTCGAAAGGGGAGGCACAGCCGTAGGCCTGTTTGCAAATTTTTAGAATCCTCAAATTCTGAAAGAAAAAAAGTTATGCTCAAATTTCAGTTTTTTTGATTTTTTATTAAATCTGGTCAAACTATGGTAAAACTACTTATTCAAGAAATATTAGTGTTAATAAATAATTATTTTTAGTTTTTTGACTTTTGGTCAAACTGTGGTCAAATCTGGTCAAACTGTGGTCAAACTATGGTCAAATCTGGTCAAATTGTGGTCAAACTATGGTCAAACTACTTATTCAAGAAATATTAGTGTTAATAAATAATTATTGTTTTTTAGAATAATAATTTCAAACTCAAACGGTGCTTAATGCTCAAGTTCAACTCCTAAGGGTTAATAGGATTGACACCTTAGTATTGTCAGGAAAACAACAAGTGCAGACTTGGAAACTAGGGGGAATAGAACTCGAAAGTTAAGCGTGCTCAGGCTGGAGTAGTAAGAGGATGGGTGACCGGCCGGGAAGTTAAGCGTGCTTAGGGTGGAGTAGTGAGAGGATGGGTGACCGGCCGGGAATGAGTGGTTCATAATTGAGCAGTGATGAGGGGTGATTAGAGTGGGTGATTAGAGATTGAATTGTCAAATAATTCAGAAATTTAAAAATAAGAAAATATTCAAAAAAAAGTCAAAATTTTATTTTTCAAAAAAATTCAGAAAAACAAAATTTTAAAAAAATTCCTTTAGTCCCGGTTGGTGTTACCAACCGGGACTAAAGGTGGAGCTCCAGAGAGCGGCCACGTGGAGGGCCTTTAGTCCCGGTTCGTAACACAACCGGGACTAAAGGGGGGGGCCTTTAGTCCCGACCCTTTAGTCCCGGTTTGGGAACCGGGACAAATGGGCCTTATGAACCGGGACAAATAGGCATTTTTCTACTAGTGGAAGCCACTAGGGCCACCGTAATCTCCTCACGCCCTCGCACAATGCAAGATGCCGTGATTCCACTAAGGGACCCTTGAGGGCGGTCACCGAACCCGTACAAATGGCAACCCTTGGGGGCGGTCACCGAACCCGTACACTTTGGAAGCCTTGGGGGCGGTCACCGGTACCCGTCAAATTGCTCGAGGCGATCTCCACAACCTAATTGGAGACCCCGACGCTTGCCCGGAGCTTTAAACCAAAATGATTGAGCTCCGAACACCACCAACCGTCTAGGACGCCCAAACACCCAAGAGGAACAAGCTCAAGGGTACCAAGCACCCAAGAGTAATAAGCTACTCAACTTCACTTCCACGTATCACCGTGGAGAATTCAAACCGATGCACCAAATGCAATGGCAAGGGCACACGGAGTGCCCAAGTCCTTCTCTCTCAATTCCCACCAAAGCAACTAATGCTAGGGAGGAAAATGAGAGGAAGAACGAAGAAGAGAACACGAAGAACTCCAAGATCTAGATCCAAAGGGTTCCCCTCACCTAGAGGAGAAAGTGATTGGTGGAAACGTAGATCTAGATCTCCTCTCTCTTTTCCCCCAAAAACTAGCAAGAATCCATGTAGGGATTGAGAGATAGCAAGCTCGAAGAAGGTCAACAATGGGGGAAGAACACGAGCTCAAAGGATAAGGTTCATTGGGGAAGAAGACCCCCTTTTATAGGTGGGGGAAAATCCAACTGTTATGCTCACAGCCCGCACAGAGCGGTACTACTGCTCATGGGAGCGGTACTACCGCTAGAGCGGTGGAAGCCCTTTGAAAAACAACATCGAGGAGGCAAAAGGCCGGTAGAACCGCCGGAGCGGTACTACCGCTCGTCCTCACGGTACTACCGCTAGGGGTAGTGGTACTACCGCTAAGGGTAGCGGTACTACTGCTTACGAGCGATACTAAAAAAATACATCTGTGCCTACCACCGCTGGAGTTAAGACGAGTTTTTGGTCCGGAGCGGAAGTAGCCGCGGTAGTACCGCTCTGGAGCAGTAGTAAAAAATTACATCCCCTCCAAGCGGTAGTACCGCTCCCATGAGCGGTAGTACCGCTGCAGCCTTTTTAAGGACACCAAAGCTGACACAACTTCTGCAAACGGACTCCGAATTCAACGAAACCAAGTTTGTTGGAAAGCTAGCGACAAGGGCTAACACAATCTTGATAGAAATAACAATAGGAAGGAAATTAGAAAAGGCCCATAAGAAAAAGGTGAGAACCCTTCCTCGAATAAGACCAGTAAAACCTCCAACACCGAAAACGCAATAGAAGAAGCATGTGAACTCCGTTTTCGATGTACTAGAGCTTGTCACGAAGATAACCACAAACTCTAAAACCTCAAAAAGAGAAAATACAAATAAGAATCAAGAAAAATGATGCAAGGATGCAATGGTTTGAGCTCTCGACGAACGATACGATCAAGCTACTCACTTGAGAGCCCCCCTTGATAGTACGGCTATCGATCCTATAACCCGGTCTCCAAACTACCACCATGAGACCGGTAAAATAGAAAACCTATTAAGGGCAAACCTTTGCCTTGCACAAAGTCCACTTGAGCTAGATGATGACGATCTTGACTTCCTCAAGTTGAACCACCTTTCTTGATTGCGTTGGCTCGGTGAAGACTAGTAGATTGCTCCCCCATACTCCACTATGGGTGAGCCACTCTTTGGCTCATCTTCACAAGTCCATTGCCACCACAATGGATGGCAAGCTTCAAGCACATGATCTCTTCGTGATGATCCACTTGAACTTGCACACCGCAACCTAAGCCCACAAAGAACTCTCATGAAGACCATGGGTTAGTACACAAAAGCGTAATTGACAATGCTTACCATACCATGGGATCGCTTGATCCCACTCGGTACATCTTCTATGCTTTGTGTGTTGATCAACTTGATTCACTCTTTGACTTAGTCTTGATCAACCTCTCATATGACCAATCTTTAGGTAATTCCTTGAATAGCACCTTGGTCATCACAAACTCTCCTTGAAACCAACAAATGGACTCCAAGAAAAGCCTATGGACAAATCCTTCAAATAGAACTCAAGGCAACCATTAGTCCATAGAGATTGTCATCAATTACCAAAACCAAACATGGGGGCACCGCATGTTCTTTCAGCCGGGCCAGGCCCGGGCTTGGGATTTTGTGGACTGACTTTTTTAAACCCGGCACGGCCAGGAGATGCCCAGGTCCAGACTCTCTTGTGTTGAGGTAAACAATGTCGGGCCGACCCATTTTAGGGCACGCAGATTGAAAAAATCGGGAAGAAAAGGGGCGCATCTAGAGACCCAAAGGTGAGAGCTCTTATACGCCGCCCGTGTACGTGCGATTGTTGCGGCTTCGCTTAAGCGACGTGCACACGGGCAGGCCCAATCATCACGCCGTAAGGAAAATTCAAAAAAAGAAGCGCATGCGTGGGATGAAACCTCGGACCTCATGCTGGATTCCAGTGAGGCTAGCCAGGCAATCGACCTCGAACGTGATAAATGCAGTGCCAGACTTGAAGTGCAAAGTACAGCGGCAAATCCTTTTTAAGAAAACGTTCAACATTTTTATATATACATTGATTTTTTTAAAATACAATGGTTTTTTTGTAAAAAACTACTGATCAGATTTAAAATACTGAAATGGATATTTTATAGTATACAATGACCAATTTCATAATATATGATGAACAAAATTTAGATACACAATGAACATTTTCTAATATACGTTGAATATTTTTATAATATACGATGAACATTTTTGTAATACACGATGAACATTTTTATAGTGCAAGCTGAACTATTTCATAATATACGATGAACATTTTCTTAATACGATGAAGATTTTCGTAACACACGGTGAACTTTTTATATAATATAAATAATGACAAAAAGAACAGAAACAAAAAAAAGGAAACATAAAAGAAAGAAAATGAAAGGAAAAAAGAAACCAAAACAGTAAGAAAAAAACAACTGAAACCTGGACAGAACAGTGAAAAAACGGGGAGCAAAAAAACATGGAAGAAAAACGAAAAAATAAACCCCGCAAGAAACAAGGAAACAGCAGCGAACCAAATCTGTACGTGGGCCAGCCCAAGTGGCTTCCTTCAGCGAAGGACCATCCTTTTGACGCCTGCGGGCGTCAAATATGTGACGCCCCCGGCTCAATCGTGCACTAATCATACACGCAAATGCACATGATCAAGCCTAAGGACTCACGGAAAGATATCACAACACAACTCTAAAACATAAATAAAGTCATACAAGCTTTATATTACAAGCCAGGGGCCTCGAGGGCTCGAATACATAAGCTCGCATACAAGCGTCAGCGGAAGCATCAGATATCTGAGTACAGATATAAAAGAAAGCACAAAAAGGCCTTTAGAAAGACAGGGCAAAATAAAACACTACGATCGAAAGGCGTAGGCCTCCTGCCTGGGACCCTCCGAACCTAATCCTGGTCGTCCATCAACTCGTAGTAGTATCCACCCTCGGGGTAGTAGTAGCGATCGTCGGCGGGGGTAGCTGTCTCAGTGGCTCCGTCATCTGGTCACGACAAACTGATATGGGGGAAAAAGAAAGCAAAGCAACCTTGAGTACTCCGAAGTACTCAGCAAGCAAGGATCTACACTACATATGCAACATTATCAAAGGAAGGCTATATATGTGGACTGGGCTGCAGAAATGCCAGAATAGAGAGGAGGCCTAGTCCTATCGAAGACTAGCATCTTCTGCGGTCTTGCAGCATTAGAAGAGTGTACATTAGAACATTATAAAGTAGTAGTATCAATAAGTCTCATCCTCACCCAGAGATCCTTTCTCGACTCCCTGCGAGAAAGCAATCCCAGAACCATACAGTCATCAACCTCGTCCGGAGATCCCTTCTCGACTCCCTGCAAGAAGCAATCCCAGAGCCATATATCCAATTATCCAGTTCTAATTGTATCAATCAGGATACAACTCCGAGTGTCCATTACCGAGGATCCGGCTATGCATAGATTAGTTCTTCCCTGCAGGGGTACACCAACTTACCCACCACGCTCGCTTAACTCCGGCCGGACACACTTTTTGGGTCCTACCCGGCCTCGGCCAAACGACACACCGCAACCCTACCTACAGCTCAGCAGAGAGGTCCCCGCCGGTCTACATCCTAAGCGCAAGGGGGTCTTGGCCATCGCCCCTCGCCCTCCGGGTCGTTGCGCACACGGTGAAGCCAGGCACCAACACTACAGGAAGGCGCCGGTCCGTCCGTGCCGCCATGCTGAACTGAACGTCTGACAGAGCTTTCGGCTGATGCATATGATGCAGAGTGCCCATAACTATTCCCGCGTGATGGTTAGTGCTATCGGGCCAGAGGCCCACTCAGATCAAATATCCAAATCGTAGTGTGTTGGTAGTGCGGTAACGAGCAGAGACTCACGATCGATGTGACCCCGTCGCCCCGTCTCGAGGACTTGCGACAAGGGCCAAGAATGCCCGGCCACACCTCGTATTCATCACTCGGGCACCATACAGGCAACCCGTCTTCACATCACACGCGGGTACCCCTCAGGGTCGACCCGCCTTCCAAGTAACAGTAGTACAGTCCAAGTATCCGTGTGTCCATAACATCAGGGGAATCCGAGGTATCACCCTCGTTGGATTCCTACTCGATGTAATCGTCAAGGTGAACTCGGAGGAATCACCCTCGCTGGGTTCACACTTGAGGTGTTGTACGACGGCGTCTTTATCGGAAGCGGTGAAGGAGGAATCACTCTCGATGACCATGACCGAATAGCTACTCTACAGAGTTAACATCAGAAGTGCTACAAGAGGTTTCACCCTCGGCACTCGATAGTAACGCTGCAGTGTCGTTACAACTAAGGGGGGTGATGTGCGGTGCCGGGGCCTGGTCTTCGATCCTGTTGATCGGGTCTTCGGATAATCCAGCGGGGCAGTCGGGATAAGTGGGGTCACTGATAGGTCTCTACCCAGCCTATACTAGACAGTTTAGGATAAGCAGGTAAGGTTTCAATAGCAGGTTACAATAAACAGGCTATGCATCAGAATATGTAAAGCAGTAGCAGCAGCAATTCTAATGCAAGCATGAGAAAATAGAATGGGCGATATCGGGATGATCAAAGGGGGGGCTTGCCTGGTTGCTCGGCGGCAAGGGCAAGGTCGTCAATGGTGTCGTCGGGCTCCGGAGCTGCGTCGGTACCGGGAACTGCGCCGGGATCTAACGAGAGAGAAGAGGGGGAGGAAACAGTAAATAATAAGCAAACAAGTGCATGACATGTCAACAAGCAGAGCTAGCGGTGTTCTATCGTAGTGCTAGGTAATCCCGGCGAAGGGAAAAACGTCCGGGAAAGTATTCCCGGTGTCCGGCATTTCGGACAGACGAAAAAAGGGGAACGGTTGCATGTTCGCTATGCTAGGGACGTGTGATGGACGAACGAACCGCTTATCCGGATTCGTCTCGTCGTTCTGAGCAATTTTCATATATAAAACTTTTTCATCCGAGTTACGGATTATTTTATATTAATTTCCAAAGTTTTAATTCATTTTTGGAATTAACAGAATTTATTTAAATAGATAAAAGTAATTACTATGCCAGCATGACATCAGCATGATGTCATCAGTCAACAGCCAGTTTGACTGGTCAAACTAGCTCGTGGGTCCCGGTTGTCATTGACTGATAACTAATTAACAGTTTAATTAGTTAAAAAGTTAATTAGGTTAATTAACAGGATTAACTAAGTTAATTAATTAATTAATATTTTTTTTTTTATTATTATTATTCTGTTTTTTTAAACAGGGCGCTGGGCCCACATGTCATTGGCCCAGCGGGCTACCGGGCGGCGGATGCGGGCGATGCCCAAACGGGCGCTGGCGTTCGGGGGCGCACCCGAACGAGTGCATGCCCAGGCCAGCAGGGGAGGCGCCGGCCAGGCATGCGCACGGGCGCGTTGAGCAGCGCCGGGCGGCGAGCGTCGGCGGGAGGACGAGCACGAGGTGCGGCGGCAAAGGCGGGCTCGCGCACTGCGCGGGCGACCGGGGGGGCTGCTCCAAGCGACGAAGGACGTGGCGGGGGCGCGGGGCTGCGTGCGTGGCCACGGCGCGCACGGCACGGGGGGGGGCGCACGGGAGCGCGGCCGGTCGTGGACAGGGGGCGCGGCGGTGACGGCGATGCGTAGGGGGCAGAGCCCGTGGTGGAGCACGAGGCGTGGGCGCAGTCCGGTGCGGCGGGCATGGAGCCTACGGCTGGGGAGAGAGAGGAGGGAGGATGGGGCTCACCAGCCCTGTAGAATTGCAAAGGCGTGCTCGGGGAGGGCCGGAGTCGCGGGGCGACGGCGTGCAACGGTGACGGGGACGGCGTTCAACTCGTGGAGGGAGTAGCGCGATGGAGAGGCGGAGACGGGGCGGTCCAGCGCGACCGGGGGGGGAGGGGCGGTGCTGGGGCGAGGTGGCGCCGGCGAGGTGCGGCAGGCGCCGGAGAGGGGCCGGCGGGTCATCGAGGCCGGGCGGCAGTGGGATCGGGATCGGGGCGCCTCTGCCCCGATCCGATCCAGGGGGGAAAGGGGATCGAGTGGGGGGGGGGGGGGGGGGGGGTGGGAAAGTGGGGTTGACCAGTGGGCTAGGTTGGGGGTGAGGGGTTATGGGGGAAGCCGGCGCCGGCTGGCAGGCTGAGGCCAGCTGGGCTAGGCCCAGTTGGCCAGGGGGTTTCTCCTTCTTTTTTTTTATGTTTTGTTTTGTTTTATTTTTTTACTTTTTCTTTTTCTTATTTTCTGTCTTTTGCAAAATTATGTGGACTCAATTATAGTTTTGTAAAATAAGTAGCTTTGTTCAATAAATTTAGTGCAATATTTAACACTGATAGAAAATGGTTTGGAGTCCATATGTTTTCATTTGGATTTTATTTAATTGAAAAAGGGTTAAACAACTCTGTTTTGTGGTTGTTAGAGTCACATAATTTATTTAGCATATGTTGAATATAATTTTAGAATTGTCTCTGGATTATTTACAATATTATGAACAATTTAGTTTTCAAATTTGAACAACTTTTATTTTCACTTTCAGTTTGAATTTCTATTTGAATTTGAATTTGAAAAGAGATATGATACTAATGATGATTAGGCACTGTTGATCATGATGACATGGCATAATCAATAGGGTGATTACTGTAACTTAATACATGGGGTGTTACAAATCTCCTCCACTAACAAGAATTCTCGTCCCGAGAATTAAGAGGTAGAAGGAAAAAGTTCGGGGTATTCCGCACGAAGATTATCCTCGCGTTCCCAAGTGGCTTCATCTTCAGTATGATTTGACCACTGCACTTTGAGGAACTTGGTAACCTTCTGACGGGTCCGACGTTCAGCTTCATCGAGAATGCAGATCGGATGCTCCTTATAAGATAGATCATCTTGCAATTCGAGCATCTCGTGATCCAGTGCGCGGTGCGGAGATTTCTTGAAGCAACGACGAAGTTGCGACACATGGAAGACGTCGTGGATATGAGAGAATTGCGGCGGCAACTCCAATTTATATGCCACCTGACCACGTCTAGCAACAATGCGGAAAGGACCAATGTAGCGCGGAGCTAGCTTGCCCTTGATTCCGAAACGGTGAGTGCCTTTCATAGGAGTGACTCGCAGATAAGCTTGATCACCAGGTTGATAAGTCAAACCCCATCGTTTGCAATCATAGTTGCTCTTCTGGCGGTCCTGGGCCGCCTTGAGATTTTCCCGGACAATACGAACTTGTTCTTCGGCGTGTTGAATAATGTCCGGTCCCACGAGTGGTCGTTCCCCAGTTTCTGACCAATTCAGAGGGGTTCAACACTTACGTCCATATAGTACTTCGAAGGGGGCCATTTTCAAGCTGGCTTGATAGCTATTGTTATAAGAGAACTCGGCATACGGAAGAGATTCTTCCCACTTCTTGCCGAAAGAAATAACACAAGCTCGCAGCATGTCTTCAAACACTTGATTTACTCGTTCGACTTGGCCTTGGGATTGGGGGTGATAAGCTGAACTCCAGGTAATATGAGTTCCCATAGCTTCTTGGAAACTTTCCCAGAACTTTGAAGTGAAAAGGCCGCCACGGTCCGAACTGATCTCCTTCGGAATGCCGTGGAGTGAAACAATTCTGGAGATATATAACTCTGCTAACTGACTAGCAGTGATAGTTTCCTTGACAGGCAGAAAGTGTGCAACTTAGGAAAGTTGGTTGACGACGACAAGAATAGCATCGTGACCCTTTTGTGACTTGGGAAGGCCAGTAATGAAATCCATCTGAACCTTATCCCATTTCCATAAAGGAATAGGAAGTGGTTGCAGAATTCCAGCAGGCTTCTGATGTTCCGCTTTAACGCGACGACACACATCACATTCAGCAACATATCGAGCAATGTCCTGCTTCATTCTAGACCACCAGTACCTTTGACGGAGATCACGATACATCTTGGTGCTACCCGGATGAATAGACAACGGTGTATCATGTGCCTCCTTCATGACCTTGTCAGTCATAATCTCGAAGCGAGGTACCACAATGCGGTTTCTGAAATACAAGGTTCCATCTCCAGACAGCGAGAAATCCCTGTACTTTTCAAGGTGAAGATTTTTCTTCATCAAATCAACTTCAGCATCTTTAGCTTGCGCACTCTTAACAGCTTTCTCAAGATCTGGTTGTATCACAAAGTTATTAAGAGAACCCTGTGGAACAATACGGAGATTTAGCTTGCGCAGTTCTTTAAAAAGACGAGGTTGAGCTTGCCTAACCATGAGGTTGTCGCAATAGGACTTGCGGCTTAAGGCATCAGCCATCACGTTAGCCTTGCCAGGGGTATAGGAAATACCCAAATCATAGTCCGCAATGGCCTCCATCCACCTTTGCTGACGAAGGTTCAGGGATGGTTGAGTGAACAAGTACTTCAGACTTTTATGATCCGTGTAGATCTCGCAATGATTACCGAGGAGGTAATGTAGTGTAGATCCTTGCTTGCTGAGTACTTCGGAGTACTCACGGTTGCTTTGCTTTCTTTTTCCCCCATATCAGTTTGTCGTGACCAGATGACGGAGCCACTGAGACAGCTACCCCCGCCGACGATCGCTACTACTACCCCGAGGGTGGATACTACTACGAGTTGATGGACGACCAGGATTAGGTTCGGAGGGTCCCAGGCAGGAGGCCTACGCCTTTCGATCGTAGTGTTTTATTTTGCCCTGCCTTTCTAAAGGCCTTTCTGTGCTTTCTTTTATATCTGTACTCAGATATCTGATGCTTCCGCTGACGCTTGTATGCGAGCTTATGTATTCGAGCCCTCGAGGCCCTTGGCTTGCAATATAAAGCTTGTATGACTTTAATTATGTTGTAGAGTTGTGTTGTGATATCTTCCCGTGAGTCATTAGGCTTGATCGTGTGCATTTGCGTGTATGATTAGTGCACGATTCAGCCGGGGGCGTCACAAGTTGGTATCAGAGCCAGGTTTTGATCCTGGGACCTGTGGGTTATGGGCCCACATGTCATTGGCCCAGCGGGCTACCGGGCGGCGGATGCGGGCGATGCCTAAACGGGCGCTGGCGTTCGGGGAAGCACTCGAACGGGCGCATGCCCAGGCCAGCAGGGGAGGCGCCGGCCAGGCATGCGCATGGGCGCGCTGAGCAGCGCCGGGCGGCGAGCGTCGGCGGGAGGACGAGCACGAGGTGCGGCGGCAAAGGCGGGCTCGCGTCTCTCTCCACTACAAGACTTCCGTCAAAATTATGTGGCCTCAATTATAGTTTTCTAAAATAAGTAGCTTTGTTCAATAAATTTAGTGCAATATTTAACACTGATAGAAAATGGTTTGGAGTCCATATGTTTTCATTTGGATTTTATTTAATTGAAAAAAGGTTAAACAACTCTGTTTTGTGGTTGTTAGAGTCACATAATTTATTTAGTATATATTGAATATAATTTTAGAATTGTCTCTGGATTATTTACAATATTATGAACAATTTAGTTTTCAAATTTGAACAACTTTTATTTTCACTTTCAGTTTGAATTTCCATTTGAATTTGAATTTGAAAAGAGATATGATACTAATGATGATTAGGCACTGTTGATCATGATGACATGGCATAATCAATAGGGTGATTACTGTAACTTAATACATGGGGTGTTACAAAATAGTATCTGCCCCCGAAGGTCACCTACGGCGCTCTCAGCCGCCGTCACATGTCGTGCTCAGGGTGCACTTTCTGATTATTTTTTTGTTTTTTCGGAGGCATTTTTTGCTTTTTAGATGGTTTTGTTTTTTTCTTTTTTTTTTGCTTTTCGGTTTTCTACCGGGTGTTCTTAACTTTTGGAAAAAAATATGTAAAAAGAAATTTACGCGAAAAAAGACATAGATATAGTGAGCATGATAAATTTGGTTACAACTACAACATATCAGTACTCCAATGAAACAAATGTACATAGAGAGGTAGGTCACAAAAGAATAATGAAATGGAAAGTTATGTGAGCCTGCCGGTTGTACTCCATCTCAGGTCAGACTACAATTACATAACATGGACTATTTGATATTGATACTAGATACTACTATGCCTCAACATGAACAGGAAAAACTATGTGTACAAATCTAACAAGACTTCAACAAAAAACAGTGGTACATTTCATTTCATTATTGGTTTTACATTTTACTTCGTTTCTTTGTTGATTTTCATAGGTTTATTTTTTACACATGTAAAAAAAATTGTACACATTCAACATTTTTCATATACATCAGGCACATATTTTATACACACGTTTAACATTTTCAAATAGATGATTAAGATTTTTCAAAACTTACATTTTTTATGTCTAGTTTTCTGCATACACATTGCACATTTTTTTCCAGATCTAAAACATCTTTTTAATATGTGTTTAACATTTTTCAGTTACAGGATTAACATTTTTTGAATACCTGGTCAATATTTTTTAAATTCACAATGAACATTTTTTAAAGACAACAAACATTTTTCACACACAACATACATTTTTTTCGTAGTCATCACGAACATTTCTATAAACATTTTTTAAGTTTTTTCAAATACATAATTAAAATTGTGAAAATATATGTTTCTGTGTCTACTTTTATTTAATGTACTTTGTACATTTTTTATACAGCAGGAATATTTGTCTGATACACATCAGGAATATATTTTTGACACACTTTTCACATTTTTAAAATGCACGATCAACATTGTGTTCATACACATTGTTTTTTGTATACGTGACAAACATTTCTATACACATTTAATATTTTTTAAATTTTTGATTAAATTTTTTCAAATACATGATCAACTTTTTTCATACTGAACATATATGTTTGTTATAGATTTTTTTTTGTATACATCAGAAACATATTTTCTATACACATTTAGCACTTTATAAATATTTGGTTAATATTTTTTCACTTGTTTTGTGTAAAGTGTTTTTAAATATATGTTATAGAATATTTAAAAGCATAAACAAAAGTAAACGAAAAAGAAATAAAAAACAAAAACAAAAAACATGAAAAACAAAAGAAAAATGAGGCCCGGTGGCTTCTTGCCCACTAGGCCGGCCCATTTAGTGACGCGCCTGAGGCGAGGGCATGCTAGGTCTCGCTATAAACAAGACATTGCGCTGCCGTTAGTTGGTCGCCTCGGGTAGCAACAGTACTGTATCTTGGCCGATCACCTACTCGATCCGAGCTCTTGCAACCAGAACGGCCCCGGATCGTCGCACACATTCACGGGCAAAACAATTTAGCGGCAGAGAATTTTCCCGCGATGGCTAATGAAGGAATGGAGCGATCTCGGGCGACAGCGGCATGATCTCCCGCGATTTGTACTGCTGGAAAATCACGGGAAGATTTCTCAGCCGCGATTAGCGGGCTTTTTTTTTTTTTGCGAATGAGAGCACAGAGAACTCTGCACCCACTGCATATGTCCCTATCAGTACAAGAACACAAAGTACTTGGAAATAACCCCTTGCTTTCTAGACAGCTAATGTGTTCACAAGGCAAGCGTGTCTCTTATTACAAGCCAACAAAAGAAAAAGAGATTCAAGCAAAAATGTCCAAATCTGGTTGCTGATGCTCTGCCTAGTAGAATAAACAAAATAAATTCAATAGCTTGCCATTGCCACTGCCTAGCATCGGCACTTAAATAAGAAAAGAAAACGAACTTCTAGAGCAGCAAGATAAATAAATATAGTGGTGTGTGCCACCACAGTCACCGGCCATCGGAGTAGAACATGCTCGGGTACACCCACATGGCCATCGCTGTGGGCACAAACCTCTTACGCCAGTTGAAGTTGGGATGGCTGGTTGGAGCAAGGTCCACATGGCCGCGCAGCTCATGCACGCTCCAAGGCTGAGAGTGATGTGCGTAGTACAAGTTGTTGCTCGTCCCTCCCCATCGCTCCGGGCGCACACAAGCAAACGGAGGGCTCCGCTCGTCTCCCCCGACGAATATCGCCCAGTTGTCCAACGTCTTCACCTTAACCCACTTCGCGGGCTCGGTCGACATGTCGAGGCGGTGGCACACGGGATCTTCGGACGATAGGTGCACAAAGTGGTCGACCATGAGGAGATCGTCGCCGCAGACCGCAAGCCATGCCTGCACAAAAGATTCTGGCTCTATCTCGCTGCACCACTCAGTTGGTATCTCCCGCAGGCCTAACCGAGGGGCCAACCGCAGAGTATAGATCCTCATATCGTGGTCCATGGCGATGAACTGACCGTTGAACTGCACGATCTGATATATCCATCCATGAGGAAGCTGGAGTTCCTGCCAAGAGTCACTTCCAACGGACCAATCAAACAGGGAGGATTGAGTGCTTACAAGGAGATGTGAGTTGGGAAATGTAAGTGGAGCAGTGAGAGTGCCACCATAGTAGCCGTTGCTGAAAGGGAGACGTGGAGGCGAAACCATGGCCCCCGTGAACACATCGACAACAAGACAATCTCCACGGTAGCAGCAGATGAGATGGCCATGTGAAGAGCCAGCAAAGTGCATGTTCTCAAAAGTTTCTTGAGGAATCTGGCAGCGAAGGGCGCTATTGTTGCTAGCTACATCAATGACTTTACGTATGCGTAGCATGTATCGAGAATTGTCAGGAACAGAAGAACATTTTTCAGAAAAAATGGAAGGAAGAGAAGAACCTTGGATAGGGCCAGCGGGTCGGATAAGAAGAGGTGGGATTAATGTGCATAAGTTAGATGCAGATCGGTAGGAGGAGAATGCTGCACGCCAAGAGTGGCAAGTTGCAGCGAAGGCAAGAAAGTCAATGGAGGATCGCAACAGAGCAACAATGGAGTGAAGCGGGCCATCCGGAAGATCGGCCCAACCTTGTAATCCAGACACAACAGGGCTAATTGAAGTAGAAACTACTGACAATCTGCTGGGGCTCTGCATGATGGGAATTTGTCTGCATCACATAGCAAATTCAGGGCCTAATATCAGAACCGATGAACAATTTCAAGGATATGATAAAATAAAGAGACATATAGCATGCAAGAACAATGAATATTTCCTCAGGGGCCTAAAATAAGCCTATGCATGAAGAAACTTGTTATACACTAGAAAAATAAGGAATTTGACACTACTACACTCTTGTGGGGTGCCATGTTCAGGTTCAGACCGTCCATCAGATAATAAGAGCATGCAAGAAAAATAACTTGTACTGTCTAGCAAATGCCTCACAACAGTAAACACTTTTTACGAATCCCATCATTATGTTTATAAGAACATGAGGATGAGGTTAAAAGAGGTGACAATTATTTATACCGTGAGACCGATACGTTGATGATATGTTTATAAGCGGTGTAAATTTCTGAGGAAAATCGAAGCCTAACGTGATCAATCCATTCTACTTCAGGCCACCCAAAGATCCAACGTGAGCCGAGTTCTACTCCCTTCGCCTGGAAAAACTTGTCCTAGAAATAGATAAAATGGATGTATCTATAACTAAAATAAATTTAGATACAACCATTTCTAGGACAAGTATTTCCGGACGGAGGGAGTAGATGATTCGTAGGCATATGCATGATCCCATATAGCCGAAACAAGAGAAATGTGTACGGAAGGGAACGAGCACAATACAGACCTTGCGGATAACGATGGGACGCGGTGGTGGTGAGCTGTCGCCGGCGTCTTCGATCTCCGGCGTCTCGATCACCTCCAGAAACCGCCCGGCCGCTTCGTCGGGAAGGAGGAACGGCTTGTCCTCTCGCTCAGAATCTCGTTACTTATTATAAGGCTTTCCGTTGTGGGCCGACTTGGGTTTGCATGGGTCTTACTACTGATTGCTTGTTCTGAAAAAAAAACTACTGATTGTTTTTTCTAAAAATAAACAAACAAACTGCCAGTTTTATTTTTTTTGAGAACTTTCAGAGCTTTATCTACTATATCTAAATAGCTAGCCCACACTACTAGGAATTCTCTTGCTTCTCCTTGAGCCACGTCACCCAAATTAATTTAGCCGTTGGATATACTAGATCAGTCTATAGTAGCCATCGGATCTATACATTAAAAGCCACCTAGGCCTGCATACAAATGCATGTAGTAAATGACGCCTAAAGAGAATTTTAATCAACAAAAAAACTGGCGCATGCATGCAGCTCATATACTCCAGTGCTCACATGAAAGAAAGTGACGCATGCATTTATATATTTTTCCTTTTTTGTCCAGTTTTGCACTTATACATAGAGATGTACATTTATTTGTTTATAAATATTGATAAACAAATTATCTTGCTACCAGAGAACAATATATAGGTTGATTAGTTCAACGCGGTTTTAATTTCATACAAACTCCCGCAGCAACGCGCGGGGCATTCGTCTAGTTCAAATAGAAGTACTCCCGGGACAGTCAGCCATAAAGCTGGTGATCATGAGGGGAGGGGGGGGGGGGTGGGAGGGCGGAGTCCAACCAACTATAGGTAACCATCAGCGATCAGGCACGCTTCGCACACATATGGGCCTGAAAGTTAGCCGTCCTGCTTACATATTGAATATTTTTTATCTAATAATAAAGGGGTTATTGCTTCTGGTGGTACGTCATGTAATTTAACCTATAAGTTGACAAAAAATTACCCACCAATGTCACCCGTAAGTTAAAAAACGATTCATTTTTTTCAAATTCGCCGCCGTGCTCAGTTCTTTTATAGAGATGATACTGCATATCTGTCACACACACCCACAGACATCGCAGTGGCTAGAGCCTTTCTATTCCACCGCGGACACAAGGGTTCGGTCCCCAGGTTCCGCTGATTTTCCGCACCTTTCTGTCACGCACCTCCCCTCCCCACCCAGTGCGCGTTCATGGGCCGGCCCGCAGAGCGTGACGCCTCTGTTTTTTTTCTTTTTTTTGCATTTCGTCTTTTGTCTTTTCTTTTCTTTTCTCATTTCTTTTTTTGTTTTACCTTCTTTATATTAATTTGAGATTTCTAAATTTCAAAACATTGTGAATTTTTAAAAAAATGTTCAAGAAATCATAAAATATTTGTGATTTAAAAAATGTGTGGGAAATCAGAAAAATTTCGCAGTTTCAAAACTATTAGTGATTTTACAAAAGTGTTCGCAAATTATTAAAAAATCATGATTAGGAAAAAAATGTCAGGAAATAAAACCATGTTCATGATTTTGAAAAAATAATTGTGTATTAAAAAAAATCATGAATCTGATAAAATGTCCATGAAATTTTAGAAAATATTGAAAAAACTCAAAAAAATTGCAAGTTTGTGGTCGATGAGAATTTTTTTAAAAGTTTTTAAAGTGTATCGTGCAGTGGCAAGCTCATTGCCTTGGGATTTACCATGTCGACTACATTGCGATCATGTGGACATCGCATCCATCATCAGCTAGGGTGGGAAGAAAAATAAGTGGCAACATGGCCAGTCACTGTGTCAAAATAGAGGATGCTCATATGCCAGGGTATTGAGTCATACTTATTTGACTAGAGTGTAATTTTTTTATATCTAGGTTCTGCAGATTTCCTCCCTCTTTTTGTGATGTACCTCCCCTCCCATAGTGCGCGTTCATGGGCTGGCCCGCAGGGCGTGACCCCCCTGTATTTTTTTCATTTCATCTTTTGTCTTTTCTTTTATTTTCTCGTTTCTTTTTTTTTTCTTTAAATTAATTCGAGATTTCTAAATTTCAAAACATTGCGAATTTTGAAAAACATGTTCGAGAAATCATAAAATGTTTGTGAATTCAAAAATTTGTGGGAAATCATAAAATTTTCACAGTTTCAAAAAATATTAGTGATTTTACAAAATTGTTCGCAAATTATAAAAAATGTTCACAACATGGCGAGTCACTGTGTTAAAATAGAGGACGCTCATATGTCAGGGGATTGAGTCAAACTTATTTGGCTAGTGTGTAAATTTTTTCTCTTCCATTGCAACGCACGGGCATTTTTGCCAGTATAAGTAAACGACGAAGCAAGCTCTCCATTATAGGATAGGAGGCCCAACCGAACGTAAGCCGTGGCAAGAGTTCCAGAGTTCACCACCTCCAGACAGTCTGTTTCCAAAATCACATCTGAGCAACCCCTCAATTTTGCAAAGGGGGAGCGAACTGAGGGACCGCACAGGGCCAACCCAAATTGTGGGGCCTCACCGAAGGAAAAACCTGTAGATGGAAGCTTGGTTAATTGTCTCGGTTGCCGCTAAAAAGACACTAAAAGACCACTACATCTATCTACTGCCCCTATAAAAAGAAGAGAATAGACAGATCCAAGCAATTATATCCGTCCATCAATAAAATCTGATGGCCCATAATTCTCCCGTGGTTAACCCAACAAGCCACGCAATTAAGGCACTAATTAACGCCCGTTCGAAGAAAAAAAAAACACCGCTGCTCACGCACCACGACCTTTCCCATGCCCCGCACCTCCTCCTCCCAAGGGCCAGAGCACGGCCGGGCCTCCGCCCGCCCATCCTCCGCCTCCGCCGCCGTCCGCCGCCCGCCCATCCTCCTCCACCGCCATCCGCCGCCCGCCCATCCTCCGCCTCCCCCGCCGTCCGCCGCCCGCCCATCCTCCGCCTCCACCGCCGTCCGCCGCCTGCCCATCCTCAGCCACCGCCCGCCGCCCGCCAGTCCTCTGCCGTCGTCCGCCGCCCGCCACAGCGAGGTGCTCCCCTCCATCCATCTCATGCCCATGCCATGTCGTCTCCTTACGCCATGACGTCTCCTTACCAGCGCATCCGACCACACAGACGGCCAACACCGCTCCGCATCGGTGCTCACGGCGGCCTACTACGCGACACCGCCCACGGACGGTCCCCCTGCACATTGATGTTGGCTTGCTTGCGCACCAACTACTCCCCCTCCCCATACTGCCCTGGCCATCCCAACCGCCGTCATCCACACGCCGATGTGCTCCCTTATCGGGGACATATCTAGCACCAAGAGGAGTACGTGAGCTCTCCAAAGAGGAGGCTGAGTCAGGTCGACCTGCTTCTGGACTTCCCTCCTTGAATCCTCCATGGAAAGGTACACGTCCTTAGCGATTTATCTAGCGCGCGCCTTGGCACTAGAATTCAGAGGTTTTGTGGTTTGTGTGGCTAAAAGTTTTGTGAATTGGCTTTGTTATTCACTAGCACATATGCCCATGCGATGCAACGGGAGATAAAATAGTATGCATTTAAAGTCAGTGAGAATTATATGTGCAAGCAAGACCCTGGGTGCACACGAAAAAGGAACATTTAGCTTCTCGGTTTCGCCGCGTGTGAAGGAATCAATCCGCTATTTTTCCATTCATTGATCGAGGGCATTTAAGAGTTTTGTTACGTCATCATACGCTAGAGAAGGCCCATGAGTTATTCAATCTACTCTACTTTTCAATCCTTTCAATCAAGGGGATTTTAAGGTATGAGTTTCTGAATATTCTATGAAACATGAACAATTTTTAAATCCTGAACTATTTTTAAAAAATTATGTACACGTTCGAATAAATGCGAACAAAATATGAAAGGGAAGATCTTTTAAAATTCACAAACATTTTCTGAAAACACCAACATTTTTATAAAAACATGAACTTTATTTGAATTTGTGAACATTTTTTAAAAACGGGTATCTTTTATACACGGCCATTATTTTTAATTTTGAAAATTTCACTAAAACATGAATATTTTTCAAGTTTGGAGCATTTTTTAAATGACATTTTCCTTTTAGAAATCCCAAACAGTTTTGAAGAAAATATGTTTTTTGAAAAAATGGGCAACTTTTTGCAAGTTCCGAATATTTGTGAAAATAGCAACAAAATTTTGGAATTCTGAATATTTCCAAAAATTGTTTTTTTATACTGAACTTTTTTTTTGAGAATTTTTAATTTACGAAATAAATTCTAAAATAAAATAAACTTGGAAGAGAAAAAAGAGATAGGGAAGGAGAATAAAAATAGAAGTAAACACAGAAAAAAAAAATGGGCCAGCCCATTATTGGTTCTCCTATGCGAAACTCTTACTATTTGTCGCCTGTGCAGAAAATAGAATTTTTCCTGCTGCGTGGGCAAAAAATAAGTAGGCTGGCTTCACTGGGCCACAACGCGCGGCCCACGTATGAAAATTCTTTTTCTAGAGATAAACGCATAAGAATTTAGTACCACCTCAGGTAGAAAATTTTTATTTTCGATGGTGAACGGATGAAAAAATTGGCGAAACGCACCTTGCTTTATTAGTACGTATAGACGTATAGATATAGATATAGATATAGATGTAGATAGCTTTTGAGTTTTCTCTGCAGGTAACCAAACTGAAACGTGCTTCCCTCTGAAACCCTGATAATGTAAAGACATTCTTCTTTGTCATTCACTGATTCAAATAGCAGGAAAAAGCCTTCTTACTCTTTACACAGATTTGCTATTTTTTGGGAACCAGGTGAAGTATCCTCTACATATTATGCCATTAAGGTAACAAAACCAGTGCCCTTCTATTTCCACTCTTACTTAGACTATCCTACTGCATGGAAACTAATTTACCATTTTTGAATATTTGGTGTATGCTATGTAGAACAAGAAGCAGATCCGGCACGTACTTTTGTTTCTATTCTAAAATCCTACCTACAGAAAGAAGCTCTCTTCTGGATGAAGAAAATACATCCCTGCTCGAGTGCCTATACTGTTGCAGACAATATGTGATTTTCTCTGTGATTTGTGTGATTTTCAAAGAATTTAAATGGTTAGTGTAATTTTTTTTTTAACTTTTCAGCAGGGATCAAGCCATCTACATTAAAGTTTTCCTGGGTAAAGCGACAACCAACTTTCTAGGTTCAAGTTAGATGGCACGAGGAGGGCGTGAGAGTTTTATGATGGTTCTTCATGTATGTGCCATTTAGGTTATATTTGAAAATACTTTTCAATGCTTTTTGAATGTACTGATTAACTATTTCAATGGCAGATGAATGCTTATGATTGCCTTTTGTTGAGGATTATGTAATCCTGTTAGTCGACAGAATTGGTTAGTTGTCTACCAGAGATTGATTTTGGTAATATTTGTGCTTGTGTGCTGACACTATGGTCACCACACTGATATTAGTACTGTATTTTGTTATTTGCTTACACTTTCATTTTCCTCACTGAACCGTAGTTATGTGGTACTATTGTGAGAACTATTTATGTGTTATATTTTTCTTTGTACATGCAGTCAAATGCAATGAGTCTTGGAAAAACATGTCATGACTATTTCCCTGATATTGTCGGATCCAAGGGGGGAGCAGTCCAACTACACAGAAAGAGATATAAGGCCTATGAGAGGCTATGATACTAGGAGATGCACTTAGAACACTATATTACGAGGTATTCTTATTGTGTGCCCCATGGCATTATTGGGTCAATGGAAGGTAAGCATGCTTATGTGGGTGATCATCAAAAGATGTAAAATCTCTGGGGTTACAATTATTTAGTAGATTTTTAGCGTTTTCTATCCAGTTAAGGGCTTAAGTCTGCCATCTTGCAGGCAATCTTGGTAGGTTGATATGTTTGAATAGCCTTTGATCCTAGCAGGTGATAATCCACTATGCACATTACCGGGCAAACTAAAAATACACAGTTCTACAGATTATTCTTCCCAAACAGTACAGATTAACTAGGTATGCACTACATGATTTGAGGTTACCTTTATTACTATTCCTTTCAGTTACTATTTACAATTATTGCTATTACTCACTAGAATAATTAATAACCATGAAATTTGCAATGGATAGAAATCTGAGAATTAAAAGATGTCCTTGATTTGGCTTGTTCTTTTCTCTTTTGTAGTACACAGTGGTACAATTATATATGACAACTGTAGAAGTATTCATTTTCCTCTCAAACTTATAATTTTATTTTCAGAAATTAGTAGTAGATGCAGCAACAAAGGTGGTGTTGGTCCCTAGACCCCTACAAATTCTTCCAAGTACAGAAGGTATTGCAGTAGAAATAAAAGTTGTTGATTAGAGCTTGTACACATTGTAAGGAAAGTTTTAATTTCACTCGACTGGTATGCAGGTAGATGAAATTGAAACTTTCCTTTATTGCCAATGAGTTATTGTTGTGTATTTTTACATGCCGACAGTTGAAAGGTGATAATACTTTTTGCATATCTAACACATAGTTTATTCACCCACTAGAAAAAGCACCAGGAATGTTGTGGGCAGAGATGTCTTGGAGGGACAACACGGGTTTGTTTTCTGACACGTCAATCCATCTTGTTATATTATTAGGACATATTACTCATCTCCTTTAATATTGATTTTTTTATGATTTATATGCATATTATGCATACAATGAGGAGTTGTTCTATTAGGATAATTTAAACCAGGGAGCTTTTTACTAAATAATAGTATAAAGATGGTACTGAAGGAGGCTTTGCAACTAGCAAGGTACTCTGTTTACAATCTGATTGTGATATTTCTTAAAAGATGTATGGATATTGTATTCTCCCGGACAATTTAAAGCATGGTTCTATATGCTCATCTAATTTGGTAACTTTCAATGTTTTGTGGGGCCTTTCACATCAACTGTAGGGATTCTACCTAAAGGTTCATCTCTCATTTTTCTCTGTGTGTGATTCTAGCTATTTTACTTCATTTTTGTGAATTATATTTGCACTGGTGTATGTATTTTACTATAAGTAAACATGTGCTACATCAGGGCAGAGTTGGTATAGTTTCTTTGTTGATATACTAACATGTTACCCTGTGCGATTTCTCTACTGTTTGGTACCATGTTCACGTGCAAGATTACTAGGAGCACATGTGCAATTCCTCGACTGTTCTACACAGCGAGTGTCGAACAGGAGGACTCCTAGGGAGGCACAGCCTCCAGGGGCATCTCCTTCATTTGGCAGTTGCTTCCATTTGCCACCAGTGAACAGCAGACGCGGCACCGCATCATTCACTTGCCTATCATAGATTGGCCGATGATGCGGCGCTCCGCTCCACTACTCCATCTCATTCTGTATATTTCCTCTTTATATCCAGACCTTAAAGTATAGCATGTAAATATGTTTAAATTCAAAAATAACGTTTTGCCTGTTTGGATTAGTAAAAATGTAACTAAATTCAGCGGATGGTGTTATTTGAAGCCAGATTATGGATTTTTCCTTTGGTGTTATTGATGATCTGATCTAGAATTTGGTATGATGTATAACCATAAGTTCAGTAGATGATTCCTTTATATTATTCCAAAGGATTGGCAATGAATAGGCTGTTTTCTCTTTCTTTTTTCTAAGAGGGGTGAAAGTCATCAACATGATTCACTGAAAATTGGCAGAAGACGTCATGAATATGTAAGTATGGGAAACTATACTTTCTAGGTCTATTTCTCTATGGTCTTGCTTCTTAATTCGATTTTATCTTGTGTGGATTTTCAAAGCAGACATGAGTGTTATCCTTTGTGTTTATCATGACTTTTTTACTGGTAAAAAACACATTCCATGCATAGATATGAATTTTAGTTGAGTAAATGAGTATGAGTAAAAAATAAATTCAAACACAAAGCAAAAGCTTTGTCGTTTCATTGATTAAATAGAAGATAGTTAATCATGGCAAACCAGGCGAAAATCAAAACAAGAAGGCAAAACCCACTCTCGATAGCGTGCCAAATGCCACAACAAACACCAACCACACAAGCACACACTAGCTAGGGGACTTGCTCTGCCGAACGCTCTTCCATCACTGACGGAAAAGAAGTCATGAGGCACTCTCTCGGGGCAATGAAGAGAAGCATTACACATGCCTGTAATAGTTGCAAAACACGACAAAAGGTCCATGTCATCAAAGATGGAAAGCTCTCGAGGCGGTCGCCCCGACATCCACTGCTCCAACATGCCTTGGCCACTCAATCGGTGTCGCTTCTGGGGTCGTCGCCCCTACATGCCATTGCAGAGACGTGCGTTACACGTGCGCGTTTACTAGCGGGAGGAAACGTACGTGCCCTGGTTCCCTGCTACTCGATGGCTGCATGAAGCACGAAAGGTCAAAGGCCCAAAAAAAAAAAGACATATCAAGGCACAATGCACTGATCGGGAGACAGGACACGACGCAGATCCACGGATTCCACTTCGTTGCAGTCGAACAGGCAGCCGAACTGGCGTCTGGCGATCCGCGATTAGCGAAGCCCTAGGCGAATAAAGCGAGGCGCCGAAACCTAGCAGTCTTCCTCATGCCGGCGCAGTTGCCTCCGATGATCCGATCCGTTCCCATCAGCCGATCGTCTTGCTGCCGTGAGACGCAACAGTCACGGACCGCGGTGCCGTTTGTTGCTTCGCTCAGGAACACGCCCTGGTTAGCAGCAGACCTGGCCGCTCCTCCTGCGCCTACACCACGTTCGCCTCCTCTTGGCGCGGCTTGCGGCATTCCTTGGACATGTCTCCTGGGATCCCGCAGTTGTAGCAGGTCCCCTTGAAGCGGTGGCCGCCATTCAACGAGCCCTGTCTGCCACCGGCCGCGCCGCCGCTGGGCTCGCCATCTTTGCCTTTTCTGCCGCGCTGACCTCTGCCACGGGCGCCGCATCCCGCGTCCTTCCCGCGAGATGATTCGCCTTGCCCCTGCTCCTTGGTGCGCGCCGCCCACTCTTCGGCAGTGAACATCAGGCTGCCGCCGGTGCGCGTGTCACCGTCGTTCCCGAACCGCTCCTCAGCAGCCTTAAGGCGCCCTGTCAGGTCCTCAACGCTCAGTGTGCTGAGGTCGACGAGCGATCTGCAAGTAGCGCGGCGGCACAACCCATAGGAACTTGCGGACGGCCTTCTCCTCGGTGACCTTGTCACCAAGGATGTTGAGGCTGGTGATCATGGACCCCAACCGCATCGTGGAATCATCCACGGACTCGCCGTCGTGGAATTCGATGGCAGGGCCGTCTCCAGGAATTCGGGGCCCCGGTGCGAAATAATACAAAATAGGGCCCAAAAATTTAGAAAAGAATGTGTAACTAAAATCTAATATAGCTAAGCATACTCTCTGAAAAATGTGTAATTTCAAATGAGTGTATTTACTTATTACATATACTATTTAGAAATACATTAGAAACTAACGCTATAAGAGTGAAGGTAATACTAAAGCAATAAATTGACCTCACCTTCTTACAAAAATGATAATCTGTGTTGTATTTCTTGAAATGAAGATTTCAGTTATATCTTCGTAACTAATTTTCATCAAGATATCATTTTCCACTGTTATTGTCATCAATACATTCGGTCTTTCTTAAAATGAAATATGCAAGTATAGCTAGGTAGCACACAAGTATTAAGAATTAGTATTAGAATTAAGAATTGGATTACGGGTAGTGTATTACATTAATCCTATTAATTTGATGAGAACCAAGTACAAGCATAACTGAGTAGTACTACTATACCGAAAATACCTAATTTGATTACGGGCAGTGTAGTGATTGCGTTTGATTTGGCTTGTGTTGACACACGAACACGTCACGTGTACCCTCGACGTCGGGGGTGATGCACCGCAGCTCACGTCGAAGGAGACTTGACCGACAGCGCGATACGCAAGACAGTCGGCGGGTGCTTTTAGGACCCGAAACCCCACACGCCCGGAAGGGACCCCGTCAGGGAGTGCGGCGGCTATGGGCTGCCCTAGGTCGGCCTGACCGCCCCTAGGGCCTCGAGGTTCGCCGTCCTGCAAAAGAAGAACGAACGAAGAACGAGAAAGAAGAAGAACAAGGGAGAGAGATAAAAGTAAAGGTAAAAAGTGGTAGATGATTGTTTGATTGTGTGTTGTTCAATCGGCCGTCACCCCTTAGGTATATAAGAGGCGGATGGACTTCCCGGCAAAGGAAAGGTTAGAATTCATGTTCAAAACCCAAGTTTGGGTCCAACTCGGAATCCAACTTTCCAAAACGGTTCGGTTTGCAACTTGCGGCAGGAAAATCCAAAACCCGGACAAACATCCCCGGAGTGTACGGCCATCCTCGGAGAAATCCAAAACCCGGATGATCATTCCCGGAGTGTCCGGCCATCCTGATGAACCGCGCATTTTCGGCTCTAACTTTTGCATACGAACTCCGATTGAAACGTTTTTTATATCAAAATCTTCCATTTCGACGAGACGCACAACTTTCATGTTGAAACTTTTTTCATTCGAGGCCATCTATATAATCATTTGAGCCCATCTTCAGCCTCTGGTCGGATTGGCCTTGACAGTTTCCACCCCGGCAAGCTTTTTGCCCGGCAAGCTTTTCACCCCGGCAAGCTCTTTGCCCGGCAAGCTTTTCACCCGACAAGCTTTTTGCCCGGCAAGCTTTTCACCCCGGCAAGCTCTTCGCCCGGCAAGCTTTTCACCCGGCAAGCCTTTTGCCCGGCAGCTTTTCACCCGGCAAGCTTTTCACCCGGCAAGCTCTTTGCCCGGCAAACTTTTGGCTGCACCTTGCGGGTCCTTTTTGTGGCAGTAAATGACCTCGGATGAAAATGTGCCAAAAAGCAAAGTTGACCGTTTTGACGTTACGAACAACTTTCATGTTGAACGTTTTTCGATTCGAGGCCATCTCTATTGCATTCTGCATTGTGCCAAAATCAGGTGTCAACACATGCCCACCTGTTTTTCGGCAAAGCTTGCATGCCAAAAAATAATTTGCACCATGTTTGTTCTAAGGACGATGTCAACACTCCATCGGCCATCTATATTTCTCAGGGCGATAATTATGTATCGGCCATGTTTATGCTAAGGGCGATAATCATATATCGGCCATTGCCTAATCAGGCTTCTTGCCACACACTTGGGTGGCACTTCTTCAGATATCTGCCATTGAGAGCTCGAGGTAATAATACTCCTTGCATGGATTCCACCAAATATGAATTTCCAGGAACTACCCTTGCAATCCTAAAAGGACCTTCCCAGTTTGGAGACCACTTCCCGAATTTTCTATCTCTAGAACCAATCGGCAGAATCACTTTCCACACAAGATCGCCAACCTGAAAATTCTTCAACTTGACCTTTTTATTGTAAGCTCTTGCTACCCTCAACTTGTCTCTTTCTATGGCTTCCAAAGCAGCCAAACGTTTATCGGCAACTTCATCAATGTTGTCCATCATCAGATTGTAAAAGTCTACTACCGATAAATCATTTTGTTTGGCTATTCTCAAAGCATTCAAATTCACTTCCACTGGTAAAACAGCCTCTGGACCGTATACTAGCTCATACGGAGTTACCTTTGTAGCACCATGCCTTGAGATTCTATGTGCCCATAAAGCTTCAGACAATAACTCATGCCATTTTCATGGATTATCCTCAATCTTCTTTTTGATGAGCTTGATCAATATCTTATTGCTAGACTCAGCTTGTCCATTAGCTTGGGCATAATACAGAGATGAATTGAGCAACTTTATGTTATATGATTCAGCAAATTCTCTAACTTGATGTGACATGACAGATGAACCTTGATCTGTAGTCAATGTCTGAGGAATGCCGAATCTAGGAATAATGTGCTCAGTTATGAATTGAATTACCTCCGTATGTGTCATGTTCTTGAGAGGTACTGCTTCAGACCACTTGGTGAAATAATCGGTTGCCACCAACACGAACCGATGCCCCTTCGAGGAAGATGGATGAATTTGCCCAATGAAATCTAAACCCCATCCTCTAAACGGCCACAGCTTGATAATAGGATGTAACATAGCAGCAGGAGCCAATTGAATATCACCAAATTTTTTACAAGCTTCACACCCTTTATAATACCTGAAGCAATCATTGATCATAGTCGGCCAATAAAATCCAGCACGTCGCAATAACCACTTCATCTTGGGAGCCGACTGATGAGTACCACAAATGCCTTCATGTACCTCTCCCATAGCAACTCTTGCTTGGTCCTCGTCCAAACATTTCAAAAGAACATCTTCAACCGTTCAGCGATAAAGACCACCATCTCTTATTGTATATTTGAAAGCCATACGCCGAACAGTCCTGTCCACCCTTTCACTCGGATCACGCAGGTAATCCATAATGGGCTTTCTCCAGTCATGACTTTCACCTGCACTAGATTTTTTGTTAGTGGCCGAATCAGTAGGCTCTGGTTCGGCCTCTCCCATACTAGCAAGACAAGACATCGGCCTCTGAGAAATATGAAACATGCCATGATCAACATGATAGCCGGATGCTTGTTGTGCCAACTCATTTGCTCTCCAATTATCATGTCTAGATATATGAGCAATGCTAAAATAATCCAAAGTAGAAATTATATCTAGACATTTATCAAGATAAAAATTAAGTGATTCGTCAAAACATTGAAAGATTTTGGATATTTGTTGCACTACTAATAACGAATCACCAAAAGCCTCAATATGTGTAGCACCTATGGCAAGCAACATCTCCAGGCCGAATAACAATGCCTCATATTCGGCTTGATTGTTTGTGCAAAAATATTCTAAGCGGCATGATGCTTCAAAAATAGCACCATGAGGAGATATATAAACAATACCAACACCTTGGCCACTGCTACAAACTGAACCATCAAAATATGATCTCCATGGTACTAACGAGACAAGGTTTATATCAACATCATGCTTGTCATTAATCCGATGCTCAACAATAAAATTAGCAACAATTTGGCCTTTCATGGATTTTAGAGATTCATAAGCCAAATTATATTCAATCAAAGCATAAGCCCACTTGCCAATTCTACCACTAAGAATTGGCCTATGCAACATGTATTTAATGACATTGGTTTGACAAGCTACTATGCATTCACTCGGCACCAAATAATGTCTCAATTTTGTGCAAGCATAATATAAGCATAGGCATAGTTTCTCAATAAATGTATACCTTGTCTTGGCGTCCAATAAACGCCTGCTCAAATATGTAATAGCATGATCTTTTCCTTCGGTTTCTTGAGTCAAAACAGCACCAATAACACCTTCTTCTGCTGCAATGTATAGCTTAAAGGGTTCCCTATGCTTGGGCGCTTTCATCACTGGAGGCGTGCACAAATAGTTCTTGATCATATCAAATGCTTCTTGCTGTTTTGCCCCCCAAGTGAAATCAACATCATTCTTTAACCGAAGGATAGGAGTAAATGCATCAACTTTCCCTGACAGATTAGCTATGAACCTTCTCAAATAATTGACCTTGCCAAGGAACTTTTGCATATCTCTCTTGCATGTTGGAGCCTCCACTTTCTGTATAGCCTCTATCTTTTTGGGATCAATCTCTATGCCATCTTCATGAATAATGAAACCCAAAAACTTCCCAGCCGACACACCAAATGCACACTTCAAAGGATTCATCTTCAGTCCATATTTTTTCATTCTTTCAAAAGCTAAGCACAAATCGGCTAGATGAGATTCGAAAGCATCCGATTTGACAACAATATCATCAATATAAACCTCAAGTATAACACCAAGTAAATCATGAAAAATTAAATTCATAGCCCTTTGATACGTGGCACCGGCATTTTTTAATCCAAAGGTCATCACTGTCCACTCAAATAAACCAAGGAAACCAGGACATCGAAAAGCTGTTTTGGACATGTCCTCTTCGGCCATAAAAATCTGGTTATACCCCGCATTACCATCAAGAAAGCTAATGACCTTATGTCCAGAAGCATCATTAATAAGCATATCAGCTATTGGCATGGGATACTCATCTTTAGGTGTAGCTCTATTCAAATCTCTGAAATCAATGCACACCCTCAACTTGCCGGAGCCTTTTTTCTCTACTGGTACAATGTTAGAAATCCACTCGGCATACCTGCAAGGTCTAATGAAATTAGCTTTAAGCAAACGACCGATCTCTTCCTTGATCCGGTCATATGTTTTTGGGTTAAACTTTCTGGCCGATTGTTTGTACGGTCTAAAACCAGCCTTTATAGGTAACCGATGCTCGACTAGCTCTCGGCTTAAACCTGGCATCTCATGATATTCCCATGCAAAGCAACAAACATATTCTTTCAATAGCTCGATCAACTCAGCTTTATGATCAGCTCTTAAATTTTTGTTTACAAATGTCGGCCTAGGAATTGAACCATCTCCTATGTCTATCTCTTCTAATGGATCGGCCGACGTAAAACCTTGTCCTAATTTATCCATATCATCTAACTCCTCTATAGACTCATACATATCGTTCTCATTGGACCGATATTCAACAAGACGCTTTTGCAACCAATCTGAGTTAGAATCCATTTAAATACATCATACCTTGAAGCCGATTATCACCAATCGGCTTTAAAGAAACGGGCACGAAACCACTTTTTGTGGCGCTAAGAAAATCAAATTCTTTTAAGTCGCATCCCGTCAAGCAAGTAGCATTGGGATGCTGCCAATCCACCGATGCATCGGCCAAAGCAACACAAGCCGAGTTATCCGCATGAATGACTTCCACCTCATCATCAACCCACTGGATCAAAAACTGGTGCATAGTAGATGGCACGCACTAGTTTGCATGAACCCAATCACGGCCCAATATGACGTTGTAGTTACCTTGCACCTCGGCGACAAAGAATGCAGTAGCCAAAGTTTTGCTTCCGACCGTAAGCTCCACGTACATTACACCTTTGGCTTCAGTTTTCTCTTTGCCTTCAAATCCATTAAGCACCATATTGGTCTTGATTAATTCTTCATCTGGCAGACCCAATTTTTTGAAGATCGAATAGGGCATAAGATTCACCACAGCACCACCATCAACAAGCATCCGAGTGAGTGGTGATCCGTTGATATGACCTCTGAGGTACAATGGTTTCAAGTGTGTCACTGGTTCTTTTGGCTTCTCAAATATTGCATTTTTGGGGCCAAAATCCAGCTGAGCCACTTCCCCTTCTTCATCTATAGCACGAAATTCAGCGGGTAAGTAATACACCATATTGATATCCATACCTTCGCGGACCGGTGTAGGCTCATAATCCAACATATCATCTTCCTCCTCGGGTGTGTTCATCGATTCTGAAATCTGTCCAAGCGAAGTGGAATCAATAGGTGATGGGGACGATGTAATAGCGGGGGCATCATCCTTCTTTGGTGGTGTAGGTGCTACCATGACGGATGTAGAAGCCACTGCACCTTGTATTTGCTTAGGCATCCATACTTGTTTTGTAGGTATCATAGGCCGAATGTCATTGAACAATTTATCTCTTTGCTTTTCGGCCTCCTATTCTGCCATCTCTTGACTTCTCATGCGCTGCAATCTCCTTTTTTGTGCCTTGGTCAGACCGGAAGGACACCACTTAGGCTGAGTATATTTTGGATCCCTTGACTTGGCCTTGCTTGTGCTAGCTTCATGATCATTAGCCATGGGACCTTGCTGGACAACAGCCACATCTTTATTGGAACCAGCCAGATTTTCAACAATAATCGGCTCTTTGATTGTCAATTCTTTAGTGCCTATCATAATAGTTTCAGCTCTAGTATTCTTCTCCTTTTGCTTGCTAGGCTCTAAAATTTTAGCACTTGGTGATTTAGCACGCCACACTTGCTTGCCAACCCTTTTTTGATTATCTTGCATTGGCCGATTGACACCATTGTTCAAACGGCCTCGTGTGGGATAAGAAAGTCTCTCATGAACGGGCCTCCTTGGTTCTGCCCAACCCGGATGAAAAGCATAAGGGGCCATTGGGGGCTGCCACCATCCTCCATTAAAGTCTCCCATGTAGTATGGCGCATAGGGGGGTGGAGGCATCCATGGTCCCGGTGCCCACGACCCATATGGCCTTGCATGATGCTGAAATTCTTCCCGAGGAGGTGACCTTCAGCGCTTCAAATTTGATGACCGGTTAGAGCTAGAACCGGCCGCTTGATTGGCATATTTGGACAGCAACATATCAAAAGTTGGCTTGATTCTCTTGCGCTGCTCCTTAGCTTCATTCGTCTTCCACTTGTCAACTTCTGGACTTTTGGGCTTAAAAAATTTAACATGAGCGTCTTGCTGCACCTGTGGTTGCCCCCCGAGCGCAAGATTCTTGATGGTGATCTTGATCACTTCCTTGCCATCGGGTTGCTTGTCAAGCACAACCTGCCTCCCCAAGACCTTGCTGTCCTCCTTGCCTTTTCTGGGCTCACCAATGACAATATTATTCTTATTAGCTAATTCGGCTATGCTGGGCCAAATTAACATCTTCTTCCCCTCCAAATCCATGGTGTTCATTGGGAAATGCTGCTTCTCAACTTGCATCTCAGAAAAATTCAATCGTCCATCATTAATGGCTGATTGTATCTGTCGTCGAAAAACATTGCAATCATTAGTGGCATGAGAAAAAGAATTATGATACTTGCAATAAGCACGCCGTTTCAGCTCTTCAAACAGCGGTAAAGTATGAGATATTCTAATAATCTTGGCTTGTAACAAAGCATCAAATATTCTATCACACTTAGCAATGTTGAAGGTAAATTTCATCTCTTCATCACAATTCTTATGAATCGGCTTTAAATCATGGCAAGTAAATGGTTTGGCCTTAGATGGCCAAACAAATTCAGCAGCATAAATATCACCCTCATCGTCCGAGTGCTCACTATCATACTCAACCATATTCATTTTTGGACGATCAGTTTTATACCTATGCATCTCTTTAAGAACTTTGCTTCGGCTTTCTTGAGCCAAAGCCCTTTGTAAGACTTGGTTGACATTTAAAAACTCATAGCCTTTGTGACGACCCGGCTTAATCGTGCACTAATCATACACGCAAATGCACACGATCAAGCCTAAGGACTCACTTGAAGATATCACAACACAACTCTAAAACATAAATAAATTCATACAAGCTTTATATTACAAGCCAGGGCCTCGAGGGCTTGAATAAATAGCTCGATGGCATACAAGTGTCAGAGGAAGCATCAGATATCTGGGTACAGATATATTACAGAAATGAAGATAAGCCTTTAGAAGGCGGGGCAAAATAAAACACTACGATCGAAAGGCGTAGCCCTCCTGCCTAGGACCCTCCGAATCCTACTCCTGGTCGTCTGTCGGCTCCTCGTAGTAGTACTCGTCTAGAGGGTAGTAGTAGTAGCCGTAGTCGTCGACGGGGGCTGCTATCTCAGGGGCTCCATCATCTGGCAGCGTCAAAAGGATATGGGGAGAAAAAATAAAATAAAGCAAACGTGAGTACTCATCCGCAGTACTCAGGAAGCAAGGATCTACACTACATACGCAACATTTTCAAAGGGGGCTGTATATGTGGACTGGGCTGCAGAAATGCCAGAATAGAGGGGGAAAGCCTAGTCCTATCGAAAACTAGCATCTTCAATCATCTTCATCGGTCTTGCAGCATTAGAAGAGTGCAGATTAACACAATGTAAAGTAGTAGTAATGTTATCAACAACCTCGGCCAGAGATTCTTCCTCGACTCCCTGCGAGAAAGCAATCCCAGAGCCATACTATCCATTTCATCTCAAGTTCTAGTTGTACCGATCAGGATACAACTCCGAGTGTCCGTTACCGTATGACAGGCTATCGATAGATGTTTTCTTCCCTGCAGGGGTGCACCAAGTTACCCACCACGCTCGATTAACTCCGGCCGGACACACTTTTCTGGGTCATGCCCGGCCTCGGCCAAACGATACGCCGCAAGCCGACCGAATACCTAACAGAGAGGTCAGCACGCCGGACAAAACCTATGCCCCCAGGGGTCTTGGGCCATCGCCCCGGGAACTCCTGCACGTTGCGAACGCGGCCGAGAGCAGACCTAGCAACCCCTTAATACAAGCGCAGTTGCGTAACCAGTCCAACTCGGTGCACGCCGCTCAGTCGCTGACGTCCACTAAGCTCCGGCTGAAGTATACGACGCAGAACGCCCATACTATGCCCACGTGATGGTTAGTGCTATCAGGCCAGAGGCCCCTCGGATCAAATATCCAAACCGTTAGCGTGTTGGTAGTGCGAAAACGAGCAGAGACTCACGAAAGATGTGACCCCGTCGCCCCGTCTCGAGGACTTGCGGCAAGGGCTAGGAATGCCCGGCCACGCCTCGTGTTCAACCCTCGGGCACCATCCAGGTCCACCCGATTCCACATCACTCGCTATTAAGCTCGCGTGGGTACCCCTCAGGGCCGACCCGTCTTTATCCAGTATGAACAGTAATATCAGTAATATAGGTCTTCCGTGTGGCTACCGTATCAAGAAGGAATCCGAGGCATCACCCTCGTTGGATCCCCACCTGACATAACCGTCAAGGTGAACAGAGGAGGAATCACCCTCGAGGTCCACTCTTGAGGAGTTGCACGACGTCGTCGTTATCGGGGGTGGTGTAGGAGGAATCACCCTCGCATACCATGACCGATTAACTAACCTACAAGGTTATCATCAGAAGTGCTGACGAGGTATCACCCTCGGCACCCGATAGTAACCCAGTAGTGTCGGCAACTAAGGGGGAAGTGACGTGCGGGGTCGGGGCCTGATCTTCAATCCCGTTGTTCGGGTCTTCTGATCATCCAGCGGGGCAGTCGGGTTAAGTGGGGTCTCTGATGGTCTCTACCCAACCTATTCTAAGCCGTTTAGGATAACAGGTAATTATCAATAGCAGGTTACAAGTAAACAGGCTATGCAGCAGATATAGGATACAGTAACAGCAGTAACTTCTAATGCAAGCATAAGAGAGAAGAGAGTGGGCGATATCGGAATGCTCAAAGGGGGGGGGGGTGCTTGCCTGCAAGCTCTGGGGCAAGTGGCTGGTCGTCGGGGACGTAGTCATACTCCGGAGCGGCGTCTGCCTCAGGAGCTACGTCAACGTCGGGGTCTAATCGAGAGAGAAAAGGGGGAGGAAACAGGTAAACATAATGCAACCAAATGCAACATGGGGCATGCTATGCTACAATGCAGTGCATGGTTGCCTAAAGATGCATTTATGTCATTTAGTTATTATAGGATTAAGGTGAGATTTATTAATCGGAGTGTGTGCACTATTCATATGCCGGAATCGGGCTCGGAGTTATGAGTTCTTCTACGTAGGGGGTTCCGACAAAGGAACAAACGGCACAATCAAACTCGTCTCATCGTTCTGAGCAACTTTCATGTTTTAAGTTTTTCAATCCGAGCTACGATTTAAAAGTTATGAATTTTCGAAGTTTAAATGATTTTCTGGAATTATTTTATTTAACAGAAAATGATATATGACGTCAGCATGACTCAGAGATGACGTCAGCAGTCAACAGAGACGCTGACCAGGTCAAGACCCACATGTCAGTCTCTGTGACTAAATAGATTTTAGTTAAAACTAATCAGAGGGTTAATTAATAGCTGGCCCCACCTGTCAGTGACTTATTAACTAAACTAATTATCTTTTAATTATAAAATTGTTTTTAGTTAATTATAATGCGGTGGGGCCCACATGTCAGTGGCTGGGCTGCCCAGTCAGCCTAGTTGACTGGGTCAACCCAGTCAACTGGGGCCCCAGGGCCCACGGTCAGTGGCTCAGGGGTGGGACCCACCTGCGCCATGTCGGCTGCGTCACCGGAGTTGCTCCAGCGACCGTTCTAGCGGCGGTTTCTCGCCGGAGCTGCTCGGATTCGCGCTATAGGGCTCGGTTCGAGCCGTGGTAAGGTGCGTTCGAGAGCTTGAGGACCCGCGCGTCGAGTGGTGCTAGCGGTTCGACCAGAGATGAGCTAGTTCGACGGCGGTGAGTGGCGAAGCGGGCGCCGGAGTTCAGGACCGAACGGAATTGCGGCTGCACGGCGCTCTCGCGCATGCTAACTAGCTAGGGGGGAGCTGCGGACCTCCAGGAGCGCGTTGGCGCGACTGGCTCGAGCTGCCGAAGCTCAAGAGCGCGTCAATGTCTCATGCGGCGGTGGTCAGAGCACAGCCACGGCGGCAGCTCGTCGGAGGCGTGCAAATAAGCGGAGAAGGGAGCAGGGGTAGAGGCGGAGCTCACCTAGAGGCTACGAAAAGCCCGTGGTCAGCTTAGTAGCGCAGAGACTCACCGGAGATGAAGGAGATCGGCGGTGTCCCGTGGAAGAGGACGATGCGCACGGGCGTTGCGGTGCTCCTCAGCTCCCTCCAGTTGCTCCAGAAGACGCGGTCGACCACGGCGCTCCTCCCAGGAACTCTCAGGCGACGCGAGGAGGCCGGTGGCCACGGCGAGCAGCAAGACACGGCGACGGCGGTGTTCGGGGATGGATCTGAGGGGAGAAGGGAGGGGTGGAGCGACCGAGAGGAGAAGGGGAGAATGAGCGGATAGACCAGGGGGGGACGGCTTGGCCTCGTCCTTATCCTCCCGCGCCCCTGTAGTGTCGGCGGGCGCCGGCGTATCGGCGCGTGTGCGGCGCGCGCGCGCTCGGTCATGGAGGGGACGACAGCACGAGGGAGAGAGGTTGGGCCAGGTGGGTCGGTGGTCGGGGCACTGTGCACTAAGGCCCAGTGCACAGTGCCTCGTTTTATTTTTCTGTTTCTGTTTTCATTTTTCTTTTATTCTTTTCTGTTTTGAAAAAGTTAGGCCACTATTGCCCTTTTATAAAATGTGGAACTTGGCCCAAATATTATTATGCAATATTAGCCTTCACCAAAAATTGGTTTGAGCAAAGTTGGGTTTCATTTGAAATTGATATGATTTTAAATGTGTTAAATATTGCTGTTTTGGTGCTGTTTCATCTTGTTGGAGTCATTTAGCTAGTTCCAATTCCCTTGTGTATATTTTTATGAGTGCTTCTGGAATATTTGCTATTTAGTGAACATTTTTCCAAAACTGTTTTGAAAGTGCGTTATATCGACTAGAGGGGGGGTGAATAGGCGATTTTTACAAATTCGTCACTGAGGAATTTCAAGGTGAGGAAATTCCTAAGCGACGAACTACATAGCAGCGGAATAAGTACTCAGATGCAAGCATAACAGAGCAGTAGCACAGTCATCATGATGAAATGAAAACAAGCACAGAGTACGAGAAGCGTAAACACAGGATAAGCAGGCTAAAGACAAACTGACTGAAGAAATTGAACTGAGGAAATTGAGAAAGTCTTCAGTCAAAGTCTTCAAACAGTAATGATCAAATACATAGCAAGTATGCGAGGAAATGAAAGGGTTGAGGAAATGGAACCAGTAGCTCGGTGAAGACAATGATTTGGTAGACCAGTTCCAACTGCTGTGACAGTTGTACGTCTAGTTAGAGCGGCTAGGAATTTAAACCTGAGGACACACAGTCCCGGACACACAGTTCTCACCGTATTCTCCTTGAGCTAAGGTCACACAGACCTCGCCCAATCACTCGTGGTAAGTCTTCAGGTGACTTCCAAACCTTCACATACTCGGTCACTCGGCAATCCACAATTTCCTCTTGGATGCTCTAGAACATGACGCCTAACCGTCTGGAGGATGCACAGTCCTCAAAGGTAACAAGCGTCGGTTCCACACAGGAACAGTCTCTTCAGTGATGCTCAATCACTTTGGGTTTGTAGGTGTTTGGGTTTTTGGGTTTTCCTGACTTAATGATTTTCGCTCAAAGTCCTCGGAGGATGGGATGCTCTAAATGACAAGTGTCAATCTATCTCTCGGAGCAGCCAACCAGCTAGTGGTTGAAGGGGGCGGCTATTTATAGCCTAGGGAGCAACCCGACATGATAAGACATAAATGCCCTTCAATGATATGACCGTTAGGTGGGTAACATATTTGGGCAGCTGGCGCGCAGCACAGCAACGGTCGGATATTTGAGTATCAAATTCCCCAGGGCTATCATGTTCCTCACTTGTAGGCGATCCGCACTGGCGAATTCCTAACTCCTCAGTCAGAACAAATTCCTCAGAGAACAGAAGAACTTTGTCTCTGTCACTGAAGAACTTGACTGAACTGTATGAGATTTCCAATGGCTTCACTCGAAAGGATTGGGTAGGTGTAGGATTTGGAGTTGAGCATCACTTGGAAACTTTTCCTTAGTTTTACCTCGACCCCCTTTAACAGTACGGTGTTTCCTATGACTCAAGAAGAAGAAAATGAAACTACGAAAACAAAAGTCTTCACGCTTCATAATCCTCGCATGAATATCAAGTCTTCAGGGTCACACCAATTTCTTCACTTTCAAAGTCTTCAAGAAAACCAAAGTCTTCAGTTGAAGACATTCATTTTTAGGGGTCGACATTCATCGTAAATAACAAACTCCTCATAGACTTATAGACCTGTGTACACTCACAAACGCATTAGTCCCTTAACCTATAAGTCTTCAATACAACAAAATCACTAAGGGGCACTAGATGCACTTACAATCTCCCCCTTTTTGGTGATTGATGACAATATAGGTTAAGTTTTCAACGGGGATAAACATATGAAGTGTAAATACTGATATTGAGGAATTTGACTGCAAGATATAGAAGAACTCCCCCTGAAGATGTGCATATTTGAGGAATTTGCTTTGAAATAGCAAATGCACATTGTTGAGTAATATCATGGAGATCTCCTCCTATATCTTGAATTTCATACACGCATTTATCATATGATATGAAGAATTTGAAATGCATGATGAAATATGGTGTCTGACGAAATTCAGCATGCGTGCATTATGGTATTGAGGAAATAGCATGCAGAAAAACAGAGCAAAAGTATCAGACCACCATAGGACTTAAGTTTACAACTCATCAGAGCAAACACCTCAGAAGAGCAAGAGTTGAAACTTAACAGAAATATAGCCCATATATAAGACCCGCTTGAAGACTAACTCAAATTTCTCCCCCTTTGTCATCGAATGACCAAAAGGGACGAAAAATGAGGACTAACGCCCCTGAAGAATATCATCATGATGTCGATGGAGGAGCGCCAGCATTGTTGGGGTCGTCCGTTGAGGTAGGGCCTGCCGCAGTGTCGTTCAAGTCTTCAGCTTCATCCGTCTCGCGCGATGAAGAATATGAACTGGCAACAAGCTGAGGAACTTTGACTTTCTTGAATTTCTTTGAAGGTGGCTGAGACCAGTCAAAGTCCTGTTGGAAGCCCATCTCCTTGAGTTCTTCAGCACTATGAAGACGAAGGAGAAGTTCACGATCAGTCATCACACGCGGAGCTGTGGCTTGAGGATAATGTTCTGAAGCTTTGGCGGCAGAATCTTGAGTTGTAGAGTCATCATTGGTGGAATAGGAAGTAGCTTTGCGAAACTGTCCATCCAATGGACGAGTACCTTCATCAATAACAGCAGCCTTGACCTTCTCGTCAGCTGAGGAAATAGTCCGTTTGAGGACTTCGATAGGGGGCAAATAGCTGAGATGATTTTGAAAATCAGCCTTATAATGAATTGAAGACCTTGATCTGATGAACTTCATGATCCAGGGAGCATAAGGCTTCAACTCAAAAGGTGACAGAGCAGCATTGGCCAAAGTCCTCATGAAGAAATCGTGATAGTTGATAGGAATACTGTGAATGATATTGAACAGCAGATTCTTCATGATGCCAACAACTTCTTCATCATCAGAGTTGTGGCCCTTGATTGGACTGAGGGTTTTGGTCAATATGCGATTAACTGTCCTTGGCACATAGAGCAATTCCTTGACGAGGAATTTGGTCCTTGGAGCTTGGCCTGGCTTCAAAGGCTTCATCAGCACTTGCATCAGATGATCAGACAGTTCAGGTTCAACATAGAGAAGCCTTGCACCTTCAGTGGGAGGACTGACTGGGACGGCATGAAGCAATTCAGAGGCCGGTGCTTTGAAATGAGTATTATCGGTCATCCAGTCCAATACCCATGAATTGACATCATCAACATTTCCAGTAATGTGCAGCGTGGCGAAGAATTGAAGAATGAGTTCTTCATTCCAATCGCAGATGTCGGTGCAGAAATTGAGTAACCCAGCGTCATGAAGAACACTGAGGACTGGAGTGAAGCAGGGCAGCGATTCCATATCTACATGAGGAATTTTCTCATGTTCAAAGATCTTATCCTTATTAAACAACAATAAGGAATAGAAGTTCATCTGGCTTGCAGTCCAGAAGCGCTTGCGACGAAGTCGAGCAGAGTCATAGGGATTGTAGTCAGTGAAGAATATGTGCTCATTGAAGAAATCCTCAGCATTAAACTTCTGCTTCTTGGAGTGAGGGTTCTGTGGCTTGGGCTGAAGATTAATAGTTGAAGAATTTACAGCCTCTTGAGGTATAGCCACTGGAGCCACAGGCTGAGGAATTTCAGCAGCAGCCTTGGCCTCCATTTCTTCAGACATATGTACATCAGCGCTAGTGACTGGAACTTCTTCAGGAATAGAATGAAGTGAAGCTTGACGTTCATCAGAGCCCGTATGAATTTCTTCAGTTGGCACAGGGGACTGAGGAACTTGATGTAGAGGGGTTGTCAGAGGTGAATTAGGGTGATGACTTTCCCAAAAGTCATCATTTAGAATAGGTGTTGTAGACCCAATATCCACATCCTCATCTTCTTCAATTTCTTCGACGCCTGCCTCTTCAGCTGTGAACTGAGGCATGGGCGATGATACCAGTGGGGTTGAAGGGAAAGTATCCACTTCAATTTCTTCATCCATCTGCTCTGTCGAAGCAGCAGAAGGATCCTCTTCATCAGATTTACTTGGAATTTCATATTCCTCACCAAAGGGAATGATCTCCTTTGATGGCATGCTTGATATTGGAATAGCATCAATTGGGTCTTCAATTGAACTCGTCAAAGTCTTCAATTTCTTGGGAGCTGAAGACTCTGAAGATGTAGATGCTTTCCTTTTCTTCACAGCTGCTCGCTCCGCAGCCTTGGTTTTCTTCGCTTCTGTTGCAGAAGGAAGGTTGATGCTTGTCATCGGTGCAGGAGGAGCAGAGGAAATTGGTTGAATTTCTTCAGGCACAACTGATGCAGTTGTCCTGGCTTGTTCAGATTCCTCAGGCACAGTAGCAGATGCTTCAACTGGCCTGGATTGCTCTTCAGGCGCAATATTGGAGGTTGCCCTGGCATTTTCTTCAGAGACTGGAATTTCTTCATCAGCTCTGGTGCTTTCATTTTCTTCAGCAGACTGAACAGATGTTCTAGTCTGAGGAAATTTGGGTTGCGATGAAGCTGCAACACTTGGAGTAAATCCTTTTGCCATTCTGACGAATCTGACTTTGGCACCTAGCCAATCTGCATGGAATGCATGAAATTCATCACTGAGTGCTTTGATCTCAGCCTGCATAGTCACGAGTTCTTCAGGAGACATTTTCACAACATTGTTCTTCAGAAAACGCTCCTTCTTGTACTGAGCCTTCTTCACCTGCCTGGCCTTTTCAAATTTCCATTTCTCTTCATTTATGAAGGCCGTCAACATGTGACTTTAACCAGGAGTGAGGTTTAATTCAGGCAAAGGTGTATTTGGATCCTTGTGCCATAGATCAATAAAATCAAGGATCTTCCGTGGATCCAGCATGAGGGGCACCGCACTGCTTTTGGCACTAGAGGCCCTTTGTTGTCGATCTCTGATGATCTCAGCTAATTCTTCATCATCAGCTTCGTCTTCGGTTGACGGAACCTGAAAGGCGACTTGCTTCTTGTGAGGACTTGGCCTTGTGCCTCGTCCAGCAGTGGCCTTTTTCTTCAGCAAGGTCGGAGTTGTTGAAGACTGAGGTGGAGCTGAAGAACTTGCAGAGACTCCTGAAGCAATTGAGATTCCAGAAGTCCTTTGGCATGTGGGAAGATGCACAGGTGCTGAGGACTTTGCAGGAGCAGCTGAGGATTTTGCAACTGAGGGAGTTGGAGCTGCTTTTGAGGAATTTGCTTGAGGAACAGGCCGAGAGGGCTTTGAAGAGCTTGGCCGTGAGGGCATTGCAGCTGAGGAACTTGTTTTGACAGCTGATTTCTTCAGCATAGCCTTCTTAGGCTTGATAGCAGAGGCCTCAGCGGCGGCAGCAACAGAATCTTCATTGAATTTCTTCACTGCCTCTTTAGCCACTTTGGCCAGCTTGGCTTGATGCTTAGCCCAATCCTGAGGAAATTCCTCACCTCTTCTGATGCTAGTGGGATCAGCTTCTTGGCCAGGAGCCAATGGAGGTCTTGGACATGGAGGGTTAACAGCGAATTTCTTCATGTACTTGGGAGTGACATAGCGATATTCCCTCCATTCTCTTGCCCATCTCCTCTCAATCTTTTGAATGCGCACTTTGCGCTGATTTTTGCTCTCCTTGCCATGAGTTGCTTCATCAGGAGTACAATATTCATCATAGATGTCATCAGGGATCTCAAAAGCAGTATTTGTTTCTGGCCTCTTTCCTCCCTTCTGAGGTCTTTTACCATCAGACATTTTCTTCACTTGAGGATTTTGAACAATCAAATTTTCTGATGAGGTATGCAATTTTTCTTCAAGGAACGCTGCAAATGAGTTAAGTTGATGAGAACCTAGAGATTCAGCAGCAGACATGTGTACCTGTGAACAGAATATAGGTGCGAAGAGTTTTGGAGAGGTCATATGCGTTCTCAGAAGATTTTCAAAAGTATCAAGTTTGAGGAATTTGACCAGGGGTGTCTTGAGGAATTTCACTAAGCATTTTGACTTAGGTTCCAGAGTTGTGTAGATTGAAAATCCACACAATTGAGGAATCTTAAAGAAAAACGCTGCTTAGAGAAATTGATCAAGGACAGAAGCAAGTTGGTGTTTAAGAACATGAAAGTTGAAGAATAAACACCTTTTGAAGATTTTGTGGAAATCATCAGAATCAACAAGGGCAGTAAAAATAAATTTTATTTACCCTTGACGAAGAACACAACGAACAGAGAGTAGCAGTGGAGATGTTCGTCCGTTCAGATCTTCCACGCCCTAACTTGGCGATGGAAAATAGCTACGGCGGCGGCGGAGTGCAGATTTCCGCGGCCGGCGTGAGTACGACGGCGACGAGGTCGAGGCAGTGAAGCTCTTCCTCACCGCGACGATGGAGTGTAGCGGCGACGCTAGGTCTAAGAGCTCGAGCGAGGGGAGTGAGATCGAGCGGGAGGAGAAATCTGAGGAGGGTGAGGGGGGCATTTATAGCCGAGGTGAAAAACCGCCTGTCCGACGAAAATGGACGAACATGCCCCTGACCCTTCTGATCCTAGCGACATGTGTCACCCACGTACTGTGAAGTGGAGATCGTGTTAGATCGTGGGTGAATAGATAAATCTTATCGAGGGATATGGAACGGTTTGAGCGGCAAAAGCCGAAAATTCAGATAAGAATATTTTAATGTTTCGTTCGCAAATTCTTCAGCTGTCAAGGACACAGTGAAGACTTTGAACGGGTTTCAAATAGAACACACATGAAGAATTTGTGAACGGACTGGATTGAGTTTAGCATAGAGGGGGAAGGGTCCGATCACATTCACTTAGAAGAAAAACAACTTGAATAATTAGCAATAAATGAATGCTGTAGAGGACAGAAAACTCAAATATATATATAGTCAATGAAGAACACAGACGGGAAGAGTGAAGATTTTGCAAAGTTGAAGAATTTGAAAATTTGAAGAATTTGCACAATGATGAAAAACTCAAATTTTGAAGATTTTCAACTTTTTGTGGTGGCGTGACCCACCGTGTAAGAATGATGATTTCAGACACCGCGTACAATTGTCGTAGGGCTCTGAGAATCAAATTCTTCATTAATTTCTTCACACATAGAGGGTTAGTCTTCATTGATTGAAGAAAAACGTTTCTTCGTGTGTTGCACATCTAAGTCATCAATTTGCATAAGTGTTAGGATGTGTGTCCTTTTCAAAGGACATTCGAAGATTCTAAGATATTTAGCTCACACCGCAACTTGCTAAATCTCTTCTCATCCAAGGGCTTTGTGAAGATATCCGCTAGTTGTTCTTCAGACTTCACGGGATCAATAGAGATGTCACCCTTCAACACATGATCTCAAAGAAAATGATGACGAAACTCGATGTGCTTTGTCTTCGAGTGCTGAACTAGGTTATGAGCAATTTTGATGGCACTCTCGTTGTCGCAGTAGAGTGGCACATTCTTCACATTGATGCCGTAGTCCTTGAGGGTTTGCTTCATCCATAGCAATTGAGCACAGCAAGAACCAGCAGCAATATACTCAGCTTCAGCAGTAGAGAGTGATACACAGTTCTGCTTCTTCGAGGACCAACATACTAAGGATCGTCCAAGGAAATGGCATGTGCCTGATGTTGACTTGCGGTCCACACAATCACCAGCATAGTCAGAGTCAGAATATCCAATGAGATCAAAAGCCGAGCCCTTGGGATACCATAATCCAAGTGTTGGAGTGTGAGCTAGATATCGAAGAATATGTTTTACAGCCTTATGGTGTGATTCCTTCGGTGTAGCTTGAAAACGGGCACACATGCAAACACTAAGCATAATATCCGGCCTAGATGCACATAGGTACAATAAAGAGCCAATCATGGAGCGGTATACCTTTTGATCGAAGTCTATTCCATTTTCATCAGTGCATAGATGGCCATTTGTGGGCATAGGAATTTTGACGCCTCTGCATTCTTGCATACCGAATTTCCTCAGAACTTCCTTGAGGTATTTCTCTTGAGAAATGAAGATGCCATTTCGTTGTTGACGAATTTGAAGACCTAAGAAGAATTTCAATTCTCCCATCATGGACATTTGATATTCCTCACTCATCATGTAGGCAAATTCGTCACTATAATGTTGGTTAGTACAGCCAAAGATAATATCATCAACATATATTTGGCACACGAATAATTCATCGTCATAGGTTTTGGTGAAGAGAGTTGGTTCGAGTGAACCGGGTTTGAAGCCTTTCTTCATGAGGAATTCCTTCAAAGTATCATACCACGCCCGAGGGGCCTGCTTGAGGCCATAGAGGGCCTTATTGAGTCTGAAGACTTTGTCAGGATGCTTAGGATCTTCAAAACCTGGGGGTTGAGCAACATATACTTCTTCCTCAAGCTTACCATTGAGGAATGCACTTTTCACATCCATTTGATATAAGATGATATTATGATGGTTAGCATAAGCAAGCAATATGCGAATAGCCTCAAGTCTAGCAACAGGTGCAAAAGTTTCATCGAAATCAATTCCTTCAACCTGTGTGTAGCCTTGAGCCACAAGACGAGCCTTGTTCCTCACCACTAGGCCATTTTCATCTTGCTTGTTGCGGTAGATCCATTTGGTACCGATGATATTGTGCTTGCATGGGTCCGGTCGCTTGACAAGCTCCCATACATTGTTTAGCTTGAATTGATGTAATTCCTCTTGCATTGCTTGAATCCATTCAGGCTCCAGAAATGCCTCATCAACTTTGGTGGGCTCTGTGATAGAGACAAAAGCAAAATGCCCACAAAAGTTAGACAAATGTGAAGCTTTTGAGTGAGTCAGAGGACCTGGTGCGTTGATGTCTTTGATGATTCTCTCAATCTGTACTTCATTTGCAACGCGGGGATGAGTAGGTTGACGACTTTGATTTGGCTCAGCATTTTCTTCAGAGCCATTTTCTTCAGATGCGCCAGCATGCTGTTCTTCATGTTCTGGAATGATTTCTTCAGCAGATTCTTCAGTAGGAATGACATCCTCGGTAGCTTTGAACTTGATGGTTTCCTCAGGCGTCTTTTCATCTATCACAGGAGGTAGGTGCTCTCTTTGCGAGCCGTTAGTTTCATCGAACCGCACATCTACAGTTTCAACAACCTTGTTGTGATAGGTGTTGAAGACCCTGTAGGTGTGCGAGTCCTTTCCGTAACCAAGCATAAAACCTTCATGTGCTTTCAGTGCAAATTTAGAATTGTGATGAGGATCTCTAATCCAACATTTAGCACCGAAGACTTTGAAATAACTCACATTGGGTTTCTTGTCAGTGAGGAGTTCATATGAGGTCTTCTTGAAGAATTTGTGAAGATATACCCTGTTGATGATGTGGCATGCAGTATCAATTGCCTCAGGCCAGAAGTGACGAGGTGTCTTGTATTCATCAAGCATGGTGCGAGCCATCTCAACAAGAGTCCTGTTCTTGCGCTCCACAACGCCATTCTACTGAGGAGTGTATGGGGCAGATAGCTCATGAGTAATACCAAGTTCATCGAGGTAGTCATCAAGACCAGTATTCTTGAACTCGGTCCCATTGTCACTACATATATGCTTGATCTTCACACCGAAATTCGTCGAAGCCCTTGAGGAAAATCGTCTGAAGACTTCCTGCACTTCAGTTTTGTAAGTAATGACAAGCACCCATGTGTAACGAGAATAGTCATCAACAATGACAAAGCCATATAGAGATGCTGCATTTGTTAGTGTGGCATAATGAGTGGGGCCAAAGAGATCCATATGAAGCAATTCAAAAGGACGAGAAGTAGTCATGATAGTCTTCGAGGGGTGCTTGGCTCTGGTCATCTTTCCAGCCTCACAAGCCCCACAAAGATGATCTTTGAGGAATTTGACACCCTCGATGCCAATGACGTGCTTTTTCTTCACGAGCGTGTGTAAGTTCCTCATGCCAACATGACCCAGTCGTCGATGCCATAGCCAGCCTTCTGAAGCTTTAGCAAGTAGACAAGTGGCAGGCTGTGGTCCTATAGAGAAATCAACAATATACAAGTCTCCTCTCCTAAAGCCTTCGAAGACTTTGGAATTGTCAGATTCCATGAGTACTAAGCAACGATATTTGCCAAAGACAACAACCATATCAAGATCACAAAGCATTGAGACAGACATGAGGTTGAATCCGAGGGACTCGACAAGCATGGCTTTATCCATGTGTCGATCCTTTGAGATTGCAACCCTACCTAGACCCAATACCTTGCTTTTGCCTTTGTCAGCGTAGGTGATATACTTCAAGTGTGATGGAGATAAAGGAGTGTTCATTAGTAAGCTCTTGTCACCGGTCATGTGATTTGTACATCCACTATCGAGGACCCACTCAGTAGCTTTGGGTAAATCATCCTGCAGATGAATTAGTGCATCTTACGAACTCATATACTTCAGAGTGAAGAATATGACATCAAATTCATCAGACATATTTCATCAATTAAAGCAACATATGTATATATATATAGCAATGTGAGGACGTGAGAAATGAATAAATCATTTCTTCATGATTAGCTTGCGTCCTTTCAAGCATTTCAGGTCTCCAGCAAATTCTTCAGACGATTTAGTTCGTCTGGAGACCTGACCCTGCATAAGATATTAGTTCTTTTTCTTCACCACCCACATCTGGAGGGGTGGCAAAGAGTTCATCATTCTGCGAGCTCCATAAGAGAAAGGTGGCATTGAAGCCAGAGTGCTTCGTTTCACAGGAGAGGGATTAGCATAGACATATGAGTAAGCAGAGAAATTCTTCGAGGACTTATGAATATAATGATTTGAAGAATAATGCACATAATCAGAACTCTTAGATTTTCCCTGCGAAACAGAAGCATTAGCATGGTGATGATCATGAGAGGACTTGGATCCATGTGAGGAATTTGATCCATAAGAGGACTTGGATCCATGTGAAGACTTTGATCCATAAAAGGACTTGGATCCATATGAAGACTTTGGTCCATATAAAGAATTTGATTTGGGGTTCTTATTCTTCACAGGTGGTGTCATGAGGACATTCACCTGAAGACTTTCAAGGCACCTCTTGGGAACCCAGATTTTCTTCATAGGGGGACCATTCCTGCAGTTAGATCCAACATATCTAGCAAATACCTCACCATTCTGATTTTTGAACAGTTTATAGTTGGAGTCAAATGACTCATCAGATGAATATGAGGATTCACAAGTAAAGCCAGATAAAGTGGATGGATCTACGGGAGGTCCCTTCGCAGCAACCCATGAGGTTTTGGGATACTTCTTAGGTTTCCAGTAGGTTCCATCAGCATTGAGTTTCCTCTCAAAGGCAATACCCTCTTTCCTAGGGTTCCTGTTCAAGATCTGCTTTTTGAGCACATCACAAAGAGTCTGATGCCCTTTGAGGCTTTTGTACATGCCTGTCACATACAATTCCTTCAACCCTGCATTTTCGTCAGTGATACTAGTGGTATCCTCAGATGAGGAATTTGTGACCATAGAGATAGTTGAAGAATTTGCAGCAATAGAAGCATTTGAACATTCAAGTGAAGAATTAGCAGTTCCACGTTCAATGCATTTCAAGCATGGTGGAATAAATTCTTCCTGAGCGGAACTGATCTGTTGAGCAAGCAAAGAATCATTTTCCTTCTGAAGATCTTCATGACTCACCCTTAGCTTCTCAAGATCTTGCTTTCTTTGAAGAAATTCATAAGAAAGCTTCTCATGATCGGCTAAGAGAGTTTCATGACGACCTTGAAGGGTGTCAAACTTAGACTATAGTTGCTGAAGATTATCAGTCAGTGTTTGAGTTCGATCCATTTCCTCACCTAACAGATCATCGCTTTTGTCTAGCATATTTTGAACTTTTTCCAAAGCCTTTTGTTGTTTAACAGCAATATTAGCAAGTTTGGAATAGCTGGGTTTGAGGTTATCATCAGATTCATCCTCACTTGATTCAGAGGAGGGATATTTGAGTACCTTGGCACCTTTTGCCATGAAGCAATAGGTGGGAGCATAGTCATCGTTGCCGTCATCAGCAGTGTTGGGGAAGCCATTTTCCTCAGTGTTGAAGATGGACTTGCTAACATAAGCAGTAGCGAGGGCTAGGCTCGCCACACCAGAGTCTGACTCCTCAGATGCCTCCTCTTCCTCATGTTCCTCAGATTCAGCTTCAGAGTCCATTTCCCTGCCAATGAATGCCCGAGCTTTCTTGGAGCTGCTCTTCTTGTGAGATGAAGACTTTGAAGATTTTGACGATGAGGACTTTGAAGATTTCTTCTTCTTCTTAGAGTCATCTGAACTATCATCCTTGTATTTCTTCTTCTTTGATTCCTTCTCCCACTGAGGACAATCAGTAATGTAGTGACCAGGTTTCTTGCATTTGTGGCAAGTTCTCTTCTTGTAGTCACGGGATGAGGAATCTGATTTCATGTCATCACCTCTTGAGGATTTTCCAAATCAGCCACGTCTAGACAACTTCTGGAATTTCCTCACGAGCATTGCTAGATCCAGACTCAGTTCTTCAGGATCACCAAGGCTGCTACCAGAATCTTCATCTTCAGATTCAGAGACTGCCTTGACCTTCAGTGCACGAGATCTACCATAGCTCGGTCCGTAGAGATCTCTCTTCTCAGCTAGTTGGAATTCATGAGTGTTCAGCCTCTCAAGAATATCAGCAGGATCAAGTGACTTGTAGTCTCCACGTTCTTGAATCATCAGTGCCAGTGTATCGAATGAAGAATCGAGTGACCTCAGCAATTTCTTCACCACTTCATGGTCGGTGATGTCAGTGGCACCCAGTGCTTGAAGCTCGTTTGAAATGTCAGTGAGGCGATCAAAGGTTTGCTGAACATTTTCATTGTCGAGTCTTTTGAAGCGGTTGAAGAGATTGCGAAGAACATCAACTCGAGAGTCACGTTGAGTTGAGACTCCTTCGTTGACCTTGGACAGCCTATCCCAGATAAGCTTAGCTGTCTCCAAAGCACTCACTCTGCCATACTGCCCTTTGCTCAGATGGCCACATATGATATTCTTCGCTTGAGAGTCGAGTTGCTTGAATCTCTTCACATCAGCAGCGTTTACGGAAGGAGTGACAGAGGGAACGCCATTTTCCACAACGTACCAGAGATCGTTGTCAATTGCCTCAAGATGCATGCGCATCTTGTTCTTCTAGTACGGTAGTCCGTCCCATCGAAGGTAGGACACCCAGCCGAGACCTTGATCATGCCTGCAGTCGACATAACTAAAACTCCAGGTGGTTAAACCAAAATCACACAGAACAAGGGAGTACCTTGCTCTGATACCAATTGAAAGTGCGTTATATCGACTAGAGGGGGGGGGGGTGAATAGGCGATTTTTACAAATTCGTCACTGAGGAATTTCAAGGTGAGGAAATTCGTAAGCGACGAACTACATAGCAGCGGAATAAGTACTCAGATGCAAGCATAACAGAGCAGTAGCACAGTCATCATGATGAAATGAAAACAAGCACAGAGTACGAGAAGCGTAAACACAGGATAAGCAGGCTGAAGACAAACTGACTGAAGAAATTGAACTGAGGAAATTGAGAAAGTCTTCAGTCAAAGTCTTCAAACAGTAATGATCAAATACATAGCAAGTATGCGAGGAAATGAAAGGGTTGAGGAAATGGAACCAGTAGCTCGGTGAAGACAATGATTTGGTAGACCAGTTCCAACTGCTGTGACAGTTGTACGTCTAGTTAGAGCGGCTAGGTATTTAAACCTGAGGACACACAGTCCCGGACACACAGTCCTCACCGTATTCTCCTTGAGCTAAGGTCACACAGACCTCGCCCAATCACTCGTGGTAAGTCTTCAGGTGACTTCCAAACCTTCACATACTCGGTCACTCGGCAATCCACAATTTCCTCTTGGATGCTCTAGACCATGACGCCTAACCGTCTGGAGGATGCACAGTCCTCAAAGGTAACAAGCGTCGGTTCCACACAGGAACAGTCTCTTCAGTGATGCTCAATCACTTTGGGTTTGTAGGTGTTTGGGTTTTTGGGTTTTTCCTCACTTGATGATTTTCGCTCAAAGTCCTCGGAGGATGGGATGCTCTAAATGACAAGTGTCAATCTATCTCTCGGAGCAGCCAACCAGCTAGTGGTTGAAGGGGGCGGCTATTTATAGCCTAGGGAGCAACCCGACATGATAAGACATAAATGCCCTTCAATGATATGACCGTTAGGTGGGTAACATATTTGGACAGCTGGCGCGCAGCACAGCAACGGTCGGATATTTGAGTATCAAATTCCTCAGGGCTATCATGTTCCTCACTTGTAGGCGATCCGCACTGGCGAATTCCTAACTCCTCAGTCAGAACAAATTCCTCAGAGAACAGAAGAACTTCGTCTCTGTCACTGAAGAACTTGACTGAACTGTATGAGATTTCCAATGGCTTCACTCGAAAGGATTGGGTAGGTGTAGGATTTTGAGTTGAGCATCACTTGGAAACTTTTCCTAAGTTTTACCTCGACCCCCTTTAACAGTACGGTGTTTCCTATGACTCAAGAGGAAGAAAATGAAACTACGAAAACAAAAGTCTTCACGCTTCATAATCCTCGCATGAATATCAAGTCTTCAGGGTCACACCAATTTCTTCACTTTCAAAGTCTTCAAGAAAACCAAAGTCTTCAGTTGAAGACATTCATTTTTAGGGGTCGACATTCATCGTAAATAACAAACTCCTCATAGACTTATAGACCTGTGTACACTCACAAACGCATTAGTCCCTTAACCTATAAGTCTTCAATACACCAAAATCACTAAGGGGCACTAGATGCACTTACATGTTTGAACAAATTTATTTTGCACTTTTGAATTTGAGTCTGTTTTCTGAATGGAGTTTGAATTGTTTTGGTTAACCACTATGACTAGGCAGTGCAAATGATATGACTTGGCAAGATTAGCAGTTGATCACAGTGGTAGTTACACAGGGGTGTTACAAATTCTCCTCCTCTAAAAGAAATTCTTGTCCCGAGAATTTAGCAGGTGGAAGGAAAGAGGTCGGGATATTCTTCCAGAAGATGATCCTCGCGTTCCCAAGTGGCTTCATCTTCAGTATGATTCGACCACTGCACTTTCAGGAACTTGGTCGTCTTCTGACGGGTTCGATGTTTAGCTTCATCGAGAATGCAGATGGGATGCTCCTTATAAGAAAGATCATCTTGCAACTGGAGCATCTCGTGATCCACTTTGCGGTGTGGAGATTCCTTGAAGCATTTACGAAGTTGCGACACGTGGAAGACGTCATGGATATGAGAGAATTGTGGTGGCAACTCCAATTTATAAGCTACCATTCCACGTCTGGCAACGATGCGAAAGGGGCCGATGTAGCGCGGAGCTAGCTTGCCCTTGATTCCGAATCGACGAGTGCCCTTCATAGGAGTGACACGAAGATAAGCTTGATCACCTGGTTGATAAGTCAGACCCCATTGTTTGCGATCATAGTTGCTCTTCTAACGGTCTTGAGCCGCCTTGAGATTTTCTCGGACAATTCTGACTTGTTCTTCAGCATGTTGGATAATGCCAGGTCCCACTAGAGGTCGTTCCCCAGTTTCTGACCAATTCAGAGGGGTTCGACACTTACGTCCATAAAGCACTTCGAAGGGGGCCATTTTCAAGCTGGCTTGATAGCTGTTATTATAAGAGAATTCGGCAAACGGAAGAGATTCTTCCCACTTCTTACCGAATGATATAACACAAGCGCGAAGCATATCTTCAAGCACTTGATTTACTCGCTCGATTTGGCCTTGGGATTGGGGATGATAAGCTGAACTCCAGGTAATATGAGTTTCCATAGCTTCTTGGAAACTTTCCCACAACTTGGACGTGAAAAGACTGCCATGGTCTGAACTGATCTCATTCGGAATACCGTGGAGTGAAACAATTCTGGAGATGTACAGCTCTGCTAGTTGGCTAGCAGTGATAGTCTCCTTGACAGGCAGAAAATGAGCAACCTTGGAAAGTTGGTCGACGACGACAAGAATAGCATCGTGACCTTTCTGAGACTTGGGAAGACCAGTAATGAAATCCATTTGCACTTTATCCCATTTCCACAGAGGAATAGGGAGTGGTTGAAGAATTCCAGTGGGCTTCTGATGTTCTGCTTTCACGCGACGACATACGTCACATTCAGCAACATATCGAGCAATGTCCTGCTTCATTCTGGACCACCAGTACCTCTGTCGGAGATCGCGATACATCTTAGTGCTACCCAGATGGATAGACAGCGGTGTATCATGAGCTTCTTTCATGACCTTGTTAGTCATAATCTCGAAGCGAGGTACTACAATGCGGTCTCTGAAATATAAAGTACCATCTTCTGCAATCGAGAAATCCCTGTACTTCTCAAGGTGAAGCTCGTTCTTCATCAAATCGATTTCAGTATCTTTGGATTGCGCTTCTTTAACAGCCTTCTGAAGGTCCGGCTGTACCACAAGGTTATTAAGAGAACCCTGGGGAACAATTCGCAGATTCAGCTGAGTCAGTTCTGCATAAAGACAAGGTTGAGCTCGCCTAACCATGAGGTTGTTGCAATAGGACTTGCGGCTTAAGGCATCAGCCATCACGTTAGCCTTGCCAAGGGTATATGAAATACCACAGTCGTAGTCCGTAATTGTTTCCAACCATCGCTGTTGACGAAGATTAAGATCCGGTTGAGTGAATAAATATTTCAGACTCTGGTGATTGGTATAAATCTCACACCGGTTGCCAAGAAGGTAATGCCGCCATAACTTTAATGCATAGATCACTGCAGCAAGTTCAAGATCATGCACTGGATAATTTTCTTCATGAGGACGCAATTGACGTGAAGCATACGCAATTACTCTTCGTTCTTGCATTTGGACACAGCCTAATCCGTAACGAGAGGCGTCGCAATATATCACAAAGTCCTTACGAGAATCAGGAGGGGCAAGCACTGGAGCAGAAGTAAGCTTGTCCTTGAGGGTCTGGAAACTCTCCTGACATTTGTCTGTCCACTCAAACTTAACGCCTTTGTGGAGTAGATTAGTCAGGGGCTTGGCAATCTTGGAAAAGTTCTCGACGAATCGGCGGTAATAACTTGCTAAGCCGAGAAAACTTCGGACTTGCTTGGCATTCTTCGGAGGAGTCCAGTCAAGAATAGCCTGAACACGCTCCGGGTTAACGGCGATACCGTCCTTGGAAATCACATGTCCAAGGTAGGTCACTTCAGAAAGCCAGAATTCATATTTAGAGTACTTGGCATACAACTGGTGCTCTCGAAGCCTCTCCAGAACAAGGCGAAGATGTTCGGCATGTTCTTCCTTTCTTCGAATATACCAGAATATCGTCCAGATATACCACGACGAACTTGTCGAGGTAATCCATGAATATATAATTCATCAGGCAGGAGAACGTAGCTGGAGCATTCGTTAGGCCAAACGACATGACAGTGTATTCATAGGAGCCATAACGAGTAATGAATGCAGTCTTCGGGATATCCTCTTCATGGACACGGATCTGGTGACAACCCAACCTCAAGTCGAGTTTAGAAAACACCGATGATCGAGCAAGTTGATCATATAAGTCATTGATCCGGGGAAGCGGCTGTTTATTCTGGATGGCTGCCTGGTTGATAGGACGGTAATCTTGGACCAACCTATTCGTACCATCTTTCTTCTTGACAAAGAGAGACGGTGCTCCCCAGGCAGAGGAACTGGGACGGATGAAGCCCTTCTTAAGTGATTTATCGATTTATTCCTTAAGCTCAAGAAGGTGGTGTGGAGGCATCTTGTAAGGGCGCTTCGCAATAGGAGTTGTGCCAGGCTTCAAGTCGATGACAAACTCGACAGCTCTAGCAGGGGGTAATCCTGGAAGTTCTTCTGGAAAAACCACCTGGAATTCGCAGACAACCGGAACGTTCTCTATCCCCTCAAGCGAAGAAGCATTCAACACATTCAAGGCATAAATCTGAGCCTCGGCGTTCTGAGTGATATGAGCTTGGTAATTCACTAACTCATCTGATGGATGAAGGAGGTGTATAACTTTAGTGGCACAGTTGATTGAGGCGTAGTGGGCCTTCAACCAATCCATTCCTAGTATAAGCTCAATCTTGGAGGATTTCAGAATAATGGGAAATGCCTAGAACTTCAACCCCTCAATTTCAATAGTAACTTCGGGGCTGAATAGGGAAGCTTGGCACTGGCCCGCAGGAGTATTTACCGCTAACGGATGGTGCAACCTTTCATATTTAATGCCATGCATGAATGCAAATTCTTCCGACATGAATGAATGCGATGCTCCTGAATCAAATAAAACAGATGCTGGTACTGAATTAACAAGAAGTGTACCCATCACAGTTTCAGGTTGATCTTGAGCTTCAGCCATGTTGACGTGATAGTTCTGCCCATGACCATAAGAAGGTCTGGCATTGTTGTTAGGTTGCTGAGAAATACCACGGCCATTACCACGGCCAGCAAGAGGAAGAGCCAACTGATTCTGCTTCTGAGAACAATCCCTAGCACGGTGACCTGGCTAGCCACACTTGAAGCATAATCCACTGTCAGGACGAGGTGCAGGAGCTCGAGGTGCTGGAGCTTGCAGAGGCTGCCTCGGTGGTGGAGGAGGCAGACGAGGTGCAGCATATGCAGGTCTGTACACTGGAGCTGCTGGACAGTACATGCTCTGTGGAATCCAGATGCGGCGCTTCTGGGAAGACGAACCCGAAGATGAGCCCGCTTCACGAGTGCGTCTGGTAGCTTCCTTGTGTTTCTTCAGACCGGTCTCAACCATGATAGCCTTATTCACCAAGGTGGCGAAGTCAGGATAGTCATGGACGAGCAGGGCTAACTGAATGTCATGGTGCAGCCCTTCACAAAACTTCTCTTGCCTTCGGGCATCAGTGGGGATGTCTTCTTCAGCATAGCGAGACAAGTCAAGGAACTCTCGCTGATAAACTTCTACGGTCTTGTCGCCTTCGACAAGGTTGCGGAACTCAGCCTTCTTGCGTGCTATAACTGCTTGAGGAATATATCGGGCGCGAAAAGCAATCTTGAATTCCTCCCATGTGACAATAGTTCCAGGAGGTAGGGTCTGTCGGTGAGTGGCCCACCATTGCGCTGCGGGACCCTTCAGGAAGTATGTCACAAAGGTGACATAGCTGACAGGGAGAACATCAGCTAACTCCATCTCATAGAAGATGTCACGCAGCCAGTCATCGGCATCCAGCGGATTAACGGTGTTGCAGAATACCGATGGATTGAGTCGGACAAACTCTGGCAGTGTGATTGAAGCTGGCTGATGGTTGGCATTGGGACAGGGGAATTGTTCCATAATCCCCGTCATGAACTGACGGTTGAGTTCAAACTGTTGCATCATAGCAGCCATATAGTCAGGCGGTGGTGGCGGAGGTGGATTGTTATCACCCATCCTGCTAAATCGATAGGGGTAGTTTAGCAGAAGGCACTGCGAATGTTTAGCAACAAGCATGATGTATCATGACGAAATTTAAGTAGTAGAACAGATGATTAATAGTAGTCATTAAGTCATACAGATTCATACAGAGTCGGTTACATTCGGGCAGCATAACGGCGCAAATTCAAAAGCTAGACATGCTAGGCGGCGCACAGGCACGCGGTAAGGAAGTACACAACGAGACATGGCAAAGGCTACATCAACGTCGGAGAAAACCACGGAAACGGGGTAGCTACAAGTGCGGACGACGGACGTTCATCGCAGAAGGATCCTGCACTCCATGTGCACTCTGATGCAGAACCCGGTCTTGAGATGAAAGAAGAGGTCCACGTGCAGGCGTGTGACCTCCCACAGCAGGCCAATCAATACCTGGTGGCATCTCGGTCCTGTGAGGGTAAAGGATATGCTCCGGATGTATCCCTGCATGAACAGCTGGTAGCAACTGCATCATAGCCTCGTAGAGTCGTACTCGAGTGGCAAACAACTCGACAGCAAGAGCGCAAACAGTGCGATCCAGAGCCTGAGTACACTAAATCAGAACTCGCTGATCGTAGCGACGAGGCTCGTAAGTGGCACAGACAGCTGTGTAGTATCTAGTAGCATCTCCAGCAGGGGCATACGGAATGTACCGATACTCAGAAGCATCCAAGCTGGCAGTGTTCTCTCCTCGGAGACGTGCGACAGCAGAGTAAGCGGCATCATCTACTGCCATCTCAATCGTCACGCCGATACCGTGGAAAAGGTACAGCTCAGTGTCTGAGTTATCCTGATGATCATAGATGCGAACATCAGCATAGTACTGCTCCTGGTTGAACTCGTGGTAAACCTCGTAGACCATGTACTCAGGGTATCAGCGGTAACCCAGCCTGGTCAAGAGAGCGATCAGAACAGCTGGAAACCCAGGGACGTCTCGAGCCCAGGTGCGAAGCACAAGCTGCGTCGTAGGGCGTGGGGGAAACAGACGATCCATCTGAAACAGAGGAAGTTCAGAGTTGTCATACGACGATAAGGGATATAATAGATCTTGAAGGGAAAGGTTAAACAAAACAATGGATAGAAAAATGATTATTAGACTAATCAGATCAATGTCAGGGAAATCGCACAGAATCCAGCTCTCCGGGTGGACGGAATTTACGAGATACTAAGTGTCGGCGTTAGTAAATTTAATAAATCCGAATAGAAGAGAGATCAGAGTCCCAGAGTAAAGACGATGAATAAAAGATCCTAATACCACCCAGTTGGCGACGTGGGCCCGTAAGCCACACATCCAAGTTAGTAAAACAGTTTTCGACCACTAGACTCAACTTCAGCCAAGGAGTTGGAAAGGGGGTTCCTATAGGCAGTCGGCTCTGATACCAACCTGGGATGACCCCGGCTTAATCGTGCACTAATAATACACGCAAATGCACATGATCAAGCCTAATGACTCACTTGAAAATATCACAACACAACTCTAAAACATAAATAAATTCATACAAACTTTATATTACAAGCCAGGGCCTCAAGGGCTTGAATACATAGCTCGATGGCATACAAGTGTCAGCGGAAGCATCAGATATCTGGGTACAGATATATTACAGAAATGAAGATAAGCCTTTAGAAGGCGGGGCAAAATAAAACACTACGATTGAAAGGCGTAGGCCTCCTGCCTAGGACCCTCCGAATCCTACTCCTGGCCGTCTGTCGGCTCCTCGTAGTAGTACTCGCCTGGAGGGTAGTAGTAGTAGTCGTAGTCATCGACGGGGGCTGCTATCTCAGGGGCTCCGTCATCTGGCGGCGTCAAAAGGATATGGGGAGAAAAAGAAAATAAAGCAAACGTGAGTACTCATCCGTAGTACTCAGCAAGTAAGGATCTACACTACATATGCAACATTTTCAAAGGGGGCTGTATATGTGGACTGGGCTGCAGAAATGCCAGAATAGAGGGGGAAAGCCTAGTCCTATCGAAGACTAGCATCTTCAATCAACTTCATCGGTCTTGCAGCATTAGAAGAGTGCAGATTAACACAATGTAAAGTAGTAGTAATGTTATCAACAACCTCGGCCAGAGATTCTTCCTCGACTCCCTGCGAGAAAGCAATCCCAGAGCCATACTATCCATTTCATCTCAAATTCTAGTTGTACCGATCAGGATACAACTCCGAGTGTCCGTTACCGTAGGACAGGCTATCGATAGATGTTTTCTTCCCTGCAGGGGTGCACCAAGTTACCCACCACACTCGATTAACTCCGGCCGGACACACTTTTCTGGGTCATGCCCGGCCTCGGCCAAACGATACGCCGCAACCCGACCGAATACCTAACAGAGAGGTCAGCACGCCTGACTAAACCTATGCCCCCAGGGGTCTTGGGCCATCGCCCCGGGAACTCCTACATGTTGCGAACGCGGCCGAGAGCAGACCTAGCAACCCCTTAATACAAGCGCAGTTGCATAACCAGTCCAACACGGCGCGCGCCGCTCAGTCGCTGACGTCCACTAAGCTCCGGCTGAAGTATACGACGCAGAACGCCCATACTATGCCCACGTGATGGTTAGTGCTATCAGGCCAGAGGCCCCTCGGATCAAATATCCAAACCGTTAGCGTGTTGGTAGTGCGGAAACGAGCAGAGACTCACGAAAGATGTGACCCCGTCGCCCCGTCTCGAGGACTTGCGGCAAGGGCTAGGAATGCCCGGCCACGCCTCGTGTTCAACCCTCGGGCACCATCCAGGTCCACCCGATTCCACATCACTCGCTATTAAGCTCACGCGGGTACCCCTCAGGGCCGACCCGTCTTTATCGAGTATGAACAGTAATATCAGTAATGTAGGTCTTCCGTGTGGCTACCGTATCAAGAAGGAATCCGAGGCATCACCCTCGTTGGATCCCCACCTGACATAACCGTCAAGGTGAACGGAGGAGGAATCACCCTCGAGGTCCACTCTTGAGGAGTTGCACGACGTCGTCGTTATGGGGGGTGGTGTAGGAGGAATCACCCTCGCATACCACGACCGATTAACTAACCTACAAGGTTATCATCAGAAGTGCTGACGAGGTATCACCCTCGGCACCCGATAGTAACCCAGTAGTGTCGGCAACTAAGGGGGAAGTGACATGCGGTGTCAGGGCCTGATCTTCAATCTCGTTGCTCGGGTCTTCTGATCATCCAGCGGGGCAGTCGGGTTAAGTGGGGTCTCTGATGGTCTCTACCCAACCTATTCTAAGCCGTTTAGGATAACAGGTAATTATCAATAGCAGGTTACAAGTAAACAGGCTATGCAGCAGATATAGGATACAGTAACAGCAGTAACTTCTAATGCAAGCATAGGAGTGAAGAGACTGGGCGATATCGAAATGCTCAAAAAGGGGGGGGGGGGTGCTTGCCTGCAAGCTCTGGGGCAAGTGGCTGGTCGTCGGGGACGTAGTCGTACTCCGGAGCGGCGTCTGCCTCAGGAGCTACGTCAACGTCGGGGTCTAATCGAGAGAGAAAAGGGGGAGGAAACAGGTAAACGTAATGCAACCAAATGCAACACGGGGTATGCTATGCTACAATGTAGTGCAGGGTTGCCTAAAGATGCATCTATGTCATTTAGTTATTATAGGATTAAGGTGGGATTTATTAATCGGAGTGTGTGCACTATTCATATGTCGGAATCGGGCTCGGAGTTACGAGTTCTTCTACGTAGGGGGTTCCGACAAAGGAACAGACGGCACGATCAGACTCGTCTTGTCGTTTTGAGCAACTTTCATGTTTTAAGTTTTTCAATCCGAGCTACGGTTTAAAAGTTATGAATTTTCGAAGTTTAAATGATTTTCTGGAATTATTTTATTTAACAGAAAATGATATATGACATCAGCATGACTCAGAGATGACGTCAGCAGTCAACAGAGATGCTGACCAGGTCAAACCTGACATGTGGGTCCAGTGGGACCCACATGTCAGTCTTTGTGACTAAATAGATTTTAGTTAAAACTAATCAGAGGGTTAATTAACAGCTGGCCCCACCTGTCACTGACTTATTAACTAAACTAATTATCTTTTAATTATAAAATTGCTTTTAGTTAATTATAATGCGGTGGGGCCCACATGTCAGTGGCTGGGCTGCCCAGTCAGCACAGTTGACTGGGTCAACCCAGTCAACTGGGGCCCCAGGGCCCACGGTCAGTGGCTCAGGTGTGGGACCCACCTGCGCCACGTCGGCTGCGTCGCCGGAGTTGCTCCGGCGACCGTTCTAGCGGCGGTTTCTCGCCGGAGCTGCTCGGATTCGCGCTATAGGGCTCGGTTCGAGCCGTGGTTAGGTGCGTTCGAGAGCTTGAGGACCCGCGCGTCGAGTGGTGCTAGCGATTCGACCGGAGATGAGCTAGTTCGACGGCTGTGAGCGGCGAAGCGGGCGCCGGAGTTCGGGACCAAACGGAATCTCGGCTGCGCGGCGCTCTCGCGCATGCTAACTAGCTAGGGGGGAGCTGCGGACCTCCAGGAGCGCGTTAGCGCCACTGGCTCGAGCTGCCGAAGCTCGGGAGCGCGTCAATGTCTCATGCGGCGGCGGTCAGAGCACAGCCACGGCGGCAGCTCGTCGGAGTCGTGCAAATAAGCGGAGAAGGGAGCAGGGGTAGAGGCAGAGCTCACCTAGCGGCTACGAAAAGCCCGTGGTCAGCTTAGTAGCGCAGAGACTCGCTGGAGACGGAGGAGATCGGCGGCATCCCGAGGAAGAGGACGACGCGCATGGGCGTTGCGGTGCTCCTCAGCTCCCTCCAGTTGCTCCAGGAGACGCGGTCGACCACGGCGCTCCTTCGAGGCACTCTCAGGCGACGCGGGGAGGCCGGTGGCCACGGCGAGCAGCAAGACACGGCGACGGTGGCGTTCGGGGATGGATCTGAGGGGAGAAGGGAGGGGTGGAGCGACCGAGAGGAGAAGGGGAGAATGAGCGGATAGACCAGGGGGGGACGGCTCGGCCTCGTCCTTATCCTCCCGCGCCCCTGTAGTGTCGGCGGGCGCCGGCGTGTCGCCGCGTGTGCGGCGCGCACGCGCTCGGCCATGGAGGGGACGACAGCGCGAGGGAGAGAGAGAGGTTGGGCCAGGTGGGCCGGTGGTCGGGGCACTGTGCACTAAGGCCTAGTGCACAGTGCCTCGTTTTATTTTTCTATTTCTGTTTTCATTTTTCTTTTATTCTTTTCTGTTTTGAAATAGTTAGGCCACTATTGCCCTTTTATAAAATGTGGAACTTGGCCCAAATATTATTATGCAATATTAGCCTTCACCAAAAATTGGTTTGAGCAAAGTTGGGTTTCATTTGAAATTGATATGATTTTAAATGTGTTAAATATTGCTGTTTTGGTGCTGTTTCATCTTGTTGGAATCATTTAGCTAGTTCCAATTCCCTTGTGTATATTTTTATGAGTGCTTCTGGAATATTTGCTATTTAGTGAACATTTTTCCAAAAGTGTTTGAACAAATTTATTATGCACTTTTGAATTTGAGTTGGTTTTCTGAATGGAGTTTGAATTGTTTTGGTTAACCACTATGACTAGGCACTGCAAATGATATGACTTGGCAAGATTAGCAGTTGATCATAGTGGTAGTTACACAGGGGTGTTACAGCCTTCTAGCCTTTCTCTAATGTGAGTTCTCAAACCATTAAGCACAAGATCAGCCAATTCTCTCTCAGTTATCACCAAACTATAGCACCAGTTTTTTGTATCTCTAAATCTTTTGACGTAATCGGAGACTGATTCATCATGCTTTTGTCTAACCGATGTAAGATGTGATAACTTAAGTTCATTATCGCCACTATAAAAATGATCATGAAATTTTTGTTCTAGTTGCGACCATAAACGAATAGAACCATGTGGTAAAGCGGCAAACCATGAAAATGCGGTACCAGTTAAAGATAAAGGAAATAAACGCACTTTCAATTCATTTAGTGAGCCTGCTTCACCTAATTGTGCCAAGTATTGGCTAACATGCTCCCATGTGGTTTTTGTGCCCTCTCCATTAAACTTAACAAAATCTGGAATTTTACATCCCGGAGGGCATTGAATTGCATCAAAGTATTCTGGATATGGCTTTTGGTAAACACGATTCCTTGGTAATTCAACTCCAAAATTTTCTCGGAGCATCTTAGCCATCTCCTCTCTAAGATTAGTTAGACCATCATCCACAGTGGACGATGAAGCTTGTGGCAGTGGCATAGGAGGAGTAGGGTTAGTATTTGCAGGTGCGAATTGTGGCATATATGCCGAATTGTAATTCGGCAATGATCTAACAGCGTTTGCACTTGTAGGTAGAGTTTGGTTCGGCGTCACCACCGAACCTGGCATACTCATGATAGGATTAATGGGTGCAGCAATAATTTGATTTGTTGGGCTAGGATAAAAATTCATCGGCACGGGAAGCGCCGATGAAATAGGTAAAGTTGGATTAGGGATTTCTGTGGTAACAGGCACACCAACATTACCAATAGATGATTGAGGCATACTTTTTTGAGCATTACTATTTTCCAAGAAAATTTGGTATAAAAGATTATTGCTATCAGTAATGCGACTATCAATTTCAGCCCATACCTCAGGAGAGAAGGTACTACTCACAGGGGGTTTAACCTGTTCATCATGAAGAGGAGGAAACTTGATTTATCCAACCGGAGTGATATTGCCTTGACGATCCTTCTTGAACTTAGCAAGGAACTCCTGCATCTCCTTTTCTTCACGTGCCTTCTTGTACTCCTCATAAGCTTGGCGATGTTCCTCCGATAATTCCTCAAAGTTGGGCTTGATTATGTTATCGGCGTTGATTTCCGAGGGCTTCAGAATCTTGTCGTTGCCAGACATGATGGATGATGATGACGATTGATCCTTGTCCCCAGCGGAGTCGCCAAAAAGTGCGTTGACACACGAACACGTCATGTGTACCCTCGACGCCGGGGGTGATGCACCGCAGCTCACGTCGAAGGAGACCTGACCGACAGCGCGATACGCAAGACAGTCGGCGGGTGCTTTTAGGACCCGAAACCCCACACGCCCGGGAGGGACCCCGTCAGAGAGTGCGGCGGCTATGGGCTGCCCTAGGTCGGCCTGACCGCCCCTAGGGCCTCGAGGTTCGCCGCCCTGCAAAAGAAGAACGAACGAAGAACGATAAAGAAGAAGAACAAGGGAGAGAGATAAAAGTAAAGGTAAAAAGTGGTAGATGATTATTCGATTGTGTGTTGTTCAATCGGTCGTCACACCTTAGGTATATAAGAGGCGGATGGACTTCCCGGGCAAGGAAAGGTTAGAATTCACGTTCAAAACCCTAGTTTGGGTCCAACTCGGAATCCAACTTTCCAAAACGGTTCGGTTTGCAACTTGCGGCAGAAAAATCCAAAACCCGGACAAACATCCTCGGAGTGTCCGGCCATCCTCGGAGAAATCCAAAACCCGGACGATCATTTCCGGAGTGTCCGGCCATCCTGATGCAACCACGCATTTTTGGCTCTAACTTTTGCATACGAACTCCGATTGAGACGTTTTTTATATCAAAATCTTCCGTGTCGACGAGACGCACAACTTTCATGTTGAAACTTTTTTCATGCGAGTTCATCTATATAATCATTTGAGCCCATATTCAGCCTCTGGTCGGATTGGCCTTGACAGTTTCCACCCCGGCAAGCTTCTTCGCCCGGCAAGCTTTTCACCCCGGCAAGTTCTTTGCCCGGCAAGCTTTTCACCCCTGCAAGCTCTTTGCCCGGCAAGCTCTTCACCCGGCAAACTTTTCACCCGGCAAGCTCTTCGCCCGACAAGCTTTTCACCCGGCAGCTTTTCACCCGGCAAGCTTTTCACCCGGCAAGCTCTTTGCCCGGCAAACTTTCTGGCTGCACCTTGCGGGTCCTTTTTGTGGCAGTAAACGACCTCGGATGAAAATGTGCCAAAAAGCAAAGTTGACCGTTTTGACGTTACGAACAACTTTCATGTTGAACGTTTTTCGATTCGAGGCCATCTCTATTGCATTCTGCATTGTGCCAAAATCTGGTGTCAACTGCTTCAAAATACCGAAAGAATCAGTGAGAGAAAAAAGATGGTACGAGTATAAAAATTTAACCTAACCCCATTGATTTTGATTAAAAGCTTATGACTTACGGTTTACTTGGGATATACTCCCTCCGTTCCTAAATATAAGTCTTTTTAGAGATTCTAATACGGGACTACATACGGAGTAAAATGAGTGAGTCTACGCTCTAAAATATGTCTATATGCATCCATATTTAGTTTGCATTGAAATCTCTAAAAAGACTTATATTTAGGTACGGAGGGAGTATATGGGGATGACTGGACGAAGTGCTGGAGTAGCAAAGCCGGCGGCGACAGCCACATGAACGGTGGACTCGCGAAGGCGACTGCGATCGATCTCGTCGCCGAAGCAGCCGACGGCGCCTCGCTATTCTCGCTCGAAATCGTGGAGACACGAGCGCCTGGCTTAGCCTTGCCTTGTTTTCTCTATCTAAATTTCTACAAACAGGCCCAAACTGGGTTAATTGGGCCCCTACTACCTTTTTATCGGAACGACCGGCCACAGTAGTTTTCTCTCGATCTTGAACCACGACACGGCAACGCACCCAGCAGCCGACGAAGCGTTTCTCCAAAAAAAAAAAAAAACAAGCAGCCGACGAAGCGGAACGCTTTTGCCGATTTTCTCTCCGTCGGGGCCCCCCGATTTTGAGGGCCCTGTCCGATCGCACATCTCGCACACCCTTGTCAACGGGCCTGTTCGATGGTCTCGAACTCCCGGGCTAGAGACTGCGTCTTGGCTGCGCGTACCCGCTGATGCGCATGGTGGCGATCGCGTCCCACGCCGTCTTTGCCGTCGGCTTGGCGGCCAGCGTGCCCAACATCTCGGGCGGCACCGCTCCAAGGATGGCCTCCAGCGCCATGCAGTCCTCGTGTAAATCGACGATGCCATGCTCGACGGCGTCCCAGATGTTGGGTAACGTAGCATACAATTTCAAAAATTTCTACGCTCACGCAAGATCTATCTACGAGATGCATAGCAACGAGAAGGGGAGAGTGTGTCTACGTACCCTCGTATACCGAAAGCGGAAGCGTTTGACAACGCGGTTGATGTAATCGAACTTCTTCTCGTTCCGACCAATCAAGCACCGAACGTACGGCACCTACGAGTTCTGCACACGTTCAGCTCGATGACGTCCCTCGAACTCTTGATCCAGCAAAGTGTCGAGGGAGTAGATGAGTTCCGTCAGCACGACGGCGTGGTGACGGTGATGGTGAAGTGATCCGCGCAGGGCTTCGCCTAAGCACCGCGAGAATATGACCGAGTGTGTAATCTGTGGAGGGGGGCGCCGCACACGGCTAACAGATGTTGTTGTGTCATTTTGGGGCGCCCCCTCTCCTCTATTTATATATGTGTAGGATCTTGGGGTAGAAGGAATAGTACCACATGAACAGTAACCATGAATAGTACACACGTGGACTTGGACTTCAAGTCCAATCCTATTCCTACTAGTACACCTTCCCTTTTTGTCTTCCCTAGCCACATGGGCTTTTGAGGACTTAGTGCGCCTAGCCCAATAAGGCCAGGGCGCTTCCCCTTAGCCCATGCTAGCCCTTGGGACGTGGTGAACCCACTTGTGGATATCCGGACCCCTCCGGAATCCTCCGGAACCTTCTGGAAGCTTCACGGTACAATACCAAAAAAATTGCACTTTTTTTCCGGAACCCAAAATATGACTTCCCATATATAAATCTTTACCTCTCGACCATTCCGAGATTCCTCATCATGTCCGTAATCTCATCCGGGACTCCGAACAACATTCGGTCACCAAATCACATAACTCATATAATACAATATCGTCATCGAACGTTAAGCGTGCGGACCCTACGGGTTCGAGAACTATGTAGACATGACCGAGACACCTCTCCGGTCAATAATCAATAGCGGAACCTGGATGCTCATATTGGATCTTTATCGGTCGAACCGTTATGACAACATATGTTATTCCCTTAGTTATCGGTATATTACTTGCCCGAAATTCGATCGTCGGTATTTTCATACCTAGTTCAATCTCATTACCGGCAAATCTCTTTACTCGTTCCGTAATACATCATCCCGCAACTAACTCATTAGTCACATTGCTTGCAAGGCTTATTATGATGTGTATTACCGAGAGGGCCCAGAGATACCTCTCCGATACTCGGAGTGACAAATCCTAATCTCGATCTATGCCAACCCAACAGACACCTTCGGAGATACCTGTAGAGCATCTTTATAATCACCCAATTACGTTGTGACATTTGATAGCACACAAGGCATTCCTCCGGTATCAGGGAGTTGCATAATCTCATAGTCGAAGGAATATGTATTTGACATGAAGAAAGCAGTAGCAATAAAACTGAGCGATCATTATGCTAAGCTAACGGATGGGTCTTGTCCATCACATCATTCTCCTAATGATGTGATCCCGTTATCAAATGACAACTCATGTCCATGGTTAGGAAACTTAACCATCTTTGATTAACGAGCTAGTCTAGTAGAGGCTTACTAGGGCACGGTGTTTTGTCTATGTATCCACACATATATAAAGTTTCCGGTTAATACAATTCTAGTATGAATAATAAACATTTATCATGATATAAGGAAATATAAAATAACAACTTTATTATTGCCTATAGGGCATATTTCCTTCAGTCTCCCACTTGCACTAGAGTAAATAATCTAGTTCACATCGCCATGTGATCAACACCCAAAGGGTTTACTAGAGTCAATAATCTAGTTCAAATCGCCATGTGATTAACACCAATAGTTCACATCGCCATGTGACCAACATCCAAAGGGTTTACTAGAGTCAATAATCTAGTTCACATCGCTATGTGATTAACAGCCAAAGAGTACTAAGGTGTGATCATGTTTTGCTTGTGAGAGAAGTTTAGTCAACGGGTCTGCCACATTTAGATCCGTATGTATTTCGCAAATTTCTATGTCTACAATGCTCTGTATGGAGCTACTCTAGCTAATTGCTCCCACTTTCAATATGTATTCAGATTGAGACTTAGAGTCATCTGGATCGGTGTAAAAGCTTGCATCGACGTAACTTTTTAAGACAAACTCTTTATCACCTCCATAACCGAGAAATGTTTCCTTAGTCCTCTAAGGATAATTTTGACCGCTGTCTAGTGATCTACTCCTGGATCACTATTGTTTCCCTTTGCCAAACTCATGGCAAGGTACACAACAGGTTTGGTACACAGCATGGCATACTTTATAGAACCTATGGCTGAGGCATAGGGAATGACTTTCATTCTCTCTCTATCTTCTGCCATGGTCGGGCTTTGAGTCTTATTCAACTTCACACCTTATAACATAGGCAAGAACCCTTTCTTTGACTGATCCATTTTGAACTTCTTCAAAATCTTTTTCAAGGTATGTGCTTTGTGAAAGTCCTATTAAGCATCTCGATCTATCCCTATAGATCTTGATGCTCAATACGTAAGCAGCTTCACCGAGGTCTTTTATTGAAAAACTCTTATTCAAGTATCCTTTTATGCTATCCAGAAATTCTATATCATTTTCAATCAGCAATATATCATCCACATATAATATCAGAAATGCTACAGAGCTCCCACTCACTTTCTTGTAAATACAGGCTTCATCATAAGTCTGTATAAAACCATATGCTTTGATCAACTCATCAAAGCGTATATTTCAACTCCGAGATGCTTGCACCACTCCATAGATGGATCGCTGGAGCTTGCACACTTTGTTAGCATCTTTAGGATTGACAAAATCTTCTGGTTGCATCATATACAACTCTTTAAGAAATCTATTAAGGAATGCAGTTTTGACATCCATTTGCCAGATTTCATAAAATGCGGCAATTGCTAACATGATTCGGACAGACTTAAGCATCGCTACGAGTGAGAAAATCTCATCGTAGTCAACACCTTGAACTTGTCGAAAACCTTTTGCGACAATTCGAGCTTTCTAGATAGTAACACTACCATCAGCGTTCGTCTTCCTCATAAAGATCCATTTATTCTCTATGGCTCGCCGATCATCGGGCAAGTCCACCAAAGTCCACACTTTGTTCTCATACATGGATCCTATCTCAGATTTCATGGCCTCAAGCCAACTGTCAGAATCTGGGCTCATCATAGCTTCTTCATAGTTCGTAGGTTCACCTTGGTCTAGTAACATGACTTCCAGTACAAGCTTCCCGTACCACTCTGGTGCGGATCGTGTTCTGGTTGACCTACGAGGTTCTGTAGTAACTTGATCCGAAGTTTCATGATCATCATCATTAGCTTCCTCTCTAGTTGGTGTAGGCATCACGGGAACTGATTTCTGTGATGAACTATTTTCCAATTCAAGAGAAGGTACAATTACCTCATCAAGTTCTATTTTCCTCCCACTCACTTATTTCGAGAGAAACTCCTTCTCTAGAAAGGATCCATTCTTAGCAACAAAGATCTTACCTTCGGATCTGTGATAGAAGGTGTACCCAACAGTTTCTTTTGGGTATCCTATGAAGATGCACTTCTCCGATTTGGGTTCGAGCTTATCAGGCTGAAGTTTTTTCACATAAGCATCGCAACCCCAAACTTTAAGAAACGACAGCTTAGGTTTCTTGCCAAACCACAGTTCATATGGTGTCGTCTTAACGAATTTAGATGGTGCCCTATTTAACGTGAATGCAGCTGTCTTTAATGCATAACCCTAAAACGATAGTGGTAAATCGGTAAGAGACATCATAGATCGCACCATATCTAATAAAGTACAGTTACGACGTTCGGACACACCATTACGCTGTGGTGTTCCAGGTGGCGTGAGTTGTGAAACTATTCCACATTGTTTTAAATGAAGGTTAAACTCGTAACTCAAATATTCGCCTCCGTGATCAGATCGTAGAAACTTTATTTTCTTGTTATGATGATTTTCTACTTCACTCTGAAATTCTTTGAACTTTTCAAATGTTTCAGACTTATGTTTCATCAAGTAGATATACCCATATCTGCTCAAATCATCAGTGAAGGTCAGAAAATAACGATACCCGCCGCGTGCTTCAACACTCATCGGACCGCATAGATCGGTATGTATTATTTCCAATAAGTCATTAGCTCGCTCCATTGTTCCGGAGAACAGAGTTTCAGTCATCTTGCCCATGAGGCATGGTTCGCAAGTATCAAATGATTCATAATCAAGTGATTCCAAAAGTCCATCTGCATGGAGTTTCTTCATGCGCTTTATACCAATATGACCTAAACGGCAGTGCCATAAGTATGTTGCACTATCATTATTAACTTTGCATCTTTTGGCATCAATATTATGAATATGTGTATCACTACAATCAAGATTCAATAAACCATTTACATTGAGTGTATGACCATAGAAGGTTTTATTCATGTAAACAGAATAACAATTATTCTCTGACTTAAATGAATAACCGTATCGCAATAAACATGATCCAATCATATTCATGCTCAATGCAAACACCAAATAACATTTATTTATTTAGGTCCACACTAATCCCGAAGGTAGAAGGAGTGTGCGATGGTGATCTTATCAACCTTATAATCACTTCCAACACACATCATTACCTCATCATTAACTAGTCTCTGTTCATTTTGCAACTCCTGTTTCGAGTTACTAATGTTAGCAACTGAACCGGTATCAAATACCCAGGGGCTACTATGAACACTAGTAAAATACACATCAATAACATGTATATTAAATATATCTTTGTTCACTTTGCCATCCTTCTTATCCGCCAAATACTTGGGGCAGTTCCGCTTCCAGTGACCAGTCCCTTTGCAGTAGAAGTACTCAGTTTCAGGCTTGGCTCCAGACTTGGGCTTCTTCCCGGGAGTGGCAACTTGCTTGCCATTCTTCTTGAAGTTCCCCTTCTTTCTTGCCCTCGCCATTTTTCTTGAAACTAGTGGTCTTGTCAACCATCAACACTTGATGCAATTTCTTGATTTATACCTTCGCCAATTTCAGCATCGTGAAGAGCTTGGGGATCGTTTTTGTCATCCCTTGCATATTATAGTTCATCACGAAGTTCTAGTAACTTGGTGATAGTGACTAGAGAAATCTGTCAATCACTATCTTATCTGGAAGATTAACTCCCACTTGATTCAAGCGATTGTAGTACCCAGACATTCTGAGCACATGCTCACTAGCTGAGCTATTCTCCTCCATCTTGTAGTCAAAGTACTTGTCAAAGGTCTCATACCTCTCGACACGGGCATGAGTCTGAAATACCAATTTCATCTCTTTGGAACATCTCATATGCTCCGTGGCGTTCAAAACGTTTTTGAAGTCCCGGTTCTAAGCCGTAAAGCATGGTGCACTAAACTATCAAGTAGTCATTATATCGAGCTTGCCAAACATTCATAACGTCTGCATCTACTCCTGCAATAGGTCTGTCACCTAGCGGTGCATCAAGGACATAATTCTTCTGTGCAGCATCGAGGATATTTCTCAGATCATGGACCCAGTCCGCATCATTGCTACTATCATCTTTCAACTTAGTTTTCTCTAGGAACATATCAAAAATAAAACAAGGGAGCTATACGCGAGCTATTGATCAACAACATAATTTACAAATACTACCAAGAATAAGTTCATGATAAATTAAGTTCAATTAATCATATTACTTAAGAACTCCCACTTAGATAGACATCCCTCTAGTCATCTAAATGATCACGTGATCCATATCAACTAAACCATGTCCGATCATCACGTGAGATGGAGTAGTTTTCAATGGTGAACATCTCTATGTTGATCATATCTACTATATGATTCACGTTCAAACTTTCGGTCTCAGTGTTCCGAGGCCATATCTGCATATGCTAGGCTCATCAAGTTTAACCCGAGTATTCTGCACGTGCAAAACTGGCTTGCACCCGTTGTATGTGAACGTAGAGCTTATCACACCCGATCATCACGTGGTGTCTCGGCACGACGAAGTGTCGCAACGGTGCATACTCAGGGAGAACACTTATACCTTAAAATTTAGTGAGGGATCATCTTATAATGCTACCGCCGTACTAAGCAAAATAAGATGCATAAAAGATAAACATCACATGCAATCAAAATATGTGACATGATATGGCCATCATCATCTTGTGCCTTTGATCTCCATCTCCAAAGCACCGTCATGATCTCTATCGTCACCGGCTTGACACCTTGATCTCCATCGTAGCGTCGTTGTCGTCTCGCCAACTATTGCTTCTATGACTATCGCTCCCGCATAGTGATAAAGTAAAGCAATTACATGGCGATTGCATTTCATACAATAAAGCGACAATCATAAGGCTCTTGCCAGTTGCCGATAACTTTTACAAAACATGATCATCTCATACAATAACGTATATCACATCATGTCTTGACCATATCACATCACAACATGCCCTGTAAAAACAAGTTAGACGTCCTCTACTTTGTTGTTGCAAGTTTTACGTGGCTGCTACGGGCTTCTAGTAAGAACCGTTCTTACCTACGCATCAAAACAACAATGATTTTTCGTCAAGTGTGCTGTTTTAACCTTCAACAAGGACCAGCCGTAGTCAAACTCGATTCAACTAAAGTTGGAGAAACAGACACCCGCCAGCCACCTGTGTGCAAAGCACGTCGGTAGAACCAGTCTCATGAACACGGTCATGTAATGTCGGTCCGGGCCGCTTCATCCAACAATACCGCCAAATCAAAGTAAGACGTTGGTGGTAAGCAGTATGACTATTATCGCCCACAACTCTTTACGTTCTACTCGTGCATATCATCTACTCACAGACCTGGCTCGGATGCCACTGTTGGGAAACATAGCATGCAATTTCAAAAGCGGAGATGCATAGCAACGAGAAGGGGAGAGTGTGTCTACGTACCTTGTAGACCGAAAGCGGAAGCGTTTGACAACGTAGTTGATGTAGTCGAACTTCTTCTCGTTCCGACCAATCAAGCACCGAACGTACGCCACCTCCGAGTTCTGCACACGTTCAGCTCGATGACGTCCCTCGAACTCTTGATCCAGCAAAGTGTCGAGAGAGTAGATGAGTTCCGTCATCACGACGGCGTGGTGACGGTGATGGTGAAGTGATCCGCGCAGGGCTTTGCCTAAGCACCGCGAGAATATGACCGAGCGTGTAATCTGTGGAGGGGGGCACCGCACACGGCTAACAGATGTTGTTGTGTCCTTTTGGGGCGCCCCCACTCCTCTATTTATATATGTGTAGGGGCTTGGAGTAGAAGGAATAGTACCACGTGAACAGTAACCGTGAATAGTACACACGTGGACTTGGACTCCAAGTCCAATCCTATTCCTACTAGGACACCTTCCCTTTTTGCCTTCCCTAGCCACATGGGCTTTTGAGGACTTAGTGCGCCTAGCCCAATAAGGCCAGGGCGCTTCCCCTTAGCCCATGCCAGCCCTTGGGACGTGATGAACCCACTTGTGGATTTCCGGACCCCTCCGGAATCCTCCGGAACCTTCTGGAAGCTTCACGGTACAATACCGAAAAAACTGCACTTTTTTTCCGGAACCCAAAATATGACTTCCCATATATAAATCTTTACCTCTCGACCATTCCGAGACTCCTCGTCATGTCCGTGATCTAATCCGGGGCTCCGAACAACATTCGGTCACCAAATCACATAACTCATATAATACTATATCGTCATCGAACGTTAAGCGTGTGGACCCTACGGGTTCGAGAACTATGTAGACATGACCAAGACACCTCTCCGGTCAATAACCAATAGCGGAACCTGGATGCTCATATTGGCTCCCACATATTCTACGAAGATCTTTATCGGTCGAACCGTTATGACAACATACATTATTCCCTTAGTCATCGGTATGTTACTTGCCCGAGATTCGATCGTCGGTATCTTCATACCTAGTTCAATCTCGTTACTGGCAAGTCTCTTTACTCGTTCCGTAATACATCATCCCGCAACTAACTCATTAGTCACATTGCTTGCAAGGCTTATTATGATGTGTATTACCGAGAGGGCCCAGAGATACCTCTCCGATACTCGGAGTGACAAATCCTAATCTCGATCTATGCCAACCCAACAGACACCTTCGGAGATACCTGTAGAGCATCTTTATAATCACCCAGTTACGTTGTGACGTTTGATAGCACACAAGGCATTCCTCCGGTATCCGGGAGTTGCATAATCTCATAGTCGAAGGAATATGTATTTGACATGAAGAAAGCAATAGCAATAAAACTGAACGATCATTATGCTAAGCTAACGGATGGGTCTTGTCCATCACATCATTCTCGTAATGATGTGATCCCGTTATCAAATGACAACTCATGTCCATGGTTAGGAAACTTAACCATCTTTGATTAACGAGCTAGTCTAGTAGGGGCTTACTAGGGACACGGTGTTTTGTCTATGTATCCATACATGTATCAAGTTTTCGGTTAATACAATTCTAGTATGAATAATAAACATTTATCATGATATAAGGAAATATAAAATAACAACTTTATTATTGCCTCTAGGGCATATTTCCCTCACCAGAAGCCACGCGCCTCCATCTTCACTTTCATGAGCAGAGACCAGTCGTTGTAGTTCGTCTTCGTGATCATCGACCAACTTCCTGATCCGGACTTCCGGATCACCTTCTGCACCACAGGCGTCGCGAGCTCGCGCCCGCGCACCGTGTGGCTCCGGCCGCGCCTCGGGGGCGACCGTGACAGGGACCGCGAACGCAGCAGGGTCTTCGACCCGGAGCCACCCTCCTTGGTCCCGTCAGCCGGCGCCTTGGTAGCGTCAGTCGGCGCCTTGCTGTCGGCCATGTCCGCAGGACGTCAAAGATGCTCTGATGTCACTTGTCGTTGCAAATCGGCAACTCACTCACACTCACCAAGGTGGAAGACGAAGAACGACACACACACACACACAGACGTTTTGCGCTGTGCCGAACTGGCTCACAACTTTTCTATTTTCTCCTCATCTTATTCAGGGCTTACAATGCGGATCGCTGGCTGACCCGGCTCCAACGCCACGCCACGCTACGATCGCGCCATCCCACGATCTCCACGGCGTGGCCTAACAAACCCAACGCTAAACCCTCGGTCGCAGCGTGAACGCAGCACGCCTCTGACCCAAAGCAAATCACAACGAATAAGCAAAGTTGACGGGCCTACTAACTAATGTAGCCCACTAACAGAAAAGCAAATATCCTAGCGACGTGATTAACACAACAAGTATTATGAATTTATGAGAGATGATTGGCTCATGTACAAGATAATGATCCACTGTGTCACTGACTTCAGTTAGGAAGAGGACAAGGCCCACGATGGACATGATTGTTATGCTGGATTTAGGAACATCATGAGTATTAATCAAGATCCAATAGGGGTTTCCATCAGAAATATGTCTTCTTACCCATTAGATGTTTTACCTTTTGTTTACATTCCTTGGGCAAGGAAGGGGAGCCTTGGCGCAACGGTAAAGTGGTCGGACTCTTCCCCGGACCCTGCGCAAGCGGGAGCTACGTGCACTGGGCTGCACTTGTTTTTTATATTACTTGGGCAAATGATTTATTCCATGGATTGATCCATTACAGACTTGCTTTGTAAATTTTCTAAGACTCACGTATACTCACATTGTCCCCAAAACTAGGCACCACCACATGATCTCAGGACAAAGCTGTAGAGAGTAAGCCAGACTGCCTGCTCATAAGGCATATCTTTAGTTAGCAAGATCCACAAGATTTCCTTTAAACCATCTAAAAATAAGCGTTTTTATTTTTCAATAAATGTTGGCTTGATCATTGTTTCAAGACCAAAGATCCCTCTTCAAGTACAAAACATGAACACATGTGTATTACCATCATATAGTAGCTTATCCAAATGATTTACTATTTGGAAATTTTCTGAGACAACATAGGACAAAAGTACAATAGGAATATTCTCTATAGACTGTAATGTGCTATTCCTATATGTTTAGGGATATAGTTAATACCAAAAACCGAATGTAATAAATCAACTACATATATATTTGTATTTAAGAAAACACATGAGTTCTCATCTAGTTACACGTCTATTGGCATAATTTCAATCCGATCTGATACTTCTACATATTCAACATTTGATCTAGCTTCAGAGCATTTCCCTACTGAATTTTGTGTAAATGATTATAAGCGAAAGTTCTTGATGTACGCGGAAACAATATACAAAAAGATACTTAACTCGCATATTATTAGTTTATACTAAATTATTAGCTGATTTTCAACCATGCCCTCGCAAATGTTGCTACTGCAAAATAAAAAGCGGATAGTTAATTACCCCCTCCGTTCTTTTATATAAGGTGTATTTATTTTTTGATAAATTTCCAGAATGTAAGTTCCATTTCTTCTAATTCCACATAACTCCCTTATTAACCCTCCACAAAAAAGAAAGCATCTCTCTTTGATTGTCTGTATCTCTCTTTATAGCTAACAAGAAAGGTATCTGTCTGTCGATTGCATGTATCTTATACTTTCCTAGATTAACTGATTTACTTGTCATTAACCAACAAATTTGACAAGGGTAATTTTTTCCTAACAGATTTATAATTATGTGTCTTGATCACCGTGTCGAAAATAATACACCTTACGTAAAGGAACGGAGGGAGTACAACTAAACAACGGTGTGACATTGCATGCTTCAGACATGATAAATCGTACACTTTTCTTCATTGGTCCTTGTGCCACAACGTAAAGCAGCCACAGACATTCCCCATAACAAAATGGGCAGGTGGTTGGATAGGGATCGTGGAAGGCTGTTGCGATAAAGTGATGGCCGATTGCACATTTCAAGGCGCATGGATGGCTATCAATGCACAATCACCGAATGACGACGCAGTGCCATATCGTATACATACAGAAATATACTACACTTAATCAACACGTACCTACAGGGATCCTTCAACGACGATCGATGATGGCCGGCGCTCAAGAGCGAGGGTTGAAGCTGCTGGGGGCGGCGTCCGGGGTGAGCCCGTACGTGATCCGCGCCCAGATGGCGCTCGGCATCAAGGGGCTGACCTACGACTACCTCCCCGAGGACACCCGGTGCAAGAGCGACCTGCTCCTCGCGTCCAATTCCGTGCACAAGAAGCTGCCCGTCCTCATCCATGGCGGCAGGCCCGTCTGCGAGTCGCTGTTCATCTTGGAGTACCTCGACGACGCCTTCCCCGGAAATGGCGTCTCCATCCTCCCTACTGACCCCTACCGCCGTGTTGTTGCCCGTTTCTGGGCTACCTACGTGGACAACAAGGTTTGTTCCCTCTCGTCTAGTTTGGCCCATCTTAGACTTTTTTTCATTAAATTGATACTACTTTTTGTTTTGAGTTGGACATGTTGGTTGCGTGCATTGTGTTATGAAGATGTTGGGCATTCGCTCGGAGTTTTATTATCCTGATATATCCATTGAATGAAAAATATCGATTATTGAAAAATCACATAATCAAATGTGCTTCCGCAGTTGTTCCCTTCGTGCATCGGCATCCTCAAGACAGGGAAGCCACAGGAGAGAGCCGACAAGGTGGAGGAAACCTTGTCGGCACTCAGGCTCCTAGAGGCCGCCCTGGCGGAATGCTCCAAGGAAGGGGAGGCGGAGGCGCCGTTCTTTGGCGGTGGCTCTCTCGGGCTGCTCGACATCGCGCTCGGGGTGCTATCTTCCCTGGATCGAAGCGATAGGCTGCCTTGCCGGCATGCCGCCTTTCCTCGACGCAGCGAGGACACCAAAGCTGGCCGCATGGGCGGAGTGGTTCAGGGCCGTCGAGCCGATCAGGGGGCTGCTGCCTGAGGCGGATAAGGTGGAGAAGTACATCTCAACGGTTCTTTATCTAAAGTGGAAGGCCGCGCTCACCGCGCCGGCAACTAATTAGAGATCATGTCGTCTCGTTCCATCGCTTTTGCTGTGCTCGCCTTCAAGTTGAGTCCGTGTTTTCAAGAGGTGTTGTGCTCGTTGAACTGTTCTGATCGTCATGCATGGTGCGCACGCGTGCACTGTCTTCGATCTAAGTTTGCTGTTCTGGGAATAAATTAAAGCTTCGTCAATCTTTTATCTCTTTGTCAAGGACGTTACTAGTACCAAATGCAATGTTCTCTCGTTGGGTTCTTAATATCTATATGAAAAGTTCAAAACATGAAAAAATCTCTTTTCGAGAACCCCCTCCTCCCTCCCGCGTTGCCCCCGCGTGGCGACGGGGAGGGAACCCTAGATCGCGCCGCCAGGCTCCCCCCTCCTCCCTCCCGCGTTGCCCCCGCGTGGCGACGGGGAGGGAACCCTAGATCGCGCCGCCAGGCTCCCCCCTCCTCCCTCCTCCTTCCTCGCCGCCGCCAGGGGGCCCGGCCGGGCAAAGGCCGGTCGGCGGCGGTGGCGGCGGGGCATCCTCGTCCTCCCGCGCGGTGGGGTTGGCGCGGGTCAACACCCCGGGCCGGGGCGTGGCGCTGATGCCGGGCGCCACGGCGGTTCGTCTGCACCGGCGGCGCGGTGGCAGTGTGCGCCTGGGGCGGCGGCGGCGCCGGTCGGCCGTCATTCTCCTCCGGCAACAAGGGCTGCGGTCGGCACAGGTCGCGGGCGGCTGCCTCTTCTCCGGCGCGGGCTGGCCGAGGTGGCGGCGCGGCAGCGGTATGTTCGACCCCCTCCTCTACGGTCGTCGTGGCGCATGAATCGGCTGCTGGTGGCGGCTCCTCTTGCGCTCTGGTTTGGCTCGGCTGGCCGGTGGGTGGCATGGGCGCCGTGAGGGGGGAGGCAGGGGTGCCTCCCGGACTCGCCGTCGCCGGGATTTGGAGGTGCCAGATCGGGCGTCTTGGGTGGCTGCAGCACGGCTGGCCACCGGCGTTTCCCCTTCTCAGATCTGGCTGCCGGCCGCTCCTACCAAAGGAGCTTGTTTGGGGTGGAAAGAGGGGTCTTTGCTACCCCTTCACCGGTTGACGATGTCGGTGTACGGCGGCGGCGGTCGAGGGGTGGTCTCGGATGCCGGGGCGGCGGCCTCGGTGGTGGGAGGCGCGATGCTCGTGGGCGGAGCTCGCGGCTCGGATGTTGGCCGGTTACCATGGTCGTGCGTGCGGTGTGGGTAACTTGGGTACGACGGTCGGTGGCGGTGGTTCTGCAGCGTGCTTGCGGCACTCCGTCTCGGAGGTGAAGAGGGCTTACCGGGTGAAAACCCTTTCTGGCTTTGCCAGGTCGGCGGCGGCGGCGCCTACGGGCGTCGTCTCCTTCTTGAAGGCGTCGCCGTGGTTCCTCTTCTTCCTCCGTGTTGCTCTGGGGGAAACCTCGATCCCTTGATCGGGCGGTGGCGGTACTTAGGTGCCATGACCTTGTTGAAGGCTCCGCCTTGGAGTAATCAGTTCGTCGTGCACAGCTCCGGCTCTTCGCAGTGATTCGTTCATGGTTGAGGCCTCCGGCGACTTCAAGCGGGGCTCTCTCTTCCTTCCTGGCTTGGAGTTGTATGGGGTGGTGTAGCTGTTCTCAACATTCTTGTATCTTGCCCTGTGTGTTTTGGTGTGGAGTTGTATGAGGTTGGTTGTAACTGGATCGTTGCTTTATATATAAAGCGGGGCGAAAGCCTTTTTCGGTAAAGTTCAAAACATGTTGACACTAGATTTTGGCACGGCAATAAATATAAATAGGATGGCCTCGACTGAAAAAGTGATCCATATGAAAAAATCTCCATCTCATCGAAACGGAGAAATTTGATGTTCAGGCCATCTCCATCCGATTCCATTCGAGAGCCGAAGTAGTGCCTGGGGTGCTGAAAGTTGCGGCTCAGGGTACTGTTCGGCTGATTACACACCCAAGATCACCTCAGATGAAAAAAGGTTGCTGCTCGGGGTACTGCATGAAGGGAGTATTTAACAAAAAAACTACCACATTTCGTCCAACCATGCCTACAGACTATCACTTTACAAATTTGTGCCAAAAACTATCATTTTTTGACTAATCTTTGACTAAAAACTACCATGTCTAGAAAGTGCCCGATTCGGCTCGTTTAAACACGATTATGACAGGGTTGTCCCACACGTCAGGACTAAAAAAGTCAGCACCGTTAAGTTTGACCACATGGTCAACTCAGAAAACAAATCGAACCACATGAGCCGCGACCATGGCTGAGCTCGAGATCGAGTCCGGGCGCGACGGCGGCTATGGCTAGCTCCTCCAACCGCGCCTCCCCGCTGCCCTTAGGACGCCGCCGCCTCGCCAGGAACCTCTCCACCGCTCCCTCTCTCTCTCTGCCCTAACCTCTCTCTCTCCTCCGTTCTACAGAGACATGCCTCCGTCGCGCCGCCGCACCTGCTCGACGCCGGAGCATCTCTGCCGCTCGATCTGCCTTCCCCAACCTCCGGTGCCCCGCCTCCTCGCCGGATCCAGCCAAAATCTTCGCCCCCGCCGCCCCGTTGACCCGCGCCGCTGTCTCTGCTCGACCGGGAGGAGACGTCGAGCATCGCCGCCCCATGGGCCGTCGGCGACCATCAACAGCCTGCCCCGTGAGAGCTGAGCCATGGGAGGGTTAAGGAAGCAGATCCGGGCGCGGCAAGCCTCTCCTCTCCAGGACGGCGGCGCGGCATGGCTGCGGACCTCCTGCTCCAAAGAGAGAAGACGAGGGATATGGAGAGGAGGTCGGGGCGGCGTGCGCTGACCTGCTCCGGTTGGTCTCCGCCATCCCTCTTGCCGTCATTCGCCGCCGGCGACGGGGACTATCCCTAGTGTTCCTCCATGGGGAATCTTAGAGGAAGGAGATAGAAATGACATGTGGGCCTCATACGTTGACGGTCAAACTTAACGGTTCTGACTTTTTTAGTCCGGACGTGTGAGACAACCCTGTCATAAACGAGTTTAAACGAGCCGAATCAGTCACTTTTCAGACATGGTAGTTTTTAGTCAAAGATTAGTCAAAAAATGATAGTTTTCGGCACAAATTTGTAAAGTGGTAGTTTGTAGGCACGGTTGGACGAAATGTGGTAGTTTTTTGTTAAATACTCGCGTGAAGGAGAAAAGAAGGAGGATATGTGCGACATTTCCTGCGTGAGTCTTTTTTTTTTCCTATCCCTACTACTATTAAAAGAGCAAACTTGAATTGCCGTCCGGACACACCACAATGTGTACACGGAATGACCAGCACCATTGGATCAAAGACATTAAATGAAATCTAAGAGTGCATATTGGTCCGATGGTCTGCCACCGGATTGAACGGCTCGGATTCAATGTTCTACCGCCGCGTCTGCAACAGACAATCCTTCCACGCCATCTCCATCCCACGCCGCCTCCCCCTCCTGTACATCACACGCGCCTGCTGCCGCCAGCGGGAGGGGAGACACTAGGGTCATGGTACAGGATGGCGTCGGATCGAGCGAGAAGGGGGGCTAGGCGCCATTGACGCCTCCGGCCTCCGTCCTCTTCTGCTTAGTGGCATCCAGGGCGCTGCCCTAACTATGGTTCGCATCCAGCCGACTGGATCAATCTGCTATGTGCGTGAGCCTGATCCAAGGAGAATGGATCAAGGTTCGATCTGCCTCAGCTGAACAACAACGCCACAATGGGACGCACTGCCCTCGGCCCTCATCCCCGCACGCTGCTCTAGCTCCGGTGCACACGTCGTCCTCGATCTGGTGGGTGCACCGTCTCGCGTACACGGGACGCCATCACGTACTACCATCATCATCTGTCAAAGATAAAATCTGTGGTGAGTTATTTTTAAAATTCCTGAATATTTTTATTTTATTAGCTAAAACTCTCAGGGTGTCACAAATCATCTGTTTTATTTTGAGCTGTTGTATTTTGATATAATATGCCTACAACTAAAATTCAGAGCTGTTGTATTTTGACATAATAGTTTTTCCAAGTTTTAAATACGCAGGCACCACTGAGCAAGAACACGTTATATAGAGATCCCTGACAAATTCAAAAGCCTGGGGCAGGTGAAATCAAAATAGTAAGGTTTTAGTCCTTCAACTAAGCAACACAAGGAAGGACTACTTACGAAGTATAAACCTTCAACCAAGCAACAATTTCGTCAGCCTCAATCTGTTCCTTCAAAATTTCTTCGAGTCACTGTCTTGGGTGAGGATAAGTAGTGCTGCTTCATCTTCTTTTGGCCTAAAGAACTACCACCTCTGCCCCATAATGTACGACGTTTTCTTATATTATGGGACGGAGGGAGCATGTTTCAACATTTTTCTATTACTAGCAAGGAAAAACCAACAGTATGGATAACTACTTAAATAGAAGGGAAACAAACAAACAACCTGGAAAGCCCCTTGGCTCGCTTCAATGTCATCATTTAGGAAGATGACATTCTTGCCGCTGAACTCCTCTGATTTGAAGGAATGAAATGGTCCAGTGGAGAAGTTCCCAAAGAGCATCGCCTGCAACCTTTTGATGTCAGAGAACAGAAGTGACAAATAATCATGAACCAAGAACTAAAATACAATGAAAAAGAATGATGCTCTAATCAGTTTCACCACTAGAAGAATGTATCTTAACTTTTTTTCAGCAAAAAAGCATTGAAAACACCATAGCATGGCATTCTGCATCTCAGACAATCATTACGTTTATGGCTCAGAAGTAAACCTTTCATGTACAGCCACCATGAATAATAACACAGATCAAAAAAGTTAAGGCCTTACCACCACCAAATCCTATATTTATTTAACAACTGCATATGGCATCCTTTCACCGTGATGACTTAGGTACCTAAAGATTTTTCCCATGCAGGTCAAACAGCAGATCCTAACTGAAAATGTAGAAGGTTCGGTTTCCTAACTGAAAATCAAGAATAATGGGCGGGGTTATATTGCCACTTATCATAACTGACATTCACTCAATATTTCTGTAGCTGATGAAGATTGTGATTGCCTACACAAAAACGATGCTTACCAGATGCAAGAAATTAGAGGGCGAGTGAGACCAGTCAACATAACCAGTGCCACACCATATGGACATACGCCATGGAGAAATATATTGGTATATTTATCAGCTACAGATTGCTCCATACCTTCCATTCATATCTGCGACTTGGTCATTTTGCAAAAAAAAAAAAATGCTACCAAGCAACGACCATGGTGAAGATGCATATGTACTGGAGCCCGATGGCAACACAATAAATATTGATGCTACGCATCCCCTCATCTGAAATTTTCTTGTCCCTGACTGCCCATCTGAAATTTTCTTGTCCCTGACTGCTCAACTGAACTTTTATACCCGCATGCTTTTGACGTGGTCTGATTGAGTATTAAATATCAAATCGTTTTTCAGTCTACATACTAATATCGTCTACATAAGCCAATATATAAGTTTAAAAGTTTGACTACATGCACCCCCAACTGATAATATCTCTTGACCGGAGGGAGTACTGAAGGCAGGTAGCAATTAGAAGGTAATACTTAGTGCTCAGGACTAACGAATCAAAAACATGCTGAAACAAAAACTGAAAGCTAACCTTTTTCATCTCACTAAGTGGAAATGTTTTATCTGCCTTGAAGAAATCCACAACTGCTTCAACTCCACCAGTCTGACCTTCCCAAACTACATCCTGGAAACAAACCACATTCATAAGAATGGTTTGGCAGAAGTTAGCAACAGGTCAGCATTACCTCCTTATGTTTATCTGGCATGAACATACATAAACCAGTTTCCTTTCTAGCGTGTATGACTACAACTGAAGTGGGAGAAGAAAAACACAGAGGAAATGCCCACTCCGAACAGCACGTAGACATAAGCTGCAAGACCGCTATCCCTCAGCTCCAACTGAGCTACATCTATTTGTCATTTCCAAACAACCGGAAAGAATGAATCTTCATGTGGAAGACAAATAACATAAATACATGAACTGGTTATATTAATCGGAGAGACTAAAGAGAACCACAAAGTTAAAAAAAGTTCACATATATTCAAGAGAAGTGGTTTGAGTGTGTCTGATTTCATATTAATCAACTTCAACTAATAATCATGATTTCTAGCAGTGGTCACCGAGAGAATTATGTCTCAATTAAGCTTTACAGATCATCAACAAAATCACACTTGATGCTACTTCCATAGAGGAACTAGAGAAGGCATGCTTGGTTACTAGCAACATCATACATATGAAGTAAATCACGAGACAAGTTGGTGAGATGATTTGCAGCTTGATACTCTTTCCGTCCTGCTCCGTACAGTCCGTATTTTCTGTCAACAATTTTTAAAGGAGTTGAATTCAATAGAAGGATCTGTAGCAGCCAAAAACATGCAGAAACTAACTGTACTTACAAAATCGACTCCAATAGTACTGATGTAACTATCCAGGTAGGAGGAAAATAGCATATTAACTCAACTGCATGGCCATGTAAAGCTTGGAAATAATCATTTGTATGTCACTTTCCAGTACTGCAGCCCCATGAAATGCATTGTGGTCTATATATATTCCTTCCTTTTCATGCCATGAAACCTGTTGTTCAGATAGACAACAATGCATCTTGTTAGAAATGAGAACACAAATTAGTTATAGCATCCAGAATTACATGTAAGAATGTTCAGACCAAGCAAGACTAATCAAATATGCCTTATCGGTATGTTATTAAGTAGAGATATTATGTACATTCATTGTGAATAAACTACAAACAAGTTCCAGCATAAGACTGAATTGTACCACTGTAAAAAGAGCAGTTTCACCAGCCTATAGAATTGCATGAGCAATTGATTACATAAAAACATTTCTGATTATTAAATCAAGCTTATGCACAGGCCAAGGTCTGGGCTTGTGGCGGCGGTGGCGCGAGGCGTGGGCCTGTGGCTACGACAGCGGCATCGGACAGAGCCGAACCAAGCAGAGGGGGAACGACGAAATACCAGTCACGAGCGAGGTGGGGAGGGCGTCGACCATCCACTCTGGAGCATGCCATACTTGGGCCACATGGTGAGGCTCGCGACACGCCCAACCCACCGGAACAGGGCGTCTTCGCCAGGGCTCCTTGGCGCTTGGTCCGATTCTGCGTCTTGTCCCGCGGGAGGAGGAGGTAGCCGCTGCAGATCCCTCCAGCGCTCGCGTGGTGTCCGCCACCGAGGATCTGGTGGAGATGAAGTCTGCGCCTCCGCCGGCGGAGGCGGAGAGCCTAGGTAAGGGCGGTCGTCTCGGCAGCGGTGGGGACTGGGCGAGGCAGGGGAGGGGGAGTTCGTCGCGCAGCAGCGGGGAGGCAGGGGAGGGCGGTCCTTGCCGGAGCAGCGCGCAGCAATGGAGGGGGAGGGTCCCCGCGCCGGCGGCCGGAGCCAGTGGAGATGGTGGAGGCGCTGCTTGTACTGTGTCAGTGAGAGAGAGAGAAAGAGAGTGAGGAAGATGAGACTGTGTCAGTGGTGTTTGTGTCTGACAGGTGTTATACTCCCTCCGTTATTTAGTCTGCAGATTAGAGTTGACTGAAGTCAAACTTTGATCAAGTTTATAAAAAAATACAAACATTTACTATAACAAATCTATAGGATGTGAAAGTACATTTAATAATAAATCTAATGATATTAATTTGTTATTGTATATGTTGATATTTTTGTTTATAAATTTTGTCAAAGTTTACAAAGCTAATAGGCAGACTAAATAAAAACGGAGGGAATACTTTTATCAAGTCAGCCCGTGCATTATTAAGGTTGTGAATAATATAAAGAACCCATTTGTATTTAAATTTAAATTTACAATTATTAAGATTTTTGGATAATTTGTATTATTAAATAATATATGTCTGATGAGGATGAAGCTATAGAAAAACATCCTGCCATAGATCTGCGGAAGTGATTTTGGTACACATTTTGAAGTTCACTAAGAATGAAGCAACACACAATATCTATGCCATTGATGCGCATAAGAAGGTGGACCTTTATCAGAGAATAAATATTGAATAATGTTGCTTAATATTTGCTTTTCAATTATTGCTTCAAATTAGGATTGAATTGTAATTTTTGGAAACTAATAGCACTCCCTTCAATCCATATTAATTTCGCTGCTGCTGAAGTTATTTTCATGCTTTGTTGATTTTAACTATTCTCGTATGTGTGTCTATTACAGTTGTGCGTTTTCTTTCATCAAGGGGAAGAAAGAAAGGCGACTCGCCTGCCGTTGTCGCCCTTTGGCGGCTCCCCACCGCCGGCGACCAGTCTGTGCAAGTAAGGATGGTGTAGCAGCGGTGACATCCCCATGGACATGTGTCCTCGGGCTTCGTCGTTACGACGACGCTTCCTCCAGCGTCAACGCTGAGCTTGAGAGGTAGTACAGGAGCAGATGTAGATTGTGGTCTGTATTGACGGCATCTGAAAGATGATGGATCGTGTGCTGGGTTCGTAGTTCGTACGTGCCAAGTATGATTTCCTTCATCGATGTTTTAGTCATGCGGGGTGCCAGTTCGACAGCGTGTCCGGAGTGTTGCCTCAGTCTGATTCGTTCAATGGTAATGGTTCCGCCTTTGGTGAGCCACTTTGGAGGTCCGCAAAGCTGCATATCATCGATAGAGCCGCTTCGAGCTCGGGGTGAGGAGGTGATCAGTTATTATTTCCTTTGGTAAGTGTTGTTGGTGTCAAACTCAAAGGATTCTTCAGTCATTTTCCTCTTGGCCGATGTTCCTTTGTACAAAGGTTAGCATTTTCTGCCTTTTTCAGCTTTGTTTCGTAATTTGTGCTATAATCTTTATGATATAAATAAGACATATATTACCATGCAAAAAAATGGTGTCGTAGATTGCACTTTGCATGCTTACACCATTAGGGCCATCATACCTATTTAAGTGAAGAAAAAACTATGATAAAAAATCAACTCAATTAAAAATAAATAGATTTCAAAAAGCATGTGTTATATTTAAAATTTGAAAGACGTGCGTTGCACATGCATGCTTACTAGTACTTGAAAAGAAATAAACAAACCGGTGTGGAAGAACCCTACCCTGCTGAGCCGCCGCTGTGTGCCTGTGTCTCATTGTCGCTGCCGCCTGCCAGGCGGACAACCATGTGTGGCAGCGGGCAGTACTCTACTTCCATATCCTGTCCTGCTGGGCGGCAGGCCGTCTCCTTCGACAAGGCGACATGCTGCCTGGCGAGGCGGCGGTCCTATTCGTCCAGTCTAGTCGTGGCGGCCGGTGCCCTTCATCAATCCGCCTCAGTGGCTCAGACGCAAAGGGTATCCCCATCTTAGGCTCTCCCAAATCCCAACTGCTCTTGCTAGATGCCGTTTTTTGATGCCTTGATTGAAACTTGATCTTTACTAGTTCCTAATGATTTCCTCTTTTCATGTTATTTCCTTCCTTTAATTTCTAATTCTGAAGTCTCTGAATGTTGAAACCGATTTAGTAAATTTTGTTTCTATATAATTTTGGTTCTCTGCCTCCCGCTGGCGCCGGTTCGTCCTGTCTCCGGTGGCCTTAGGTCCATGGAGATGGAGTGGATCTCGGCCCTTGTCGATGGGAGGGCTCCGTTTTTACATCTTTTTACGAGCTTTGTTAGGGTTTATGTACTGCTCAGGAAACCGAGACGGCGGCGGCTCCCTGAAGATGGAATAAAGGTCTCCCCGTCTAGCCCCCGTTCCGATGATGCGTCTAGCATTACTGGTGGGCGTGTGGTGGTGTGTCTCCGGCGGATCTATCTTTGCTGGATTTGCTCGGATCTGTTCGTCGTTCGTCGTCGTTCGTGTGTCTTCCGGTTGAATCCTTTAGATCTACATTTTTCATCTGCAGCGTTGCTGTTCTGGTGCGTTGGTTCTATGTGACCTTAGCATGACGACTTCCCGAGTGTCTACTACAACAATGTTTGCCCGGCTCCGGCGAGGGAGGGGCGATGACAGAGGCGCGCCTTCGACTCGCTTCAGTGCTTGTAGTCGTCGCTAGATGGTTTATGAATCTTGATGTAATTTCATTATTTCTAGTGTTACTTGTACTACCATGATTGAAGACGAATAGATTGGAAGTTTTTCCCGCAAAAAAAAAAGTGGTTATGAGTAACTCTTACCTTACCATGTTAAAATTGTGCATGCCTTAAAGCTGGGTTGTTTCAGTTAATTTTTGGCCCTTAGTTTTTGCCCGGGCCGTCAGCCAATCCTGGCTCTATCTGGCACTGGACATATGGAATGCTACATGATTAACGTAGGAGTAGCATTTTTGTGTCTGGCACATTGTTTAATTTTTGAGCTGGAGGTGGAGGGTAAAGGGTGAGGTAGGTGGCGCACCCAGCATGCTCAAAATTCTATTTTTTGTCTTGTTTCCTGTCAGACTATCTTTCCTACTCCTGCTTATAAAGATCGCATAGGAAGAGTGAGGAAGACGAGGTAACGTTGATGGCCGACGCTCAAGAGCTGAAACTGCTGGGATGGTGGCCCGTTGGCAAGAAGCGGTGTAGGATGCTGCGTTGTTGTATTTTACTGTAAGGTGTGGTTTCGACGCAGATGCAAGCGTCTTCCAGATTACCCTGGCAGTACTAATTGGTTAGCTTTCTATAAAACATGGCGTGGAAAGCCTCATTTTCTAAAGAAAAGTTTGAAGCAACCTTGTGTTGTCAAGTTGCACAAAATTTCGCAAGTTGAAGCATCACAGGATCAAGACAGGATGCAAGTTGGCGCAAACGATCTGACGCATTTGCTTGAGGTTATCAGCAAGGAGCCAACGCCCAACTGTTTTTTCTGACTAAGGGTAGATTTTATTACTCAAAATGAAGCATCAAGCGAATACAATTAAAATAAGCAGACACTTGACCTCTGCATAGATAGGATGCACACAGCCAACACCAGCCCATACACACAAAAATACCTGTAGGCAAATAGCAAAGTCATAAAAGACTAAAGCTATGCCTAAGCAAGCACAAATAAAAAACCCGAAGCAATCAAGTCCGCGATCGACAGCCTACAACAATAACCATATCCGCATCAATCATCTCATGACACCACAAGGACAACGAGGTTACTCAACAGCAATGCCTTCATGAAGGGAGCGACATTCAAGCCCCGCCGTCACCGGATCCGACCACCAAAAGCCAGAGTCTAGGTTTTCACCCTGAAGAACCAGTCCGAACGTATCCGACCAATGCCTTCAACAAGGTAACGACGCAAAAACATCGCCATTGCCAGGTACAACCAACTCGGGTCACACCTAGGTTTTCACCCCGCAACTCGAGACTGGGTACTCGAGGAGCATCATCATCGAAGTCAATCATGTGTCATCGCCACCACTTTTCCGCGATCCTAACAGCCGCATGCTTTGGACTAGAAACCGACCACCGCTGCTGCACAACCATATGCTTTGCGTCAAGTCATCGTCCATAGATTGCAACTCACTGTCGAAGGCAACCACCGGATCCGAAAATAGTAATCCTCACAAAGAACTTTCGATGGCCAACACAATCCACTGCAAGGGCGCCACCGCAAGACGGGGTGGTCATCACGAACCAACACCAACGACGACTGAGAACCTCACCACTGACTGCCACCTCGCCGAACATGAGCACCAGCGAGCATCTCCGACGAAGCCCGCGCGACCGTGCGACGGACCCTAGCATATCGTCAGAGTATGCAAGAGGACGCTGCAACGGAATTGCAGCCAACCATCGGAACTATGTCAGGTGTGACGCCCCCGGCTTAATCGTGCACTAATCATACATGCAAATGCACACGATCAAGCCTAAGGACTCACTTGAAGATATCACAACACAACTCTAAAACATAAACAAAGACATACAAGCTTTCTATTATAAGCCAGTGTCTCGAGGGCTCGAATACATAAGCTTGATGACAAACAAGCATCAGCGGAAGCGTTAGACATCTGAGTACAAACATAAGTTAACAAAGAAGCCTTAAGAAAGGCAGCGCAAAATAAAAGCTACGATCGAAAGGCGCAGGTGTAGGGTAACGCAGCAGAAAACAAAAAATTTCCGACCTACGCACCAGCCCAGGACCACTACGGAGACTGCATACAAGGTTTGATCATTTTCGTTACCGGCTCGTAGCGCAGCGGAAGTAGAGTCGGTGACGATCGGCGGTGCAGATCCCCGCATCTAGGATTTACAACCTCCCAACCACGAGGATGTATACCCTCATCCGCCACTCGGACAGCCCTTCGGGAGGCGGTCGGACAGTCCCCCGGACGGTGTCGCGGACAGCCCTTCGGGAGGACCTTCGAAACTCGGACGGTCACTCGGACAGCCCTTCGGGAGGACTCACAGAACTCGGACCGTCACTTGGACAGCCCTTTGGGAGGCACTCTCGAATAGCCTCTCGGGCACTAAGATCGAAACTATGACCTCTCTACAGAGTTGCACAGATACGGTGTCATCTATCCGGCAGGGCTTCGCCGTCCAGAACTAGTTCCCACTGGAACCCAGACAGCCTTTTGGCTCTACGAAACTATTTCGCGGGGAGGGAGAGAGAAGCCAGATCATTGCATGGCATGTGTATGTGAGAAGGAGTGAGTGTGGAGGGCTGCCCCTCCACCTCTATTTATAGGAAATCCCAAGGGGTAGGGTGGTTTTACAAGAAAACCCAAAACCCACATGAAAAGAAGTCCTTCCCAAGGACCAAATAGTGAAACCAAGGGACAAGTGGGGGCTCCATGAAGGAGCCCCCATGTGGCCGGCCACTCCTTGTAGGGCCCCTTCAAAAGGGGCCTTATCCTTCCATGTCATCCCCCAAAAATATCTTGGGACAAATCCCAAAAATAATGGCTTTCCAAAAAGTAACCCAAAAAGCACTTTCACTATTCATGATGACATTTTTCAGCGTCCGTTCGAACTGAAAACATTTATGTGGGCTTAGAACATTTCCAGTACCCACTAAAATAATTTTCAACGCATTCTGGAACAATTCCAGATTAGTGATTTTCATCTGCGAAAAGCATCTGAAGCGGTTCCGGCAGCTCCGGAACATTTCCGTTTTTTCTTACAGAAAATTCCCAAAAGTTTCCAGAATGATTCTGGCACCCTTCAAGAATTATCGGGCATGTGCCGAAACCAATTTGACTTTATGGTATCCTCTGAAGCAATTTTTCAGTTTCACCGAAACTCATCCGGTGTCCTCTCTGCGGAACTTTTCCGCTGTCCGAAACTTTTTCGGTGATTTTCTCTCAGACTCCCTGTCTAGTATTCAGCAGATAGATGACCCTTAAGCGTGTGACCCTATAGGTTCGGTGAAGTATAGACTTGACACGGAACCCCTTCCGATCAATGATCAACATCGGAGCCGTGGACACCCATATTGACCCCTATACCCACACGAATGAATATTCGAGTGAACCTCCAGTTGCCGTGTGCTATTCCTGTTGCTTCGCGATATGTTACAAATACCCGAGGTGAGACATGTTTGCATTCCCGTGGATCAACAACTTGTCCACTATGCTAGTTACCTCGTTACCGGTATTGTTCTCTTTTCTCGTTACCGTGTTCCGGCATCCCCGTGATCAAATCACAAAGTGTCTGGCCAGACGATGATGGATACTGTAACACCGAGAGGGCCCAGAGATATCTCTCCATCGTCGGAGGAGCAAATCCCAATCTTGAGCTATCAAGTTACTTGACATACTTTTCCATGAACCCGTAAGCCGCCGTAATAGCCACCCATTTACGGATGACGTTTAACAAACCCCAAAGTTCATGAAGCAAGCATGAAGAAACTCGATACTCTCATGGTCTAAGGAATCATGCAAACGTTAACCATCTCTGTGTTATTAACCATTAACTTGTGATGAATGTAACTCATAGCATAACATCAATCGGGTCGATTCAACACAAATGTTCTTCTAACATTGTGCCCTCAAAGCTGCTGGCATAGATATTGCCCATGATTGGGAAAACATAATCATCATGCAACACTTGAGCTAGTCTTAGAGGCATGACTAGGAATACATTTTACCGTTTATTATTCCACACGTGCACATGGGTTTTCCCCAGAGCCTTTATGGATATACGGGCTCGGGAACAACCGCAGTTATAGCATGGAACATAAACATAATAATGAGCATGGAGATAAATAATAACATTTATTATTTCCTCTAGGGCATATCTCCTATAGCAGGCCTCCTTCCTGGGACCCTCCGATCCTACTCCTGGACGTCGGCCAGCTTGTAGAAGTAACCACCCTCGAGGTGGTAGTAGTAGTCGTCGGCGGGGCAGCTATCTCAAGGGCTCCGTCATCTGGTTGCATCAAATGGATATGGGGGAAAAAGAAAGCAAAGCAACCGTGAGTACTCATCCGAAGTACTCAGCTAGCAAGGATCTACACTACATATGCAACATTATCAAAGGAAGACTGTATATGTGGACTGGGCTGTAGAAATGCCAGAGTAGAGAGAAGGCCTAGTCCTATCGAAGACTAGCATCGTCAGCGTTCTTGCAGCAATAGAAGAGAGTATATCAGTACAATATATAATAGTGCTAGTGTTATTAACCTCGCCCAGAGATCCTTCCTCGACTCCCTGCGAGAAAGCGATCCTGGAGCCACATATCCAGGTATCATCTCAAGTTCTAGTTGTATCGATCGGGACACAACTCCGAGTGTCCGTTACCGTAGGACAGGCTATCGATAGATGTTTTCTTCCCTGCAGGGGTGCACCAACTTACCCACCACGCTCGCTTAACTCCGGCCGGACACACTTTCCTGGGTCATGCCCAGCCTCGGTCAAACGATACACCGCAACCATACCTACAGCTCAGCAGACAGGTCCCCGTCGGTCTACATCCTAAGCGCAAGGGGGTCTTGGGCCATCGCCCCTCTCCCTTTGGGTCATTGCGTGCAGGGTGAACCAGGCTCCACCACTACAGGATGGTGCCGGCCCAGCCCGGCCGCCAGGCTGAACTGGACGTCTGACAGAGCTTTCGGCTGATGCTACGATGCAGAGTGCCCATAACTATTCCCACGTGATGGTTAGTGCTATCAGGCCAGAGGCCTGCTCGGATCAAATATCCAAATCGTTAGTGTATTAGGGGCTTGCGGTAATGAGCAGAGACTCACGATCGATGTGACCCTGTCGCCCCGTCTTGAGGACTTGTGGCAAGGCCTAAGAATGCCCGGCCACGCCTCGTATTCATCTCTCGGGTAACCTCCAGGTTAACCCGTCTTCACATCACTTGCGGGTACCCCTCAGGGTCTACCCGCCTTTCCAAATAACAGTTGTAAAGCCCAAGTATCTGTGTGTCCATAACATCTGGGGAATCCGAGGTATCACCCTCGTTGGATTCCTACTCGATGTAACTGTCAAGGTGAACTCGGAGGAATCACCCTCGATGGGTTCACACTTGAGGTGTTGCACGACAGCGTCGTTATCGGAAGTGGTGAAAGAAGAATCACCCTAGATGACCACAACCGATGAACTAACCTATAAGGTTAACATCAGAAGTGCTGACGAGGTATCACCCTCGGCAATCGATAGTAACCCAGTAGTGTCGTACAACTAAGGGGTGATGTGCGGTGCCGGGGCCTAGCTTCGATCCCGTTGATCGGGTCTTCTGATAATCCAGCGGGGCAGTTGGGTCAAAGTGGGGTGTCTGATGGTTCACTAACCAGCCTATACTAAGCAGTTTGGATATCAGGCAGGTATCAACAGTAGTTACAAAAACAGGCTATGCAACAGAATAGGAGCAATCAATTATAGTAGCAAAATCTAATGCAAGTATGAGAAAATAGAATGGGCGATATCGGGATGATCAAAAGGGGGGGCTTGCCTAGTTGCTCGGCGGCAAAGGCAGGGTCGTCAAGGGTCGTCGATATCCGGAGTTGCGTCGGTACCGGGCTCTATCGAGAGAGAAGAGGGGGTAGGAAACAGATAAATACACAGCAAACATATGCAACACAGAGCATGCTATGCTAACGTGCAGTGCAGGGTTGCCTAAAAGCATGTCTAAGTCATATTAGTAATTTTAGGATTTAAGTTGGAATTATTAACCGGTGTATATGCACTATTCATCTACCAGAAAACAGGCTAAAAGTTGCGGGTTCACCTCCGTAGAGGGTCCCGACACGGAAACAGATGGCACGGTTGGATTCGTCTCGTCGTTCTGAGCAACTTTCATGTAGAAAGTTTTTCGATCCGAGCTACGGTTTAAAAGATAAGATTTTCTAAAGTTTTATTGATTTTCTAGAATTATTTAAATTAACAGAAATAATTATTGCGTCAGCAGTGTGTCACGATGACGTCAGCAAGTCAACAGGTGGGCCCAGGTCAAATCTGACCTGTGGGACCCACCTGTCAGCCTCAGAGGGGTTAATCAGTGTTTAAATTAAACTAACAGAGGGGTTTAGCTAGTGGGCCCAGGCTATGAGTGAGTCATTAGCTTACTTAATTTAGTTTTAATTAAAATCAGTTTAATTTAGCTAATTAACAGTGGGGGCCCCACTTGCCAGTGACTGTAGGGCCACGTCAGCGGCGTTGACCAGGTCAACTGGTCAACGGGACCCACCGGGCCCACCCGTCAGCCTCACAGAGGAGGCCACGTGGGCGCCACGTCATCGCCGGTGTCGGAGTTACTCCGGCGACCATTTCGCGCGGCGGCGCCCTCGGGATCTCGCCGGAAACGCGTCACAGGGGGCGGTTTGAGGCGCGGCTTGCGGCATTCGAACGCGGCCGTCGAGCCGCGTCGAATTGCGACGGAGGGAGCTGCTGGGGTGGTCGGAGCTGAGCAGGGCGTCGACGGGCAGTGGCAGCCAGAGCACGGGATGCTCGAGAAGGTGGGGCTCCAGCGATCTAACTAAGCGGCTAGGCGGCGTATAGGGAGCACCAGGAGCCTGCTGCGGTGGTCGGACGGAGCAACAGGTGCTCGTGTGCGCGGGAACATCGGACATGGCGGCGGCCGAAGCAAGGCAACGAGGCGAGCTAGCTAGGGGTGGCGAAGGAGAGAGGGGAGAGGTCTCAGAGGACCGGAGGCTCACAACGGAGATGCAGCGGGTGGCAGTGGGCTCGGGGAGGCTTGCCGGCGCCGGAAACAATGACGAAGGCCGGCGGCGATCTTTGGCAATCCGAGGTCGACATGGGCGAGGCAGGGGCTCTGAGCTTCGGCTCGATGTAGCAGGCGGAGCGGCGGTCTCAGGCGGAGCTCAAGGGCAGCCTAGCGGTGAGCGAGGGCGGCGGCGGCCGTGGGATTCACGGCGACGCGGCGGCGACCTTTCGGGCGTCGAGAGGGAGAGGATGAACGGGCGAGAGGAGGAGGGGAAAGTGGGCGCTAGGATTTCAGGGGGCTCCTGGGGCTTCCTTATCCACGAGGGGGAGGCGTGGATGCTCGACGCGCGGCGCATCGGCGGCCACAGCGTCCCTGCGGGCGACAGCGAGGCAGGAGAAGGGAGATGAGCTCCAAATGGGCTGGGCCCAAACCTGTACCAGCAGGCCTAAGTGCACAGTAGCTCTAGGCCTTTTCTATTTTCTTATTTTCTGTTTTCGTTTTCTTTTCTGTTTGCAAAATTATTAGGCCACTTAATGACTTTTGTAAAATAGTGAATTATGCCCCATAAATATGTTGCAATATTTAGCACTGCCAGAAATTGGTTTGTGTGATATATGACATCATTTGAATTTTTAAAAATTGATAAGGATTAAAGGGGTGATGTTTAGGCATTGTTTGAGGTTGTTAGAGTTACTTAACTAATCCATTTAATGTTAGTTACAATTTTGTAATTGCCTCTGAATTATTTGCTATTTAATGAACATTTTAGTTTCTGATTTGAACAACTTCTATTCTCCACTTTAATTTTGAAAATCCATTTGAATTGGAATTTGAAAAGAGATATGATACTAATGATGATTAAGCTTTGTTGAACATGATGACTTGGCATTATCAGAGGGTGATCACTGTAGTGTGAAGCTGGGGATGTTACAAATCTCCTCCACTACAAGAAATATCATCCCGAGATTTAAGTGGGGAAGTAAAGAGTAACTTCGGGAGAACTGACCCTTATAGGGATAATTATCTGGTGAACAATGGAGGGAGTGTGGCAGAAGTATCTCCCGAGTTGAAACTTCAGAAAACATCGAGAGCAAAGTATGAAGGTACAATAGGAAGTTTCAAGCGAATGGACAAACGATCGATACATGAACAGAGTGTGAGAAGGGGGGTTCAGAGCATCGGGAATAGATCACCTCTCGGAGGGTGACTCGTGATAGCACACAAAGTCAGGTGCATAGGATACTTCGGAATTAAGGATGTACAGGAGAGTCAGGTTCCGATCCTGTAGACTGTGATGAGGGTCGATCGGAAATAGGGAGGATGGTGACATATTGCTCGGATATGGCAGCAAGGCCTGTCAGAGGGTATCCTGTCAGTTATGTTGGCAACAACGTCGGTACCAAGGGCGAGGGACGAAGAGAACCATTTTCCTGCTCGTTAAAACGAGGCGGACCAATAAGGCAAAGTTCTCGTCCATCGGTGATACCGAAATGTCATCAACAGTAGTAGCAAGGTCTTACTGACAGAGTTGTACACCGAGGTGTTTACATAAGCATGGAATTTTCTCTGCTCAGATAAGCTAGATTACTGGAAGGGTTAAACAAAACAATGGAAAGGGAAATATAATTAGTATATTAATCAGGCCAACAGAAAGGAAAGTGTGTTTATACCCTAGTATCAAGAGTATATCCTTCGCAAGGGAAGGCAAAGCATGGTATACATGATAAGGCTTCAAGTATGAAATCATTTAGACAAAGGGGCAGGGAAATTATGAGGTTTACCCATACAACGGTGTTTGGATAATTGATCAAAAAAATTCAGCATTGCGCTTCCAATGTTCTTGTTGATGACCGGAGTACCACAGACATGCTTCGGGATAGCATTGACATGGTCATCGGTTAAAGGTCGGACGTTGGGAACACAAAGGATCCATCGGGAATTTTTAGAACATCTCATGCCATTTTATCAGGAAAAGATGAGGATGTGGCCGATGGGTTCAGTAGCAATTCATCGACATTGTCACAAAGGATATATTTTCAAAATTTATATGAAAAAGTTTGTGTTGGGGATGACAAGAATGTGGTTGATGATAACACAAATCATCGAGGGGCAAGGATGGTATTTCTCACCATGAGTTCTATTGATTTCCTGGAAGAGCTCGGTATGTTGATGATGATCATGACACAATTGTCGAGAGATTTCATGAAGAAGTAATCGATCGATGATGACATCAAGTCAAAGGAATGATGAAGCGAAAGGTTATTGGAACCACGGGTACGACACAAACTCAAAATCAAGTTTGTTGTTCGAGGTGAAATGATAAGATGAGAAGAACGACGTAGGCTTAGCTCATCGTCAAATATTGTGCTCCGGGAATAAGGACTAGGTAGCACAGTTAAAATTAGCACGATAATGATATAGCCGATCAGGCTAGAAATGATGGGATGGAGTATCATTCCAATAAGAATTCACAAGAGGTAGTGCAATGACACAATATCCTTGAGGTATCATGGGGCAATACTTGAAGGTACATCTGAATAGAGGTTGGACAGGTGAAATGGTCTGCAGAGGACAAGCATTTTAACTTGTCCGGGAAATGGAATCAAGGAGAAAATATGGTCGGAACCACGATTGCGATGGATCAATTTATCGATACAAGATGAACTTGTACATAGGGGGAATTATTTTTTACGAGCAGCTTCCATGATAAGTTCTACATCGTGTCTATGGGCATGAACACAAAGGTTCAAGGTCGACTCCCACTTCTTAAATGCATAACCTTTCATTTACTCCTCGTTTTCGAAGAAATTGTAGTGCGGAAGATTTATCTGGCAAAATTCCAGAAGAGTATGACTCACATAACTTTCGAGTTCACACGGATTAGGGCAAGCATAGGTCCAACCCTTCGGGACATTTTTACGAACCTATACAATACAATAACAAGAGCGACGGTACACGCTCGAAAGCAAAGGGCTGGCGATTCGGAGTAGATGATACAATTTGCCAGAGGCATTTTGTATCAGGGAAAAGTCGACAATGAGTTAAAATACGAAGGAGCTGACGGATAGTAATCCACCAAAAGATCAGGTGGTCCGCAAAGGATCTGATGTAAGTATTGGTACTCAACCAGAAGAAGAAGGGATGCAAAGGAATCGGTTTATGGAAACAACTGGATAAGCCGAAGCTTAAATACGAAGGGTTTACGATTCCAAAATCGAGGGATCAGAGGCAATCGCTCTGATAAAAAGAAGAGTATGTTGAATAGAATTAGATGGCCAATCAATCAAGGATTGATTTACCGAGAACCAGCTGATGTTCAGAATAAGTTCTGAGCCGGAAAGATAATTTAAAAGGATCAACTGATGATTGCGTGCATTCGCACTCATGTTGAATCAATAAGACCAAAATGACGGTGTCAAAGGATACCAATGAATATTGCCAGATATATGGAATTAACCATAATTCAAGCCGGCAAGGATAATCAAGAGCGATAGGCTGCAGAGGATTCTCGGGAGATCAGATAGTATTTCAAAGTATTTGGGAAACGCATGAACATCTGGGGATGAACGGTTCCCCGCAAGTATGAATAATTACTCGCAGTGCGAAAGAAGCGGCAAAGTAGTAGGCACAAAGGATGCTTAGGACAACGGAGAGTATCTCGGGATATCTGGTAATAACCAGAGCAACTGGGAACGAATGTACAAACGGCAAGGATGTGTAGTTATCCACGGGGATTTATCAGTGATAGGGAACTGCAAAAGCAGGGGGCTCAAGGGTCTCAGGAACTTCGAGGAGTAACTTCAGAGTCTTCTGATGGGGCAGACGATCATCTGTAGTGAAGAGGCTCTTCGGGAGGAAGTGGTTACAAGAACCTAATGCCAGAATTAGTAAAATCTTTAACCCGAATAGAAGAGAGATCGGAGTCCCAGAGTAAAGACGAGGAATAAAATATCCTAATACCACCCAATTGGCGACGTGGGCCCGTAAGCCACACAGCCAAGTTAGTAAAACAGTTTTCGGTTACTAGACTCAACTTCAGCCAAGGAATTGGAAAGGGGGGGGGGTTCCTACAGGCAGTCGGCTCTGATACCAACCTGTGATGCCCCCGGCTTAATCGTGCACTAATCATACACGCAAATGCATACGATCAAGCCTAAGGACTCACTTGAAGATATCACAACATAACTCTAAAACATAAACAAAGACATACAAGCTTTATATTACAAGCCAGGGTCTCGAGGGCTCCAATACATAAGCTTGATGACAAACAAGCATCAGCGGAAGCGTTAGACATCTGAGTACAGACATAAGTTAACAGAGAAGCCTTAAGAAAGGCGGCGCAAAATAAAAGCTATGATCGAAAGGCGCAGGCCTCCTGCCTGGGACCCTCCGATCCTACTCCTGGACGTCGGCCAGCTTGTAGAAGTAACCACCCTCGAGGTGGTAGTAGTAGTCGTCGACGGGGTAGCTGTCTCAAGTGCTCCGTCATCTGGTTGCATCAAATGGATACGGGGGAAAAAGAAAGCAAAGCAATCGTGAGTACTCATCCGAAGTACTCAGCAAGCAAGGATATACACTACATATGCAACATTATCAAATGAATACTGTATATGTGGACTGGGCTGCAGAAATGCCAGAGTAGAGGGAAGGCCTAGTCTTATCGAAGACTAGCATCTTCAGCGTTCTTGCTGCAATAGAAGAGAGTAGATTAGTACAATATAAAATATTGCTAGTGTTATCAACCTCGCCCAGAGATCCTTCCTCGACTCCCTGCGAGAAAGCGTTCCCGGAGCCACATATCCAGGTATCATCTCAAGTTCTAGTTGTATCGATCGGGATACAACTCCGAGTATCCGTTACCGTAGGACAGGCTATCGATAGATGTTTTCTTCCCTGCAGGGGTGCACCAACTTACCAACCACGCTCGCTTAACTCCGGCCGGACACACTTTCCTGGGTCATGCCTGGCCTCGGTCAAACGATACACCGCAACCCTACCTACAGCTCAGCAGAGAGGTCCCCGTCGGTCTACATCCTAAGTGCAAGCGGGTCTTGGGCCATCGCCCCTCGCCCTCCGGGTCGTTGCGTGCAGGGCGAACCAGGCTCCACCACTACAGGATGGTGCCGGCCCAGCCCGACCGCCAGGCTGAACTGGACGTCTGACAGAGCTTTCGGCTGATGCTACGATGCAGAGTGCCCATAACTATTCCCACTTGATGGTTAGTGCTATCAGGCCAGAGGCCTGCTCGGATCAAATATCCAAATCGTTAGTGGATTAGGGGCTTGCGGTAACGAGTAGAGACTCACGGTCGATGTGACCCCGTCGCCCCGTCTCAAGGACTTGTGGCAAGGGCTAAGAATGCCCGGCCACGCCTCGTATTCATCTCTCGGGTAACCTCCAGGTTAACCCGTCTTCACATCACTTGCGGGAACCCCTCAGGGTCGACCCGCCTTTCCAAGTAACAGTTGTAAAGCCGAAGTATCTGTGTGTCCATAACATCTTGGGAATCCGAGGTATCACCCTCGTTGGATTCCTACTTGATGTAACTGTCAAGGTGAACTCGGAGGAATCACCCTCGATGGGTTCACACTTGAGGTGTTGCACGACAGCGTCGTTATCGGAAGTGGTGAAAGAGGAAACACCCTAGATGACCACAACCGATGAACTAACCTACAAGGTTAACATCAGAAGTGCTGACGAAGTATCACCCTCGGCACTCGATAGTAACCCAGTAGTGTCGTACTAAGGGGTGATGTGCGTTGCTGGGGCATGTCTTCGATCCCATTGATCGGGTCTTCTGATAATCCAACGGGGCAGTTGGGTCAAAGTGGGGTCTCTGATGGTTCACTAACCAGCCTATACTAAGCAGTTTGGATATCAGGCAGGTATCAACAGTAGTTACAAAAACAGGCTATGCAACAGAATAGGAGCAATCAATTACAGTAGCAAAATCTAATGCAAGCATGAGAAAATAGAATGGGCGATATCGGGATGATCAAAAGGGGGGCTTGCCTGGTTGCTCGACGGCAAAGGCAGGGTCGTCAGGGGTCCTCGATCTCCGGAGCTGCGTCGGTACCGGGGTCTATCGAGAGAGAAGAGGGGGGAGGAAACAGACAAATACACAGCAAACATATGCAACGCAGAGCATGCTATGCTAACGTGCAGTGCAGGGTTGCCTAAAAGCATGTCTAAGTCATATTCGTTATTTTAGGATTTAAGTTGGAATTATTAACCGGTGTATATGCACTATTCATCTACCAGAAACAGGCTAAAAGTTGCGGGTTCACCTCCGTAGAGGGTCCGACACAGAAACAGATGGCACGGTTGGATTTGTCTCGTCGTTCTGAGCAACTTTCGTGTAGAAAGTTTTTCGATCCGAGCTACGGTTTAAAAGATAAGATTTTCTAAAGTTTTATTGATTTTCTAGAATTATTTAAATTAACAGAAATAATTATTGCATCAGCAGTGTGTCATGATGATGTCAGCAAGTCAACAGGTCGGCCCAGGTCAAATCTGACCTGTCGGACCCACCTGTCAGCCTCAGAGGGGTTAATCAATGTTTAAATTAAACTAACAGAGGGGTTTAGCTAGTGGGCCCAGGCTGTTAGTGAGTCATTAGCTTACTTAATTTAGTTTTAATTAAAATCAGTTTAATTTAGCTAATTAACAGTGGGGGCCCCACTTGCCAGTGACTGTAGGGCCACGTCAGCGGCGTTGACCAGGTCAACTGGTCAACGGGACCCACCGGGCCCACCCGTCAGCCTCACAGAGGAGGCCACGTGGGCGCCACGTCATCGCCGGCATCGGAGTTACTCCGGCGACCATTTCGTGCGGCGGCCCCCACGGGATCTTGCCGGAAACGCGTCACAGGGGGCGGTTGGAGGCGCGGCTTGCGGCTTTCGAACGCGGCCGTCGAGCCGCGTCGAATGGCGACGGAGGGAGCTGCTGGGGTGGTCGGAGCTGAGCAGGGCGTCGACGGGCAGCGGCGGCCGGATCATTGGATGCTCGAGAACGTCGAGGCAGGGCTCCAGCGATCTAACTAAGCGGCTAGGCGGCCTATAGGGAGCTCCAGGAGCTTCCTGCGGTGGTCGGACGGAGCAATAGGTGCTCGGGTGCACGGGAACATCGGCCATGCCGGCGGCCGGAGCAAGGCAACGAGGCGAGCTAGCTAAGGGTGGCGAAGGAGAGAAGGGAGAGGTCTCAGAGGACCGGAGGCTCACAACGGAGTTGCAGGGGGTGGCAATGGGCTCGGGGAGGCTTGCCGGCGCTGGAAACAACGACGAAGGCCGGCGGCGATCTCTGGCAATCCGAGGTCGACGTGGGCGAGGCAGGGGCTCTCAGCTTGGCTCGATGTAGCAGGCGGAGCGGCGGTCTCAGGCGGAGCTCAGGGGCAGCCTAGCGGTGAGCGAGGACGGCGGCGGCCGCGGGATTCACGGCGATGCTGCGGCGACCATTCGGGCGTCGAGAGGGAGAGGACGAACTGGCGAGAGGAGGAGGGGAAAGTGGGCGCTAGGGTTTCCGGGGGCTCCTGGGGCTTCCTTATCCACGAGGGAGAGGCGTGGATGCTCGACGCGCGGCGCATCGGCAGCCACGGCGTCCCTGCGGGCGATAGCGAGGCAGGAGGAGGGAGATGAGCTCCAGATGGGCTGGGCCCAAACCTGTAGCAGCAGGCCTAAGTGCACAGTAGCTCTAGGCCTTTTCTATTTTCTTATTTTCTGTTTTCGTTTTCTTTTCTGTTTGCAAAATTATTAGGCCACTTAATGACTTTTGTAAAACAGTGAATTATGCCCCATAAATATGTTGCAATATTTAGCACTGCCAGAAATTAGTTTGTGTGAAATATGACATCATTTGAATTTTTAATAATGGATAAGGATTAAAGGGGTGCTGTTTAGGCACTGTTTGAGGTTGTTAGAGTTACTTAACTAATCCATTTAATGTTAGTTACAATTTTGTAATTGCCTTTGAATTATTTGCTATTTAATGAATATTTTAGTTTCTGATTTGAACAACGTCTATTCTCCACTTTAATTTTGAAAATCCATTTGAATTGGAATTTGAAAAGAGATATGATACTAATGATGATTAAGCTCTGTTGAACATGATGACTTGGCATTATCAGAGGGTGATCACTGTAGTGTGAAGCTGGGGATGTTACATCAGGGGCTAGGTAGAGGCTCCAATCCACATCTATGCAACGCCGTGGAGATCAGATCGACGGGCAGTACAGGCCGGCGATCTGCACCATCGCCGCCCAGTGCTACTTGTGAGCTGCGTTGTGATTTCACCGAAGAGGAGGGGATGATGCAGTACAGTAGAGATAAGTATTTCCCTTGGTTATGAAACCAAGGTTATCAATCCAGTAGGAGAATCAAGCAACACTATGTAAACAGCACCTGCACACAAACAAGAAATAATTTCAAGCCAACGCGTAGAGGGGTTGTCAATCCCTCAATAGTTACGAGCAAAATTAAATTGTATAGGTTTTGATAGATAGATCTGACAAAAATAAAAAATAAAATAAATAAAAGAAAATCGCAGCAAGGTATTTTTAGAATTTTTATATGATAAAAGTTAGACTCGGGGGTCATAGTTTTCACTAGAGTCTTCTCTCAAGAAAATAGCATACGGTGGGTAGACAAATTACTGTTGAGCAATTGATAGAAAAGTAAATAATAATGATGATATCCAAGTCAATGATCAAACATATAGGCATCACATCCAAAATTAGTAGACCGAAACAATTCTGCATCTACTATTATTACTTTACACATCGATCGCGGCTGCAAGTTGGCGCAAACATCTGACGCATTTGTGAGGTTATCAGCAAGGAGCCAACGCCCAACTGGGGTGAAAGGAAGAACTACGATGACCTAGTCTCATTTCAGTGCACAAGTTGGGCACGCAGAGAAAGTTCTTCCCATATATCTGTCTGATTCGGTCTGTCCCTCTCAGGCTAGATAGTGTAGGTAGGAGTAGTTTCTAGTGCAGCTCACGTCATGCATGACATAGTATGACTGCCAAATTTAAGTCACCTTGACTGGCAGGTCTTCCACCCCTTGCTGCGAAATTACTAGGCAAGTGAGCAACACTTCATACGTGATACGTGAGTGCGTGAAAAATGATAAAATCAAGGCGGTACGTCACAACTAAAGACCACTTAGGAGATATTCTCACTAAACCCCTTGGCAAACTCAAGTTCCTGAAAATGAGAGAGCCATAACAAGAAGCAGCAAGATTAAGGAGGTGATTGTTAAACTACAATCTTGCTTGGCCAACTAATATGCAGCATTCAGGCAGCTTACCTAAAATATCCAAGGATGCCAGCAAGAAGCATCTGTTAGAGCAAGGATAATAAGAGAGGCAGCAGCCGGCTCTACAGCCATGTCCATGTCACCTATAGTTTTTATAAAGCCAAGACCATATAATAGGATAGCTGTATTTTCGAGCTATATGTTGGCTGTTTGGTTAGATTTGACTATTAATCTTTGCATGCTGGATTGAGAGGAAAAGGCAAAGCGTCGGTCAACAGCTAGCAGCTTGGACTGCAAGCCAGCTATTGTGCCTCTTACGATGCGTATAGGCGGGCGACTAATGAAGCGCCGGCTCTACTCTCTCTCTTCACTTCTCTCTTTCTTGTAGATTTTTATAACATGGCAAGTCTTATAACCTGTTGAGTAAGACTTATTATATTTGCCCTTGCACCAGCTAGCAGTAAAATATTTAATAAGGATGTGTACGTGTTACTAGCAGTATGGTGCATGCATGAGCTGAACATGCTAGTAATAAATTATTCCATGTCATAGGTTCTACCGTATGTACGTGGCTGTACACGTGCAACTCACAGCCAGCTTCTAATCCCTTATTATAAGGAGCCGCATCCTTCAGTTGTTACAGCATGATTAATAATGCAACCAACTGATGGCTATATGATGCTGTCATGTTATCTATAGTCAAGTTTATAGCCGGCAAATACTATAATTAGATGTAAATAAGTACTACTTTGGTGATACATTGCCCACCTCCCTCTCTCACAAAGTCTCTAGGATCACGTGTTGTAGCCGGCTGTTAGTTTGTAGCCCGCTTCCTTTCTCTCTCTCTTCTCTTTCTATAAACTAAGAAAAAATATATTATTTAAAATCTTACAGCCCACCTACGTCACCTTATTGTACTTGCTTTTACTCAAGCAATAAAGCTTCAAGTAGTTTTTTTTTAGAGTACAAGCTTCTAAGTAGTAGAACGTGAGCTTCTCTATCACTAATGCAGGTGTTCACTGATACAACTACATATATGTGCAGCTGCTGCATCTTCTCTCTTAGCTGCTCTTTGATCCTGTACGTTGATCCTGGGAGGAGCTAACTACTCTGCAGTATAGCTAACAGATGGGGCCCACCCAGTTAAATTTGGGGGTTGAAAGATTGCTTTAGCAAATTTTACATAAAGAGCACGTAAGTTCTACCGTAGGTGTAGCATTTTTTGTATTTGGCACATTGTTGAAATCTTTAGCTGGAGGTGCCTAGAAGGTGCGGTAGGTGGGGAGTGGGTTGGTGGCGCATCAGCATGCTCTCCTATAATTAGTTTTTCCTGACTCGGAGTCCAACTTTTGTCTTATTTCCTTGCAGACGATTTCACCTTTGCCACTCGTGCTTATAAAGATCGCAGTTCGGGCCTTGCCATATGTACACTTAAGCAACAGATATACAGGACAGGAGTATCAGGGAGGAAGACGAGGAAACGTTGATGGCCGACGCTCAAGAGCTGAAGCTGCTGGGGTGGTGGGCGCCCGGGGTGAGCCCCTACGTGCTCCGTGCCCAGATGGCGCTTGCCATAAAGGGGCTGAGCTACGAATACCTCCCCGAGGACCGCTGGTGCAAGAGCGACCTCCTCATCGCGTCCAACCCTGTGTACAAGAAGGTGCCCGTCCTCATCCACGGCGGCAGGCCCGTCTGCGAGTCGCTGCTCATCGTGGAGTACCTCGACGACGCCCCCGGCCTTGCCGGCAACGGCAGGTCTATCCTCCCCGCAGACCCCTACAGACGCGCCGTCGCTCGCTTCTGGGCCGCCTATGTGAACGACAAGGTTAGTAGTTCATTTCCCACAAAGATGACCTCTCGTTGCGCTTGGAGTTGCACCTCTCAAGTCGCTTTGTTGCCACAGATGTTCCCTTCGTGCACCAGCATCCTCAAGACAGCGAAACAGGAGGAGAGAGCCGGTAAGGTGGAGGAGACCCTGTCCGGGCTTCGACATTTAGAAGCTGCCCTGGCAGAGTGCTCCAAAGGGGAGGTGGAGGCGGCGTTCTTCGGTGGTGACTCCATCGGGTTCCTCGACATCGCGGTCGGGTGCTATCTTCCCTGGTTTGAGGCAGTAGGCCGCCTGGCCGGCTTGGGGCCGCTCATCGACCCGGCGAGGACGCCGAAACTAGCCGCGTGGGCGGAGCGGTTCAGGGTCGCCGAGCCGGTCAAGGCGCTGCTGCCAGGGGTCGACAAGCTGGAGGAGTACATCACTGAGGTGCTTTATCCAAAGTGGAACGTCGCAGTCACCAGTAACTAATTAAAGATATCGTGTCGTTCCAATAATTCCTTTGCTGAACTGTTGCTACTAGGCTGTTAGTGTCTCGTCGTCATGGATGGTGCGCAGGCGTGCACTCTCCTCGATCTGAGTTGTTGACATGCTGTTTCGTCAATAAATTGAAGCATCGTCGATCTTGCATAACTGTGTCAAGAACGTCTCCAAATGCAATGTTTTTCTGTTGAGCTCTTTTAAGACCTCGCAATTCTTAGTATGTTCTACCACGCATATTATTCCGAGTTAAATAGCTGTGGGTAGTGATTTCGATTTTTTTTAGGAACCACTGGGGAATCCTTACCTGAATATATTGCTCAAAAGTGTTACTCCCTCTGATTCGTACTAATTTTGGCTGATTTAGTAACTTTGTAGTAAATCCGTGACAATTAATATGGATCGAAAAAGCACAAAAACTAGGTTGTGCCTGTAGTGAAAGTATCATAGCAAGTTCCAACTAAACAAATTTGGTGATGTGGCATATCTATATCTATATCTATACCTACTAATAAAGTAAGGTGCGTTTCGCCAATTTTTTCATCCGTTCACCGCCCAAAATATTGATGAGGTGGTACTAAATTCTTATGCGTTCGTCTGCTACAGAAAAAAGCTTTTCAGGAATTTCATACGTGGGCCGCGCACTGTGCCACGGCGAAGCCAGCCCACTTATTTATCTGTCGACGCCGCTGGGAAAATTCTATTTTTCGCGCTGGGTGACAAATAGTCGGAACTTTGCACGGGACAACCGATAATGGGCTGGCCCAGTTTTCTTTGTTTCTGTGTTTTACTTTTTTATTCTCCTTCCCCTATCTCTTTTTTCCCTTCCAACTTTATTTTTCTTATAGAATTTATTTTATAAATTCAAAATTCTCAAAATATATTCAGAATAAAAAAAATTCAAATTATAGAAAATTTTCGGAATTCCAACATTTTATTGCAATTTTGAAAAAATTTCGGAACTTGAAAAAGTTTAACATTTTCTCAAAAACTTTTATTGTTTTTCAAAATTGTTCGAGATTTCTAAAAAGAAAATGGAATTTTAAAAAATGCTCCAAATTGGAAAAATATTCTTATTTTAGTGAAATTTTTACAATTTAAAATAATGTTAAAAGGTACACATTTTCAAAAATCTTATGAATTTTCAAGACATGTTCCTGTGCTAAAAAAATGTTCACAAATTCAAATAATGTTCATGGTTTTATAAAAAAAAGTTGGTGTTCTCAAAAAATGTTTATGAATTTTAAAAGATTTTCATGTTCCACATTTTGTTCTCGTTTTTCTACAATTTAAAATAATGTTAAAAGATACACATTTTTGAATTATGTTATGAATTTTGAACACATGTTCCCGTGCTAAAAAAATGTTCATAAATTGAAATATTGTTCATGTTTTTATAAAAAAAGTTGGTGTTTTCAAAAAATGTTTGTGAATTTTAAAAGATGTTCCTATTTCAAATTTTGTTCGTGTTTTTTGAAAGTGTACATAATTTTGAAAAAACTGTTTAGGATTTTAAAAATGTTTCATGTTTCCTAATTCAGAAACTTCATACCTTAAAATCTCCTCGATTGATAGGAAAAATAGATTGAATAATTCATGGGCCTTCTCTGACGTACGGTGATATTATAAAACTCTTAAATGCCCTCGATCAATTAATGGAAAAGTAAGGGATTGATTACTTCACACCCGGGGAAACCGAGAAACTAAATGTTCCTTTTTCACGTGCACACAGGGTTTTGCTTGCACATATAATTCTCACTAATTTTAAATGCATGCTATTTTTTCTCCCGTTGTAACGCATGGGCATATGTGCTAGTAATTAAATAAATAAAGAAATAGTTGTGTATCATATCATGATACCGTATCATAATAAATACTACACTAGGCAGTAAATAAGGTCATATAATACTATGCATTGCAGAGGTAGTATCATACATTAGTATCATATTTACGATATTAACTTATGATACTACCCGCTGTGGGCAGCCTAATTTCCCTTTTAGGATACATGAAGTGATATAAATCATCACCAAATTAATTACGACGGAAAAAGAAAGACAAGCTAAAGAGATAGAATAAACTAACACAACACCTTCACTTTGAAGCTCTAAACACCCTGGAAATAACTGTTTTTTCTCCTGCCGTTGGCCTCCAGAATTTTTCAGTACCGTCCGAAAAATTCAGACGATTTTGAATTTAAATGTTCAGGATGGTTGTACTAAATCAGCCACACATAATATGGCATTGAGGGAGTATCAAATAGTATTCACATGCAACTATTAGCGTGGGATGGACTCCTCTTCTCCGACCGCACGAAATGTTTTGTTACTATTGATCATGCTTGGGAAAAATATGTCAGATACGAGAGAAAGAAAATTCAAACTCACAATATTCGGACTGATCAGACGTGGTCTGACCACTAGAACACACGCAAGTATGTGTACATGGTAGATTAAATTGTATATATTAATGCACAAAAATTGAATTCAAATTTGTGTGTGTGCTTTTGGATGAAAAAATGCGGAAATTTCCAAGATTTTTCTGAAACCGGTTCTGCCGGCCCCTACACAAAAAATGCCAGTATCGAGGAAAAAAAATTGACTGGAACACGACTACCATCACCAAGGAGGCATCAAGAAGCACTGCAATAAGGAGTGCCACTGGCACCTTCGAAGGACATCATGAACCGATACCTTGCAAATTGGAACAACTTAACCTGCTTGCTTAGCGACCATCCAATAGCTGGCTATCAAGAGTAGATGCAAATCAACAAGTGTTGTCAGCATTGTCGAAAGGCCTTACTCCATCGAGACAACATTGCAGACACCAATATTGCCGGCTGATATCATCACGGCAAGGTGTTCTACCAACACCATAGAAGGGCATTGCAAAGCCAAGATTCCACCAAACTGCACGAACCATGATGGCGAGCTCCACCATGGGGATGTCCCTGAACACTTTGCGAGATGAGGCGGGGGGCCCACACCATCGAAGGGTACCTATCAACCGAGACTATACCAAGATCACCAAGCTCATTACGTCACACCACATGACGGAGTTGAGCATGGATGGAAGAACAAAGACATAAAAATCATGTCACTACATAACCATCCTGAGAGAGAGCAGATGGCAGCACTATGATGTAATGAGGCATTGCCGCAGAACCCCGCAAAAGCACCACTGCCGAGGAGCGCAAGGATCCACGAGAAGTGTAAGGACAGGGTTCCCCCGCAATGTCTCCCGGAAAGGGGAATGACATGGCTGGCTGCAAATATGCACAAGTGGTTAGCTATCTACAAAAACGAGAAAAATAGGTGTGTGTGTCACAAAATGTCAGCAAATAATCTGCGTGGACGAAGACGTGCTTCCGCGTGAACCAAGATGGTGCAACTGAGAAAACACCAAGAGCACAAAGCTCATCACAGCACCATGAATTATTTGCTAACATTTTTTTATATTGTTTCCATCCAGGTGGCGCCCTGGTCGGTCACCAGCAGAGCCAGACATGTGCTGCCCTCCCAAGGTTTGACCGGAAAATTGTTAAGTAGGGCAACCTATGGAATAAAACAAAAATACTCCCTCCGTCCAGAAATGCATTTCTGAGAAATGGATGTATATTGATGTATTTTAGTTTTAGATATATTCATTTTTACCCATTTCTATCCATTTCTACGACAAGTATTTTTCAGACGGAGGGAGTACAAGATAAAAGAAAGAAAATGTTTATTAAATCAGTTAATTACTGACACTCCGCAACAACAACCAAGTAAAAAGTTCAGATTCAGAATGCCGGCAATTGAAGTCAATAATTGAGTTATCATCAAATCATAAGAAAGTTACGTGCATTACTTTGATCCCCGCTATGGGGTAGGTGTAAAGTTGCTTGTCCAGATGCATGTCATGTAGTGACACCTTGCAATATTTTAAATTAAGATGCTAAGCCGATAAGGTCGGGGTTGGAATGCTTTCAAACTCTATGACATGCAAGTCTGCAACCACAATCAAATTAATGGTACTTGTTAATTAAAGTTTGGCTGCGTGCGTAGAATAGGAAGATTTGATATCTATATACAAACTTTTCAATAGTTAGTCTTCGTATTTCTTGTTTAAATATGCTCAGGCAGGCCGTTTTCTAAGAAAAGAGTACTGCAGAGCTGCAACCCTGCTTTGATTTGCTTGGCAGACCCAGCAATTGTGAGCTCCCAACTCTGTTTCTCGCAAAAAAAAAATCTGTTGTGACAAGATCGGCGAGGTCCATGTTCTTCTCGTTTTCGTTCTCTCTCCAGCATTTTTTTTTCATCGAGTCGTATATTTTTTTGGTTTGGATAGAAGGGTAAATGCATTGATTGGTTGCTTCAAGAGTTAATAATGGACACGAGGGCGTATCAGTTGCATGCCCAACAACGGACATTTTTTTGTTTCATGGTAATGTATGACATTCAAGTGTGTGTTACAACGTGGCAATGGTCCAGGAGACATCGGATTTGCCTTCTTGCTCGGGGGGCGTCACGGGCAGTGCACGCCTTCTCCCCCTTCATGGCAGTAGTGGATCGGCACGAACACGGGGGAAGGGGATTAGGGCAGAGAACAGGGCGGTTGGAGGGGGACTCGTCCTTGGCGGTCCATGGGGAAGTACGTTGTGAAGGAGAGACGGCGCAATGGCGAAGGTGGGGTGGGTGTCATCCAGTTTTAAAGGGGGCTTCAGCAAGAAATATCCCGCTACGGCGAGAAACCGAGCGGGAAGGGGAGGGTCCGGCAGGAAAAATGAAGGGTGCGTCGTGGGGTGGGGTTTTTGTGTTGCGACCACGCGTTGGAAATAACATGGCGGATAGTCCGGACAACCACATTTCTCCCCCACATATGGGTTGGATTTAGATGAGCCCATACTGTCTAGACGGTTGAATTTTGGGATCACATTGGGCGCCCGTTTGATATCCGAACACGCCCGGACGTGTGAAAAATAAATGAGCTTCGACAATGAAGCCGGACCTAATCATTTGTTTGATTTTATATGCATTGTACCCGTAGGAACGCATGGGCGTTGTACTAGTTCTAGCATAATAGAGCAGGATCGCCCGAGCCACCCTCGTGCACACAGCGTGCCCCACCTTCTTGGTACCAGTCCAAAGCAAGTGGCCAATGAATCCCCGAGGAACTGCGCCGGACGTAAACAAAAGGATGCGCGGATCTCGTGGCCCGTCCGCAACAATAATTCATCAACATGACGCCAACGGTTGCAGCGGACAGCGGGGCCGCGACCTGTCAGTGATCACTCAACTGGAGACCGATCCATTGATCCAACAATGTGTGAGCACGCGGAGACGTCTACGGCTCCGCCCACACCCGCCGTATTATATGCCACCGCGTCAGGAGCTCATGTGGCACAGCCCCACTGCACGGCCACGGGCGCAACGTGGTGACTGAGAGAGCTACCGGACCCAACAAGGCGAGGCAGCGGGAGAGCTCGCTAGCAGGGCCATGGGGTCGTTGCCGCCAGGCGAGAGGCCGCACGCTGTGATGATCCCCTACCCGGCGCAGGGTCACATCACGCCGATGTTGAAGCTGGCCAAGCTGCTCCACACCAGGGGCTTCCACGTCACCTTCGTCAACAACGAGTTCAACCACGGCCGTCTGCTGCGCTCACAGGGCGCGGACGCGCTGCATGGGCTGCCCGGGTTCCGGTTCGCCACCATCGCCGACGGCCTCCCGCCGTCCGACCGCGAGGCCACGCAGGACGTCCCTGCGCTGTGCTACTCTACCATGACCACCTGCCTCCCGAGGTTCAAGGAGCTCGTCGCCAGGCTCAACGAGGAGGCCGAGACCTCCGGTGGCGCGCTGCCGCTGGTCACCTGCGTCGTGGCCGATAGCACCATGACCTTCGCCCTCCGCGTCGCGCGGGAGCTCGGCCTCCGCTGCGCCGCGCTCTGGACCGCCAGCGCTTGTGGTTTCATGGGCTACTACCACTTCAAGGATCTAGTCCACCGCGGGCTCTTCCCTCTCAAAGGTATATCTATTCATATATACATATTTTGCAAGTTGGATTTTTATTTGATACGTATGTGGCTGGTTACACTTTTTTTTTTTGGATATTTGCCTATGTGTGTGCTTGGATAGAAATTACTGGAGACAACATAGTAATTAGTTTGTTACGGGTGCAGAAGAGGCTCAGTTGAGCGATGGATACCTGGACACGACCATCGACTGGATACCGGCGGCGCCCAAGGACCTGCGGCTGCGTGACCTCCCCAGCTTCTTCCGCACCACGGACCCCGATGACATCATGTTCAACTTCTTCATCCACGAGACGGCCGGCATGTCGCAGGCGTCGGGGGTGGTCATCAACACCTTCGACGAGCTCGACGCGCCACTGCTCGAAGCCATGTCCAAGCTCCTGCCGCCCATCTACACAGTAGGGCCGCTCCATCTGACAGTTCGCAACAACATGCCGGAGGATAGCCCCGTCGCCGGCATCGGGTCCAACCTGTGGAAGGAGGAGGACGCGCCCCTCCAGTGGCTCGACGGCCGGTCGCCGCGCTCCGTGGTGTACGTCAACTTCGGGAGCATCACGGTGATGTCGAACGAGCATATGCTGGAATTCGCGTGGGGGCTGGCCAACACTGGCTACGCCTTCCTGTGGAATGTGCGGCCTGATCTCGTCAAGGGCGACGAGGCCGCACTTCCACCGGAGTTTTTTGCGGCGACGGAGGGGCGGAGCATGCTGTCGACGTGGTGCCCGCAGGAGAAGGTGCTTGAGCACGAGGCCGTTGGGGTGTTCCTGACGCACTCCGGGTGGAACTCGGCGTTGGAGAGCATCTGCGGCGGCGTGCCGATGGTGTGCTGGCCGTTCTTCGCGGAGCAGCAGACCAACTGCCGGTACAAGTGCACGGAGTGGGGCATCGGGATGGAGACTGGGGACAAGGTGAGGAGGGCCGAGGTGGAGGCCATGATACGGGAGGCCATGGAGGGGGAGAAAGGGCGAGAGATGCGGCGGCGCGTGCTGGAACTCCGCGGGAGCTCGGTAGCCTCCGCAGGGCGTGGCGGAAGGTCCATGCGCAACGTTGATATGCTTATCGACGAGGTGCTGCTGGCTTGAAACAAGCTGGTAAATGGTTTGGATAATCTATTTATCACAAAGGTAGTTTTGTTGCTTACATGGATTACGAAGGATTTATCACAAAGATAGAGACGATGGATTTATTACATGGACATTTGTAGCATTGTTCACATCCTGCATAACATTGCTTCTCAGAAGTTGGCCTCCTGTATGTTTTTTCTATGATTTAGTTTCCTTTTTTAATACCGCTCTATGACGAGTAGGGCATTTTGGAGATCGAAATCCATGGAGGCCTTAATTTTGAAAATTTCAAAATTTAAACTTTTTAGTTTCAAAAATTCTGAAAACAAATACACTTGTATACAAGGATGAAGTGTGTATGTGTGTACACGCATGTACATTATGTCTCTAGGTATTAGTCTATTTTTTTAGAATTTTTTGAAACTGAAAACTTTGAAGTTTTCAAATTTGAAACCAAAACATGTTTCACAACCTGTTGTGCACAGCTAAATCCCGGCCATTATTGCACCTGTTTTGTGACATCTACTCGTGGGCTTGTATAGTGTGTTCTCATTTTTACACGTATCCTTCATTTTCATAGTAGAGCATGTCTTAGATTATTTTTAAGGTTTTTTCACATTACAACTCATATTAGAGCATGGTTAATAATATAGCCAAGAGCCGGCTATATGGAGTTGCCATGTCACATAGCCAACTTAATAGCCCACCCGTACAATAGTTAGCCATATTAGTCTATTATAGAAGTTCACCGGAAGTACAAATCACCACAAACATAATAAAAGTTATATCGAGATCTTTGGACCACTACCGCCTCCAGCTTGCTCTTATGTGTACGAATCAACCACTTAATGGTTTTTACACATGGTGCTCGTGGTTCAGCCTAGCTGATCACACCGGCTCAATTTATCATGAACACAGTCACAAATTTACACAAATGTATTTCCTCCATGATGTTTCTTTATGTTGTTTCCAAAAATAATAAGTTTCAAATTCGCTCAGACAAAGACTCACCTATGTTGTGTGGTAGTCGTTGTAGCAATGGGGCTGGGAACAGGGTTGACATTGTCACCACATCGGTCTTTCTTGTGGTAGAAGCCTAACGCTATTACATAAGACCACAATGTATTCCATCAAAGGGTTGATGAGGAATATGAAGTTTCTGGAGGTTTCCCACTTCCTAGTACTGCCTGTTGCGTCGACCACAAGGATACCCAGCATGTCCAGCAAATGACTATATGTATCGGCCAGGGTAGCAGATTGCGATTGCAGAATGTGGTCAATGGAAGCAGCATTAGAATGCGCATGATCGACGACAGATGAACAAAGTTGAGTTGATTTAGAAGAAAGCATGGTACCGGTGCTTTTTTCTTTTTTGAGAAAAAAAGATCACTAAACTAGTCAGCAGCGCTGATTATATTCACAAATCATAAGCGGACGAAGATTAATGGGAACATCTGCAGTGTGATATCGATCTCCCTGCTGCCTGACCGTAGCCAGTGGAACGGCCCACATGTCTCAAGCGATAAATTACACTTAGTTGCCCCCCCCCGGCCCATATCTCAAGCGTATAAAACCAGACAAAAGGTAAAGGCCCGTGAAACGGCCCACATGTGGCCAGATGGGTCCTCCGTGCTCAGTCTCCTCATATTCTAAAAAAAAAAACTCCAAGGCCCCTAGCGTAATTAAGGGCTGATTAACTTCTACCGTCATTATCTTCTCAAAAAAAAAATCTCCCGTCATTAACGTGTGTCATTATCGCGGAGCCGCTGCCGCCCTGCGCGGCTGCGCCCCTGCGGCCGCCACCGGTCCTCCGTAGAAGCGATCAGATTGAAATCTTCTGGCTGTGCTCGTCAATTCTCCGGTCTGCCCAATGATCTAGCCAAGGTTAGCAGTAGCACTATCAATTACTGTTCTATAATCTCTCTCAATTTGTGTGATGTGATGTGATTCCGAAAGCGATCTTAGTTCTTGTCCATGGCATGAGTATACATTAAATTTTAGTACTTCTGGATTACGGTTGTGGTGTGATGCAAGTTCTGAAACCTGCAGATAGGCAGTTATGACAGAAATCCAATGAACAGATGGCTTTCCTGACATCGCTCTCCTCTCCCTCCCCCCACGCCGACCATGGCCGCCGATCTCCGCCGCCGGCGACGCGGGCTGACGCTGATGCGTCGGAGACGGTGGTCGTGGGGCGCGTCCGTGTACCGCTTCGCTCGCCCCGTGTACCGCAGAGGACGTCCGACCCTTGGGTACTCGGGCCTGCACCCGGGACACGCGCCATGGTGGGACCAGGTGGTGGATCGAGCCTGGTCCAGGTGGGTCCGCCTGCTACAGAGCACGTGGCTAGGGTTACGGAGGGGATAAATCCTACCTCGCCTCCCCCGCTTCCCATTCCAGATCTCGACCTCCTCCTCCTCCACTTCTGGGAGGTGCCTAGGGTTTCGGCACCTAGGGTTTCTCCCTCGTTCGGCTGGTGGGAGGGGAAAGTGGGGGGAGACTGTAGATCGTTTGCCCAGGTCGCTGCATCTCCAACAAAGGCGAATCCGCCCGCCGCAGCTATGGCAGGTCGAGGAGTGGAGAACCGCGACCACCGCCTGGATGGTTTCGGGGCGGGCCGAGCCGGGCGTGGTGCTGGTCGTTTCGGCCGGGGCGCCGGGCGCGGTGGTGGCAGGGGCGGCTTCAACATGGTGTGGACGTGTGACACCGAGGAGGGCGGCCAGATCTCCACCAACATGGACCATGGTCGCGGGCACTCAGATCGGGCAAGATGGGAGGCCGCGGTCATGGAGACGCGGAGCGACGGCCATCGGGTCGAAAGATGGAGCGACAACAACCAAGGCATGGCGACTGCGGGGAATTCAGGCCAGCGTCCACAACAAGATCCTCGTCTCCAACATGATGCGCGCCCGCAACAAGATCGCCGCCAACTGAATCCGGGAAGAAGGATTGCCACCCCACTAGTGGGTGGCGCTGAGGTTTGCGTTACTTGCAAAGAACCAGGGCATTTGCCCGTATGCTGTCCTCATGCTGTTTGTGGTAGATGTGGTCTAAGTGGGTATCTTGTCCCAATCTGCAATACTATTCTTCCTTGGGATTGTGTGGCTCCAATGTGTGGATTTCAAGATAGGGGAAAAGGGTTTTACTATATCCATGATTCCAGTACACCTAATCAGAACACAGATAGGAATAGGTTTATTGTGATCACTGTGATTGAGGGGCAGGCTACTGGCAGGCAGTTAGAAGAATTCTTTAATGCTTACATTAATACAAACTGGAAATGCTCGGCTAGATCGATTGGGCTCAATACTTTTGTCATGAGATTTCCTTCACCCAGAGACGTTGACAAAGCTTGTTTTGCTGAAACCATGAACATCAAAATTTGCAGGGCTGTTGTGAGTCTTAAAAAGTGGTCTGAGTCTGTGGGTGCCAAGGGTGTACTTAACATTGCTTGGGTCAATGTTAGCAACATCCCTCTGGATAAAAGACATGAAAAGAATATTGCTTATGTGGGATCTTTGGTTGGTGTCACCTTAGACATTGATAAAACTACTATTAACAGACCCGAGTTGGTCAGAATTAAGCTGGGATGTAGAGATGCTAAAGATATCCCGGCTAAGGCCGAAGGGGTGCTGCGCGACCACTTTTATGATTTCTTCTATTCAGTGGACAAAATTGTCGTGAAAAATCCCCCAAAAGAAAAAGTTGCTGTGTCTCAGGATGCTGATATGGGGGCTTCACCCAAAAGAGCCAGAATTACTGAAAAAACACAAAATGATATACAGGGGGGTTCCTCCTCCACTTTGGGGAACTTCTCTCCTCCATCCAATTCATTTGGGAGAAAAGTGAATATGCCTGCTGTAGTAGAAACCTTGGAAGAGGAAAGGGAGGTTGATAAAAAACAAGGGGACAATGAAGAGAATTTCTCTGATGAAGAAACAAGGGGACAATTCGATGGGCATTCTGGACTTGTCAAAAATTGGGGTAAAACTACGGAAAAGCGCGCAAAACCGGCTTAGCGGCAGCAAAGCCACCGCTTTTGCATTCCTCTTCAGGGGGTATCACCCGCTTCTACATAGGGTCGGCGGAACGTGCCACCCGGGAGTGTCCCGTCTCAATTTTGCTTGCCCTACCACGTTCCGTACGAGCCGATAACTTTCCCGCCCAAATTTGGTTCCCGCCCGCGTGTGACTTCCGTATTATTATTTTTTGTCCCTCCCTCTCTGCGTTGTGTTTGTTCTTGTTTTGCCGGACGAACACCATGCAATGATGAGGAGTGCGCCCACTTTTGACATACCCCCCGCTCCCGGTTAGACGCATGCAATCATGACGCCGGTTGAAAGATAGCCTCCTCGGGGAGGACTCCACAAATTGAGCATACGGGCTCCGACCGAAGCGATCCCGGGTCCATGGGAGAGCCGACGATCGCGGGCCCTCTCTTCTATATTTTCCTCTTACTTTGCGGGACAGAAACCATACAATGATGAGCAAACGCTCTATTTTGGCATGCTTCGGTTCGATGCACGCTTCTATATAGGGTCTATACGGTGTAACCTTCTCTCTCTCTCTCTCCACCTCCTTCCCTCCCTCTCTCTCTCTCTCCCCTCACTATTATCTGGTGCCCACGTGACCATATTTTGCCCCTACCAAATGCATAAAAGTTGGTCTGAATCTATTTACCGGCTTGACTGAATTTTGCATTGTTTGCCAATTCATTTGATTGCTTGCTGCCACAAAAATTCAATAGAATTTAGTTTGGCAATTGGTGTAGTTGGATTTCTGAAGTAAACTGAACATGTCAGAAAATAGATGGTTGCTGCTGTTCAGGCAGTTCCTTTACTTTGGACTATAGTATGCTTCCTGTCATTAGCGTGGGTTTTCGGTTCTCAAGTTAGTTATCACTTAAACTGGTTTGGAGAGAGTAGGCCTACAGCGGCAACATTCTTCAACCACTGATTTTTCTTTCTTTGTGATGATACTATAGTGCGACAGTTATCCTGTGATGACACTACAGCGGCAACATGCTTCAACCACTGGTTTTTTTTCTTCGGTTCTCAAGTTAGTTATCCTGTTTCCATCTTGTCTTGTTTTCCCGAAATCCAGTTTTCCCTTGATATCAAGTGAAAGCTTTGTTTCAAATCAACTAAATTTTCCCTTCCTTGATAGCAGCACTAGTCATGTCTGTGAGACATTTTGATCATCTCCGTGTACTAGGTAACTGGAAGATCGATATCCTAATAAATTCAGTCTACTACACCCTCTGTCCCTAAATATAAGACGTTTTGGCGGTTTAAATTGAACTGCCAAAACGTCTTATATTTATAAACAGAGGTAGTAGTACTGATTGTTTGATATCGTTATATGATAGTTTCACATGAGGGCTCTCTGTTTTCTAGCATCACTTATAAATAGACCTATGTACTAACCAAGTAAATTATTTGGCATGTTGTTTTCTTTTAGGAGCAGATTTATCAAGAAAAAAAAAAGGAAACCTGAACTTGCTTGATTACTTGGCAACGACCAAGCATGTGTTTCTGTGTGTTGTCATCATCTTAAGTTTGGGCACGTGAAGCAGTAGGAGCACATCTGTGCAATACATGTGTCCATTGTGATTTGCACTGTTACCTCACCTAGATTATTTGCTTTTTTCTTTTCCGGCAATGGCGATCGCTTTAAGTTAACGATATATCAAATTTAAAAGTATAAATGCATGTACTTGGGAGTTTGACAGGGGATTGCATAAACCTGAACCCTCTCCGTTCAACATTCGGATGCTGAACATGGCATGCTTCAATTTTTCGCAGGATATAATGTTGTACCCAGGCAGGAGGCTCTTTGGCTGGCTGTCAGGATGGGATTGGACCTAGTTGAGGTAGTACTGCATTTCCTTCTTCTTCTCCATGTATTAGATGACCAGTAAACAGATATCCTAATAAATTCAGTGTACTGCTACTGCTTGTTTGATATCCTAGATGATAGTATCACAAGAGGGCTCTCTGTTCTATTATTACTTGCAAACAGACCTGTGTGCTTACCAAGTAAATTACATGCCATGCTATTTCCTTCTTTTAGGGGCAGATTTATCAGGAAAAATTCAAACCTGAACTTGCTTTGTTAATTGGCAACAACCAAGCATGTATGTGTGTGTGTGTGTGTGTGTGTGTGTGTGTGTTGTCATCATCTTAAGTTCGGCAAGTGAAGCTGTAGGAGCACATACATATGAGTGATACATGTGTCTATCGTTATCTGCACTCTTACCTCATCTAGATTATATGCAGTTTTTTCCCGGTGATGATGGTCACTTTAAATTAACTACATATCAAACATACAAGTATAAATCCAGGCAGATGTACGCACTAGAGAGTCTTGACAGGGGTTTGTACAAAAGTAGGCCTTTATGGTTTTTACTCTAGTCCACGTATGCAATTTTGCAAACATGCATCTTCACCTGTTTTCATTGTGCTCTTCTTGATGGACAAAGAAGATTTGTTTGCAAATTTATTTTGGATGGTACCGACTTGTGGCATTGTTCCAAATATCGGTCGAGATATCAGTTAATCGGCCAGTTAACTGCTACTCGGAGGGTGCCCGCCCCCCATTCGCTGCAAATATCGCCCAGGCAGTAAATCAGCCTGTCAGACCGAGAAATCGGGCCGCAGCGATTAACTGGGCTGCCGGTTTGGCCTACTAGAGCCGAAAATTTCCATGGCGTCCAGCAGCAAGGTATGTTGCTGCTCCTCCCACCACTGCTGTGTTGCTAGCTTGCTGGCTTGCTGTATTTGTGCTCTGTGTTGCTAGCTTGCTGGCTTGTTGCTGCTATTGCTATTCTATATAATCTATATAGATGTGCAGGTCTGTATGGCTTGTTGCTGCTGTTGCTAGCTTGCTGACTTGCTGGCTTGTTGCTGCTGTTGCTGTAGATCTGTATGCATTCTTATATAGATGAGCAGGTATCTATACTGATATGTATGCAACATTCATTTTTGTAGCAATCTATGGTTGCTTCTACTGCAGCAAGTGCTCAACATTGAAAAGAAATTCAGATGACATGAGCTGGGAGTTTGGAGTCTTGTGATGCATACAGTCCTTAAGAAGAAGCTCAAGCTTCAACATGAAGAAGTAGCCTAGGATATATAGAATGGCCTATAGTAGCCTAGGATATATAGATATGGCCCTAGTTAACCTACCGATAAATGGGTTACCGACAAATTCAGTTAAATGACCGATTCGCCGATTAATCCCTATTCAGCACCCAACCGAGATGGTACCAGTTACCGATATCCCGAACATTGACTTGTGGTTTAGTGCAATGATCAGCGACAAACGAGTGCCGCCTAGAGGTGTGATCTGCTTATTGTTCTATTTCATTGTCAGTGCTTGTCTGATCAACACATGATGAATTTTTTTTAACTTGCCGACCGCACAGATATGCACGGAGAAGAAGACCGTCCTCTCTGACGACGACATCATGGAGCTCATTCGTGATCACTAGTCACTGCCATGGCGTCATCGGCCAGGCAAGCAACCCCATACTGCAGCTGACGGTCATGTATATTTAGGTGGACTGTTCTGTCTTGTTTCAAGTATCGTGGTGGCTTGTAACAGCGATCCCCCTTTTATGTCTTGTTTCAAGTATTCAATCATTTTCAATCTGGATGATGATTGATGCAGCTCAATCATTTTTCAAGTATTTTGCCTTTTGTTTTTTGAGCCCAGATTTGGTAAGAACGGAAAGCCTTGTAGTTTCTTGTTATGTTGGGCCAAGAAGTATGTTCTTGTTTTGATAGGTACAGCCATCCATGTACCTGCTCATGCTGCAGCTCACCATGACATGAAGAAATTAGTTGACTTGGCTGTGTGGAAAATCTTCTTATAAATGCAACTAACTTGTACTGGTTGCTTTTCCATCTGCCTAAGTATTTGGTATAGGTGGAAACATTTGAAGTCAAAACCATCCATCCTGTGTAGTGTAGAATTAATGTAGATGGCTACATATATATGTCTTGCAGTTTTATCATGTGCATGGCATTCAACTAACTTGCTCTGCCCATGCAGATGGAGTAGGAGCGCGAGCCACAGCAGCAAATTGGTATGATGACGAGGGGGTGCGCGAGGCGATGGTGATGATGTTGATGACATGAAGAAGGCTGATGACCACAACCTGGACGTGTTGCTAGAGATGGCAAACGGAGGCGGCGTGGAGACGGCAACCTGGACCCAACCGCCTCCCTTGCCTTATGATTTTGGTTTTGGTTGTTCTCCGTGGAAGGGCTGTTGTATCTATCACCGGCATTGCCTTGTCGGTCGCAAATCAGTATGTGTTGTGCTTGTGGAGCTTGGTCTGGACTAATGACCATCCGGTAGGTTAGGTGCTGCTAGATTGATCCCATTCCCATTGTCCTCAGCTGGGTCTGTACTAGCTAGTTTCTCAACTAGATGAGCCCTTTATCTCTTGTTGTGTTGCCCCTTTAATTTTTTGTTGTTCCCAGATATAAGTACACAGTTAGATACTCCCTCGGTAACTTAACAATAGATGTTTTTTTGACACTAGACTGTCAAAAACGTCTTATATCAAGTTACGGAGGGAGTATATGTTTACAAGATTTGCATAAGTTACGGAGGGAGTATATGTTATAAGATTTATTTACATATTGATCCATTAGCACTGTGTAGAAGCCATCTTTAGCTAGCAATTGTACGTACTCGTCAGTGCCATGTACATCTTCCAGTGCCATGTACATGCTCAGCATTCAGCTTTTTTCTTTTTCTTCTATCTCTCCATGTATTCTATATACCAACAAAAAAGAAACCATCGGGCAAAATGAGTAGCTACCAGCACCACAAGTCCACAACATATATTCTACACGTCCAGGTCCAAAAGAAATATCATTTTTCATCCTCACTGATACTCCTTTCGTCCCATAATGTGACATTTCAAAAAACGTCTTGCATTTTAAGACGGAGGGAGTAGCTTGATACCCATAATGCAACACCCAGCTACCGGGCCATTTAACTGAATGAATTCTAACCAAGCAAAACGTAGAGTAATCACATTCAACACTCCTTGAGTGGCTGGGGTGGCGACCAAGGTACATCACTAAGGTAAGACGAACGAGAAAAATACGGTCGCCGCCGTTGTGGCCGGCACGGATTTCTCCGGTGTCCCTTCCCACCTCCAGCCTTCAAGCACGAACAACACTAGTGACTGTGCCATGGCCGTTCAAGACGGAGGCAGCCAAACCCACGCCTGACACCTTCCTCGAAAAGCCCGGGCCGGTCGTTCATTATTCTAGCAGAAGCATTCTTCGCTTCTTCCCCTCCTCTCTGCACTCGGGATACGGAGATCTCTTGGTCTAGCTCCTTCGCCACCGCCTTTAGTGGCGAAGCTATAAGCAAACAACAGGGCGGGCTAATGTAACGAAAGGCACATATATTACCCTAGGAGCTCAATTTGGCCCGGACTCTTCACAGTTTTCTTTGATGGTTGGGCGGGACATGGCCATGTTTTGCTCCTATGTAGCTCCGCCACTGCCCCCCTCTGTGGACCAACCGGGAGGCCACGGTGTCAGTTGCCGTGTGAGGGAGGGGTCGAGAAGTGCGGTGGTTGGGAAAGGAAAAAAGCGGTCGAGGAGAAAAAAAGTTTTAGCAAGGTTCGGTGTGTGTGTGTATAACGGGTCGTCGCTCATTGAATGATTATCACTGGTCGAGGCGATGCTTGATTCCAGGGATCGAGTAGGTAATTAGCTACTCCCTCCATTCCTAAATACTATAAGTCTTTGTAGAGATTTCACTATGGACCACGTACGGATGTATGTAGATGGCATTTTAGAGTATAAATTCACTGATTTTGCTTCGTGTGTAGTCCATAGTGGAATCTCTACAAAGATTTACATTTAGGAACGGAGTGGGTAGATCGGTAGGTTGATGCATGCATCGTGACGTCGCGATCGGTTGATGGATTGAAGTAACTAATTCAAGTCACCGATAGAAATGATAGGAATGTGTTGTTAGTGCGTGATTAGAAGATTGAGATATGCATGCATGCATTTAGTTAGGTGCGTCCAGAGGGAGAGAGTGCACGTTGCGCGTAACGTAGCTAGCCAGTCACGCCGCATGCACCACCCGGCCCGCCCGTGAAGATGTGCTCCACGTTCAGGTTGACGATGTACGACACGTGATGGCCGTCGGTGGCGATGGACGCGGACTGCTGCTGCTGATCTAGTTATGGGGCCGTGTACTAGTATGGTGGATGCAGATGCACCGGCTATGGCGCCGATTGCACGATTGACGCCCGCCGATTCACACGCTTTGCCGGAGGAGGTACTCGGTGACCGGCGGGCGCTGCTTCTTGTTGTCTTTGACCTTGCGAGCGATCACCCGACAGAATTATCAACATCTCCGTCAGTCGCAGCGATGGACATAAAATGGGCGGGAACTGGGGTGGGTGGCGGTGGTGATCGGACCGAAGACAGCAGGGAGAGGGTGGCTTTCACACGGAAACAATATGGGGTTTTCTAAACGTGCGGGCTCCGCCTCAACTTTCACTGGGTTTGGGATGTCGGGCGCCTACATGGCGGGTGTCCGGACGCTCCTCCAACTTTGCTTCCGGATTGTGATGCATGATGTTAGATGGCACAAAGTGTCCGGACTATGCAGTCCGGGCGTCTACGGTCGTTTGGATGAATGGCATTGTTGCTTGTTTCGGAGAGAGAGAGAGAGAGAGAGAGAGAGGTTGCACAACATACATGCAACGCAGTATATATGTACACCCACATGAATACTAGAACTGGCAGTGTACCGGCCTATGCCTGGCAGGTTGGACTGTTGTGATAAATAAATGCAAGCCTATGAGATGCGGCAAATTTGACAATTTTGACCTGTGGACGAAATCAATTCACAAAATGAACTGCCCCTAAAACAAATTCACTCGGCTGACCTTTTTGAGTGGCGCCTGACACGGAGGCGCCACACCCTACGGTGCACCGCCTAGCTCTGGGGCGTTGCACCTCTGTCCAGCGTGGCAGCCCCTGGGCCCGCACCCAGCAGTGCAGCGCCTCAGAGCTAGGCGCCACACATGTAATGTGCAGCGCCTAGCCCTAAGGCGCTGCACTGTCTGTTACTAGTTGGCTGGCTGGCCCCCCCTCCCCCACTCCCCCCACACACACCCCAACCGCCAAAGCATCCATTTGCCCCCTCTCCCCCCCTCTCCCCCTCTCTCCCCCTCTCAAATCCTTCCAAATTTGAAGATTTTGTCCGTGGATTTCGAACTCAAACCCTCCCTCAAGGTAATCTTCTCCGATCCCCTTGTTTTGATCCAAGTAATGTTAACAAATTGTTCATTTGTTGCTAGTTTGGGAAAACCCTAGTTTTGTATGGATCTAGAGATTTGCATGGAGATGTGAGATGTTTGTTTGCCAATTTCCTATGATTAGGCTTGTTAGTATGTTAGGGTTATTCTTATGGGTGTTCTTATGTTGCTGCTAGGGTTAGGCTTGTTAGTATGTTAGGGTTAAGGTTATGGGTGTTGTTATGTTGGGGCAAGGGTTAGGGTTAGGGTTGTTGTTTCATATATATGTTAGGGTTTGTATTCCGTGTTAATCCTTGGATTAGTACTCATGGAAGAAATGTTACGTTGTGTTGTTTGAATGCTTATAGGGTTTGTTTGAATGCTTATAGGGATTGGAAGAACATGTGTGTTTGTTCATCATGGGGACAAAGACGCCTTCTTGAAAGGCAATATTGAACCGGACCCGGATGAGCTTGACATGGTGTTTGATTATAGTCCTAGCTATGCGGAGCTCTTGCAACAAGTGAGGAAAGATTTGAATTGGATGGACCCTAGTGATATCGTTGTGTTGGAGGGAAGGCATAATGTTGGTTTTGGAATGCACATCCGTTGGAAGACAATGCGGGTCAACTCGGAGCAACGTTGGGTTGCATACAAGGAGACGGTGGCCGAATCACTAGACAAGGCTCTTGAGTTATTTGCAACGAAGAAGGTTGATTCAAGTTTGCATTTGGACTTGAACCGGCACCCCTCCCCTTTGGTTGCTAGTAGCCCCCCACCCTTGAACCGAGATGAAATTGTTGAACCTCTTTTGACCCAAGAAGTGAGGCCAACATTGAGCCCCTTTCCAAACAACCAAAATGAAGCTTTGTAAGAGGAGAATGATGAGTATGCGGACAATGACAATGAAGTTGATCTCCATGACAACAATGTGGGTGATCTCGACAAATATCATTTGCAAGAGACAATGGACCATACCATCCCTTATTCCCGTGGCTATGCATCGGATTCGGATGACGAAGATCCCGATGAACAAGTTGATGAGGAGGGGTTCACGGTGAAGGAGGCCGAAGCTTTCGAGAAGGTATTCGGTCGGGATCATCGGACTACATTGTTCAAGGATGTTAGTCTCGCGGATGAAGCCGTGGTAGATGGTGGCCAAGGTATATCTCTTGGGGTTAGGCCAAGATCTCACCGTGATTTGGATGACGGCAAGAACGGGATTGGTCGCGGGTCTTGTAGGGGAACGCAGCAGAAAACAAAAATTTTCCGACCTACGCACCAGCCCAGGACCACTATGGAGACTGCATACAAGGTTTGATCATTTTCGTTACCGACTCGTAGCGCAGCGGAAGTAGAGTCGATGACGATCGTCGGTGCAGATCCCCGTAGCTAGGATTTACAACCTCCCAACCGCGAGGATGTATACCCTCATCCGCCACTCGGACAGCCCTCCGGGAGGCGGTCGGACAGTCCCCCGGACGGTGTCGCAGACAGCCCTTCGGGAGGACCTTCGAAACTCGGACGGTCACTCGGACAGCCCTTCGGGAGGACTCACAGAACTCGGACCGTCACTGGGACAGCCCTTCGGGAGGCACTCTCGAATAGCCCCTCGGGCACTAAGATCGAAACTACGACCTCTCTACAGAGTTGCACACATACGGTGTCATCTATCCGGTAGGGCTTCGCCGTCCAGAACTAGTTCCCACCGGAACCCAGACAGCCTTTCAGCCCTACGAAACTATTTCGCGGGGAGGGAGAGAGAAGCCAGATCATTGCATGGCACTTGTATGTGAGAAGGGATGAGGTTTGTGGGCAGCCCACTCTCCTTTATTTATAGGAAATCCAAGGGGTAAAGTTGGCATTCACAAATACCAAAAGTACGCCCACTTTATGTCATTTACATAAAGAATAAAGCAAAAATGAGTGCCATGTGGAGCTCCATGGAGCTCCACCCTCCATGGCCGGCCACCCCTTGGGGGGCCCCCCCCAAGGGGGCTTCCTTAGTGCCCAAGGCTTCTAGAAGCCTTTTGGGAAATTTCCCAAAAGGTGCTTTCCATAAAAATTCCCAAAAAGCACTTTCACTATTCATGATGACATTTTTCAGCGTCCGTTCGAACTGAAAATATTTATGTGGGCTTAGAACATTTCTAGTACCCACTAAAATAATTTTCAACGCGTTCTGGAACAATTCCAGATTAGTGATTTCATCTGCGAAAAGCATCTGAAGCGGTTCCGGCAGCTCCGGAACATTTCCGGTTTTCATCCAGAAAATTCCCAAAAGTTTCCAGAATGATTCTGGCACCCTCCAAGAATTATCGGGCATGTGCCGAAACCAATTTGACTTTATGGTATCCTCTGAAACAACTTTTCAGTTTCACCGGAACTCATCCGGTGACCTCTCTCTGCGGAACTTTTCCGCTGTCCGAAACTTTTCCGGTGTCTGAAACTTTTTCGGTGATTTTCTCTCAGACTCCCTGTCCAGTATTCAGCAGATAGATGACCCTTAAGCATGTGACCCTATAGGTTCGGTGAAGTATAGACATGACACGGAACCCCTTCCGATCAATGATCAACATCGGAGCCGTGGACACCCATATTGACCCCTATACCCACACGAATGAATATTCGAGTGAACCTCCAGTTGCCGTGTGCTATTCCTATTGCTTCGCGATATGTTACAAATACCCGAGGTGAGACATGTTGGCACTCCCGTGGATCAACAACTTGTCCACTAAGCCAGTTACCTCGTTACCGGTATTGTTCTCTTTTCTCGTTCCTGTGTTCCGGCATCCCTGTGATCAAATCACATTGTGTCTGGCCAGACGATGATGGATACCGTAACACCGAGAGGGCCCAGAGATATCTCTCCATCGTCGGAGGAGCAAATCCCAATCTTGAGCTATCAAGTTACTTGAGATACTTTCCCATGAACCCGTAAGCCGCCGTAATAGCCATCCATTTACGGATGACGTTTAACAAACCCCAAAGTTCATGAATCAAGCATGAAGAAACTCGATACTATCATGGTCTGAGGAATCATGCAAATGTTAACCATCTCTGTGTTATTAACCATTAACTCATGACGAATGTATCTCATAGCATAACATTAATTCGGGTCGATTCAACACAAATGTTCTGCTAACATTGTGCCCTCAAAGTTGCTGGCATAGACATGCCCATGATCAGGAAAACAGAACCATCATGCAACACTTGAGCCAGTCATAGAGGCTTGACTAGGAATACATTTTATCGTTTATTATCCCACACGTGCACATGAGTTTCCCTCCAAGCCTCGTTTTATTTGTAGACTCGAGAATCATTGCAGTTATAGCATGGAACATAAACCTAATTATGAACAGGGAGATAATCAATAACATTTATTATTGCCTCTAGGGCATATCTCCTACAGACTCCCACTTGCACTACAGTAAATAATCTCGTTAATGCTAATGCACTTTACACCTGTGGCACACCGGTGTAAATATGCTTCGCATGTGGTATAGCCTGATGTCCAACGGATCTGACGACTTCAGCTCCGTGTGTATCTTTGCGTATCCTCGCGTTTTTACGCTTTCACAAAATTCATATTTTGTATGGATTTGGCTCTGTATGTATATGAATCACAGGTCGAACCTGGATTCCTCAGACTGAGTTATGGAGCAACTACCTGCAGTAGTGTCCCATTGACAAAAGCCATCTTGGAACCATACTAAGTTCATGAATGAACTATATGATTCAACATCTTCTTTGTCGCTTCAAAAGCGATAACATACTTCGCCTCTGTTATAGAATTCACCACAGTAACTTGTTTGGAACAATTTCCAACTACCGTGACACCATATTGTGTATTACACAAAACCTTTAACTTAAATAAAAAATCGCATGGAGCATTGATGAAGACTGCTTCGATGTAACCTTTTACAACGAACTCTTCATGATCTCCGCTTGCGAGAAAACTTGTCATCAGTGCTACTTTAGTACTCAATGACCCTTTTTCACTGTTGTCCCATGATCAGTACTTTTGATCACTTTGGTATCTATACTCGCAACAACTTTGGGAGTATTGGACATATCTGGTTTGTTTTTACATACCATGGAATACATTATTAATCCAAACACAAGAGTGTGTGGAATCTCCATCATGTATTTTGCTCATCAGTGTTTTGGGACACCGAGTCTTGCAAAAACTCTTTCCATGTGACTTCGGCAAGAATCACTCCTTGACGTTTTTAATGCTAAAAGGTTTTAGCATCTTGTCAATATGTATCTTTGCTCAGCCCCATTAGGTAAATCTATCTCCATAGATCATCATGCCTAATATAAAGGCTATTTAGCCCAAGCACTTCATCGAAAAACTATTTTCAAATGAAGTCCTAATTCGTGTCAAGAAATTTATTTCCAATTAACAATGTGTCAAGCACACAATGTTTTTTTAGAAATTTAATTATGCTCCCACTTACTTTCTTGAATCATAAGCATCTTCGTTACCCATTGATGAAGTCAAACCCCTTTGACTATTTCATCAAAACACGAAGATTCCAACTCTATTTTGCTCTCTTCTATCCATTGCTAGAACTCTGAAGTTTGCATACTTACTAGCATCCTCTGGATTGACAAAATACATTGGACTGTAACACATGCAAGTCCTTGGTTTCATTTCCATCAGATGGAAATCCTATTGTCATCCATGTTTCATATCTCATGATTGAAATATGTATTAATTGCTAGTTCAACCCGAACCGACTTTAAGCATCGCTACGATGAAACAACTTCATCGTAGTCAACTCCTTGAACTTGTTATTTCAACAAGTCGAGCTTTATGGATAAAACATTTTTATCCGTATCAGTTTTAGTTCCATAAATATTCGTTAGACTCTAAGTCTTCCGAAAAGTGTATCAAGATTTTAATCTTGAAACATTTATATGGAAACTATCTCGGATTGTATTGGCATTTAGCCAATTCCGGAGTCAGGGCCCATCAACGCTTCCTTGTGTATCGTAGGTATACTGTTGTCTAACAACAATATCTCGTTTGCGCACCTGAGAGGTTTGCACGAGCCTTGCCTACATGGTTCAGCTGCAAGTTCGACCGAAGTCCATACATTATATTATAGAGACTTTCGTATCAGTCGCAGTAGGAAACTCTGGAATTACTTCCAAGGTCTCTTTCCTTTGATCTGATGACGAAGATACTGTTATCTTGTCGAGTTGCATTGTTCTCCCACTCACCTTTTTGAAAGAACCATTTTCTTCAAAAAGCATACCGTTCTTTGTGGAAAACCTATTTGCCTCGGTATAGTGAGGGAGGAATACCCAATTACTTGGGATAACCTACAAAGTAGCACTTGTCTGATTTGGAATAGGTTTGTAACCTTTTACACAAGCCCCATATTCCAAATGTTAAGAAAGGATATAACATGGTTGGGCATACCATACCATGGCATCATTTCAACAGACCTGATGGAGTTCTTTTCAGTGTAAAAGCCGCAGTCTCTAAAGCATCACTCTTTTAAAAGGGATAATGGCAAATCTATTTATGTCATCTTTGATCTTACCATGTCATAAATGTTTCAATTACATCTTCACGGACTTTCCACTTGCAGTGGTGTTCCGGGAGGTGCAAGTTATGAAACCCCTTTCACAACCCATCAGACATTCGCTAAACTTGTAACTCAAAAATTGCTTTCTGCAATCGAATTGCAGAAACATAATTTTCTTGTTACAATAACTTCTTCTTCATTTTTGAAAACCTTTTGAATGATTTCAAAAGATCCAGACTTATGTCTCATCAAGTAAATATCCATATATCTACTTGAGTCATTTCTGAAGATAGATAAATCCACTACTTGCAACAACATTTATTGAACTACATACATCAAAATGTATGATCACCAATAAGTTCTTTGCTCGTTCCTTATGGCCTGTGAACGGTATTTTAGTCACTAAACTTTTCGGAGGAAATTTGCAAGTGTCAGATGATTCAAAATCAAACAACTTCAAAATCCATCATAATGGAATTTATCCATGCGGGTTTCTCCAATGTGACTAAATGTAGTGCCACACTTATGTGGTATTCTCTTAGTCTTACGACATTTAGCGTCAGTGTTATGGATGTATCATATTACCATCAATATTCATAACATACATCCCATCGAGAATGGAAGCACGACCCTTCATGTTATTCATAATACTGAACAACAATTGTTCTTTTATGAACAACCCTTTTGCAACAAACATTTTTCAATGGGCTAGAGTGTATGAAACTCTAAAATGAATTATGAAAGTAAATCCAAAGGTAATATATTAATATCATTATTCATAACATACATCTCATTCTCAATGAAAGTATGGCCCTTATGTTATTCATAACTTCGAACATAAAAAGTTCTCTTATGAACAACCTTCTTGCAAGATACCTTATGCAATGGGCTAGTGTTTGTAAAACTCTAAATGAATTATGAAAATAAATACAGATAGTAATACACCGATGGAAGGTATAGTAACATTTACTATGTTCCCTGTGTATACCTAAACCTCATCCCTGGCTAGTCTTTCAGGCCATAGTAGTTCTTACATCGAGTTGCAACAGAATGCAATCGAGCGGGTATCTTTGTGATTAACTCACAATACCCAAGAATAAGTGATTAACAATTTAATCATAATTCCCAAGAACTATATCTTTGACCAGCTTTCTATACATCAAAAACTTGTATGACATTCATACATGAGCTGGATATTCCAGTCTTCTTTCTTTTTGCCATTATACTTCTAATAGTTTAACTTTTAGTATTTCTCCTACTCTCAGAAGAAGCACCCAACATAAGAGTGGCGTTAGCCCTGGACTTCCTAGGTGTGTAAGTGTAACACCCCTATGTAATAGCCACCATGATCAGCTGCTAATAATGCCAAGTCATATCATTTGCAGTGCCTAATCATAGTGGTTAACCAAAGCAAATCAACTCCATTTTTAAAATCAACTCAAATTCATAAGTGCAAAATAAAGTTGATCAAACACTCATGGGAAAATGTTCATTGGATGGCAAATAATTCAAGGACATTGGTAAAATCATCAACAATAAAGTTGGAGTTGGATAAGTGGCTCAAACAATTTGGAACAGACCCAAAAATAGAATATTTGATATATTTAAAATCATAATAAATTCAAACAAACTTCAAATCAGTCCAAACCACTTTTTGGTGAGAGATATTATTGCATCACAATATTTGGACCAACTCCCACATTTATCAAAAGTGCAAAAGAGCCCTAAACATTTCAGAACAGAAGGAAATAAAAGGAAAAGCAAAACAGAAAAGAATAGAAAAAAAAAAGAAAAGGCCACTGTGCACTGCCACTAGTGCACAGTGCCTGAGGCCCAGCCCACCTAGCTCTCTCCCTCTCTCTCCGATGCCGTGTCAGCGCGCGCATGGCTGCGCCGGCACCGACCGGCCGAACGGCGACAGCGCGACCACCCCACTGACAGGCGAGGAGATAAGGACGAGCCATCCATCTCCCCTGGTCGCCCGCGCACTCTTCCCCTCTTTCCCTCACTCGCCTCGCCTCCTCTCCCCTCCTCAGATCCGGTGGCCGAACGCCACCGTCGCCACGAATCGCCGCCGCCGTGGCCACTGGCCTCCCCACGCCGCCTCTCCGTGCCCCGCAGCTCCGCAGGCGGCTGCTGCTTCGACTGGCACCGCCTGGAGGAGCTGGGTGCCTCAGCATCGAGCTCGCGCCGTCGTCTTCCTCCTCGGTCGCCGCCATTCTTCGTCGTCTCCGGCGACGCCTCTGCAGCTCCAAAGCATCCACGGGTCTTACGTGACCGCGCGGTGAGCTCCTCCCTCCCTCCTCTTCTCTCCTCGCGCTGCGTTCTTCGCCGTAGCCACATTATCACCATGGCCGCACCATGGTCGTCGCCGGCGAGCTCACAGCCTTCGCTGCAGTGCACCTCACACCGCGTTGGTGGCACCGCCGAGCTTCTGGTGGTCATGCGCGTCGCTTGCAAGCAGCAGCTTGGCTCGGGCGAGCCCCTATGCTCGAACCCGAGCACGACCGAGTTTCCATCGCCGCCGATGAGGACGCCGCCGTCACGTTAGGCCTCCCCGGTCCGTTCCGACACCATAGATGGACGCGGCGTCGAGTCCTCGTTCGAACGATGTCAACCGCGCGCGAAATGGTGCGCTAAAACGCAAATCCGACGAACTCCGGCGAGCGGCCGCCGCGAAATTGGTCGCCGGAGCGATCTCCGGCGCTGGCGCCGACGTGGCCGCCACGTGTGTCGCCCTGGGTCACTGACCCGTGGGCCCAGGGGCCCGCGTTGACCTGTTGACCAAGTCAACCATGATGACGTGGCAACTACGGCCGCTGACATATGGGCCCCGCGCGGCTAATTAGTCTAATAGTGGTTTAATTAAATAAAAACTGATTAGTTAGCTAAATGGGTCTATGACATGTGGGGTCCACCCCCTTAATCAATCTAATTAAGTTTGTTTAAACTCTGTTAAGCCACAGAGGCTGACATGTGGGTCCCACAGGACCCACATGACATATTTGACTCGGTCAGCCGGCTGTTGACCTGCTGACGTCAGCAGTGCATCATGCTGATGTCATAACCCATTTACTGTAAATAAAATAATTCCAGAAATTCAAATAAACTTTAAAAATTAATAACTTTTAAACTGTAGATCGGATCGAAAAAGTTAAAACATGAAAGTTGCTCAGAACGACGAGCCGAGTCTGATCGTGCCGTCTGTTTCTCCATCGGAACCTCCTACATAGAAGAACTCGTAACTCCGGACCCGAATCCGGCAGATGAATAGTGCACACACGTCGGATATTAAATCCCAGAATAATTCTAAAAATAACTAAAATGACTTAGATGCATAATTAGGCAACCCTGCACTGCATCATAGCATCACACGCACCGTATTGCATTTGTTTGCATTATGTTTACCTGTTTCTTCCCCCTCTTCTCTCTCGGTAGACCCCGACGTTGACGTAGCTCCCGAGGCAGACGCCGCACAGGAGTACGACTACGTCCCCGACGGTACCACTGAAGACCTTGTCCTTGCCCCAGAGCAAACATGCAAGCACCCCCATTTTGAGCATGCCTATATTGCCTATTCCCTTCTCTCTTATGCTTGCATTAGAACTGCTACTGCTACTGTTTTCCTATATCTGCTGCATAGCCTGATTATTGTACCCTGCCTTGTTACCTTACTGGTTATCCTAGACTGCTTAGTATAGGCTGGGTAGAGACACGACAGAGACCCCCACATGATCCCGACTGCCCTGCTGGACATCAGAAGACCCGAACTTCGGGATTGAAGACCAGACCCTGACACCGCACATCACTTCCCCTTAGTTGCCGACACTGCTGGGTTAACAATGAGTGCCGAGGGTGATACCTCGTCAGCACTTCTGATGTTAACCTTGTAGGTTAGTTACTCGGTCATGGTAAGCGAGGGTGATTCCTCCTACACCACCCCCGATAACGACATCGTCGCGCAACCTCTCAAGTGTGGACCTCGAGGGTGATTCCTCCTTCGTTCACCTTGATGATAACATCGAGCGGGAACTCCATCGAGGGTGATTCCTCATGGTTCCCTTCGGTGTCAGACACACATTTACCTTGGATATTATGACTTGCACTAAACTATGATACTAAAAACGGGTCGGCCCTGAGGGGTACCCGCGCGAGCTTATTGCGAAGTGATGTGGAGTCGGGTTGACCTGGATGGTGCCCGCGAGATAACTACGAGGCGTGGCCGGGCATTCTTAGCCCTTGCCGCAAGTCCTCGAGACGGGGCGACGGGGTCACATCGATCGTGAGTCTCTGCTCGTTTCCGCGCGCTCCTAATCCACTACGGCTTGGATATTTGATCCGAGGGGCCTCTGGCCCGATAGCACTAACCATCACGTGAGCATAGTATGGGCGTTCTGCGTCGTATACTTCAGCCGAAGCTTAATAGACGTCAGCAACTGAGCGGCACACGCTGGGTTGGACTGGGAACGCAACCGCGCTTGTATTAAGGGGTTGCTAGGTCTGCTCACCGGCGGTGTACGCAACGTGCAGGAGCGTCCGGGGCGATGGCCCAAGACCCCTGGGGGCATAGGTTAGTCCGGCGTGCTGACCTCTCTGTTAAGTATTCGGTCGGGTTGCGGCGTGTTGCTTAGCCGAGGCCGGGCATGACCCAGAAAAGTGTGTCCGGCCGGAGTTAAGCGAGCATGGTGGGTAAGTTGGTGCACCCCTGCAGGGAAGAAACTTCTATCGATAGCCTGTCCTATGGTAACGGACACTCGGAGTTGTATCCCGATCGGTACAACTAGAACATGTGATGAGAATTGGATAGTACGGCTCTGGGATTGCTTTCTCGCAGGGAGTCGAGAAAGGATCTCAGGTCGAGGTTGATGTTACTACTACTACTGCTTTACATTATGTTCATCTGATCTCGTCTATTGCTGCAAGACTGTCGAAGATTGTTGAAGATGCTAGTCTTCGATAGGACTAGGCTTTCCCCCTCTATTCTGGCATTTCTGCAGCCCAGTCCACATATGCAGCCCCCTTTGAAAATGATGCATATGTAGTGTAGATCCTTGCTTGCTGAGTACTTCAGATGAGTACTCACGTTTGCTTTATTTTCTTTTCCCCCCATATTCCTTTTGATGCCACCAGACGACGGAGCCCCTGAGCCAGAAGCCCCAGCCGACGACCAGTACTACTACCCGCCTGGCGAGTACTACTACTACGAGGAGCCGTTCGACGACCAGGAGTAGGATTGGAGGGTCCAGGGCAGGAGGCCTACGCCTTTCGATCGTAGTCTTTTATTTTACCCCGCCTCTGTGAAGGCCTAATTTCTCTCTATGTAATATATCTGTACCCAGATATCTAATGCTTCCGCTGACGCTTGTATGCCATCAAGCTATGTATTCGAGCCCTCGAGGCCTTGGCTTGTAATATTAAGCTTGTATGACTTTATTTATGTTTTAGAGTTGTGTTGTGATATCTTCAAGTGAGTCCTTAGGCTTGATCGTGCGCATTTGCGTGTATGATTAGTGCACGATTAAGCCGGGGTCGTCACAGTAAGTCACACTAACACCCTTCGGACACTTCCTTTCTCTTTAAGTTGTTGTTTTATTCACCTTTCATCATATGACAGGCGTTCTTCTGGATCCCTTTCTTATCAGTCTAATGCATAGCAAACACCTTTACTAATAGTTTACAAACAAACATTGCTTTGGATATCTCATATCTTTTAGCCTTTGTCTGTCTCTGAAAATGATTTTCAGATTCCATGAATATCACATAACTATCCAAACTTTTGAAGTTCGGGTCTCATGGAAGCAAACATATTGCACTTGACTGAAACGGAATTCTAGCTTTTGGATTGAAGGACGAGAGTCCTATGATCCATAGCATTAGTGGGAGAATACCGAAAGCATGCGATAGGACAAGTCCTTCTCGGCACTCTTGAGGACAATCCTCATATTACATTACCAACTGTAAAGTTTTAACCAGATATTTAACAGCTATTCAATTTTAACAGGGAAGGTGGAAACGCGAGCCATTATTCTACAACTATTATGCAAATCACACTTAGACAGTGTTCAAAATTAATTGCACTAAGAATTAAAAGAATTAATTCTAAAGTGTGCTCCCACTCAAATCAATATCTCTCATAATTGATTGTGAGTGATACAAGATCCACATTTCAATTCAACGCCATTGATGTGGACATCACTGATGACGAGAATTTTAATTGGTGGGCAAACATGCCGATCGCATCTCTATGTGACTCCTGTTCATCTTTCGATGGGTGTGTTCCGAGCTCAGGACGATCAAGCCAGAACGTCAAGACAACCAAGTGATCTCGCTGCGAGGTCTGACCTCACCCGCCTCACACATCCCTAATCGTTCGTACCCATGTGGACATGGCGCACCCCGAAAAGTTCGGTGCCGTGACGGTGCTACACTTGGGAGAACACTAACTACTTGATATTTTTGTGAGAGATCACCCTAATAAAAGCGACTACCGCGCAATCAAAAGGGTGCATCATAAGGGATAAACATCCCAGGCAATTCATAATAGCATGATATGGTATAGCCCTTTCTGACGGAGAAGTCTTGTATTTCTTCGTCTCCGGCATTCGCGTCGGTGTCCACCTTCGCAAAGATTGCCACCACCTTGTCGATGCACCATATGATATTGCTATCTCCATAGCAGATAAAATAAATGCATTACTTAAGGTTCACACGCAGGTCATTAAAGTGCAATCATATGGCTCCAGCCATCATGCCGAATCATGACACGCAGGTCATGTTAATTACATCATATAGTCATCTCATACATAATCGAATTAATAAGAGCACTGCTATACCACATCACATGCACATGCAAACCATCCTGCAAAACCAAGTTAGACGCCTCTAATCGGTCCAGCAAAAACTTGTTTTACGTGGCTTCTAAGGTTTCGAAACAAACCGAAGCTACCAACGTCCATCATCAAGTATGATAATTCAAGTCGCTAAATTAACTTCGCGGGGTGTATGAAACACGAGATAATAAAATCTCGAGCCCCATACTGAACTTCGTCATACGCATGACCCCCGTGCAGATCATATCTGCATTGCCCTTTCGTTTGTGAAATTTCATCTTTCTTTTTAACTATGGTGGAATTCAATGAACTGTTAGCACTTCGTTGATCAATCAGGATCGCGGATTGCCAGAACATTGAAACTCCACCATGCTGTTATCAAGATCAGAAATAGGCAAATTCCAGGGAAGCAACAAGAACCTCAGGTAACAGATTTCATCTGCTACCCGCACAAATAATTTTCAGTAATAGAACTCATCTACTACCTAATTATATTGTGCAACACCCATACATCTCCATGTATTCTAGATCGCAACCTGCATCTACGCATAGCACGGCTCATGATGCCACTTTAAGGGAACGCAGCAGAAAACAAAAAATTTCCGACCTACGCACCAGCCCAGGACCACTATGGAGACTGCATACAAGGTTTGATCATTTTCGTTACCGACTCATAGCGCAGCGGAAGTAGAGTCGATGACGATCGTCGGTGCAGATCCCCGCAGCTAGGATTTACAACCTCCCAACCGCGAGGATGTATACCCTCATCCGCCACTCGGACAGCCCTCCGGGAGGCGGTCGGACAGTCCCCCGGACGGTGTCGCGGACAGCCCTTCGGGAGGACCTTCGAAACTCGGACGGTCACTCGGACAGCCCTTCGGGAGGACTCACAGAACTCAGACCGTCACTGGGACAGCCCTTCGGGAGGCACTCTCGAATAGCCCCTCAGGCACTAAGATCGAAACTACGACCTCTCTACAGAGTTGCACACATACGGTGTCATCTATCCGGCAGGGCTTCGCCGTCCAGAACTAGTTCCCACCGGAACCCAGACAGCCTTTCAGCTCTACGAAACTATTTCGCGGGGAGGGAGAGAGAAGCCAGATCATTGCATGGCACTTGTATGTGAGAAGGGATGAGGTTTGTGGGCAGCCCACTCTCCTCTATTTATAGGAAAGCCAAGGGGTAAAGATGGCATTCACAAATACCAAAAGTACCCCCACTTTATGTCATTTACATAAAGAATAAAGCAAAAAGGAGTGCCATGTGGAGCTCCATGGAGCTCCACCCTCCATGGCCGGCCACCCCTTGGGGGGGGCCCCCCAAGGGGGCTTCCTTAGTGCCCAAGGCTTCTAGAAGCCTTTTGGGAAATTTCCCAAAAGGTGCTTTCCATAAAAATTCCCAAAAAGCACTTTCACTATTCACGATGACATTTTTCAGCGTCCGTTCGAACTGAAAATATTTATGTGGGCTTAGAACATTTCTAGTACCCACAAAAATAATTTTCAACGCGTTCTGGAACAATTCCAGATTAGTGATTTCATCTGCGAAAAGCATCTGAAGCGGTTCCGGCAGCTCCGGAACATTTCCGGTTTTCATCCAGAAAATTCCCAAAAGTTTCCAGAATGATTCTGGCACCCTCCAAGAATTATCGGGCATGTGCCGAAACCAATTTGACTTTATGGTATCCTCTGAAACAACTTTTCAGTTTCACCGGAACTCATTCGGTGACCTCTCTCTGCGGAACTTTTCCGCTGTCTGAAACTTTTCCGGTGTCCGAAACTTTTTCGGTGATTTTCTCTCAGACTCCCTGTCCAGTATTCAGCAGATAGATGACCCTTAAGCGTGTGACCCTATAGGTTCGGTGAAGTATAGACATGACACGGAACCCCTTCCGATCAATGATCAACATCGGAGCCGTGGACACCCATATTGACCCCTATACCCACAGGAATGAATATTCGAGTGAACCTCCAGTTGCCGTGTGCTATTCCTGTTGCTTCGTGATATGTTACAAATACCCGAGGTGAGACATGTTGGCACTCCCGTGGATCAACAACTTGTCCACTAAGCCAGTTACCTCGTTACCGGTATTGTTCTCTTTTCTCGTTCCTGTGTTCCGGCATCCCTGTGATCAAATCGCATTGTGTCTGGCCAGACGATGATGGATACCGTAACACCGAGAGGGCCCAGAGATATCTCTCCATCGTCGGAGGCGCAAATCCCAATCTTGAGCTATCAAGTTACTTGACATACTTTCCCATGAACCCGTAAGCCGCCGTAATAGCCATCCATTTACGGATGACGTTTAACAAACCCCAAAGTTCATGTATCAAGCATGAAGAAACTCGATACTCTCATGGTCTGAGGAATCATGCAAACGTTAACCATCTCTGTGTTATTAACCATTAACTCATGGCGAATGTATCTCATAGCATAACATTAATTCGGATCGATTCAACACAAATGTTCTGCTAACATTGTGCCTTCAAAGTTGCTGGCATAGACATGCCCATGATCAGGAAAACAGAACCATCATGCAACACTTGAGCCAGTCATAGAGGCTTGACTAGGAATACATTTTATCGTTTATTATCCCACACGTGCACATGAGTTTCCCTCCAAGCCTCGTTTTATTTGTAGACTCGAGAATCATTGCAGTTATAGCATGGAACATAAACCTAATTATGAACAGGGAGATAATCAATAACATTTATTATTGCCTCTAGGGCATATCTCCTACAGGTCTAAGTTCGAAATCTTCTTGGAATTGAAGATGTGGCTCGACAACTACTCGGTTACGCATTATCGTCCACACAAGGTGGTGAACTCGGACGTCAATGTGCGCTACACGGTTGCATGTGCATGTGAAGATGAAAAATGTCCATGGATTGTGCGTGCAAGACCATGGAAAGGAGGTCCCACTTGGCACGTAGTGAGTTGTGTGCTAACTCACATGTGCCGAGGCAAAAGGGTGGATGGCAAGTGAAAGATCGAGGATGTCGCCTAGAGGGGGGGGGGGGTGAATAGGCACTTTAAAATAATTACGATTTAGGCTTGAACAAATGCGGAATAAACCTAGCGGTTAATTTGTCAAGCACAAAAACTAAACAACTAGGCTCACTTATGTGCACCAACAACTTATGCTAAGCAAGATAGACAACTAAGTGATAGCAAGATATATGACAAGAAACAATATGGCTATCACAAAGTAAAGTGCATAAGTAAAGGGCTCGGTTAAGAGATAACCGAGGCACGCGGAGACGACGATGTATCCCGAAGTTCACACCCTTGCGCATGCTAATCTCCGTTTGGAGCGGTGTGGAGGCACAAAACTCCCCAAGAAGCCACTAGGGCCACCGTAATCTCCTCACGCCCTCACACAATGCAAGATGCCGTGATTCCACTAAGGGACCCTTGAGGGCGGTCACCGAACCCATACAAATGGCAACCCTTGGGGGCGGTCACCGAACCCGTACACTTTGGCAACCCTTGGGGGCGGTCACCGGTACCCGTCAAATTGCTCGGGGCTTCGACGCTTGCCCGGAGCTTTACACCACAATGATTGAGCTCCGAACACCACCAACCGTCTAGGGCGCCCAAGCACCCAAGAGGAACAAGCTCAAGGGTACCAAGCACCCAAGAGTAATAAGCTACTCAACTTCACTTCCACGTATCACCGTGGAGAACTCAAACTGATGCACCAAATGCAATGGCAAGGGCACACGGAGTGCCCAAGTCCTTCTCTCTCAAATCCCACCAAAGCAACTAATGCTAGGGAGGAAAATGAGAGGAAGAACGAAGAAGAGAACACGAAGAATTCCAAGATCTAGATCCAAAGGGTTCCCCTCACCTAGAGGAGAAAGTGATTGGTGGAAACGTAGATCTAGATCTCCTCTCTCTTTTCCCTCAAAAACTAGCAAGAATCCATGGAGGGATTGAGATATAGCAAGCTCGAAGAAGGTCAACAATGGAGGAAGAACAAGAGCTCAAAGGATAAGGTTCATTGGGGAAGAAGACCCCCTTTTATAGGTGGGGAAAAATCCAACCGTTATGCTCACAGCCCGCACAGAGCGGTACTACCACTCATGGGAGCAGTACTACCGCTAGGGCGGTGGAAGCCCTTTGAAAAACAACAGCGAGGAGGCAAAAGGCCGGTAGAACTGCCGGAGCGGTACTACCGCTCGTCCTCACAATACTACCGCTAGGGGTAGCGGTACTACCGCTAAGGGTAGCGGTACTACTGCTTGCGAGCGGTACTAAAAAAATACATCCGCGCCTACCACCGCTGGACTTAAGACGAGTTTTTGGTTCGGAGCGGAAGTAGCCACGGAAGTAGCCGCGATAGTACCGCTCCCAAGAGCGGTAGTAAAAAATTACATCCCCTCCAAGCGGTAGTACCGCTCCCATGAGCAGTAGTACCGCTGCAGCCTTTTTAAGGACACCAAAACTGACACAACTTCTGCAAACAGACTCCGAATTCAACGAAACCAAGTTTGTTGGAAAGCTAGCGACAAGGGATAACACAATCTTGATAGAAATTACAATAAGAAAGAAATTAGAAAAGGCCCATAAGAAAAAGGTGAGAACACTTCCTCGAAAAAGACCGGTAAAATCTCCAACACCGAAAACGCAATAGAAGAAGCATGTGAACTCCGTTTTCGATGAACTCGAGCTTGTCATCAAGATGACCATAAGCTCCAAATCTCACAAGGAGAAGAACCAAACAAGAACCAATAAAGATGATGCAAGGATGCAATGGTTTGAGCTCTCTACGAACGATACGATCAAGCTACTCATCGAGAGCCCCCCTTGATAGTACGACAATCGATCCTATAACCCGGTCTCCCAACTACCACCATGAGACCGGTAAAAGAGAAAACCTATCAAGGGCAAACCTTGCCTTGCACAAAGTGTTGGGGAACGTTGCATGCAATTTCAAAAAAATTCTACGCTCACGCAAGATCTATCTAGGAGATGCATAGCAACGAGAGGGGAGAGTGTGTCCACGTACCTTTGTAGACCGAAAGCAGAAGCATTAGGTTAACGCGGTTGATGTAGTCGAACGTCTTCACAATTCAACCGATCCAAGTACCGAACGTACGGCACCTCTGTGTTCAGCACACGTTTAGCTCGATGACGTCCATCGAACTCTTGATCCAGTAGAGCGTCGAGGAAGTAGATGAGTTCCGTCAGCACGACGGCGTGACGACGGTGATGATGAAGTTACCGGCGCAGGGCTTCGCCTAAGCACTACGACGATATGACCGAGGTGGTAATCTGTGGAGGGGGCACCGCACACGGCTAAGAGAATATCTGATGTGTCTTTGGGGTGCCCCCTACCGACGTATATAAAGGAGGGGAGGAGGAGGAGGCCGGCCATGGAGGGGCGCGCCAAAGGGGGAAGTCCTACTAGGACTCCCAGTCCTAGTAGGATTCCCCCTTCCTTTTCCAACGGAGGGGGAAAGAGGAAAGTGGAGGGAGAGAGAGAGAGGGAGAAGGAAAGGGGGCCGCGCCCCCTCCCCCTTGTCCAATTCGGACTCCACAGGGGGGGGGGCGCCACCTCCTGCGGCCTGCCTCCTCCTTTCCACTATGGCCCATGAGGCCCATTACTTCCCCGGGGGGGGGGGGGGGGTTCCGGTAACCCCTCGGTACTCCGAAAAATACCCGAACCACTCCGGAACCATTCCGGTGTCCGAATATAACCTTCCAATATATCAATCTTTACCTCTCGACCATTTCGAGACTCCTCGTCATGTCCATGATCTCATCCGGGACTCCGAACAACCTTCGGTCACCAAAAACCATAACTCATATAATACATATCGTCATCGAACGTTAAGCGTGCGGACCCTGCGGGTTCGAGAACTATATAGACATGACCGAGACACCTCTCTGGTCAATAACCAATAGCGGAACCTGGATGCTCATATTGGCTCCCACATATTCTACGAAGATCTTTATCGGTCAAACCGCATAACAACATACGTTATTCCCTTTGTTATCGGTATGTTACTTGCCCGAGATTCGATCGTCGGTATCATCATACCTAGTTCAATCTCGTTACCGGCAAGTCTCTTTACTTGTTCCGTAATGCATCATCCCGTAACTAACTCATTAGTCACATTGCTTGCAAGGCTTATCATGATGTGCATTACCGAGAGGGCCCAGAGATACCTCTCCGATACTCGGAGTGACAAATCCTAATCTCGATCTATGCCAACCCAACAAACATCTTCGGAAACACCTGTAGAGCATCTTTATAATCACCCAGTTACGTTGTGACGTTTGATAGCACACAAGGTGTTCGTCCGGTATTCGGGAGTTGCATAATCTCATAGTCAGAGGAATATGTATAAGTCATGAAGAAAGCAATAGCAATAAAACTTAACAATCATTATGCTAAGCTAACGGATGGGTCTCGTCCATCACATCATTCTTCTAATGATGTGATCCCGTTCATCAAATGACAACACATGTCTATGGTTAGGAAACTTAACCATCTTTGATTAACGAGCTAGTCAAGTAGAGGCATACTAGGGACACTTTGTTTTGTCTATGTATTCACACATGTATCAAGTTTCCGGTTAATACAATTCTATCATGAATAATAAACATTTATCATGATATAAGGAAATATAAATAACAACTTTATTATTGCCTCTAGGGCATATTTCCTTCAGTCTCCCATTTGCACTAGAGTCAATAATCTAGATTATATTGTAATGATTCTAACACCCATGTAGTCTTGGTGCTGATCATGTTTTGCTCGTGGAAGAGGCTTAGTCAACGGGTCTGCAACATTCAGATCCATATGTATTTTGCAAATCTCTATGTCTCCCTCCTTGACTTGATCGCGGATGGAGTTGAAGCGTCTCTTGATGTGTTCGGTTCTTTTGTGAAATCTGGATTCCTTCGCTAAGGCAATTGCTCCATTATTGTCACAAAAGATTTTCATTGGACCCGATGCACTAGGTATTACACCTAGATCGGATATGAAGTCCTTCATCCAGACTCCTTCATTCACTGCTTCCGAAGCAGCTATGTACTCCGCTTCACACGTAGATCCCACCACGACGCTTTGCTTGGAACTGCACCAACTGACAGCTCCACCGTTCAATATAAATACGTATCCGGTTTGTGACTTAGAGTCATCCGGATCAGTGTCAAAGCTAGCATCGATGTAACCATTTACAATGAGCTCTTTGTCACCTCCATAAACAAGAAACATATCCTTAGTCCTTTTCAGGTATTTCAGGATGTTCTTGACCGCTGTCCAGTGATCCACTCCTGGATTACTTTGGTACCTTCCTGCTAAACTTATAGCAAGGCACACATCTGGTCTGGTACACAGCATTGCATACATGATAGAACCTATGGCTGAGGCATAGGGAATGACTTTCATTTTCTCTCTATCTTCTGCAGTGGTCGGGCATTGAGTCTTACTCAACTTCACACCTTGTAATACAGGCAAGAACCCTTTCTTTGACTGATCCATTTTGAGCTTCTTCAAAACTTTATCAAGGTATGTGCTTTGTGAAAGTCCAATTAAGCGTCTTGATCTATCTCTATAGATCTTGATGCCCAATATATAAGCTACTTCACCGAGGTCTTTCATTGAAAAACTCTTATTCAAGTATCCTTTTATGCTATCCAGAAATTCTATATCGTTTCCAATCAATAATATGTCCTCCACATATAATATTAGAAACGCTACAGAGCTCCCACTCACTTTCTTGTAAATACAGGCTTCTCCAAAAGTCTGTATAAAACCATATGCTTTGATCACTTCATCAAAGCGTATATTCCAACTCCGAGATGCTTGCACCAGTCCATAAATGGATCGCTGGAGCTTGCACACTTTGTTAGCAACTTTTGGATCGACAAAACCTTCTGGTTGCATCATATACAACTCTTCTTTAAGAAATCCATTAAGGAATGCAGTTTTGATGTCCATTTGCAAGATTTCATAATCATAAAATGCGGCAATCGCTAACATGATTCGGACAGACTTAAGCATCGCTACGGGTGAGAAGGTCTCATCGTAGTCAACTCCTTGAACTTGTCGAAAACCTTTCGCAACAAGTCGAGCTTTGTAGACAGTAACATTACCATCAGCGTCAGTCTTCCTCTTGAAAATCCATTTATTCTCTATGGATTGCCGATCATCAGGCAAGTCAACCAAAGTCCATACTTTGTTCTCATACATGGATCCCATCTCAGATTTCATGGCCTCAAGCCATTTCGCGGAATCTGGGCTCATCATCGCTTCCTCATAGTTCGTAGGTTCATCATGGTCTAGTAACATGACTTCCAGAACAGGATTACCGTACCACTCTGGTGCGGAACGTACTCTGGTTGACCTATAAGGTTCGGTAGTAACTTGATCTGATGTTTCATGATCATCATCATTAACTTCCTCACTAATTGGTGTAGGCATCACTGGAACTGATTTCTGTGATGAACTACTTTCCAATTCAAGAGAAGGTACAACTACCTCATCAAGCTCTACTTTCCTCCCACTCACTTCTTTCGAGAGAAACTCCTTCTCTAGAAAGGATCCATTCTTACCAACAAATATCTTTCCTTCGGATCTGTGATAGAAGGTGTACCCAACAGTTTCTTTTGGGTATCCTATGAAGACGCACTTCTTCGATTTGGGTTCGAGCTTATCAGGCTGAAGCTTTTTCACATTATTATCGCAACCCCAAACTTTAAGAAACGACAGCTTAGGTTTCTTGCCAAACCACAGTTCATACGGTGTCGTCTCAACGGATTTAGATGGTGCCTTATTTAACGTGAATGCGGCTGTCTCTAATGCATAACCCCAAAACGATAGTGGTAAATCCGTAAGAGACATCATAGATCGCACCATATCTAATAAAGTACGGTTACGATGTTCGGACACACCATAACGCTGTGGTGTTCCAGGTGGCATGAGTTGTGAAACTATTCCACATTGTTTTAAATGAAGACCAAACTCGTAACTCAAATATTCGCCTCCGCGATCAGATCATAGAAACTTTATTTTCTTGTTACGATGATTTTCCACTTCACTCTGAAATTCTTTGAACTTTTCAAATGTTTCAGACTTATGTTTCATTAAGTAGATATACCCATATCTGCTCAAATCATCTGTGAAGGTCAGAAAATAACGATACCCGCCGCGAGCCTCAACACTTATCGGACCGCATACATCGGTATGTATTATTTCCAATAAATCTATAGCTCGCTCCATTGTTCCGGAGAACGGAGTCTTAGTCATCTTGCCCATGAGGCATGGTTCGCAAGCATCAAATGATTCATAATCAAGTGATTCCAAAAGTCCATCAGCATGGAGTTTCTTCATGCGCTTTACACCAATATGACCTAAACGGCAGTGCCACAGATATGTTGCACTATAATTATCAACTTTGCATCTTTTGGCATCAATATTATGAATATGTGTATCACCACGATCGAGATTCAACAAAAATAGACCACTCTTCAAGGGTGCATGACCATAAAAGATATTACTCATATAAATAGAACAACCATTATTCTCTGATTTAAATGAATAACCGTCTCGCATCAAACAAGATCCAGATATAATGTTCATGCTTAACGCTGGCACCAAATAACAATTATTCAGGTCTAAAACTAATCCCGAAGTTAGATGTAGAGGTAGCGTGCCAACGGCGATCACATCGACCTTGGAACCATTCCCGACGTGCATTGTCACCTCGTCCTTAGCCAATCTTCGTTTGATCCGTAGCCCCTGTTTTGAGTTGCAAATATGAGCAACAGAACCAGTATCAAATACCCAGACGCTACTACGAGCATTAGTAAGGTACACATCAATAACATTTATATCAAATATACCTTTGTTCACTTTGCCATCCTTCTTATCCGCCAAATACTTGGGGCAGTTCCGCTTCCAGTGATCAGTCCCTTTGAAGTAGAAGCACTCAGTTTCACTCTTGGGTCTAGACTTGGGATTCTTTCCGAGAGTGGCAACTTGCTTGCCGTTCTTCTTGAATTTCCCCTTCTTTCCCTTGCCCTTCTTGAAACTAGTGGTCTTGTTAACCATTTACACTTGATGCTCCTTCTTGATTTCTACCTCCGTAGCTTTGAGCATAGCGAAGAGCTCGGGAATTGTTTTATTCATCCCTTGCATATTATACTTCATCACGAAGCCTTTGTAGCTTGGTGGCAGTGATTGAAGAACTCTGTCAATAACACTATCATCCGGAAGATTAACTCCCAGCTGAGTCAAGTGGTTATGGTACCCAGACATTCTGAGTATGTGTTCACTGACAGAACTGTTCTCCTCCATCTGGCAGCTATAGAACTTGTTGGAGACTTCATATCTCTCAACTCGGGCATTTTCTTGAAATATTAACTTCAACTCCTGGAACATCTCATATGCTCCATGACGTTCAAAACGTCTTTGAAGTCCCGATTCTAAGCCGTAGAGCATGCCACACTGAACTATAGAGTCGCGTTTGCCAGACGTTCAAAGCGTCTACATTAGCGGGAGCGGGCTTGTCACCTAGCGGTGCATCAAGGACATAATTCTTCTATGCAGCAATGAGGATAATCTTCAAGTTACGGACCCAGTCCGTGTAGTTGCTACCATCATCTTTCAACTTAGCTTTCTCTAGGAACGCATTAAAATTCAAGGGAACGGTAGCACGGGCCATTGATCTACAACAACATAGGTATGCAAAAAAAACTATGAGGACTAAGTTCACGATAAATTAAAGTTTAATTAATCATATTACTTAAGAACTCCCACTTAGATAGACATCCCTCTAGTCATCTAAATGATCACGTGATCCATATCAACTAAACCATGTCCGATCATCACGTGAGATGGAGTAGTTTTCAATGGTGAACATCTCTATGTTGATCATATCTACTATATGATTCATGTTCGACCTTTCGGTCTCCGTGTTCCGAGGCCATATCTGCATGTGCTAGGCTCGTCAAGTTTAACCCGAGTATTCTGCACGTGCAAAACCGTCTTGCACCCGTTGTATGTGAACGTAGAGCTTATCACACCCGATCATCACGTGGTGTCTCGGCACGACGAACTGTCACAACGGTGCATACTCAGGGAGAACACTTATACCTTGAAATTTTTAGTGAGGGATCATCTTATAATGCTACCGCCGTACTAAGCAAAATAAGATGCATAAAAGATAAACATCACATGCAATCAAAATATGTGACATGATATGGCCATCATCATCTTGTGCCTTTGATCTCCATCTCCAAAGCACCATCATGATCTCCATCGTCACCGGCTTGACACCTTGATCTCCATCATAGCGTCGTTGTCGTCTCACCAACTATTGCTTCTACGACTATTGCTACCGCATAGTGATAAAGTAAAGCAATTACATGGCGATTGCATTTCATACAATAAAGCGACAACCATAAGGCTCCTGCCAGTTGCCGATAACTTTTTACAAAACATGATCATCTCATACAATAACGTGTATCACATCATGTCTTAACCATATCACATCTCAACATGCCCTGCCAAAATAAGTTAGACGTCCTCTACTTTGTTGTTGCAAGTTTTACGTAGCTGCTACGGGCTTCTAGTAAGAACCATTCCTACCTACGCATCAAAACCACAATGATTTTTCGTCAAGTGTGCTGTTTTAACCTTCAACAAGGACCGGCCATAGTCAAACTCGATTAAACTAAAGTTGGAGAAACAGACACCCGCCAGCCACCTGTGTGCAGAGCACGTCGGTAGAACCAGTCTCATGAACGCGGTCATGTAATGTCGGTTCGGGCCGCTTCATCCAACAATACTGCCGAATCAAAGTAAGACGTTGGTGGTAAGCAGTATGACTATTATCGCCCACAACTCTTTGTGTTCTACTCGTGCATATCATCTACGCATAGACCTGGCTCGGATGCCACTGTTGTGGAACGTTGCATGCAATTTCAAAAAAATTCTACGCTCACGCAAGATCTATCTAGGAGATGCATAGCAATGAGAGGGGAGAGTGTGTCCACGTACCCTCGTAGACCGAAAGCGGAAGCGTTAGGTTAACGTGGTTGATGTAGTCGAACGTCTTCACGATTCAACCGATCCAAGTACCGAATGTACGGCACCTCCGTGTTCAGCACACGTTCAGCTCGATGACGTCCCTCGAACTCTTGATCTAGTAGAGCGTCGAGGAAGTAGATGAGTTCCGTTAGCACGATGGCATGGCGACGGTGATGATGAAGTTACCGGCGCAGGGCTTCGCCTAAGCACTACGACGATATGACCGAGGTGGTAATTTGTGGAGGGGGGCACCGCACACGGCTAAGAGAATATCTGATGTGTCTTTGGGGTGCCCCCTGCCCACGTATATAAAGGAGGGGAGGAGGAGGAGGCCGGCCATGGAGGGGCGCGCCAAAGGGGGGAGTCCTACTAGGACTACTAGTCCTAGTAGGATTCCCCCTTCCTTTTCCAATGGAGGGGGAAAGAGGGAAGTGGAGTGGGAGAGAGAGGGAGAAGGAAAGGGGGCCGCGCCCCCTCCCCCTTGTCCAATTCAGGCTCCACAGGGGGGGGGGGGCGCCACCTCCTGCGGCCTGCCTCCTCCTTTCCACTATGGCCCATGAGGCCCATTACTTCCCCAGGGGGGTTCCGGTAACCCCTCGGTACTCCGAAAAATACCCGAACCACTCCGGAACCATTCCGGTGTACGAATATAACCTTCCAACACTACAGGAATCAAGAACTTTGCCGTCAGCCATGGCTGACGGCAAAGGCATGCCTTGCGGACGGCAAAAGCCTTTGCCGTCAGCCAGCAGACGGCAAAACGTCCGGCTGAACGAGCTACGGCAAAGGGCACTTTGCCGTCTGCTGGCGGACGGCAAAGATCCAAAGGCCTTTGCTGTCAGCCAGCGGACGGCAAAGGGCATGGCTCTTTGCCATCTGCTGGCAGACGGCAAAGGCTGGCCTTTGCCGTCAGCCAACGGACGGCAAAGGGCATGGCTCTTTGCCATCTGTTGGCAGACGGCAAAGGCTGCAGGCTCTTTGCCATCTGCTGGCAGGCGGCAAAGGCTGCAGGCTCTTTGCCATCTGCTGGCAGATGGCAAAGAGCCTATATTGCCCCATTTAATTCTGTTTTTTCTTATATCAATTCATTTTCATAGAAAATCAAACACAGATATATATATATATATATATATATTTATATATGACCAATATATCATTTCCAACACATATTACCAATAGTCATGAACACATATATATCCAACACATATCCAACACATGTTGCCAATAGTAGCAAGTTTCACAAAGTCAAAACAAAAACTAAAGACAAGCACTCCATATCTGAAATTACAAGAAATGACCTAAAACTAAATATCTATTTTCCTAAAAACTATCTTATTACTAAGATCTTCTCTCCATCCTCTTCTTTTCTTCCAACCTGCATAACAAAAACACTAAGAAAGAGAGAATGGGTTAGGAGTAGAAATGTAGCATTTCACTTGGTGTATTAGATTGTTCAAGATGTATTAGTGAGTAAAATATACTGCATTTAAATTGCGAGCATAGAGGTGGAATGTGAAACCATATGTGTAGTTCATTAGATAAACCCCTCCTTTCATATCAAGCATGTACAGACATAAAATTTGCCTAAACAAAAAAGATCCAATGATCAACTTTAGTTTTAAGCATTAATCTGGGTAAATGCATAATTAGAAAATCCAAGCAGAATTTCGAGTAAAAGAAAATTATGACAGCCTCAACAAGTACTGAACGAAAAGAAGATCTGACAACTACTCCCTCCGTCCCATAATATAAGAGCGTTCTTGACACTAGTGTAGTGTCAAAAACGCTCTTATATTATGGGACGGAGGGAGTATTTGATAGACTTGTTTCTTGAACACTAACCAATCATGCTTGCATATTCAAAAATGCACAAACTACCAACTCCAAACAGCTGCTGCCATTCATCTAGTCCATAATATTAAGGTGAAATTATTGGTTCAGTATACCTACAGCATACATATGCCCTTATTTCAGTACATCTACGACACAACTACATGTAAGTGCCATTACCCTACGCCCTCAATGTTGCATTGTATTGCATTGTATTCCAGACAAAAGCAACTAGTTCTAGTATGATAACTACCTTAAGATCTGGCGAGAATTCCGGCTCGATTCCTTGCTCCTTCCTTTGGACAAGTCATTGAACAAGCTGTTTGTGCTAAAGCTTGCATGCACATTTTGAAGCTTGCACAAATTACCTGTTTGTCATCGTACATTCGCTTGGCGTGCAGAACAGTTAATAAGCAACAGTTTCCACCAAAACCACATTAGTTTAATCTAAATATTGAGCGGCATTGCTATAGCATAGGCAAGCTGATTTGTCAACTATAGGATTCCCTGAGACCCATGTTCCGGTGGTGTAGTGCTACACAGGCTGGAGTAGCCGTGGAGCGAAGATGAAGGAAGAGCCAGCATCAGTGACTTCATCGGACCAGCGGTGGAGATGATGCGTGAGGGCACCGCAGATCGCAAGGAAGGCTATTGAGATGGTGCTAAAGGGCGGATATATGATGTCAAGGCGAGTGGATGCCATGGAGGACAGGAGGGAGGAGTGGTGGCGAGTGGTGCAAGTCGTCTGTTAAAAAAAATGCAGTCGCTTTTGCGTTAGGCGCAACCATGTTAATACATAAGTGAAAACTGTCAGCTCAAATTAATGTTCACATTAGGTTTCTGACACTCTAATTCATTTTCTGAATTATGCTACAAGTCTACAACCCATCGTTTATAGTTCTTTACAAAGGAATCAACAGGCAGATTGGGCCTGGCTCCTCAGCTATAAAAGCTTCTGAATTCATGTTCTCCATAAATTAGCTAATCAGATGTTAAAGTATGTTGAATAGCATCAACTTAGAGCAGCTGCAAAGGGATGAATTGGCATATCAATCGGAATGTGACGCATCCATTTGCATATGATGATATGAACGTAAAGCTATTTCTTAGAAACATGCCATCTTCTAATAATGCAGGTCCTTGCTAGTTGCTACTAGTACTAACATTAATACCATATCAGTGCATCGTTGTCCAGATATGATCTACAATTATCTAAATACATTTCAGACGAAACCAACTGCAGCAATTCATTTGAACTAACGCAGGAAAGCATCCGATGGAGGCAAGGCAAGCGGCCATGCAAGATCATTTGCGACCGGCGCCCGCTTCGATTGAAATGGTGACTGGCACACGCACGTAAGAGGCAGATCAATGTGCAGGCAGGCAGGCAGGCACTTACCGGCGGACCTTGTTCCCCTGCCCGACCTGGTACATGCCCAAGGAGAAGGCACCGAAGGTGGTGAGGAAGAGGGCGATGGCGCTGGGGCCCTTGTTGGGGATGCGCCGCGCGTAGCGCACGGGCGCGAACCCGCCCAACGGCGGCCCGTGCGTCACTCCGGCGAGGAGGAGGCCAGTGCGGCGAGGAGGAGGCCAGATCCGGAGTGGCCGGACCTCCTGCTGCCGGATCCGGGCACGAGGAAGCGTGGGGCGGCGGCGGCGACGCGGGGACGCGGGCGGGGCGCAGAGGAGCTCGGTGCTCGGCTCCCATGGCGGCGGCGGATCTCGAGGTCGGGGCGACCGGCGACGAGCCTTCCGCGGCCGGGCGGCGAGCTTGTGGGGAGGTGGCGGCGCACGACGTGGCGCAGGCGGCAGCGCGAGGCTGCGGGGCTCCTGGGGTACGGTGAGGTGGTGGCGCGCACCGGCGGGCGGAGGCGAGGTGGCGCAGCGGCGCGGGGTTGAGGGAGGCGGGGTCGGGCGGTGCTCGGCTGTGGGGCAGGCGTCGCCGGCCTTCTTGCCGGGGCAGGCGGCGTCGACGGACACCCCGTACGCCTGCAGCGCCTGGAGTGAGGGAGAGGGAGAGACGAGCGGGAGAGAGAGGGGTGGGGCGGAGAGAGAGGGGATAGAGATAGAGGAGGTGGGGGCAACGGTTTTTTTTACCCGCAAAAAAAAAAAGATAGCCCCACCTCTTTGCCGTCTGCTGGCGGACGGGAAAGAATCTTTGCCGTCTGCCAGCAGACGGCAAAGAGGGGGGTTGGACCGTTTAGCATCCAGTGGACCCCACCAGCACCTCTTTGCCGTCCGTTGGCAGATGGCAAAGCTTCTTTGCCGTCTGCCAGCAGACGGCAACGAAATGACAGATGGCAAAGACCTTCTTTGCCGTCTGCCTGTTCTTTGCCGTCTGCTATTTGGTAGCTGATGGCAAAGACCTTCTTTATCGTCTGCTAGCAGATGGCAAAATCCCTGATTCCAGTAGTGCAATATATCAATCTTTACCTCTCGACCATTTCGAGACTCCTCGTCATGTCCGTGATCTCATCCGGGACTCCGAACAACCTTCGGTCACCAAAAACCATAACTCATATAATACATATCGTCATCGAACGTTAAGCGTGCGGATCCTACGAGTTCGAGAACTATGTAGACATGACCGAGACACCTCTCTGGTCAATAACCAATAGTAGAACTTGGATGCTCATATTGGCTCCCACATATTCTACGAAGATCTTTATCGGTCAAACCGCATAACAACATACGTTATTCCCTTTGTCATCAGTATGTTACTTGCCCAAGATTCTATCGTCGGTATCATCATACCTAGTTCAATCTCGTTACCGGAAAGTCTCTTTACTCGTTCCGTAATGCATCATCCCGTAACTAATTCATTACTCACATTGCTTGCAAGGCTTATCATGATGTGCATTACCGAGAGGGCCCAGAGATACCTCTCCGATACTCGGAGTGACAAATCCTAATCTCGATCTATGCCAACCCAACAAACATCTTCGGAAACACCTGTAGAGCATCTTTATAATCACCCAGTTACGTTGTGACGTTTGATAGCACACAAGGTGTTCCTCCGGTATTCGGGAGTTGCATAATCTCATACTCAGAGGAATATGTATAAGTCATGAAGAAAGCAATAGCAATAAAACTTAACGATCATTATGCTAAGCTAACGGATGGGTCTCGTCCATCACATCATTCTTCTAATGATGTGATCCCGTTCATCAAATGACAACACATGTCTATGGTTAGGAAACTTAACCATCTTTGATTAACGAGCTAGTCAAGTAGAGGCATACTAGGGACACTTTGTTTTGTCTATGTATTTACACATGTATCAAGTTTCCGGTTAATACAATTCTAGCATGAATAATAAACATTTATCATGATATAAGGAAATATAAATAACAGCTTTATTATTGCCTCTAGGGCATATTTCCTTCACAAAGTCCACTTGAGCTAGATGATGATGATCTTGACTTCCTCAAGTTGGACCACCTTTCTTGATTGCGTTGGCTCGGTGAAGACTAGTTGATTGCTCCCCCATACTCCACTATGGGTGAGCCACTCTTTGGCTCATCTTCACAAGTCCATTGCCACCACAATGGATGGCAAGCTTCAAGCATATGATCTCTTCGTGATGATCCACTTGAACTTGCACACCGCAACCTAACCCCACAAAGAACTCTCACGAAGACCATGGGTTAGTGCACAAAGCGTAATTGACAATGCTTACCATACCATGGGATCGCTTGATCCGTCTCGGTACATCCTCTACGCTTTGTGTGTTGATCAACTTGATTCACTCTTGACTTAGTCTTGATCAACCTTGAACCTTTCCAACTCTCTTCATTTGGATGATGCCTTGAAGGTAAGCATGAACGATCACACAATCTTCTTCTTCAAGACATGCTTGCAATAAGCTCAACTCTCACATGACCAATCTTTGGATAGTTCCTTAATAGCACCTTGGTCAACACATAAACTCCTTGAAACCAACACATGGACTTCAAGAAATGCCTATGGACAAATCCTTCAAATATAACTCAAGGCAACCATTAGTCCATAGAGATTGTCATCAATTACCAAAACCAAACATGGGGGCACCGCATGTCCTTTCAATCTCCCCCATTTTGGTAATTGATGACAATCACTTTCAAGAGAGTTTATACAAGGAATTATGCATCACCATGCAATGCGCCAACCAATAATGCATGCGTATGAGATGCAAAAGCTTAGGAACAAAACCAAAGCAAGAAGAGATGACTCTCTAAACTTTTCCACAAAACTCTCTGAAACTTCTCCCCCATTGGCATCGATTGCCAAAATGGGCGAAAAGCAAAGAAGGCCAATATAAATTGTGTTCCTCCAAAAATTGTATATTTCTCAATAAGAGAGTGGAATGCACTACACATATCCAAAGGTAAATACTTGGAGGAAGACAAAATATATTGAGGCTCAAAGATTGCTAAAGAATGATATGCCACAAAGACATAACAAAGAGAGAAACAAGCAATCAGGCAATCAAAAGATACCAATTGAAACAAGCTATCAAAAGATACCAATTGAACTAACAAGACCAATGCTCCTACGAGCCACATGAATAAGATATTATGATCTGAGCATAGGAGTGTTCTAAACAAACTAGAGAAGCTCCCCATGATTTGTGCACAAATAAGAATATTTGTATTTGAATACAACGGGCACAAAATAGGATCATCACTCCCCCAAAATCGATAGAAACTCACAACAAGTGCAAGTGAGCATATAGGAAACACGGCCTAGCACTTGCAACAAACACATGGTTGAGCAACATGTAAAAGGGGCAACTTATGATTAGGCTCGACCAAAATGATGTGTGTGAGTCATGGCAAAGAACTTGAGAAGACTACTATAAGGATGAGCATTAAGCATCAACATAGTCTTGAATAAATGAGATACAAGGTGCAAGACATGTCCTTCCCACACACACAACAAGCAAATGGATACACAAGCTTACTAATATGCAAATTAAGAACCAATGCTTGTGACAACCCATGGTGAAGATAAAAAAAGAAAGCCTCATCAAGACAAGGGATACCAATTAAGATGGCAAAGGCTTCGTCAAGACAAGCATGAGGAAAATGATCTTCACCAAAAAAAGAGTGTGTCAAGATGCAACGAGATAAGACCCGCACTCAAGATAAATCCTTTCACGAAACCACCACAGAAAAGGTGAACGTGAAAGAATAAGGATATCACCTAGAGATGTAATTTCTCTCAAGTGTAAAAGATTCTAGGTAGATGAGAATCATGTTGATATCAATCCACAAAGAAGGATGTACACACGAAATGGTTACACAAGGAAAGAAAAGATATCCACAAGGAAGTCATAAATATACCAATAAGATATTTGCTTGAAAGCATAGCACATGGCTAGATATGGTCTTATTGTCTATAAATGAACTCCTACCACACAATCATCAAAGACATCACAACTAGCAACACGAGATCATCATTGGGATGCTTTGAGAAAGGAAACAAGTATCATAAGAACGAATCAAGAAATTCATGCCATGATGCAACCTACACAAGGTTGAGTGCAAGAAATGTATGCATGAATAGATACTAGTTACCGAGATAGCATTGGAAGGATGTAGAGATACCAATCGAAGGTACATAGTAGTTCATTGATCATCCTAGCTTGACTCCAATAAGCACATGATGACAACACCTTCCTTGTGAGTGAGCCGAGCATCCAATACATCTCCAATTGTTCCTAGAACAATAACACAAACAAAATGGTACCCAAACTCATTGGGACCAAAGAGTTAGAAACACCAATACATAGGACAAACTCCACATAAATATGTGCATATAGATATATGAAAATGAATTTCATGCACATCTCATCCAAATTGAGACTAGGTGGAGTTTCTCTTATATATTGGGTCAAAGAAAAAAAGCATGCCAAAGAAAATACATGAAGTAATTATGCATGCTCAAGACTTTCAGGGATCGATACCAAATGAAAAAGAAATACCAAGTGAAAAAGGATACCAAATGGAGAAATCATCACTTGGAAGATATCATTAAAGATACATCAAGGAATGAGATATCCATTGATACACGCAAAAGACGGATATCAAACTCCCTAAAGAGAAGATGGTTCCAAACAAACCATGCCCTCTACAAAGTTTCATGATGGCACAAAGTACCAAAAAGAAACGGCTTGCCTTCCACCAAAACACACTTGATAAGGATCACAAGAAGAGTGTTCTAAAGAAAATAGGATAGCTCCCCCACGAGTTGTGCATTATAGAGAATTTGCATTTGAATACAAAATGCACAAGGTGGGATCACCACTTTCACTATATCTAGAAAAACACTAGACAAGAACAAGAAATAAACAATATCCACAAGTGGTATGGAAGACAATGGGAGTTGACACAATCCTTGGCAAGAGATAAGGCAAATAAAAACAAAAGCCAATGTAAAGATGATCAATAAATTCTACCACACATAAGTGAGTACCAATTGTCAAAAGAAAAGAAGTATTTGGAAATAATTCCCGGTGGTAGATAACAAGGATATCCAACATCGTCTTCACAACAAACACAAGCAAATTGCAACTTGTAGAGCTAACATGTCACCTAGGAACAAGATAATTAATAATATCAACTCTAAGTGACAATATCTCAAATGTACACATTTTCTAGGCTTGTAATATGCACATAGCATATTACTCCCCCATAATGTGATACCAAGGAAAACTTAACAAGAGGCAATAAGAGTAACCAACAAGAGATAATTAATGGACTTTTTAGAATTTGAATTTCTCATGAGAGACATACCACCTAGCGACTAGATAATCTTGTAATATCAATACTAGATGGTATTCCTCATGTAGACACATTTATAGGATTGTGAGGTGCACAAAGCACATCACGCCCCCAAAATGGGATGTTCCATTAATCTCTCACAACAGCCAAGTAGGATACAAACAAGAAGCATAAAGACTGAACGCACGTCACACACGGACATGTTGTGCAAACCAACACACACATACTTGATTGCTCAAGATAAACAAGTTGGAAGCACAACATATACAAACACATGCATGGTACAAAACCAAAACATGCGAAAGGGGCAAGTAACTTTCAATGTAAACAATTTAAGCACGAGTTACCGCAAGGAGGAACATTGGATATAGGATAAAAACTTGATAATCCGAATGATTGGCTTGAGACAATATGAATGATGAAGACCCCTTAACTCTTCATAATGTAGCCAAGTCTCCAATGCCCTCCAATAACACCTATTGATCAAGTTTGAGCTTGGTGGTCCCCAACCAAGTTGGGTCCTAAGAGGTTAGTCACAATAGGCTTGGCTACCCAAATGGTTCTTTTCTTGACACCAATTTGAGTACCAACAAATTTGGCAAACACATTGCCAACCTTATCCATCCCAAGAGAATAGATATCATCAATTAGAATAGGGTTGGATAAGGTACCATTCGTGCATGAAGAAGTGACGTGACCTTTCTCACGACATAAGTAGCAACGTCTACTCTTCACTTTCTTCTCACTTGATTTCTCAACTTGAGAAGCATTAGCTTGAGTCTTCTTGGGAAGAGGCCTTTCTTCAACTTGAGGTTGAGCATGAGAATGAACTTGTGGCCGCTTGCCTTGTTGCTTGTCACTAATGGCCTTCTTCTTCAATGGGCAAGATCTAACATGGTGCCCTTCAATTTTGCACTTGAAGCAAACAATCTTGGCCGAATTCTTGACGTGTTCTTGGCCCTTCTTCTTGTTGATCTTGGACTTCTTCTTCTTATTGGAGTTGAATCCAAGTCCACCTTTGTCATTGGGGGATTTTTGCACACTCAAGATATTGTTGAGTGTGGATTTCCCTTCATGACCCTTTTCCAAGTCTTTCTTCAAAGAGGTGACTTGGGCCTTGAGCTCTTTGATTTCCTCTACATGGTTAGTCTCAACACAAGTACTAGAGGAAGTATAAGCTTCATCGTTAGAGCAACAAGGCAAGGAAAGTAATTCATCACAAGATGTACCAATATTGTGAGTAGATGAATTACAAGGACTAGCACATGGCAATTTGGCATGTTGACTAGTAGTGCTAGTACCCACATGAGACTCACTAGATGTTACCTTAGTGATCGTAGCCTCATGAGCTATCTTTAGCACATTATGGGATACAAGAAGATCATCATGAGAGCTTGTGAGCCTTACATGATTTTCTTCCAATTTCCCATAATTGCTAGATAGCAACTCAAGTTGAGCCCTTAGCTCAACATTCTCCTTCAAAATGCATGCTTCACTAGAAATAGAGTTAGTAGCACAAGCATCATCATTAACAACAAGAGGAGAAGGCAACTTGGCAAGCTCTTTAGAATAAGAAGCTTTAAGTTGAGCATGAGACTCAGTGAGTTCGATGAGCTCACTCTTAATGACCCTTGAGCCATTTTTGAGGTGCTCAAAATCCTCAAGGAGTTTGGCATGCGCAAATTCAAGCTTATCATTTTAGTTTTGAAAACATTGGCCACCTCAAGGGCTCTATCAAGAGATTCCTTTATTCTAGATAATTCTAGGGCAAAGGTCTCCTCAAGAGATTCCTTGGTGGTTTGTTCAAGTTCAAGAGCTTGAGAGAGGTCCGCGATCTCATTAGCGTAATCACGCTCATGACCTTCCATTTTATCAATGGTGACCTCATGCTCCTCGAGATTAGATTCCAACTCCTCAATGTATTTCTTACCCTCAATGGCAATAGACATGATTTCCATGAAGTTGGAACAAGCAATTTTATTTTTATGAAGAGCTTTAAAAATCATTTCCCCCTTAATTTTTAAGGAAGCAATATTATCATTCTCTTCATCATTATCTTCATCATCATTAGCATTAACATCATCATCAAGAGACATATTGGGGTTCAAAGTAGAAGATACCTTTGAAGCCTTGGCCATAAGGCAAAACGCAATATATGATAATGTAGGATCCCTTGAAGCACCATTAAAAACCACATCTTGTTCCATGGAGTGTTGGGTTTCCTCTACATTGTTAGCACAACAATTCGAGGAAATAGATGCATTTTTATCATGGCAACAAGACATAGCAAGCATATCATCATGAGATTTAGTCAAGTAATTTCTACATGATATGCAAGGACAATCAACACAAGCATGTGAAACATTTGTAGTGCTCGAACTGTTAAAGCCCAAAGAAGGAGCATTGCAATAAGATAGTGATGAAGGATCATCCACAAAAAGCATACTATCATCATTGCAATGACCAACACTACTCACCATATCATTACCTTGTGGCAAACCACATGTAGGTGAAGTAGAAGAAGTTGAGAAGACTATACGACCGGAGGTGGAGGGAGGACAATCATCCCCACAAATCTTGGACACGCCATATTTATCTTGAAGCTTTGTCCACAACTCATGAGCATCCCGTAACGGCATGAGTTGAAAGATAACTACATTGCTCAAAGCATCGAAAAGCACATTAGAAGCTTGAGCATTGAGATAAGAGTTTTTCTTGTCCTCTAAAGATAATCTTTGGGGATCCTTTGGAGGAGAAAAACCCATATCTACAATTCGCTCTAAATTTGGGTCCATGACCCTAAAGAGATTAATCATGCGAATTATCCGAACATCAAAATTTGTGCCATCGAAACTAAGAGTGTCAGAGAATTCTAAACCCCTAGTTGACATCTTTACTCTCTAGGTGGTTAAGCCTAATAATGAGAGACGAGGCTCTGATACCAATTGAAAGATCAAGGATGTCGCCTAGAGGGGGGGGTGAATAGGCGCTTTAAAATAATTACGGTTTAGGCTTGAACAAATGCGGAATAAACCTAGCGGTTAATTTGTCAAGCACAAAACCTAAACAACTAGGCTCACCTATGTGCACCAACAACTTATGCTAAGCAAGATAGACAACTAAGTGATAGCAAGATATATGACAAGAAACAATATGGCTATCACAAAGTAAAGTGCATAAGTAAAGGGCTCGGGTAAGAGATAACCGAGGCACGCGGAGACGACGATGTATCCCGAAGTTCACACCCTTGCGGTTGCTAATCTCCGTTTGGAGCGGTGTGGAGGCACAATGCTCCCCAAGAAGCCACTAGGGCCATCGTAATCTCCTCACGCCCTCGCACAATGCAAGATGCGGTGATTCCACTAAGGGACCCTTGAGGGCGGTCACCGAACCCATACAAATGGCAACCCTTGGGGGCGGTCACCGAACCCGTACACTTTGGCAACCCTTGGGGGCGGTCACCGGTACCCGTCAAATTGCTCGGGGCGATCTCCACAACCTAATTGGAGACCCCGACGCTTGCCCGGAGCTTTACACCACAATGATTGAGCTTCGAACACCACCAACCCTCTAGGGCGCCCAAGCACCCAAGAGGAACAAGCTCAAGGGTACCAAGCACCCAAGAGTAATAAGCTACAAAACTTCACTTTCACGTATCACCGTGGAGAACTCAAACCGATGCACCAAATGCAATGGCAAGGGCACACGGAGTGCCCAAGTCCTTCTCTCTCAAATCCCACCAAAGCAACTAATGCTAGGGAGGAAAATGAGAGGAAGAACGAAGAAGAGAACACGAAGAACTCCAAGATCTAGATCCAAAGGGTTCCCCTCACCAAGAGGAGAAAGTGATTGGTGGAAACATAGATCTAGATCTCCTCTCTCTTTTCCCCCCAAAACTAGCAAGAATCCATGGAGGGATTGAGAGATAGCAAGCTCAAAGAAGGTCAACAATGGGGGAAGAACAAGAGCTCAAAGGATAAGGTTCATTGGGGAAGAAGACCCTCTTTTATAGGTGGGGAAAAATCCAACCGTTATGCTCACAGCCCGCACAGAACGGTACTACCACTCATGGGAGCGGTACTACCGCTAGGGCGGTGGAAGCCCTTTGAAAAACAACAGCGAGGAGGCAAAAGGCCGGTAGAACCGCCGGAGCGGTACTACCGCTCGTCCTCACGGTACTACCGCTAGGGGTAGCTGTACTACCGCTAAGGGTAGCGGTACTACTGCTTGCGAGCGGTACTAAAAAAATACATCCGTGCCTACCACCGCTCGACTTAAGAGAGTTTTTGGTCCGGAGCGGAAGTAGCCACGGAAGTAGCCGCGGTAGTACCGCTCCCAAGAGCGGTAGTAAAAAATTACAGCCCCTCCAAGCGGTAGTACCACTCCCATGAGCGGTAATACCGCTGCAGCCTTTTTAAGGACACCAAAACTGACACAACTTCTGCAAACGGACTCCGAATTCAACGAAACCAAGTTTGTTGGAAAGCTAGCGACAAGGGCTAACACAATCTTGATAGAAATATCAATAAGAAGGAAATTAGAAAAGGCCCATAAGAAAAAGGTGAGAACCCTTCCTCAAAAAAGATCGGTAAAACCTCCAACACCGAAAACGCAATAGAAGAAGCATGTGAACTCCGTTTTCGATGAACTCGAGCTTGTCATCAAGATGACCATAAGCTCCAAATCTCACAAGGAGAAGAACCAAACAAGAACCAATAAAGATGATGCAAGGATGCAATGGTTTGAGCTCTCTACGAACGATACGGTCAAGCTACTCATCGAGAGCGCCCCTTAATAGTACGGCAATCGATCCTATAACCCGGTCTCCCAACTACCACCATGAGACCGGTAAAAGAGAAAACCTATCAAGGGCAAACCTTTGTCTTGCACAAAGTCCACTTGAGCTAGATGATGACGATCTTGAATTCCTCAAGTTGGACCACCTTTCTTGATTGCGTTGGCTCGGTGAAGACTAGTTGATTGCTCCCCCATACTCCACTATGGGTGAGCCACTCTTTGGCTCATCTTCACAAGTCCATTGCCACCACAATGGACGGCAAGCTTCAAGCATATGATCTCTTCGTGATGATCCACTTGAACTTGCACACCGCAACCTAACCCCACAAAGAACTCTCACGAAGACCATGGGTTAGTGCACAAAGCGTAATTGACAATGCTTACCATACCATGGGGTCGCTTGATCCCTCTCGGTACACCTTCTACGCTTTGTGTGTTGATCAACTTGATTCACTCTTGACTTAGTCTTGATCAACCTTGAACCTTTCCAACTCTCTTCATTTGGATGATGCCTTGAAGGTAAGCATGAACGATCACACAATCTTCTTCTTCAAGACATGCTTGCAATAAGCTCAACTCTCACATGACCAATCTTTGGATAATTCCTTAATAGCACCTTGGTCAACACATAAACTCCTTGAAACCAACACATGGACTTCAAGAAATGCCTATGGACAAATCCTTCAAATATAACTCAAGGCAACCATTAGTCAATAGAGATTGTCATCAATTACCAAAACCAAACATGGGGGCACCGCATGTTCTTTCAGCAATGTTGTGTCCCAAGACCACAGACAACTCACATCCGAGTTCATCGCTTACAGGCTCTCCAACTCAATATCCACACTTCCAAAAATGAGCATCCAACATGTCATTAACCTTGTGAAAGCCATATTTCATTACAAGATCAAATACGGAAAGGCATAGAAGGCGAATCAAGCCGCATTTAAGATGTTGTATGGTAGTTCGGAGGAAGCATACAACTGAATCCCTAGGTTGTTGTTAGCCATGGCCGCCACAAACCCGGGCATGGTTCATGTGGTCGAGCCTCATGGGGAAAAAACAACGGTTCATGACGGAGGCGTTGCACGCCTGGGTAGAGCTATCCAGAGAGCAACAGAAAGTTTGCACTCAGTTTGGGGCCAAAAATTCGCTAAGTGTTGATGTGGCGCCTAGCAGGGAGACGCCACACTGTATTGTGCAATGCCTCTGTGCTAGGCGTTGCACTATACTGTGTGGCGCCTCCCTGCTAGGCGCTGCACCAACACTTAGTGTTTTTTTGTCCCTCAAACTGGGTCATTTCAGGCACATTTTAAGCCACATTTTCAGGCACATATACTTGCATCACAGAATAAACAGTAATGATCATCATTATGACATTTTCAACACCTCTTCAACTTCAACAAAGACAACATTTCTAAGAGTGACCATCACTTCAAGTTCAACATTACTAAGACATACAATCACTTCAAGTTCAACATTAATAAGAGCTACCACCACTTCAAGTTCAACGACATAACAAGATCGACATAAGAAAAACGCCCACTAGGCGAGTTACATAACAAATAGAGGACGACGACTAATTCCTTGTGCGCTTATTGGCTCCTCCCCCCCTCCTGCTGGCTATCTTCTTCGCCTTCCTAGGACGAGCAACCCGCTCCGGCTCCGGCTCCGGTTCCTCCACCTCATCCACATAGTCATCCAAAGCCGCCATCCGCGAGGTGCCGACCGTCCTCTTGCCTCTTTGGGTGAAGTCTTCGTGTGTGTATTTCTTGAATCCCCTCCTAGGCTTTAACTGGTATGCTGACCGAACTTGATAGGTCCCCAAGGTCATGTCATCAGCAACCTATTACAAAAACAAACGATATGGAAAAGACCGTGTGTGAGGATAAAGTTAGCAATGCATCAATAATTGAATATATGCTATTGGCATACCTCTTGGGTGACCACACCCACATCCTCATCCTCCATAGGAGCACCATGGCCAGAAGTGGGATCTGATGGTGTCGCCGACCTAGACCGTTGAGGTGATACATACTCGGGGTCACGACAACCGACAAGGTTCGATAGCCACCTTAACCTTTGGCCCTGGCGCTGCAACATGTACAAGTGAATGAGATATCGAACGTAGCAACACATGTTACATGGACAATTGAAGGAGATGTGAACCTTAATGAATGCTCGAAGTGCACCTTCCCCATCGCTTTTCCCAACCGGGGTGTCTCCAGAATAGTCTCAGTCTCATCAGCTGCTTTTTTTATCTGGGCACGCTATGAACAGAAACGGCATTAACGTGTTAGGCAAGCGAAGATGTGAATAGTGTGAATGGGAAAGCAAAAAGGAAAAGTACCACAAAGTTCATCATTGGAGCTGAAGGGACTGAGGTGCCTTCCCTGACTAATTTGTTGTACTGGTGCTGGGTTAGCTCATCGAAGACGGTGGGATCTTCCAAAATCTCCTCAGCATACGCCGGCTTGCATACCTCCACACGGGTACTTGCAAGAAACCATGTGAGATAGTTGTTGAACGCGATCGGGCAGTGCTCACGAAGCTGGGCTCATTTTCCAGCCTTAGCTTGCTCCACACTAAGCGCGAACTGTATGATATACTTCCTGTGATGCCTGTCCCAATCCTTGACCTTCCGTTGCTTTCTCCTATCCAACCTGCAAGTTAGAAACAGAATATTAGCACAATCGAAACCGCCGAGAAGCTGCTAAGTGCTCAAGGTTAATTATATCTTACAAGTGTAGCAACTTGTCCGTGTCCTCCCACTCCGGTGGGTGTGCTGGAACAAACCAAACTGGCGGTACACCCGATGTGGCAGGTGAAGCTCAACCGCCCAGTTGCATATGAGTGGGCATCGCATATGCCAAAGATCCCTATCCCTAGTTTACATCGGATTCAGCACGAACTCTCTAGGGTTACCAAAACTATCCCCTCTTCCATACGGCTCCCATTCCACCTGCAACATAGCATAGAATGCAAAATTGATTTCGAGTTACGATAGAAGCATGAGAATCATTTATACAATGTCGAGTCACCTGCTCAGCCGTAATCGTGTCCAGCTCGCTCGTGTACAACTTGTATAGGACCGAGGGATCATCCGTCGTCTCACTTACCACATCCCACTTGTAAGCCCAAGTGGGGAACCGTAGTGGGTCGTCTTTGTCGTCCCAATCCTCGTACTTCACGGTCTTCGGTCGTCCAACCGGCAATCGCTCCCAGCTCCATATAGAAAGTGCGAGCATACAACCACCAATACCTCCAGATTTCCTACAACAGGCTTCATCCAACTGCACATAAAAGAGAACATGGTTGAATTAACAGGAAGATCGCATTGATAATGTAGCAATGAAGTGAAAAAGAAACAACTTTCTACCTGTCTATACAAGTAAGCCAGTGTCGCCGAACCCCAACTCCATTTGCTATCGAAGACGGTCAACGCCTTCAGCCACATCCATGGAGCATTCTTGCCTGTGCCATCAGCAAACATAGTCCTGGATATAACGTACCAAATGTAGACACGAGCATATGTATTGACCTCATCCTCATTAGCATCCTCGGGGCAAGTACCAAAGTTCCATGCAATCCAGGTGAAAGGAGCACCGGCTGCGACTCTTTCCTTCTTCTTGTCTTCTGCTTCTGGTTCCCGAGGCTCCGGAGGAACCATACCGATAAGGGCATGCATCTGCTCGCGCCACCCATCAGAATCGGTGCTCATACATAGAGGATTCCCGTCGATAGGAAGACCGGCGATCATAGCAATATCCTGGAGCATCACGGTCATCTCCCCTGTCCGAAGATGGAAACTGTGTGTCTCCGGCCTCCAACGATCAGTAAGCGCGGTGATTGCTGCAGCATTGAGGGGTGGCGTCGACCGACTGACCAACTGAATGAAAGGGAGGAGTCCTGTCTCCCTTACGTACGGTGTGTATCGCTCATCATAGCGCATCCCCCCAAGGTTGACCCCGTGAGACCGAATCTTTAGAGGTGCAAGATCCTACAAACAAGCAAATCAGAAAATTACATATGGGGCATTTGTGTTTGAAATAAACACGAAATTCATAATACCGGCCACTTTCATTATTACCCGCTGCTGCACCGACATAGCGTACGACCGGTGTTGATGGTCCCAGTGATCATCGAGAAGCCAAACCATCCTAACAATTTCAAACAAAGCATTCTTTGTCAACATGATTAGCTTTTCAATACAAATAAACTAAAGTAGGCCTACTATATGCAAGATTCAAAGCATATGTATCCAAAACATTCTTGTCAATACGAATATAATTTCAATACAAATAAACTAAACTAGGCCTACTTCATGCAAGATTCAATACAAATATCTTTTCCATAGAAATAACATGTCAACCTATGTATCCAAAGCATATTTTTTCAATAAAATAAACTAAACTAGGGTTGCAAAATAATAAAGATCATCCACAATTAGGTATCTAATACATGCAAGATTCTAAACTAATCAAACAAGGGTTCCCCAAATCTTCAAAATAGCATACATTCTATGGATAGAAAGAAAGGGATCGGAGGAGAGTACCTTCTAGGATGGATTGGTGAAGAAATCCACGGACCAAATCGTCAGATCCGAAGGATTTGGGAGAGGGATTGAGAGGGGGAGAGGAGGAAGCCGCCGGCGCCGCTGCTTCTGTAACTGAACGAATGGGGTGGGGCGGGGAGAGCAGCGCCTAAGGACTAGGCGCTGCACATTACATGTGTGGCGCCTAGCTCTGAGGCGCTGCACTGCTGGGTGCGGGCCCAGGCGCTGCCACGCTGGACAGAGGTGCAACGCCCCAGAGCTAGGCGCTGCACCGTAGGGTGTGGCGCATCCGTGTCAGGCGCCACTCAAAAAGTCAACCGAGTGAATTTGTTTTAGGGCAGTTTATTTTGTGAATTGATTTTGTCCACAGGTCAAAATTGTCAAATTTGCCATGAGATGCATGCTTAGAATATGGCTCAGTCCGTATCATGCATGTGCATGTTCTGCTTCCTGCGTGTGCTACTAACCTTAGGGCCTTGCACCTCCTATGATCCTCTTTTTTTTTTCTTTCTATAGTGAAGATAGTGGCACGTAATGACAGATCACGGCTAGTGGGAGCCAACGCCTATATCCCATCCGCATCGACCATGCGTACGTACGACTAGAAGTGATGGTGCGGATGGGTTGTTGATTGGGGTGTGCTATGTCATCAATCCATCCCTTCTGCCTCACAGCCAATCATATTTATGCATGCTGCCATATCATCAATCACTCCCCCCCCCCCCCCCCCCCCTTCTCTATCTCAACCAATAGGAATGAAGCACGCAAATTGTGTGTTTTCTACCAGCCAATAGCCAAACGACAAGTTATTAACTTTGTTTTTTTTTGTTTTTCCTTCCTCTTTTTAGTTGGTTTTCTTTCTTTGTTTCTTTAGTTTCTATCATTTTTTGTTTTTTGACACGGATTAATACGTGATTGTGCTAAATTTATTTGATAATCTCGAATCATCTAGAAAAAATACTGGATAATTCATATCATTCGGATATTAACAACATAATATCCGCTGGATATCTGCTTGACCAAAATCAGTATCCACTGATATTGATGTTCATGGTCGTGCTGGTGCATGCTAATGTGACGTGTTGGGTTACACAGACATAATCACTCGCTACACCATGAGGCCATCGAGCTCTTGGGGCGTCGCCATGTATATTTTCGGGTCCGAGCATGTCATAGCTCGGTACAAAGCAAGCAAGATCAAAAGCGAGAGAAGGCATCGATTCACTGCTGAGCTGTTCGCCGGCTGACCCAGAGGACGGCGACGTTGAACCATAAAGACGCTAGTTAGGAAATTCCTACAGTACGGACGGCTTGTTGTAGCTAGATAGTTGCATGTGCAATTACAACACGCGTGTCCTACAACTAGGCTCGACCATCGGTGGCCATTCCTCCATGGCTTCTCTATCCGGTCCGGCTAGGTTATGCAACCCACTTGCCAATCCTCTAGACGCGTAGGTGGGAGGTACGTTGATTTGGCCTGTCCTGGAGTCGTGATCACGCTGGAGGTTTCTACCTTTGGTCGTGACGCGGTCTAGATGCATTGTATCTATTCTCTTCGTCTTCTCGGCCGGAGTTCGATCTATGAGAGCTATCTCTTGTGTTGTATTCCTTTGTGCTCTTCCTACACCTAGTGTGGTGTCCCTGCCTTCTCTCCTGTATGTTATTGTTGTTGCTCTCCTTTCTATCAATGAAATGATACACAAACTTTGCGTATTTGCGAAAAAACTAGGCTCGGCGGTGGTTGCCAGCAGAATGTACTAGCCAGCTAGATTATTTTGTCAATCTATATCATGTGAAGGAAATCCCTCATGTATAAAAAAGTTCGTCATCTTCTATTCATAGTTTTCTAAAAAATGTGTTTCACATTTTGCAGTCGACCTCTATATAAGCACAGCTGAGGATCGTCTAATTTCATTGTGAACCACAAGTTATGGGAAAACAACATTAAAAGACCCCCCGGCCCCCCGCCCCCACTAAACCTAAGAACCGACTCGCAAGCGTTTATGCTTAGTATAACAGAGGGATGATCATGCATGGCGATACCACATACCAGAGCATTGTGGATCGACGCATATTTGAGTGAGCATCCAAGGAGTAGCTCCCTGGCGGACACATCCTGCAAATCGGAAGTTCGGTGAAGCAGAAAGGGAGTGAGCGTGAATCTTGATGCAAACCTAAACGGCCTGGATTTATGGGTATTCATAAAGTCCACACGGTTGTTCCTCAGGCATATTAAATGAAGCAGACACGTCATGGTAGTGTCGATCGTTTTTTAATGCACAAAACTAATGAGCTAGCTAAACTCCCACCATGATCTAGGAATTCTTATTTCCATTGATTTTTCTCACCCTAGAATTCCAGTCCGATAGTTTGACATGAATTAGTGATGCCCTTTAATGAGTCCCCGACAAGGCAAAAGGGGAGTATCGAGGTTCGCCTCTTAGGGAGGCATATCCAGGAAAAAAGAAAGCAGGGGCTTCAAATGGGGGGGGGGCACATCCCTTGGAATATGACTGATAGTGATAGTGTGGTATCCATAAATACACGTATCGATATATTTCAACAACACCATGTCATGTGCGGTGTCATCATACGACCCTTGGAGGGTGTGGCAACACTTTAAGAGCATTTTGGAGAAGGCTTCACGGAGGGTGTGTGGAAACGGGAGCATCTCCGAGGAAGAATCTAGCTACAGAGAGGGGACGAGTCCGTTTTATTAAGGCAGTGCTGGCCCGATGCTACATTGGCCTTGAAACTTTGTCTGCAGTTAGTAGAGGTCGTTCCAAGGCACATGACAGGCCCTCGGTCTTTTAGGGGCCCTGACTGCCATATTCGGGATACTTACTGTATTTCTAGGGTTTAATGCTAGAAATTCAGCATCGGAGCTGCGATCACATGAAATCATGGAGGGCGACGAGTCGAAAGGCCCTACATGTGGTTTCTTTCCAATGAGCATACCCTGTGTGTCCAACGAAGGGGGACGGCCCGACACGGGAGCCCAAGGCTAGGCCGCCCACACACATTTTGTTGTCATTTAAATCCAAGAAAAATTATGAGAGGGCAGGATTTCATGGGATCTGGCGCGGTGTCATCATACGACCCCTGAAGGTTGTGGCAAAAAATTAAGAACATTTTGTGGAAGGCTTCATGGAGGTTGGGTGGAAACGGGAGGATTTCCCGACACTAGTAGAAAACAGGGCTTTCGTCACAGCCGGATCGGAGCATTAGTCCCGGTTGCATTATGAACCGGGACTAATGTGAGCATTAGTCCCGGTTCGAGCGGCTAGGGCGCTGGGCAGGCATTAGTCCCGGTTCAAATGGGACCTTTAGTCCCGATTTGAGCCACGAACCGGGACTAAAGGGTGCGATGCCCTTTAGTTCCGGGTCGTGGCTCAAACCAGGACTAAAGGTTAGACCTTTAGTCCCGGTTCGAGCCACGAACCGGGACTAAAGGGGTTGAGGCTTTAGTCCCGGTTGGTGGCTCCAACCGGGACTAAAGGTGAACCGGGACTAAAGGGGTTTTGAAATTTATTTTTTGTTTTTCCATTTGTTCTTTGTGTAAAAAACAAAAAAAAATGAAAAAAACTTCAAAAATTAAAATCCTTCGAGATGTAGTTATGTTACTACATCTACTAGTTAGAAAAATTAAAAAACTTAAATTTGGACATGTTTTGCAAAAAAGTGTTATGAAAAAGTAAAACGGCCATATCTTTTGCATACGATGTCGAAAAAAAACGCATAATATATCAAAAAAATCAGCACGAAAATCTGCATCCAATTTCGACCGCCAGAGGCGTTTTTGCAAATTTTAGAATTCTCAAATTCTTAAAGGAAAAAAAGTTATGCTCAAATTTTAGTTTTTTTGAATTTTGGTTATATCTGGTCAAACTGTGGTCAAACTATGATCAAACTACTTATTCAAGAAATATTAGTGTTACTAAATAATTATTTTAGTTTTTTTGAATTTTGGTCAAACTGTGGTCAAACTATAGTCAAACTGTGGTCAAACTATGGTCAAACAACTTATTCAAGAAATATTAGTGTTACTAAATAATTATTGTTTTTTAGAATAATAGTTTCAAACTCAAATGGTGCTTAATGCTCAAGTTCAACTCCTAAGAGTTAATAGGATTGACAACTTAGTATTGTCAGCAAAACAACAAGTGCAGACTTGGAAACTAGGGGGAATAGAACTTGAAAGTTAAGCGTGCTCAGGCTGGAGTAGTGAGAGGATGGGTGACCGGCCGGGAAGTTAGATGATTTGGAATTAGTGCTGATTAGAGATTAAATTCTGAAGCAGTGAGGAGGGAGGGTGATTAGAGATTAAATTGTCAAATAATTTAAAGATTTGAAAATCAGAAAAAAAAATCAAATTTTTTTTTTCAAAAAAATTCCTTTAGTCCCGGTTGGTGTTCTCCACCTTTAGTCCCGGTTGGTAACACCAACCGGGACTAAAGGTACTCCAGCCCCGCTCCAGCCGGCGGCCACGTGGAGCCCCTTTAGTCCCGGTTCGTAAGCGAGAGGCTTTAGTCCTGACCCTTTTGTCCCGGTTCCAAAACCGGGACTAAAGGCCCTCTAGAACCGGGACAAAAGCCCTGTTTTCTACTAGTGCGAAAAGGATCTAGCTATATTGAGGTTTTAATACCACTGCTGCTTGAGGATCGAAATAACGTTGTTTCTTTGGGAAGGACGAAGCTTATTAGGATATGAAAATTGGTGATGTGTGAGTGAAGCAATTTCATCCGCTGGATATAGGAGGAATGGATGGTCAGGATTTGATTTATGGGAGGGATCCGTGGCCTGGTGTGTGGTTGGTACAGATTTGGTGTCAGCCCAATGCAGACGCCAAAACTTACGCGCCCGCGCAACTCAAATATCATGGGCGCTGCCGCACGGCCCAACAGATATTGAAATGAAATATTATTTGAGTCCAACAAAAACCCCCACCTAACCAAGCAGGCCGCCGTCGCTTCTTCTTCCTCCTCCTCCTCCTCCTCTCTCGATCCCCACTAGTAGAAAAAAGGCCTAATGTGAAGCACATTAGTCCTATTTTGTAACTGAACCGGCACTAGTGTGACCATTAGTGCCGGTTCCAACGGCTAGGCGGGCGGTGCTCATTAGTACCGGTTCGTGGCGAACCTTTAGTACCGGTCCGTGCCACGAACCGGTACTAAAGAGGTGGTGGCAGGCTGTTGTCAGGCTGGGGCCCCACCAGCACCTTTAATACCGGTTCATTCCACGAACCGGTACTAGAGGCAGAAAATGGTTGAACATTGATGATGTGCCTTTGAATGGTGCATAATGAACACACAAAATGTTTGGAGTTAAAATAAGTTATTAAAAATGAAGGAGAGGCACAATGCTCACCTGCACTTTGGTTAGCTCCAGGCCTTGAGAAACTGCAGATAGCTCCATGCAGTCTAGACCATTTCCTCAAGGCCTGGAGCTAAGCAACATGCAGGTGAGGATTGCGCCTCTCCTTCATTTTTCTTCATCTCTACACTCAGGGCTTATAAACCGCTGTGAGTCCCTCTCGCTTGGCGAGGTGGGACTAAATTTTAGCCACCGCCAAGACAAGGCCTTTAGTCGCGGTTGGTGGCTCCAACCGCGACTAAAGGACTTCATTTGCTATTTTTCATGCATTTACTGATTTTTTTGATCTAAATGACCCTGAAATTGAAAAACACTACAAATGAACTCTGAAAAGGTTGAAAGTTGGCATGGTCTCATCATTTGACCCACATAGCATGTGCTAAAAAGTTGAGAGGGTTACGGCAAAAACTGGATGCACTTCGTGTACAAAATGGACAATCTCTTTCATAGTATCAGGGTTTCAGACGAAAACTCGTCTGTTACAATGGCATTTCATTTTTTTAAACTAATTTCAACTCCAGACTTTTTGTGCGTTCAGTATGCGCCATTCAAAGCAACGTCATCAATTTTCAACCCTTTCTGACTTTATTTGCTATTTTTCATGCATTTACTGATTTTTTAAAGCTAAATGACCCTGAAATTGAAAAGCACTACAAATGAACTCTGAAAAGGTTGAAAGTTGGCATGGCCTCATCATTTGACCCACATAGCATGTGCTAAAAAGTTGAGAGGGTTACGGCAAAAACTAGATGCACTTCGTGTACAAAATGGACAATCTCTTTCGTAGTATCAGGGTTTCGGACGAAAACTCATCTGTTACAAAGGCAATTCATTTTTTTTAACTTATTACAACTACAGACTTTTTGTGCGTTCAGTATGCACCATTCAAAGCCACGTCATCAACTTTCAACCCTTTCTGACTTCATTTGCTATTTTTCATGCATTTACTATTTTTTTGAGCTAAATGACCCTCAAATTGAAAAGCACTACAAATGAACTCTGAAAAGGTTGAAAGTAGGCATGGTATCATCATTTCACCCACATAGCATGTGCTATGTGACGCCCCCGGCCCGACCGTGCACTAATCATACACGCAAATGCACACGATCAAGCATAAGGACTCACGGGAAGATATCACAACACAACTCTAAAACATAAATAAAGTCATACAAGCTTTATATTACAAGCCAGGGGCCTCGAGGGCTCGAATACATAAGCTTGCGAACAAGCGTCAGCGGAAGCATCAGATATCTGAGGACAGACATGAAAACAGAAACAGAAAGGCCTTTAGAAAGGCGGGGCAAAATAAAACACTACGATCGAAAGGCGTAGGCCTCCTGCCTGGGACCCTCTGATCCTACTCCTGGTCGTCAGTCAACTCGTAGTAGAATCCATCCTCTGGGTCGAAGTAGTAACGATCGTCGGCGGGGGCAACTGTCTCAGGGGCTCCGTCATCTTGGTCACGACAAACTGATATGGGGAGAAAAGGAAAACAAAGCAACCGTGAGTACTCAGAAGTACTCAGCAAGCAAGGATCTACACTACATATGCAACATTTTCAAGGGGAGGCTGTGTAAGTGCATCTAGTGCCCCTTAGTGATTTTGGTGTATTGAAGACTTATAGGTTAAGGGACTAATGTGTTTGTGAGTGTACACAGGTCTATAAGTCTATGAGGAGTTTGTTATTTACGATGAATGTCGACCCCTAAAAATGAATGTCTTCAACTGAAGACTTTGGTTTTCTTGAAGACTTTGAAAGTGAAGAAATTGGTGTGACCCTGAAGACTTGATATTCATGCGAGGATTATGAAACGTGAAGACTTTTGTTTTCGTAGTTTCATTTTCTTCTTCTTGAGTCATAGGAAACACCGTACTGTTAAAGGGGGTCGAGGTAAAACTAAGGAAAAATTTCCAAGTGATGCTCAACTCAAAATCCTACACCTACCCAATCCTTTCGAGTGAAGCCATTGGAAATCTCATACAGTTTAGTCAAGTTCTTCAGTGACAGAGACGAAGTTCTTCTGTTCTCTGAGGAATTTGTTCTAACTGAGGAGTTAGAAATTCGCCAGTGTGGATTGCCTACAAGTGAGGATTATGTTAGCCCTGAGGAATTTGATACTCAAATTTCCGACCGTTGCTGTGCTACGTGCCAGCTGTCCCAAAATATCTACCCACCTAACGGTCATATCATTGAAGGGCATTTATGTCTTATCATGTCGGGCTGCTCCCTAGGCTATAAATAGCCGCCCTCTACAACCACTAGCTGGTTGGCTGCTCCAAGAAATAGAGTGACACTTGTCATTTAGAGCATCCCATCCTCCGAGGACTTTGAGCGAAAATCATCAAGTGAGGAAAAACCCAAAAACCCAAACACCTACAAACCCAAAGTGATTGAGCATCACTGAAGAGATTGTTCCTGTGTGGAACCGACGCTTGTTACCTTTGAGGACTGTGCATCCTCCAGACGGTTAGGCGTCATGGTCTAGAGCATCCAAGAGGAAATTGTGGATTGCCGAGTGACCGAGTATGTGAAGGTTTGGAAGTCACCTGAAGACTTACCACGAGTGGTTGGGCGAGGTCTGTGTGACCTTAGCTCAAGGAGAATACGGTGAGGACTAGGTGTCCTGGACTGTGTGTTCAGGACTGGGTGTCCGGGACTGTGTGTCCTCAGGTTTAAATACCTAGCCGCTCCAACCAGATGTACAACTGTCACAGCAGTTGGAACTGGTCTATCAAATCAGTGTCTTCACCGAGCTACTGGTTCTATTTCCTCAACCCTTTCATTTCCTCACATACTTGCTATGTATTTGATCATTACTGTTTGAAGACTTTGTCTGAAGACTTTCTCAATTTCCTCAGTTCAAATTCTTCAGTCAGTTTGTCTTCAGCCTGCTTTTCCTGTGTTTACGCTACTCGTACTCTGTGCTTGTTTTCATTTCATCATGATGACTGTGCTACTGCTCTGTTATGCTTGCATCTGTGTACTCATTCCGCTGCTAAGTAGTTCGTCGCTTAGGAATTTCCTCACCTTGAAATTCCTCAGTGACGAATTTGTAAAAATCGCCTATTCACGCCCCCTCTAGTCGATATAACGCACTTTCAATTGGTATCAGAGCAAGGTACTCCCTTGTTCCGTGTGATTTTGGTTTAACCACCTGGAGTTTTAGTTATGTCGACTGCAGGCATGATCAAGGTCTCAGCTGGGTGTCCTACCTTCGATGGGACGGACTACCCCTACTGGAAGAACAAGATGCGCATGCATCTTGAGGCAATTGACAACGACCTCTGGTATGTTGTGGAAAAGGGTGTTCCCTCTGTCACTCCTTCCGTAAACGCTGCTGATATGAAGAGATTCAAGCAACTCGACTCTCAAGCGAAGAATATCATATGTGGCCATCTGAGCAAAGGACAGTATGGCAGAGTGAGTGCTTTGGAGACAGCTAAGCTTATCTGGGATAGGCTGTCCAAGGTCAACGAAGGAGTCTCAACTCAACGTGATTCTCGAGTTGACGTTCTTCGCAATCTCTTCAACCGCTTCAAAAGACTCGACAACGAAAATGTTCAGCAAACCTTTGATCGCCTCACTGACATTTCAAACGAGCTTCATGCACTGGGTGCCACTGACATCACCGACCATGAGGTGGTGAAGAAATTGCTGAGGTCACTCGATTCTTCATTCGATACACTGGCACTGATGATTCAAGAACGTGGTGACTACAAGTCACTTGATCCTGCTGATATCCTCGAGAGGCTAAATACTCATGAATTCCAACTAGCTGAGAAGAGAGATCTCTACGGACCGAGCTATGGTAGATCTCGTGCACTGAAAGCCAAGGCAGTCTCTGAATCTGAAGATGAAGATTCTGGTAGCAGCCTTGGTGATCCTGAAGAACTGAGTCAGGAGCTAGCAATGCTCGTGAGGAAATTCCAGAAGTTCTCTAGACGTGGCCGATTTGGAAAATCCTCAAGAGGTGATGACATGAAATCAGATTCCTCATCCCGTGATTACAAGAAGAGAACTTGCCATAAATGCAAGAAACCTGGTCACTACATTACTGATTGTCCTCAGTGGGAGAAGGAAGCAAAGAAGAAGAAATACAAGGATGATAGTTCAGATGACTCTAAGAGGAAGAAGAAATCTTCAAAGTCCTCATCGTCAAGATCTTCAAAGTCTTCATCTCACAAGAAGAGCAGCTCCAAGAAAGCTCGGGCATTCATTGGCAAGGAAATGGACTCTGAAGCTGAATCTGAGGAACATGAGGAAGAGGAGGCATCTGAGGAGTCAGACTCTGGTGTGGCGAGCCTAGCCCTCGCTACTGCTTACGTTAGCAAGTCCATCTTCAACACTGAGGAAAATGGCTTCCCCAACACTGCTGATGACGGCAACGATGACTATGCTCCCACCTATTGCTTCATGGCAAAAGGTGCCAAGGTACTCAAATATCCCTCCTCTGAATCAAGTGAGGATGAATCTGATGATAACCTCAAACCCAGCTATTCCAAACTTGCTAATATTGCTGTTAAACAACAAAAGGCTTTGGAAAAGGTTCAAAATATGCTAGACAAAAGCGATGATCTGTTAGGTGAGGAAATGGATCGAACTCAAACACTGACTGATAATCTTCAGCAACTATAGTCTAAGTTTGACAACCTTCAAGGTCATCATGAAACTCTCCTAGCCGATCATGAGAAGCTTTCTTATGAATTTCTTCAAAGAAAGCAAGATCTTGAGAAGCTAAGGGTGAGTCATGAAGATCTTCAGAAGGAAAATGATTCTTTGCTTGCTCAACAGATCAGTTCCGCTCAGGAAGAATTTATTCCACCATGCTTGAAATGCATTGAACGTGAAACTGCTAATTCTTCACCTGAATGTTCAAATGCTTCCATTGCTGCAAATTCTTCAACTGTCTCTGTGGTCACAAATTCCTCATCTGAGGATACCACTAGTATCACTGACGAAAATGCAGGGTTGAAGGAATTGTATGTGACAGGCATGTACAAAAGCCTCAAAGGGCATCAGACTCTTTGTGATGTGCTCAAAAAGCAGATCTTGAACAGGAACCCTAGGAAAGAGGGTATTGCCTTTGAGAGGAAACTCAATGCTGATGGAACCTACTGGAAACCGGAGCAGTATCCCAAAACCTCATGGGTTGCTGCGAAGCGACCTCCCGTAGATCCATCCACTTTATCTGGCTTTACTTGTGAATCCTCATATTCATCTGACGAGTCATTTGACTCCAACTATAACCTGTTCAAAAATCAGAATGGTGAGGTATTTGCTAGATATGTTGGATCTAACTGCATGAATGGTCCCCCTATGAAGAAAATCTGGGTTCCCAAAAAGTGCCTTGAAAGTCTTCAGGTGAATGTCCTCATGACACCACCTGTGAAGAATAAGAACCCCAGATCAAATTCTTCATATGAATCAAATTCCTCACATGGATCAAAGTCCTCACATGAACATCATCGTGCTAACACTTCTGTTTCGCAGGGAAAGCCTAAGGGCTATGAATATATGCATTATTCTTCAAATCATTATGTTCATAAGTCCTCGAAGAATTTCTCTGCTTATTCATATGCTTACCCTAACCCCTCTTATGTGAAACGAAGTGGTCTGGCGTCTATGCCACCTTTCTCTTATGGAGCTCGCAGAATGATGAACTCTTTGCCACCCCTCCAGATGTGGGTGGTGAAGAAAAGGAACTAATATCTTATGCAGGGTCAGGTCTCCAGACGAACTAAATCGTCTGAAGAATTTGCTGGAGACCTGAAATGCTTGAAAGGACGCAAGCTAATCATGAAGAAATGATTTATTCATTTCTCACGTCCTCACATTGCTATATATACATATGTTGCTTTAATTGATGAAATATGTCTGATGAATTTGATGTCATATTCTTCACTCTGAAGTATATGAGTTCGTAAGATGCACTAATTCATCTGCAGGATGATTTACCCAAAGCTACTGAGTGGGTCGTCGATAGTGGATGTACAAATCACATGACCGGTGACAAGAGCTTACTGATGAACACTCCTTTATCTCCATCACACTTGAAGCATATCACCTACGCTGACAAAGGCAAAAGCAAGGTATTGGGTCTAGGTAGGGTTGCAAACTCAAAGGATCGACACATGGATAAAGTCATGCTTGTCGAGTCCCTCGGATTCAACCTCATGTCTGTCTCAATGCTTTGTGATCTTGATATGGTTGTTGTCTTTCCCAAATATCATTGCTTAGTGCTCATGGAATCTGACAATTCCAAAGTCTTCGAAGGCTTTAGGAGAGGAGACTTGTATATTGTTGATTTCTCTGCAGGACCACAGCCTGCCACTTGTCTACTTGCTAAAGCTTCAGAAGGCTGGCTATGGCATCGACGACTGGGTCATGCTGGCATGAGGAACTTACACACGCTCATGAAGAAAAAGCACGTCATTGGCATCGAGGGTGTCAAATTCCTCAAAGATCATCTTTGTGGGGCTTGTGAGGCTGGAAAGATGACCAGAGCCAAGCACCCCTCGAAGACTATCATGACTACTTCTCGTCCTTTTGAATTGCTTCATATGGATCTCTTTGGCCCTACTCATTATGCCACACTAACAAATGCAGCATCTCTATATGGCTTTGTCATTGTTGATGACTATTCTCATTACACATGGGTGCATGTCATTACTTACAAGACTGAAGTGCAGGAAGTCTTCAGACGATTTTCCTCAAGGGCTTCGACGAATTTCGGCGTGAAGATCAAGCATATACGTAGTGACAATGGGACTGAGTTCAAGAATACTGGTCTTGATGACTATCTCGATGAACTTGGTATTACTCATGAGCTATCTGCCCCATACACTCCTCAGCAGAATGGCGTTGTGGAGCGCAAGAACAGGACTCTTGTTGAGATGGCTCGCACCATGCTTGATGAATACAAGACACCTCGTCACTTCTGGCCTGAGGCAATTGATACTGCATGCCACATCATCAACAGGGTATATCTTCACAAATTCTTCAAGAAGACCTCATATGAACTCCTCACTGACAAGAAACCCAATGTGAGTTATTTCAAAGTCTTCGGTGCTAAATGTTGGATTAGAGATCCACATCACAATTCTAAATTTGCACCGAAAGCACATGAAGGTTTTATGCTTGGTTACGGAAAGGACTCGCACACCTACAGGGTCTTCAATACCTATCACAACAAGGTTGTTGAAACTGTAGATGTGCGGTTCGATGAAACTAACGGCTCGCAAAGAGAGCACCTACCTCCTGTGCTAGATGAAAAGACGCCTGAGGAAACCATCAAGTTCAAAGCTACTGAGGATGTCATTCCTACCGAAGAATCTGCTGAAGAAATCATTCCAGAACATGAAGAACAGCATGCTGGCGCATCTGAAGAAAATGGCTCTGAAGAAAATGCTGAGCCAAATCAAAGTCGTCAACCTGCTCATCCCCGCGTTGCAAATGAAGTACAGATTGAGAGAATCATCAATGACATCAACGCACCAGGTCCTCTGACTCGCTCAAAAGCTTCACATTTATCTAACTTTTGTGGGCATTTTGCTTTCGTCTCTATCACAGAGCCCACCAAAGTTGATGAGGCATTTCTGGAGCCTGAATGGATTCAAGCAATGCAAGAGGAACTACATCAATTCAAGCTGAACAATGTGTGGGAGCTTGTCAAGCGACCGGACCCATGCAAGCACAATATCATCGGTACCAAATGGATCTACCGCAACAAGCAAGATGAAAATGGCCTAGTGGTGAGGAACAAGGCTCGTCTTGTAGCTCAAGGCTACACACAGGTTGAAGGAATTGATTTCGATGAGACTTTTGCACCTATTGCTAGACTTGAGGCTATTCGCATATTGCTTGCTTATGCTACCCATCATAATATCATCTTATATCAAATGGATGTGAAAAGTGCATTCCTCAATGGTAAGCTTGAGGAAGAAGTATATGTTGCTCAACGCCCAGGTTTTGAAGACCCTAAACATCCTGACAAAGTCTTCAGACTCAATAAGGCCCTCTATGGCCTCAAGCAGGCCCCTCGGGCGTGGTATGATACTCTGAAGGAATTCCTCATGAAGAAAGGCTTCAAACCCGGTTCACTCGACCCAACTCTTTTCACCAAAACCTATGATGATGAATTATTCGTGTGCCAAATATATGTTGATGATATTATCTTTGGCTGTACTAACCAACATTACAGTGACGAATTTGCTTACATGATGAGTGAGGAATATCAAATGTCCATGATGGGAGAATTGAAATTCTTCTTAGGTCTTCAAATTCATCAACAACATAATGGCATTTTCATTTCTCAAGAGAAATACCTCAAGGACGTTCTGAGAAAATTCGGTATGCAAGAATGCAGAGGCGTCAAAATCCCTATGCCCACAAATGGCCATCTATGCACTGATGAAAATGGAATAGACTTCGATCAAAAGGTATACCGCTCCATGATTGGTTCTTTATTGTACCTATGTGCATCTAGGCCGGATATTATGCTTAGTGTTTGCATGTGTGCCCGTTTTCAAGCTACACCGAAGGAATCACACTATAAGGCTGTGAAACATATTCTTCGATTTCTAGCTCACACTCCAACACTTGGATTATGGTATCCCAAGGGCTCGGTTTTTGATCTCATTGGATATTCTGACTCTGACTATGCCGGTGATCGTGTGGACCGCAAGTCAACTTCAGGCACATGCCATTTCCTCGGACGATCCTTAGTATGTTGGTCCTCGAAGAAGCAGAACTGCGTATCACTCTCTACTGCTGAAGCTGAGTATATTGCTGCTGGTTCTTGCTGTGCTCAATTGCTATGGATGAAGCAAACCCTCAAGGACTACGGCATCAATGTGAAGAATGTGCCACTCTACTGCGACAACGAGAGTGCCATCAAAATTGCTCATAACCCAGTTCATCACTCGAAGACAAAGCACATCGAGATTCGTCATCATTTTCTTCGAGATCATGTGTTGAAGGGTGACATCTCTATTGATCCCGTGAAGTCTGAAGAACAGCTAGCGGATATCTTCACAAAGCCCTTGGATGAGAAGAGATTTAGCAAGTTGCGGTGTGAGCTAAATATCTTAGAATCTTCGAATGTCCTTTGAAAAGGACACACATCCTAACACTTATGCAAATTGATGACTTAGATGTGCAACACACGAAGAAACATTTTTCTTCAATCAATGAAGACTAACCCTCTAAGTGTGAAGAAATTAATGAAGAATTTGATTCTCAGAGCCCTACGACAATTGTACGCGGTGTCTGAAATCATCATTCTTACACGGTGAGTCACGCCACCACAAAAAGTTGAAAATCTTCAAAATTTGAGTTTTTCATCATTGTGCAAATTCTTCAAATTTTCAAATTCTTCAACTTTGCAAAATCTTCACTCTTTCCGTCTATGTTCTTCATTGACTATATATATATATGAGTTTTCTGTCCTCTACAGCATTCACTTATTGCTAATTCTTCAAGTTGTGTTTCTTCTAAGTGAATGTGATCGGACCCGTTCCCCCTCAATGCTAAACTCAATCCAGTCCGTTCACAAATTCTTCATGTGCGTTCTATTTGAAACCCGTTCAAAGTCTTCACTGTGTCCTTGACAGCTGAAGAATTTGCGAACGAAACATTAAAATATTCTTATCTGAATTTTCGGCTTTTGCCGTTCAAACCGTTCCTTATCCCTCGATAAGATTTATCTATTCACCCTCGATCTAACACGATCTCCACTTCACAGTTCGTGGGTGACACATGTCGCTAGGATGAGAAGGGTCAGGGGCACGTTTGTCCATTTTCTTCGAACGAGCGGTTTTTCACCTCTGCTATAAATACCCCTCACCCTCCTCACCTTCTGAGAACGCATATGACCTCTCCAAAACTCTTCGCACCTATATTCTGTTCACAGGTACACATGTCCGCTGCTGAATCTCTAGGTTCTCATCAACTTAACTCATTTGCAGCGTTCCTTGAAGAAAAATTGCATACCTCATCAGAAAATTCGATTGTTCAAAACCCTCAAGTGAAGAAAATGGCTGATGGTAAAAGACCTCAGAAGGGAGGAAAGAGGCCAGAAACAAATACTGCTTTTCAGATCCCTGATGACATCTATGATGAATATTGTACTCTTGATGAAGCAACTCATGGCAAGGAGAACAAAAATCAGCGCAAAGTGCGCATTCAGAAGATTGAGAGGAGATGGGCAAGAGAATGGAGGGAATATCGCTATGTCACTCCCAAGTACATGAAGAAATTTGCTGTTAACCCTCCATGTCCAAGACCTCCATTGGCTCCTGGCCAAGAAGCTGATCCCACTAGCATCAGAAGAGGTGAGGAATTTCCTCAGGAGTGGGCTAAGCGTCAAGCCAAGCTGGCCAAAGTGGCTAAAGAGGCAGTAAAGAAATTCAATGAAGATTCTGTTGCTGCCGCCGCTGAGGCCTCTGCTATCAAGCCTAAGAAGGCTATGCTGAAGAAATCAGCTGTTAAGACAAGTTCCTCAGCTGCAATGCCCTCACGGCCTGTTCCTCAAGCAAATTCCTCAAAAGCAGCTCCAACTCCCTCGGTTGCAAAATCCTCAGCTGCTCCTGCAAAGTCCTCAGCACCTGTGCATCTTGCCACATGCCAAAGGACTACTGGAATCTAAATTGCTTCAGGAGTCTCTGCAAGTTCTTCAGCTCCACCTCAGTCTTCAACAACTCCGACCTTGCTGAAGAAAAAGGCCACTGCTGGACGAGGCACAAGGCCAAGTCCTCACAAGAAGCAAGTCGCCTTTCAGGTTCCGTCAAGCGAAGACGAAGCTGATGATGAAGAATTAGCTGAGCTCATCAGAGATCGACAACAAAGGGCCGCTAGAGCCAAAGGCAGTGCTGTGCCCCTCATGCTGGATCCAAGGAAGATCCTTGATTTTATTGATCTATGGCACAAGAACCCTAACACACCTTTGCCTGAATTAAACCTCACTCCTGGTCAAAGTCACATGTTGACGGCCTTCATAAATGAAGAAAAATGGAAATTTGAAAAGGCCAGGCAGGTGAAGAAGGCTCAGTACAAGAAGGAGCGTTTTCTGAAGAACAATGTTGTGAAAATGTCTCCTGAAGAACTTGTGACTATGCAGGCTGAGATCAAAGCACTCAGTGATGAATTTCATGCATTCCATGCAGATTGGCTAGGTGCCAAAGTCAGATTCGTCAGAATGGAAAAAGGATTTACTCCAAGTGTTGCAGCTTCATCGCAACGCAAATTTCCTCAGACTGGAACATCTATTCAGTCTGCTGAAGAAAATGAAAGCGCCAGAGCTGATGAAGAAATTCCAGTCTCTGAAGAAAATGCCAGGGTAACCTCCAATATTGCGCCTGAAGAGCAATCCAGGCCAGTTGAAGCATCTGCTATTGTGCCTGAGGAATCTGAACAAGCCAGGGCAACTGCATCAGTTGTGCCTGAAGAAATTCAACCAATTTCCTCTGCTCCTCCTGCACCGATGACAAGCATCAACCTTCCTTCTGCATCAGAAGCGAAGAAAACCAAGGCTGCGGAGCGAGCAGCTGTGAAGAAAAGGAAAGCATCTGCATCTTCAGAGTCTTCAGCCCCCAAGAAATTGAAGACTTTGAGGAGTTCATCTGAAAACCCAATTGATGCTATTCCAATATCAAGCATGCCATCAAAGGAGATCATTCCCTTTGGTGAGGAATATGAAATTCCAAGTAAATCTGATGAAGAAATTCCTTCTGCTGCTTCGACAGAGCAAATGGATGAAGAAATTGAAGTGGATACTTTCCCTTCAACCCCACTGGTATCATCGCCCATGCCTCAGTTCACAGCTGAAGAGGCAGGCGTCGAAGGCACTGAAGAAGATGAGGATGTGGATATTGGGTCTACAACACCTATTCTGAATGATGACTTTTGGGAAAGTCATCACCCCAATTCACCTCTGACAACCCCTCTACATCATGTTCCTCAGTCTCCTGTGCAAACTGAAGAAATTCATACGGGCTCTGATGAACGTCAAGCTTCACTTCACTCTATACCTGAAGAAGTTCCAGTCACTAGCGCTGCTGTACATATGTCTGAAGAAATGAAGGCCAAGGCTGCTGCTGAAATTCCTCAGCCAGTGGCTGCACCTCAAGAGGCTGTAAATTCTTCAACTGTTAATCTTCAGCCCAAGCCACAGAACCCTCACTCCAAGAAGCAGAAGTTTAATGCTGAGGATTTCTTCAACGAGCACATATTCTTCACTGACTACAATCCCTATGACTCTGCTCGTCTTCGTCGCAAGCGTTTCTGGACTGCAAGCCAGATGAACTTCTACTCCTCATTGTTGGTTGATAAGGATAAGATCTTTGAACATGAGCAAATTCCTCATGTAGATATGGAATCGCTGCCCTGCTTCACACCAGTCCTCAGTGTTCTTCATGACGCTGGGTTACTCAATTTCTGCACCGACATCTGCGATTGGAATGAAGAACTCATTCTTCAATTCTTCGCCACGCTGCACATTACTGGAAATGTTGATGATGTCAATTCATGGGTATTGGACTGGATGACCGATAATACTCATTTCAAAGCATCGGCCTCTGAATTGCTTCATGCCGTCCCAGTCAGTCCTCCCACTGAAGGTGCTAGGCTTCTCTATGTTGAACCTGAACTGTCTGATCATCTGATGCAAGTGCTGATGAAGCCTTTGAAGCCAGGCCAAGCTCCAAGGACCAAATTCCTCGTCAAGGAATTGCTCTATGTGCCAAGGACAGTCTATCGCATATTGACCAAAACCCTCAGTCCAATCAAGGGCCACAACTCTGATGATGAAGAAGTTGTTGGCATTATGAAGAATCTGCTGTTCAATATCATTCACGGTATTCCTATCAACTACCACGATTTCTTCATGAGGACTTTGGCCAATGCTGCACTGTCACCTTTTGAGTTGAAGCCTTATGCTCCCTGGATCATGAGATTCATCAGATCAAGGTCTTCAATTCATTACATGGCTGACTTTCAAAATCATCTCAGCTATTTGCCCCCTATTGAAGTCCTCAAACGGACTATTTCCTCAGCTGACAAGAAGGGCAAAGCTGCTGTTATTGATGAAGGTACTCGTCCATTGGATGGACAGTTTCGCAAAGCTACTTCCTATTCCACCAATGATGACTCTGCAACTCAAGATTCTGCCGCCAAAGCTTCAGAACATCATCCTCAAGCCACAGCTCCGCGTGTGATGACTGATCGTGAACTTCTCCTTAGTCTTCATCAGAAAGTTGATCGAAATCACAAGTGGGTCAAGCGTCAGCTTGGTGCAATTCTTCAGAACATGACAGTCACTCAAAATACTGTGAAGAAGAATCACTACTACTTGCATGAAGTCTTTGACCGCACTTGGGCGATTCTGTCTAATCTTCATAGTGCTGAAGAACTCAAGGAGATGGGCTTCGAACAGGACTTTGACTGGTCCCAGCCACCTTCGAAGAAATTCAAGAAAGTCAAAGTTCCTCAGCTTGTTGCCAGTTCATATTCTTCATTGCGCGAGATGGATGAAGCTGAAGACTTGAACGACACTGCGGCAGGCCCTACCTCAATAGTCGACCCCAACAATGCTGGCGCTCCTCCATCGACATCATGATGATATTCTTCAGGGGCGTTAGTCCTCATTTTTCGTCCCTTTTGGTCATTCGATGACAAAGGGGGAGAAATTTGAGTTTAGTCTACAAGCGGGTCTTATATATGGGCTATATTTGTGTTAAGTTTCAACTCTTGCTCTTCTGAGGTGTTTGCTCTAATGAGTTGTAAACTTAAGTCCTATGGTGGTCTGATACTTTTGCTCTATTTTTCTGCATGCTATTTCCTCAATACCATAATGCACGCATGCTGAATTTCGTCAGACACCATATTTCATCATGCATTTCAAATTCTTCATATCATATGATAAATGCGTGTATGAATTTCAAGATATAGGAGGAGATCTCCATGATATTATTCAACAATGTGCATTTGCTATTTCAAAGCAAATTCTTCAAATATGCACATCTTCAGGGGGAGTTCTTCTATATCTTGCAGTCAAATTCCTCAATATTAGTATTTACACTTCATATGTTTATCCCCGTTGAAAACTTAACCTATATTGTCATCAATCACCAAAAAGGGGGAGATTGTAAGTGCATCTAGTGCCCCTTAGTGATTTTGGTGTATTGAAGACTTATAGGTTAAGGGACTAATGTGTTTGTGAGTGTACACAGGTCTATAAGTCTATGAGGAGTTTGTTATTTACGATGAATGTCGACCCCTAAAAATGAATGTCTTCAACTGAAGACTTTGGTTTTCTTGAAGACTTTGAAAGTGAAGAAATTGGTGTGACCCTGAAGACTTGATATTCATGCGAGGATTATGAAGCGTGAAGACTTTTGTTTTCGTAGTTTCATTTTCTTCTTCTTGAGTCATAGGAAACACCGTACTGTTAAAGGGGGTCGAGGTAAAACTAAGGAAAAATTTCCAAGTGATGCTCAACTCAAAATCCTACACCTACCCAATCCTTTCGAGTGAAGCCATTGGAAATCTCATACAGTTTAGTAAAGTTCTTCAGTGACAGAGACGAAGTTCTTCTGTTCTCTGAGGAATTTGTTCTGACTGAGGAGTTAGAAATTCGCCAGTGTGGATTGCCTACAAGTGAGGATTATGATAGCCCTGAGGAATTTGATACTCAAATTTCTGACCGTTGCAGTGCTACGTGCCAGCTGTCCCAAAATATCTACCCACCTAACGGTCATATCATTGAAGGGCATTTATGTCTTATCATGTCGGGCTGCTCCCTAGGCTATAAATAGCCGCCCTCTACAACCACTAGCTGGTTGGCTGCTCCAAGAAATAGATTGACACTTGTCATTTAGAGCATCCCATCCTCCGAGGACTTTGAGCAAAAATCATCAAGTGAGGAAAAACCCAAAAACCCAAACACCTACAAACCCAAAGTGATTGAGCATCACTGAAGAGATTGTTCCTGTGTGGAACTGACGCTTGTTACCTTTGAGGACTATGCATCCTCCAGACGGTTAGGCGTCATGGTCTAGAGCATTCAAGAGGAAATTGTGGATTGCCGAGTGACCGAGTATGTGAAGGTTTGGAAGTCACCTGAAGACTTACCACGAGTGGTTGGGTGAGGTCTGTGTGACCTTAGCTCAAGGAGAATACGGTGAGGACTAGGTGTCCTGGACTGTGTGTTCAGGACTGGGTGTCCGGGACTGTGTGTCCTCAGGTTTAAATACCCAGCCGCTCCAACCAGACGTACAACTGTCACAGCAGTTGGAACTGGTCTACCAAATCAGTGTCTTCACCGAGCTACTGGTTCTATTTCCTCAACCCTTTCATTTCCTCGCATACTTGCTATGTATTTGATCATTACTGTTTGAAGACTTTGTCTGAAGACTTTCTCAATTTCCTCAGTTCAAATTCTTCAGTCAGTTTGTCTTCAGCCTGCTTATCCTGTGTTTACGCTACTCGTACTCTGTGCTTGTTTTCATTTCATCATGATGACTGTGCTACTGCTCTGTTATGCTTGCATCTGAGTACTCATTCCGCTGCTAAGTAGTTCGTCGCTTAGGAATTTCCTCACCTTGAAATTCCTCAGTGACGAAATTGTAAAAATCGCCTATTCACCCCCCTCTAGTCGATATAACGCACTTTCAGGTTGTATATGTGGACTGGGCTGCAGAAATGCCAGAATAGAGAGAAGGCCTAGTCCTATCGAAGACTAGCATCTTCATCGGTCTTGCAGCAATAGAAGAGAGCAGAACAGATCAATATAAAGTAGCAGTATCATTAAGTCTCAACCTCACCCAGAGATCCTTTCAAGGGGAGGCTGTATATGTGGACTGGGCTGCAGAAATGCCAGAATAGAGAGAAGGCCTAGTCCTATCGAAGACTAGCATCTTCATCGGTCTTGCAGCAATAGAAGAGAGCAGAACAGATCAATATAAAGTAGCAGTATCATTAAGTCTCAACCTCACCCAGAGATCCTTTCTCGACTCCCTGCGAGAAAGCAATCCCAGAGCCATACAGTCATCAACCTCGTCCTGAGATCCCTTCTCGACTCCCTGCGAGAAGCAATCCCAGAGCCATACATACAGGTCTCATCACAGGTATCCAGTTCTAGTTGTATCGATCGGGATACAACTCCGAGTGTCCTTTACCGTAGGACCGGCTATCGATAGAAGTTTTCTTCCCTGTAGGGGTGCACCAACTAACCCAACACGCTCGATTAACTCCGGCCGGACACACTTTCCTGGGTCATGCCCGGCCTCGGCCAAACGACACACCACAGCCTTACCTACAGCTCAGCAGAGAGGTCCCCGCCGGTCTACATCCTAAGCGCTCAGGGGTCTTGGGCCATCGCCCTGTGCACTCCGGGTCGTTGCGAGCAGGGTGAAGCCAGGCACCCGGAGGGCGCCGGTCCGTCCCGGCCGCAAGGCTGAACTGGACGTCTGACAGAACTGTCGGCTGATGCTACGATGTAGAACGCCCATACTATGCCCACGTGATGGTTAGTGCTATCAGACCAGAGGCCTGCTCGGATCAAATATCCAAATCGTTAGGACTAGGGGCTTGCGGAAACGAGCAGAGACTCACGAAAGATGTGACCCCGTCGCCCCGTCTCGAGGACTTGCTGCAAGGGTTAAGAATGCCCGGTCGCGCCTCGTATTCACCACTCGGGCACCACACTGGCACCAGTCTTCACAACACTCGCCTCTCAGGCGCACGCGGGTACCCCTCAGGGTCGACCCGCCTATCCAAGTAACAGTGTAAAGTCCAGTATCCGTGTGTCCATAACATCAGGGGAATCCGAGGTATCACCCTTGTTGGATTCCTACTCGATGTGTCTGTCGAGGTGAACTCGAAGGATTCACCCTCGATGGGTTCACACTCGAGGTGTTGTACGACAGCGTCGTTACCGGAAGTGGTGAAGGAGGAATCACCCTCGATGACCACTACCGAATAGCTACTCTACAGAGTTAACATCAGAAGTGCTACATGAGGTTTCATCCTCGGCACTCGATAGTAATGCTGCAGTGTCGTTACCACTAAGGGGGGGGGGTGATGTGTGGTGTCGGGGCCTGGTCTTCAATCCCGTTGATCGGGTCATCTGATAATCCAGCGGGGCGGTCAGGACTAGTGGGGTCACTGATAGGTCTCTACCCAGCCTAAACTAAGCAGTTTAGGATATGCAGGTAATTATCAACAGCAGGATACAATAAACAGGCTATGCTTCAGAATAGGTAAAGCAGCAGCAGCAGCAATTCTAATGCAAGCATGAGAAATAGAATGGGCGATATCGGGATGATCAAAGGGGGGGGCTTGCCTGGTTGCTCGGCGGCAAGGGCAAGGTTGTCAATGGTGTCTTCGGGCTCCGGAGCTGCATCGGTCTCGGGGACGACGTCGAGGTCGGGGGCTATCGAGAGAGAAGAGGGGGAGGAAACAGTATAAATATAGAGCAAACATGAGCAACACAAAGCACGACATGACAATGTGCAGTGTCGGGTGTGTCCTAACGTATGGTTGCACGTCACCGAGGAAGGAGGAATCCATCCGGGAATGTTTTCCCGGTTCCGGACATTTGTCAGACAGATGACCAGAGGGGAACGGTTGAATGTTTGGATAGTTAGGGACGTGTGGCGGACGAACGGACCGCGTATTCGGATTCGTCTCGTCGTTCTGAGCAACTTTCATGTACAAAGTTTTTCGATCTGAGCTACGGATAAAAAGATATGATTTTCTAAAGTTTTTATTATTTTCTGGAATTTAATTATTTATTTAAATTAAACATTATCCAAAACAGTACAGGGTGACGTCACTGTGACACAATGCTGACATCAGCAGTCAACGGTCGGCTGACCAGGGTCAAACCTGACCAGTGGGACCCACATGTCATACACTGTGGTTTAATTAGAGGGGTTAATTTAATTAACTGAATTAATTAGAGGGTGGGCCCTGGCAGTCAGTGACTGATTAGTACTATAATTAACTAATTCTTATTTATTTAAAATCGTTTAAAGGGGTGGGACCCGTGTGTCAGCGACACAGCCGGCCCAGTCAGCAGCGCTGACCAGTCAACTGGGCCCGCAGGGCCCAGCGGTCAGTGGCACAGGCGGTGGGGGCCACGTGCCACGTCGGCGCCGGCCACCGGAGCACGCCGGCGAGCTCGAACGCGGCGCCGAGCTCCGGCGAGTCCGGGTTTCGCCCACAGGGCATCTCCGAGGGCGTGCTTGGGCTCTAACGAACGGGCGCAGCAAGCCGCATCGCGTGGTGGTGGTGGTTGGCCCCGGGGGTGGTCGGAACGACACCGGCGACGACGGTTGGCGGCGGGGCTCCCGGGTGGTGCTCGGGCGCGTGGCTGCAGTGGGCTAGCGAGCAAAGCAAAAGGCGGGGCGGCCTCTACGGCTCACCAGGAGCACGTTGGTGCTGCGGGACCGAGCCGAGCGGCTCTGGGAGCGCAGCAATGGCAGCGACGGCGGCGGACAGAGCATGAGCATGGTGGCGGCGAGCTACGGCTACGGGGAGAGCGCAGGGAGAGAGGGAGGAGGACGGGGGTGCTCACGTAGAGCCTGTAGGTGTGCGTAAGCGAGCTCGGGGAGGGCTTGCCGGAGCGAATCGGCGACGGTGCGCGACGGCGATCCGAGGAGGGAGGAGGGCTCGAGGAGGCGCTGCGGTGGCTCCGGGCTTCGGTTAGTTGGCGTAGCCGACGTAGTCGACGTCGAGGAGCACGGTGGGCACGTTCGCGAGGCGGGGCGGTGACGGTGGCCGCGTAGCTCAACCGCGGCCGTCCATGGTGGCGTCGGGTGAGGTGGGAGAGAGCGAGGGAGAAAGGGGAGGGATGCTAGGGTTCGCCGGGGGGAAGCAGGGGGGCCCTTATACCCAGCGCGCGCGCGGGCGCGCTGTCGAGCGGCGAGCGATGGGGGGCCTGGCCGCGCGCGGCAGGTGCTCGACAGCGCGCGCGTGAGCAGTGCGAGGTGAGGGACGGCGCGGGGGTGGGCCGGGCCGCGCTGTAGCAGTAGGCCTAGTGCACAGTAGATCCTTTAGGCCTTTTTCCTTTTCTCTTTTTCTGTTTCTTTTCTTTTCTATTCTGTTAATTGTTTAGGCCCCAAATGGTTTTTTGTAAAAAGGGAGACCTTGTCCATAAATACCAGTGCTTTATACCCTAACACCAAAAACTAGTTTGGGCAAAACATCATTTCATATTTGTTTTAAATAAATTAAAAGGTTACTAAATGTTATTTTCAGCCACTGTTTTAAGTTGTTTGAGTCACTTATCCAATTTTAATAATGTTGTTTACAATTTTAACATAGCCTCTGATTTATCTACTATTTATTGAACATTTTAGTTCTTATGTTGGATAACTTTTATTTTCCACTTTCATTCAAATTTGGATTTTTCTTAGGAATTGAAATGCAATATAATGCTAATGATGGTCATGCACTGTTAAACATGATGACATGGCATAATCAAAATGGGATTACTGTGGTTAACCACCGGGGGTGTTACAAATCTCCTCTACTAACAAGAATTCTCGTCCCGAGAATTAAGAGGTAGAAGGAAAAAGTTTGGGGTATTCCGCAAGAAGATTATCCTCGCGTTCCCAAGTGGCTTCATCTTCAGTATGATTTGACCACTGCACTTTGAGGAACTTGGTAACCTTCTGACGGGTCCGACGTTCAGCTTCATCGAGAATGCGGATCGGATGCTCCTTATAAGAAAGGTCATCTTGCAATTCGAGCACCTCGGGATCCACTGCTCAGTGCGGAGATTCCTCGAAGCATTGACGAAGTTGCGACACATGGAAGACGTCGTGGATATGAGAGAATTGCGGCGGCAACTCCAATTTATATGCCACCTAACCACGTCTAGCAATAATGTGGAAAGGACCAATGTAGCGTGGAGCTAGCTTGCCCTTGATTCCAAAACGGTGAGTGCCCTTCATAGGAGTGACACGAAGATAAGCTTGATCACCAGGTTGATAAGTCAAACCCCATCGTTTGCGATCATAGTTGCTCTTCTGGCGGTCCTGAGCCGCCTTGAGATTTTCCCGGACAATACGGACTTGCTCTTCGGCGTGTTGGATAATATCCGGTCCCACGAGTGGTCGTTCCCCAGTTTCTGACCAATTCAGAGGGGTTCGACACTTACGTCCATAGAGTACTTCGAAGGGGGCCATCTTCAAGCTGGCTTGATAGCTGTTGTTATAAGAGAACTCGGCATACGGAAGAGATTCTTCCCACTTCTTGCCGAAAGAAATAACACAAGCTCGAAGCATGTCTTCAAGCACTTGGTTGACTCGTTCAACTTGGCCTTGGGATTGGGGGTGATAAGCTGAACTCCAGGTAATATGAGTTCCCATAGCTTTTTGGAAACTTTCCTAGAATTTGGAAGTGAAAAGGCCGCCACGGTCCGAACTGATCTCCTTCGGAATACCGTGGAGTGAAACAATTCTGGAGATATACAACTCTGCTAACTGACTAGCAGTGATAGTCTCTTTGACAGGCAGAAAGTGTGCAACTTTAGAGAGTTGGTCGACGACGACAAGAATAGCATCGTGACCCTTCTGTGACCTGGGAAGTCCTGTAACGAAATCCATCTGAACCTTATCCCATTTCCATAGAGGAATAGGAAGTGGTTGCAGAATTCCAGCTGGTTTCTGATGTTCTGCTTTAACGCGACGACACACATCACATTCAGCAACATAACGAGCAATGTCCTGCTTCATTCTAGACCACCAGTACCTTTGACGGAGATCACGATACATCTTGGTGCTACCCGGATGAATAGACAGCGGGGTATCATGTGCCTCCTTCATGACCTTGTCAGTCATGAGTTCGAAGCGAGGTACCACAATGCGGTTTCTGAAATACAAGGTTCATCTTCAGACAGCGAGAAATCCCTGTACTTTACAAGGTGAAGGTCTTTCTTCATCAGATCAATTTCAGCATCTTTAGCTTGTGCATTCTTAACAGCTTTCTCAAGATCTAGTTGTATCACAAGGTTATTAAGAGAACCCTGTGGAACAATACACAGATTCAGCTTGCACAATTCTTCAAAAAGACGAGGTTGAGCTCGCCTAACCATAAGGTTGTCGCAATAGGGCTTGCGGCTTAAGGCATCAGCCATCACGTTAGCCTTGCCAGGGGTATAGGAAATACCCAAATCATAGTCCGCAATGGCCTCCATCCATCTTTGCTGATGGAGGTTTAGAGATGGTTGAGTGAACAAGTACTTCAGACTTTTATGATCCGTGTATATCTCGCAACGATTACCGAGAAGGTAATGTCGCCACAACTGCAATGCATAGATCACATCAACTAGTTCTAGATCATTACCGGATAATTTTCTTCATGTGGGCGCAACTGACGAGAGCCATAAGCAATCACTTTACGCTCTTGCATTAGGACATAGCCTAATCCTTCACGGGATGCGTCACAATAGATCACAAAGTCTTTGCGAGTATCTGGAGGAGATAGTACTGGGGCAGATGTCAGCTTGTCTTTGAGTGTCTGGAAACTTTCCTGACATTTTTCTGTCCATTCAAAGTTAACGCCCTTGTGAAGCAGATCAGTCAGGGGCTTAGCAATCTTAGAAAAATTCTCAACAAATCGACGGCAATAGCTTGCAAGGCCGAGAAAACTTCTCACTTGCTTGACGTTCTTTGGAGGAGTCCAATCAAGAATAGCCTGAACTCGTTCTGGGTTAACGGCAATGCCATCTTTGGAAATCACATGGCCGAGGTATGTCACTTCAGACAACCAGAATTCACATTTGGAGTATTTGGCATACAACTGGTGTTCTCGAAGCCTTTCCAGTACAAGACGGAGGTGTTCGGCATGTTCTTCCTTATTCTTTGAATAGACCAGAATATCATCCAGATATACCACGACAAATTTGTCGAGGTAATCCATTAAGATGTAATTCATCAGACGGGAGAATGTGGCTGGAGCATTGGTTAAGCCGAAGGACATGACCGTGTACTCGTAGGAGCCATAACGAGTAACAAATGCAGTCTTGGGAATATCCTCTTCACGAACACGGATCTGATGGTAACCCAACCTCAAATCAAGCTTAGAGAATACTGAGGAACCGGCAAGTTGATCATACAAATCATTGATCCGGGGAAGCGGATATTTGTTCTGGATGGTGGCTTGGTTAATGGGCCGATAATCCTGAACCAATCGGTTAGTTCCATCCTTCTTCGTAACGAAGAGTGAAGGTGCTCCCCAAGCAGAGGAACTGGGCCGGATGAAACCTTTCTTAAGTGACGTGTCGATTTCTTCCTTAAGCTCGAGAAGATGATGCGGAGGCATCTTATAAGGACGCTTCGCAATAGGTGTTGTGCCAGGCTTCAAGTCGATGACGAACTCAACAGCTCTAGCAGGGGGTATCCCTGGAAGTTCTTCTGGAAATACATCTTGAAAATCATGAACAACTGGAACGTTCTCGATGCCTTCAAGAGGTGAAACATTCAATGCATTCAGAACATATATCTGGCTTTCAGCATCTTGAGCTATTCGGGCTGAGTATTTGACTATCTGGCCAGAAGGGTGTGTGAGCTGGACTGTCTTAGTAGAACAGTCAATCAAAGCATTATGGGCTGTCAACCAGTCCATACCGAGAATGATGTCTATGTCGGAAGGTCCAAGAGCAATAAGGGAAGCAGAGAACATCAACCCTTCAATTTTGAACTGATTATTGTGACTTACCATCTTGGTTTGCCACCGGGAACGGGGAGTGATGATTTCTATTGGAGTGGCTAATGAGCTCATAGCTAACCCATGCAATTGTGCAAATTGCTGGGACACAAAGGAATGTGATGCCCCGGAATCAAAGAGAACAGAGGCTGCAACTGAATTAACTGGCAGAGTTCCCATCACGATTTTAGGTGACTCACGAGCTTCTCCCATATTGACATGCGTGACCTGGCCACGACCCATAGCAAGCGGCCTGGCCTTATGACTTCTGGAATGATGGGTTCGATGGCCCTTCGTACGACCATCAGGAGGACGTGGTGCAGCCTGAGGTGTAGCCATGGCATTGGACTGTCCACCCTGAATCGTTAGCTGTCTCCGCGGCGAAGGCAGATGAGGTGCAACATAAGACGGCCTTGGTGTTGGAGCAGGTTGATGATGAACATTGTGTGGGATCCAGACTCGACGTTTCTGAACAGGCTGACCCGAGGATGAGCCAGCTTCATGAGTGCGCTTGAGTGACTCCTGGTACTCAGTCAGAGCTGTTTCAACTTGGTAAGATTTGCTGACAAGCATTGCGAAGTCTGTGAAATCATGGACAGCAAGTGCAAGTTTTATATCGGTACGCAGTCCTTCACGAAATTTCTCCTGCTTGCGAGTGTCAGTGTCGACGTCATCCGCAGCATAGCGGGATAATTCAAGGAATTTCCTCTGATATTCATCCACAGTCATTTTGCCCTGAGAGAGTTTACGGAACTCCTGCTTCTTCTGGTCCATCAGACCCTGAGGAATGTAACGTGCATGAAAAGCTGACTGAAATTCCTGCCAAGTGGTTACAGTCTCTGCAGGCAACATAGCCTTGTGGCTTTCCCACCATTGAGCAGCGGGACCCTTCAAGTGGAATGTCGCAAAGGTGATGTAACTGTCAGGGGCAACATTAGCTGACTCCATCTCAAACAGGATGTCACGAAGCCAATCATCAGCATCCATAGGATTGGCGGAGTTGCGGAAAACAGACGGATTGAGGCGCACAAATTCTGGCAGCGAGATCGGTCCAGGCTCCTGGCGAGCCTCGTTCCGTTCCAAACGTCTTACCAGACTCTCGTTGAGCTGACGGTTCAATTCAAACTGCTGCATCATTGCGGCAATATAGGGTGGAGGTGGAGGATTGTCAGCCATCCTGCCAAATCAACAGGGGCAGTTTAGCAAGAAAAACTGCAGGTGTATGGAATGATTCATGAAGTAACACGCACAACAGAAGGAAGTGCAATAGATACTTCATCATATTTGCACCAGACATTCAAATCCACACATAGCCTCGGTTACAATCCGGCATTACGACAGTTGAAAGGGGAGGGCTAGATATCTAGGCGGCACGCAGGCACGCGGTAGGGAAGTACAAAACGAGACATAGCAAAGGCTACATCAACGTCGGAGAAAACTATTGGGGCGAGGAGTCTGCAAGTGAAACACAGGGTGCCCTCGATAAGAGGATCCTGCAAGCAGAACCTGGTCCACAATCTTGGAGCAAGGGGGGAATATTTCAGAACAATGGGTGGATGTGATCACGAGAACCTAATGTTGGAGTTAGTGAAATTTTAACCCGAATAGAAGAGAGATCAGAGGCCCAGAGTAAAGGTCGAGGAGTAAAAGATACTAATACCTCCCAATTGGCGACGTGGGCCCGTAAGCCACACAGCCAAGTTAGTAAAACAGTTTTTAGTTACTAGACTCAACTTCGGCCAATGAGTTGGAAAGGGGGTTCCTACAGTCAGTCGGCTCTGATACCAACTTGTGACGCCCCCGGCCCGACCTTGCACTAATCATACACGCAAATGCACACGATCAAGCCTAAGGACTCACGGGAAGATATCACAACACAACTCTAAAACATAAATAAAGTCATACAAGCTTTATATTACAAGCCAGGGCTCGAATACATAAGCTTGCGAACAAGCGTCAGCGGAAGCATCAGATATCTGAGTATAGATATGAAAACAGAAACAGAAAGGCCTTTAGAAAGGCGGGGCAAAATAAAACACTACGATCGAAAGGCGTAGGCCTCCTGCCTGGGACCCTCCGATCCTACTCCTGGTCATCAGTCAACTCGTAGTAGAATCCATCCTCTGGGTCGAAGTAGTAGCGATCGTCGGCGGGGGCAACTGTCTCAGGGGCTCCGTCATCTTGGTCACGACAAACTGATATGGGGAGAAAAGGAAAACAAAGCAACTGTGAGTACTCAGAAGTACTCAGCAAGCAAGGATCTACACTACATATGCAACATTTTCAAGGGGAGGCTGTATATGTGGACTGGGCTGCAGAAATGCCAGAATAGAGAGAAGGCCTAGTCCTATCGAAGACTAGCATCTTCATCGGTCTTGCAGCAATAGAAGAGACCAGAACAGATCAATATAAAGTAGCAGTATCATTAAGTCTCAACCTCACCCAGAGATCCTTTCAAGGGGAGGCTGTATATGTGGACTGGGCTGCAGAAATGCCAGAATAGAGAGAAGGCCTAGTCCTATCGAAGACTAGCATCTTCATTGGTCTTGCAGCAATAGAAGAGAGCAGAACAGATCAATATAAAGTAGCAGTATCATTAAGTCTCAACCTCACCCAGAGATCCTTTCTTGACTTCCTGCGAGAAAGCAATCCCAGAGCCATACAGTCATCAACCTCGTCCTGAGATCCCTTCTCAACTCCCTGCGAGAAGCAATCCCAGAGCCATACATACAGGTCTCATCACAGGTATCCAGTTCTAGTTGTATCGATCGGGATACAACTCCGAGTGTCCTTTACCGTAGGACCGGCTATCGATAGAAGTTTTCTTCCCTGCAGGGGTGCACCAACTTACCCAACACGCTCGATTAACTTCGGCCGGACACACTTTCCTGGGTCATGCCCGGCCTCGGCCAAACGACACACCGCAGCCCTACCTACAGCTTAGCAGAGAGGTCCCCGCCGGTCTACATCCTAAGCGCTCAGGGGTCTTGGGCCATCGCCCTGTGCACTCCGGGTCGTTGCGAGCAGGGTGAAGCTAGGCACCCGGAGGGCGCCGGTCCGTCCCGGCCGCAAGGCTGAACAGGACGTCTGACAGAACTGTCGGCTGATGCTACAATGCAGAACACCCATACTATGCCCACGTGATGGTTAGTGCTATCAGACCAGAGGCCTGCTCGGATCAAATATCCAAATCGTTAGGACTAGGGGCTTGCGGTAACGAGCAGAGACTCACAAAAGATATGACCCCCTCGCCCCGTCTCGAGGACTTGCTGCAAGGGTTAAGAATGCCCGGCCGTGCCTCGTATTCACCACTCGGGCACCACACTGGCACCCGTCTTCACAACACTCGCCTCTCAGGCGCACGCGGGTACCCCTCAGGGTCGACCCGCCTATCCAAGTAACAGTGTAAAGTCCAGTATCCGTGTGTCCATAACATCAAGGGAATCCGAGGTATCACCCTCGTTGGATTCCTACTCGATGTGTCTGTCAAGGTGAACTCGGAGGATTCACCCTCGATGGGTTCACACTTGAGGTGTTGTACGATAGCGTCGTTACCGGAAGTGGTGAAGGAGGAATCACCCTCGATGACCACTACCGAATAGCTACTCTTCAGAGTTAACATCAGAAGTGCTACATGAGGTTTCACCCTCGGCACTCGATAGTAACGCTGCAGTGTCGTTACCACTAAGGGGGGGGGAGGGTGATGTGCGGTGTCGGGGCCTGGTCTTCAATCCCGTTGATCGGGTCTTCTGATAATTCAGCGGGGCGGTCGGGACTAGTGGGGTCACTGATAGGTCTCTACCCAGCCTAAACTAAGCAGTTTAGGATATGCAGGTAATTATCAACAGCAGGATACAGTAAACAGGCTATGCATCAGAATAGGTAAAGCAGCAGCAGCAGCAATTCTAATGCAAGCATGAGAAATAGAATGGGTGATATCGGGATGATCAAAGGGGGGGCTTGCCTGGTTGCTCGGCGGCAAGGGCAAGGTTGTCAATGGTGTCTTCGGGCTCCGGAGCTGCGTCGGTCTCGGGGACGACGTCGAGGTCGGGGGCTATCGAGAGAGAAGAGGGGGAGGAAACAGTATAAATATAGAGCAAACATGAGCAACACAAAGCACGACATGACAATGTGCAGTGTCGGGTGTGTCCTAACGTATGGTTGCACGTCACCAAGGAAGGAGGAATCCATCCGGGAATGTTTTCCCAGTTCCGGACATTTGTCAGACAGATGACCGGAGGGGAACGGTTGCATGTTTGGATAGTTAGGGACGTGTGGCGGACGAACGGACCGCGTTTTCGGATTCGTCTCGTCGTTCTGAGCAATTTTCATGTACAAAGTTTTTCGATCTGAGCTACGGATTAAAAGATATGATTTTCTAAAGTTTTTATTATTTTTTGGAATTTAATTATTTATTTAAATTAAACATTATCCAAAACAGTACAGGGTGACGTCACTGTGACGCAATGCTGACGTCAGTAGTCAACGGTCGGCTGACCAGGGTCAAACCTGACCAGTGGGACCCACATGTCATACACTGTGGTTTAATTAGAGGGGTTAATTTAATTAACTGAATTAATTAGAGGGTGGGCCCCGGCAGTCAGTGACTGATTAGTACTATAATTAACTAATTCTTATTTATTTAAAATCGTTTAAAGGGGTGGGACCCGTGTGTCAGCGACACAGCCGGCCCAGTCAGCAGCGCTGACCAGTCAACTGGGCCCGCAGGGCCTAGCGGTCAGTGGCACAGGCGGTGGGGGCCACGTGCCACATCGGCGCCGGCCACCGGAGCACACTGGCGAGCTCGAACGCGGCGCCGAGCTCCGGCGAGCCCGGGTTTCGCCCACAGGGCATCTCCGAGGGCATGCTTGGGCTCTAACGAACGGGCGCAGCAAGCCGCATCGCGTGGTGGTGGTGGTTGGCCGCGGGGTTGGTCGGAACGACGCCGGCGACGACGGTTGGCGGCGGGGCTCTCGGGTGGTGCTCGGGCGCGTGGCTGCAGTGGGCTAGCGAGCAAAGCAGAAGGCGGGGCGGCCTCTACGGCTCACCAGGAGCACGTTGGTGCTGCGGGACCGAGCCGAGCGGCTCTGGGAGCGCAGCAATGGCAGCGACGGCGGCGGACAGAGCACGAGCACGGTGGCGGCGAGCTACGGCTACGGGGAGAGCGCAGGGAGAGAGGGAGGAGGACGGGGGTGCTCACGTAGAGCCTTAGGTGTGCGTAAGCGAGCTCGGGGAGGGCTTGCCGGAGCGAATCGACGACGGCGCGCGGCGTTGATCCGAGGAGGGAGGAGGGCTCGAGGAGGCGCTGCGGTGGCTCCGGGCTTCGGTTAGTTGGCGTAGCCGACGTAGTCGACGTCGAGGAGCACGGTGGGCACGTTCGCGAGGCGGGGCGGTGACGGTGGCCGCGTAGCTCAACCGCGGCCGTCCATGGCGGCGTCGGGTGAGGTGGGAGAGAGCGAGGGAGAAAGGGGAGGGATGCTAGGGTTCGCCAGGGGGAAGCAGGGGGGGCCCTTATACCCAGCGCGCGCGCGGGCGCGCTGTCGAGCGGCGAGCGAGGGGGGGCCTGGCCACGCGCGGCAGGTGCTCGACAGCGCGCGCGTGAGCAGTGCGAGGTGAGGGACGGCGCGGGGGTGGGCTAGGCCGCGCTGTAGCAGTAGGCCTAGTGCACAGTAGATCCTTTAGGCCTTTTTCCTTTTCTCTTTTTCTGTTTCTTTTCTTTTCTATTCTGTTAATTGTTTAGGCCCCAAATGATTTTTTTGTAAAAAAGGAGACCTAGTCCATAAATACCAGTGCTTTATACCCTAACACCAAAAACTAGTTTGGGCAAAACATCATTTCATATTTGTTTTAAATAAATTAAAAAGTTACTAAATGTTATTTTCAGCCACTGTTTTAAGTTGTTTGAGTCACTTATCCAATTTTAATAATGTTGTTTACAATTTTAACATAGCCTCTGATTTATCTACTATTTATTGAACATTTTAGTTCTTATGTTGGACAACTTTTATTTTCCACTTTCATTTAAATTTGGATTTTGACTTAGGAATTGAAATGCAATATAATGCTAATGATGGTCATGCACTGTTAAACATGATGACATGGCATAATCAAAACGGGATTACTGTGGTTAACCACCGGGGGTGTTACATGCTAAAAAGTTGAGAGGGTTACGGCAAAAACTGGATGCACTTCGTGTACAAAATGGACAATCTCTTTCGAAGTATCAATGTTTTAGACAAAAACTCGTCTGTTACAAAGGCATTTCATTTTTTTAACTTATTTCAACTCCAGACTTTTTGTGCGTTCAGTATGCTCCATTCGACACCATGTCATCAATTTTCAACCCTTTCTGACTTCATTTGCTATTTTTCATGCATTTACTGATTTTTTTAGCTAAATGACCCTGAAATTGAAAAGCACTACAAATGAACTCTGAAAAGGTTGAAAGTTGGCATGGTCTCATCATTTGACCCACATAGCATGTGCTAAAAAGTTGAGGGGCTTACGGCAAAAACTGAATGCACTTCATGTACAAAATGGATAATCTCTTATCGTAGTATCAGGTTTCGGACGAAAACTCATCTGTTACAAAGGCAATTCATTTTTTTAAACTTATTACAACTCCAGACTTTTTGTGCATTCAGTATGCACCATTAAAAGCCATGTCATCAACTTTCAACCCTTTCTGACTTCATTTGCTATTTTTCATGCATTTCCTGATTTTTTTGAGCTAAATGACCCTCAAATTGAAAAGCACTACAAATGAACTCTGAAAAGGTTGAAAGTAGGCATGGTATCATCATTTCACCCACATAGCATGTGCTAAAAAGTTGAAAGGGTTACGGCAAAAACTGGATGTACTTCATGTACAAAATGGACAATCTCTTTCGAAGTATCAGTGTTTCAGACGAAAACTCGTCTGTTACAAAGGTATTTCATTTTTTTTACCTTATTTCAACTCCAGACTTTTTGTGCGTTCAGTATGCACCATTCAAAGCCACATCATCAACTTTCAACCCTTTCTGACTTCATTTGCTATTTTCATGCATTTACTGATTTTTTTAGCTAAATGACCCTGAAATTGAAAAGCACTACAAACGAACTCTGAAAAGGTTGAAAGTTGGCATGGTCTCATCATTTGACCCACATAGCATGTGCTAAAAAGTTAAGAGGGTTACGACAAAAACTGGATGCAATTCGTGTACAAAATGGACAATCTCTTTCGTAATATCAGGGTTTCGGACGAAAACTCATCTGTTACAAAGGCAATTCATTTTTTTTAACTTATTACTACTCCAGACTTTTTGTGCGTTCAGTATGCACCATTCAAAGCCACGTCATCAACTTTCAATCCTTTCTGACTTCATTTGCTATTTTTCATGCATTTACTGATTTTTTTGAGCTAAATGACCCTCAAATTGAAAAGCACTACAAATGAACTCTGAAAAGGTTAAAGTAGGCATGGTATCATCATTTCACCCACATAGCATGTGCTAAAAAGTTGAGAGGGTTACGGCAAAAATTGGATGCACTTCGTGTTCAAAATGGACAATCTCTTTCGAAGTATCAGGGTTTCAGACGAAAATGCGTCTGTTACAAAGGCATTTCATTTTTTTAACTTATTTCAACTCCAGACTTTTTGTGCATTCAGTATGCACCATTCAAAGCCACATCATCAACTTTCAACCATTTATGACTTCATTTGCTATTTTTCATGCATTTACTGATTTTTTTTCGTTAAATGACCTTGAAATTGAAAAGCACTACAAACGAACTCTGAAAAGGTTGAAAGTTGGCATGGTATCATCATTTCACCCACATAGCATGTACTAAAAAGTTGTGAGGGTTACGGCAAAAACTGGATGCATTTCGTGTACAAAATGAACAATCTCTTTCGAAGTATCAGTGTTTCGGACGAAAACTCATCTATTACAAAGGCAATTCATTTTTTTTAACTTATTACAACTCCAGACTTTTTGTGCGTTCAGTATGCACCATTCAAAGCCATGTCATCAACTTTCAACCCTTTCTGACTTCATTTGCTATTTTTCATGCATTTACTGATTTTTTTGAGCTAAATGACCCTGAAATTTTTTGTACCTAAAGAAAAAATATTCACAAAGAAATTCTAAATACAGCAAAAAACAACTCAGAAATAAATAAAAGATAATAAATAAAGCAGACAAATTTAAACTATTCAAATTTGAAAACTACTGGCACTAACAGAAAGTTTGTAATTTTTTGTACCTAAAGCAAAATTATTCACAAAGAAATTCTAAATACAGCAAAAAACAACTCAAAAATAAATAAAGCAGACAAATTTAAACTATTCAAATTTGAAAACTACTGGCACTAACAGAAAGTCTGTAATTTTTTGTACCTAAAGCAAATGTATTCACAAAGAAATTCTAAATACAGCAAAAAATAAATCAGAAATAAAATAAAAGAAAATAAATAAAGCAGAAAAGAAAAAAAGAAAAAACTAAATGAAAAAAAGCCCGCCTACTGGGCCACAGCGGCCTGCATACGACTAGAAAGCCAACCTCTAGTTGGGCCAGGATGCAGGCCCGCAAGCCCAGTAGGCCCAACAGGGCAGCGCAGCACAGGTAGGCCCAGAAGGCTTGCTTTAGAGAGGAGCTCGAAGGAGCAGCCGCGGCTGGGTTTATAAACCAGTGCGGCTGCCCTTCGCTCGGCGAGGTGGGACTAAACTTTGTGCACCGCACCTGCGCCAGCGCACCCCCTTTAGTATCGGTTGGTGGCTCCAACCGGTACTAAAGGGGGGTATTTAGTACCGGTTGGAGCCACCGCCCGGTACTAAAGGTGGTCGCTTCCCGCCGCTTGGCCTGGCCAAAACAGACCTTTAGTACCGGTTGGTGGCTCCAACCGGTACTAAAGGTCCATCCTATATAAGCAGCACTTACGAAATTTTCAGTTTTCTTCTCTACTTCCTCTGCTTCAACCTCGTCGCCGTCGCCCGTCCCCGTCGCCGCCCCGGCCTGTCGCCGCCCCCGTCACGCGCGGTCGCCGTCGCCGTCACCATCGCCGCGCCCGTACGTCCCCGTCGCCGCCCCATCGCCGCGCCCGTCCCCGTCGTCGCGCGCCACCGCCGGACCGTCCCCGTCGCTCGCCGCCCCGGCCCGTCCCCGTCGCCGCCCCCCGTCGCCTCGCATCGCCGCCCGTCGCCCCGCTGTAAGACCGCCCCCTGCCGCGCCATGGCCGCCCTCACACACAGTACACACACACAGAGACATATTTTTCTTAATTATTTTCTGTTTTCTAGTTTTTTATACTTTTAGTTTATATAAATGTTAGATTAATGTCAAATTGTTAGATGAATTAGATAGAAATGCTAGATATTAATGTCAAATGTTAGATGAATTAGATGAATTATAGTAAGTGCTTAGTTGAATTAGTAAGAAAATTAATAAGTGCTTAGTTGAATTAGTAAGTGCTTAGTTGAATTAGTAAGAAAATTAATTATTTTTATTTATAGTAAGTGCTTAGTTGAACTAGTTGAATTAATAGAACTGGTTTATTTTTAGAAAGAAAATTTAGGTATATGAGATTTGATGATCTAATTAAAATTTTACTATAGAACTAGTTTATTTTTAGTAAGAAAATTAATAGAACTAGTTTATTTTTAGTAAGTGCTTAGTTGAATTAGTTGAATTAATAGAACTAGTTGAATTTATGTCATTATCACTTTGTCATCAAAGAATGCTATATGAACATAGGAAATGTCTGACGACGAAAAGGATTTCAGTATGTGCGAATACTGCGAAGACGAGCGCGGCCTGTGCGACAGAAATTTCCTAGTTGATGGTAGGCGCTTCAGCATCAAGCTGGATGAGACCTTCGAAGTGGATACAGTAAGTCACAACGACAAGTCTTTTTTCATAATTAAGCATGACTTCTGCTTCATTTGCTTCAACTTATAATTTTAATTTTTTACTATTCTACTAGCATATCCCCTGCCATGCAAGAATTTTTGTCTTGGATAAGATTGGTTTCAGTCCTATGAAAACTATGGAGGTAAAGAGAGTTCACTTGAGGACCGAGCATGGTTATACTTTTGACGCAAAATTATACAATGCAGACACCTACACCTATTTTGAATGGAAAAATTGGAGAGCACTATGCAAGGCTTATGCATTTGAGCCTGATATGCTTATCACCTTTGATATTCGTCCGGAAGATGATATTGAAGGTAATATCGACATCTAGGTTGATGTGCAGACGCCTCCAGTTCTACCATTATGTGAGTTTCTCAACCATATTTATGTCTTCGATATTGTTTATTCAAAAATAGTTGACAACTAATTTCTATTGACAGCTTATTTCCATTCAAGCAAACATGTCCGGCGCTTGGTAGACATGACCTACCACTGTCCCAGGGCTGAACTAAACTGTGAGGAGATAAGTCATTATGTTTCATGGCTTGAGGATCTTGATGCTGTCAAGACAAATTATTTTCCTGGACTCGAAAATCTTAGTACTCAAAACGTGCGACCAATAGTGTTCGTATTGAACTACGGTCATATCTATTTAGGAAAGATGGTAAGATTTTTACTATTTGTTCTTAGTGCATCTTTTGCATACATTATTTTTTAAGCTAAACTTCATTGCTAAATATGTTACTACGATGTTCTTCAACAGGGACTCCCGATGATAGCTGTGCCTCATTGTATCGAGACTAAAGGTCGCATGGCAATGGTTAGCTTACGGCCAAGACATCCTACATTGCACATGAGTGCATTCAGGATTTATAAAACCAAGCAAGTCTTAATAGTGAAAGACTGGAGCAAAATTGTGAAGGATCACAGAGAAGTACTAGGGGGCAGCAATCAGAAGCGCAGCCCACAATTAGGAGACAGGTTCATCTGCATGCTCCAATATGATGAATCAGGAGTGCTACACATGTTCTATGCTATTTTACCTGAGAGAGAGAGCAGTAGGAGTGATTAGCTAGCTAGAATGAGTTTGAAGATGATGATGTGCTACACTATGACTGTGATGATTAAATAGCTAATGTTGGTGGTAATGACTATGATGATTATTATTAGCTAGTGTTGGTGGTGATTAGATAGCGGTAATGACTATGATGATTAAATAGTGGTAATGACTATGATGATTATTAGCTAGTGTTGTTGGTGATGATATGATGCAAGAGTTTTTATATTAATATGATGATGATGATGATGATGAATTATTATATCATTGGGTGAAAGAACCGCGGATTAGTTTTAAGTGGATGGATCCTAAGTGATCAAGTCGGTTCTTTCACCTAGTGATTTAATAACTTATTATAATATAAAAACAATCTCTAAATTGCTACTGTATGTAAATATACCTCGCCGGTCTTTGTATATACCAAATTGTATATATACATGTGTGTATGTGTGAATGGTGGTGCGAGACATTCTATGATATATATATATATATATATGATCGGTTCTACGAGAAATTCTATTTATATATATGCATAACGTGTACAATATGTAGTATCGTAAAATACCAGCAAATGAAAAAAATTAAATGAAAAACACAATAATAATGAAAAAATAAGTAATAAAACCAAAACCCCTAAACCTTTTAGTACCGGTTGGTGTTACCAACCGGTACTAATGGTCTCCCCACCCCGGCTCTGGCTCGTGCCACGTGATGGCCCTTTAGTGGCGGTTCATGTTGAACCAGTACTAAAGGGGGGCCCTTTAGTGCTGGTTGCTGGGCCTTACGAACCGGTGCTAAAGCCCGATTCTGCACCAGTGCCCCTCCTCCAACCCAGCCGCCGCCGCCGCCGACCTCCCCCAATCCTGGCCTCCACTCCATCGCCGGCGACCCCTCCCCTTCTATCCCTGGCCGCAGATCCACTCGGGGAGCAGCTCACCCTGCGGTCAGATCCGACCGCCCTCTCTTTGTCCTTCCTCGCACCGGAAACCCTAGCTGCCCGTCCATGGCGAGCCACCGCAGTGCCCTCCAAGACCTGCACGACGGTGGTTTGGTATGAATCCCTGCTCCACCTCCTCCTCCTCCTTTTCTCCTTCAATCTCCCCCTCTCTCACCCCCGTCTCTGTCTCTGTAGGTAGGCAGGAGGAACGGCGACCAGCGACGGGACGAAGCCCGGCCATGGCGACCCTCCAAGACCTCGACGACGGTGCTATGGTATGTGTCCTTCCTCCTCCTCCCTTCTACTTCTCCTTCTCTCTCAGTCTCTCTCTCTGACCCCCATCTCCTATGGTCTCTTCTCTGTAGGTGAGGTAGGATGAACAGCGGCCAGGAACGGGACGACGCCTACAGCCAGCGAGGTCTGGTCCTTGTCCACCGTTAGAGAAGGCAGGAGCCAACGCTGACGCCATGGAAGGTCTCCTCCACCTCTCTCATCTCCCTGTTCGCTCCGCTCTTGTTCTAGGCCGATTCAAAGTTACTGTTTTTTGCTTTCTCCCTTTCCGATTCAGACACGAGCATGAGCATATTCACCAGCTGGGGCTTATGGTGGCTGTGATTGGCTAGGACCATTGCAGAATTACCCAAGACAGTGCCTTGTAATCAAATCATTAGGCCTTCCCCATCATACGATTGATCGGTTTACTGCTTGGTCATGAAGTGAGGCGTTTCGTTTACCTGCTTGATTGATTCCATCAGAGGAGGGAGTAATTTGCCATCTCAGTTGATTCAACTCTACGTACCAGGCTAATTCAACTTTGGCTCCAATCCTTAAATCAAATTTGCTCCTGTATATATATGCGTGTGTGGTGAGGTCCGCTCTGTTTAATTTTGGTTTCATCCACCACAACACCACCTAGATCAACTTCTTGTGTAAATTAATTAATTTTCCTAGGGGTAGGGTGATTTGGCTGCTTCCTTCCTGTATGTATGATGCTAGCTAGTTTAGCTTTGGTTCCTTCTATTTCATTCAAAGAATCATATTTGCTCCTCCGGCAGGAACCGTCCATGGACGAGAGCGATGAAGACGCCCCACACATGTTCGAGCTCGATGGAAGAACGTGAGTTGGTCGCTCGCCGTGGTCTGCGCCGGTGTGGTGCAACCTCTGCGGCCGAGCAAGCTGCTGCTTCACCACCCAGCAACGAACCGATGTGGTTCCCTCGATCCACATGCTCTCCTTTCTTCGTTGTCTCTCTGACCCCGTCCTAATGAACTTGTTTGTTTGATTTGGATTAGCAGGCGCCTGACTGCATGGACGAGGATTGCCCCGAGCTGCTCGAGTCCACCATGACCGAACAGAGTTCAGCTTGAGCTGCATGCATGGTGAGTCCTATGTAGTCGTTCTTTTAGCAACTCCAAGTTACTATTGAACAGAGTCGCATAACTAGTTCTTTCTTTTCAGTTTAAACCTGAGACCTCTTTTGTTTTATCTTCAGAGCTATGATTGATGGTTACACTGCTGTTTTTGCTGTGATTGATAATTCTGGTAGACACACTCAGCAGCTCTGCTTTGTTTTGTGTCACCTGATGCCATTCTAGTGATGCGATGAAATTTACAGATTTGGTGTCCCTTGAGATGCTTCAATAGTTTCAGTGTGCTTGCTCTACTGTTGATGGCTTAGTAACTTGTATCCTTGCTGTGCTTATGAGAGGTGGAGTGAAATCCATTTATTTGTTCTAAACTGACGTGTTGGTCCTAGTATATGTAGGTAAGAAGAGGATTTGTTACCTTGAAGTTAGCATTTGAAATTATAGTACTAATGCTGTATATTAATTGTAGACTCACTCGACAGCTCTATTTTGTGACACTGGTACTGATGCCATACTATTGTTTTGAATGAAATCCGTAGGATTTTATTGTACTATTATGGTGGTTGCTCTACTGTTTGTTTCATATTATGACTTGATGGTCACGCTGCTGTTTTGCTGTGCTCGATAAATTCTACCCCCTCCATAAAGAAATATAAGAGAGTTTAGATTACTAAAGTAGTGATCTAAACGCTCTTATATTTCTTTACAGAGGGAGTATTACTGTCCGGTCTGCCCGAGCTACTACTACTACTACTACTTGCTAGGTTGCTATGCATGTATAGTTCCTGGGAGGTCAGGCTTTAGAAGGAGAACCCATACTGCTTCCAAATGTGTGTTGATGATTTTTTTTTTGAAGAGATTGTTACGGTGAGGTTGATCTAGCTGTCTCTCGATTTCTAGGCGTCAATGTTGTGCAATCAAGGCTGTTGTGGTGTTTTGACATGCCAATCTGGTTGTAGACTCCCTCGATCAGCGGCTCTGTTTTGTTTTGTGGCACCTTGATACTTATGCCATGCTATTTGGTGCAATGAAATTTACCGTTTTTCCTGCCCCTTGAGATGGTTGAGTAGTTTCATAGTGTGCTTGCTCTACCTTCTGTTGCTCTTTGTTTTGTTTTACAATTCAACTAACAAGTTGGTCTTTGTTGTCCATGCACTATTGAGGAGTTGGAGATGGAGTTGGTCTTTGTTGTCCACGCTTTGGTGGCGGCGTGGCGCTTTATGGGCGGACTGTAGGTTGATGTAGCTCGCGGAGTTGCCGTCAGCGAGCTGGGTGGCGAACAGCGGCTGCTCTTGGCCGCCGTCGGTGATTCGGAAGAAAGGTGACCGCGTCCGTGACGTCTTAGTTTTTTTCTTTTCTTTTTTTTTGCAGGGAAAAAAAAACCATGATATTGATGATTAGTTACAGACAGTAGCCAAAATCGTAAAAACAAGAAGGAGCATTTATCCTGGATTTATTTAAGGAATTCCGACAATACGCTTTCAGTGGGAGGAGACGTTCCCGTCGACTACGAGGCGTCTACGGTGACTTTGTAAAATCTCAAGATGATATGCCGGCTCAGTATCTCGGCGGTGCTCATAGGGATAGGGTGTGCGTGTGTGCGTGCATAGGGATGAGTGTATGCGCGTTAATATGAGCGCTTGCGTCTGTACTGTGTTCAAAAAAAGAAGGAGAAGAAAAAAAACATGTCGGACTCTCTGTGGCGGCAAACTCGTCAACGAGTTGAGATTATGTTTCGCATGGAAGCCCTTGAGGTATTACAACCATGACACGGGCACGCTTGTTGAATACTCAGGGGATACCGTCCAAGACTTTGATGTAATCACTCGCAAAAAAAAAACAAGACTTTGATGTAATCTTTTACATTCCAACCCTAGTTCCAATCTAGCTATAGCTTCTACTTGGCTTATTTCTAATTATGTAATATAAACAGAAAAAGCAACTATAATGCTTTGAACCTAATTGTTTGCAGGAGGTAGATTTTATGAGCTTTGACATGTAGCTTGTTTTTCCTAAGACTGCCCAAATGCCAATATACCTTATATCGTCCTCGCCTGGATTGTGCTTTTACTTCCCCTCTTTTCTCATCGAACAAGACCTTTTGAAGTATAGCTCCTTTTTCTTTTCTTTTTTGAAGGTTAACTCATTGAAGTGCTTGGATGATTACCGATCGGAGTTTGGACTCTGGGTTAGACAACGACCTATTTTCTTCAATCAAATCCACTAGTTTAAAATGCTTACGACAGCATGTGGTGACGTCACTGCTTATGACAGCATGCAATCTTTTTTCTTTTTGCATGTAGTGGCGTCATTGCTTATATCCACAAGCACGACCGGGAAAACGAGCTACGAAGAGAGTGACTGAGAGCAGAGAATATGTTCCAGCTAAAAATATAAAAGACAAAAAACGCATGTAGAGTATATAATAAGATAATTTACTTATGTAAATAAACATAAGTCTATGTAATAAAATAAACAAGTCATTATTATAAGGACTTAGTAAATGATTCTTTTTCCAGAGACAATGCGAAAGTGAAAAGTAGAAGTTGAAGTTCGATCGCATGTTAGAGGATCACAAAAAAGGTTTGTACCCAAATTACGAAGATGGCAATACAAACCTCGGTACCACAATGGAATTGCTGCTGTGGAAAGCAGACAATGGTGTATCTGAAAACGGATTTGAGAAGCTAATGAAAATATTGAAGAAGAAGCTTCCAAAGGATAACGAATTGCCCGACAGTACGTACGGAGCAAAGAAGGTTCTATGCCCTCTAGGTTTGGAGGTGCGGAATATACATGCATGCCCTAATGACTGCATCCTCTACCGCGGTGCGTACAAGAATTTGAACGCATGTCCGGTATGCGGTGCATTGCGGTATAAGATTAGACGAGATGACCCTGGTGATGTTGACGACGATCGCCGCAGGAAGAGGGTTCCTGCCAAGGTGATGTGGTATGCTCCTATAATACCACGGTTGAAACGTCTGTTCAGAAACAAAGAGCATGCCAAGTTGATGCGATGGCACAAAGAGGACCGTAAGAAAGACGGGAAGTTGAGAGCACCCGCTGACGGGTCACAGTGGAGAAAAATTGAGAGAAAGTGGGGGGACTTTGCAGGTGACGCAAGGAACGTATGGTTTGGTTTAAGCGCGTATGGCATTAATCCTTTCAGGGAGCAGAGCAGCAATCATAGCACCTGGCCCGTGACTCTATGTATCTATAACCTTACTCCTTGGCTGTGCATGAAGCGGAAGTTCATTATGATGTCAGTTCTCATCCAAGGCACTAAGCAACCCGGCAACGACATTGATGTGTACCTAAGGCCATTAGTTGAAAAACTTTTACAGCTGTGGAATGGAAAAGGTGTACGTGTGTGGGATGAGCAAGACCAGCAGGAATTTGACCTACATGCGTTGCTGTTTGTAACCATTAATGATTGGCCTGCTCTCAGTAACCTTTCAGGACAGACAAACAAGGGATACCACGCATGCACACACTATTTAGATGACACCGAAAGTATACATTTGGACAAATGCATGAAGAATGTGTACCTGGGGCATCGTCGATTTCTTCCGACCAACCATCAATGTCGAAAGAAAGGCAAACATTTCAAAGGCGAGGCAGATCACCGGAAGAAGCCCGTCGTCCATACTGGTGATCACATACTTGCTATGGTCAATGATTTACAAGTAATCTTTGGAAAGGGTCCCGGTGGACTATCTGTTCCGAATGACGCTGAGGGACGCGCACCCATGTGGAAGAAGAAATCTATATTTTGGGACCTACCCTATTGGAAAGACCTAGAGGTCCGCTTTGCAATCGACGTGATGCACGTGACGAAGAATCTTTGCGTGAACCTGCTAGGCTTCTTGGGAGTGTATGGGAAGACAAAAGATACACCGGAGGCACGGGAGGACCAGCAACATGTGCACGAAAAAGACGGCATGCCTCCAAAGCAGTATGATGGTCCTGCCAGCTACGCTCTTACCAAAGAAGAGAAGGAAATCTTCTTTGAATGCCTGCTCAGTATGAAGGTCCCGTCTGGCTTCTCGTCGAAGATAAAGGGAATAATAAATATGGCAGAGAAAAAGTTCCAGAACCTAAAGACTCATGACTGCCACGTGATTATGACGCAGCTGCTTCCGGTTGCATTAAGGGGGCTTCTACCGGAAAACGTTCGATTAGCCATTTGTGAAGCTATGTGCATTCCTCAATGCAATCTCTCAGAAGGTGATCGATCCAGAAATCCTACCAAGGTTAAGGAGTGATTTGGCGCAATGTCTTGTCAGTTTCGAGCTGGTGTTCCCACCATCCTTCTACAATATCATGACGCACATCCTAGTTCATCTAGTCGACGAGATTGTCATTCTGGGCCCTGTATTTCTACACAATATGTTCCCCTTTGAGAGGTTCATGGGAGTCTTAAAGAAATATGTTCGTAACCGCGCTAGGCCAGAAGGAAGCATCTCCACGGGCCATCAAACAGAGGAGGTCATTGGGTTTTGTGTTGACTTCATTCCTGACCTTAAGAAGATTAGTCTCCCTCAATCGCAGTATGAGGGGAGACTGACTGGAAAAGGCACGCTAGGAGCGGACTCAATAATATGTAGGGACGGGCATTCTTGGTCTCAAGCACACTACACAGTTCTACAGAATTCTACCTTGGTGACCCCGTATGTCAATGAACACAAGAATATTCTACGCTCTAAACACCCGGAGCAGTGTGACGACTGGATTACATGTGAACACATCAGGACTTTCGGCAGTTGGTTGCAAACACGTCTCATGGGTGACAACACTGTTTTCTGATGAGCTGTACTCGTTAGCCAGTGGACCATCTTCGACTGTATTGACTTACAAAGGGTAGGAGATAAATGAGAATACATTTTACACGATCGACCAAGATCAAAAGAGCACCAACCAAAACAGTGGTGCCCGCTTTGATGCAGCAACCAAGAGGGGAAAGGACACATAATATGGTTACATAGTGGACATATGGGAACTTGACTATGGACATGATTTTAAGGTCCCTTTGTTTCAGTGCAAATGGGTCAATCTATCAGGAGGCGGGGTATAGGTAGACCCACAGTACGGAATGACAACAGTGAATCTGAACAATCTTAGGTACACAGACGAACCATTCGTCCTAGCCAACGATGTGGCGCAGGTTTTCTATGTGAAGGACATGTCTACCAAACCGAGAAAAAGAAAAGATAAGGAAGCGAATACATTATACGATGAGCCAAAGCGCCACATAGTTCTTTCAGGAAAAAGAGACATCGTGGGAGTGGAGGGCAAGACAGACATGTCTGAAGATTATGAAAAGTTTCATGAAATTTCTCCCTTCAAAGTCAAGGTAGACCCAAGCACCTTGTTAAACGATGAAGATTATCCATGGTTACGGCGCAATAAGCAAAGGACACAAGCGAAAAAAAAGTGAAGACTATCACTGCAGTTACATGTGAAGATTGATGATGTGGCTTTGAATGGTGCATTTTGAACACACAAAAAGTCTGGAGTTCAAATAAGTTCAAAATGAAATCCCTTTGTAACAGATGAGTTTTCGTCCGAAACCCTGATACTTCGAAAGAGATTGTCCATTTTGTACATGAAGTGCATCCAGCTTTTGCCGTAACCCTCTCAACTTTTTAGAACATGCTATGTGGGTGAAATGATGATACCATGCCAACTTTCAACCTTTTCAGAGTTCATTTGTAGTGCTTTTCAATTTCAGGGTCATTTAGCTCAAAAAAATCAGTAAATGCATGAAAAATACCAAATGAAGTCAGAAAGTGTTGAAAATTGATGATGTGGCTTTGAATGATGCATTTTGAACACACAAAAAGTCTGGAGTGCAAATAAGTTCAAAAAAATGAAATCCCTTTGTAGCAGATGAGTTTTCGTCCGAAACCCTGATAATTCGAAAGAGATTGTCCATTTTGTACACGAAGTGCATCCAGTTTTTGCCGTAACCCTCTTAACTTTTTAGAACATGCTATGTGGGTGAAATGATGATACCATGCCAACTTTCAACCTTTTCAGAGTTCATTTGTAGTGCTTTTCAATTTCAGGGTCATTTAGCTCAAAGAATGAACTAATAGCAAAAAGAATGAACTAGAAAACTTTTATGAAACTCTAATAGCAAAAAGATTGAACTAAAAATAATCAATTAAAATATTCTGTTATGATCAACTAAAACAAAACTATAATATTCTTCAATAGCAAAAAGAATCAACTAGAAAGCTTTTATAAAACTCTAATAGCAAAAGGAATCAACTAAAAAGATTTTTATAAACCTCTAGTATTTTTGAAACTAAAATTATATAAAATTTATGTAACTAAAATTATCAAAGTATTTTTTGTTCAAAACATTAATAGCAAAAAGAATTTTCATGAAGAATTTTTTTGTTAGAAACTTTAATAGCAAACTAAAATAACAAAATCTGTTTTTGATTAAAAAAGGCATTTAAAATAACCTAAAATTACCAAATTGAATATAATGATAAAACACAGTAATATTAAATAGCACTGTTCAAGAAATCTTCCGATTCACCGATTAATCTTCTGATTTATCGCTAATCGGGGGGTGACCGATAAGATTATGCCTTATCTTTGTCATTTATCTTTTGGACCGATTTATTATTCTGACAAGCGATTTATCGGGAATCTACCGATAAATCGGACCTATTCATAGCACTATGTTTATTTATGTTTTGTGGACCTTGTTACGGAATATGTACTATTGTCCTATTTAGTTTGTCATTATACGATGATTCAAATACTAGAAATCAAGGTAACACTTCTATCAAATATTGTTTTGGTGTTGAATATAGCGTATTTTAATGTTGGGAACCTGAGATTTGCAAAAAAAATCCGATTAATAGTCGACCCATAAAATCGATTAATCATCCGATTTCCGATTAATCTCTAATCCCTAGCTGACCGAGACGATAACGATAAGCGATATCCTCAACATTGTTAAATAGCAGGAAAAAGAATCACTCAAAAATCTATTTTTATAGTAAAGTTATTCACAAACTAGTGATTCACACAAATTTAAAACAATTCAAATTTAAACTATTCAAATTTGAAAACTAATGGCACTAACAGAAAGTTTATAATTTTTGTGACCTAAAAGCAAAAAGAATCACTGAAAAACTGTAAGCATTTAGCTGTAAGTAGAAACAAAAGAAAATAAATAAAGTAAAAAAGAAAACAAAAAAACTGAAAAAAAAAATAAAAAAATGCCGCCTACTGGGCCACCATGGCCTGAATACAACTAGGAACCCAGCTAGTTGGGCCAGGATTCAGGCCCGCAGCAGGCCTAGTAGGCCCACAGGCAGAGGAGTGTGTGATTAGGCCCGTAAGCCTGCAGTTGAGAGGAGCTCAAGAGGGTTGGCGCAGCAGCGCTTGCTAGCAAGGTGGGACTAAACGTTTGGCCCCGGGCAGCACCGCCCTTTCGTCCCAGTTGGTGGCACCAACCGGGACCAATACCCACTTTTGGTCCCGGTTGGTGGCACCAACCGGGACCAATGCCACCCTTTGGTCCCGGTTCATGTCACCAACCGGGACCAAATGTCTTTGCTTCCCGCCCTTTGGGCTGACGAAAAGAGACCTTTGGTCCCGGTTGGTGGCACGAATCGGGACTAAAGGGGGACATTGGTCCCGGTTGTTGCCACGAACCGGAACCGATGCTTTGGGTATATAAGCCCACACTTAGCGGTTTCTGCAAAAATCACTTCTTCTCCGCCCTGACGCCCCCAGCTGCTCCTCGTCACCGTCGCCGCCAAGCTCTACCCCGACGCCGTCAGGCTGCTCCACCGCGCCGCCGACGCCGTCAGGCTGCTTCACGTCGCCGCCACCGACGCCCTCGACGCCCTCTGCCCCAACGCCGGCGCCGCTCCCCGCGCCCCTGCCCGCCCCGACGCCGCCCGCCGTGCCCCGCTGCCCCGACGCCGACGCCGCCCCCTGTGAGCATCTACCCTGCTCCCGCGCCCCTGCCCTGTCCCGCGCCCCTGCCCTGCCCCGCCGGCGCCGCCGCTGTCCTTTTTTTTTGCATTGTATATGCTCTTTTTTGTAATGCTCTATATATATAATGCTCTATATAGGTATGTATGTGTGTATGTTCATATGCAAAATATTGGAAACTTGGAGTGTGTAATATGTCAAAATGTTCTGCTCTTCATGCTCTACATGATGGTTGTATTTGCATTCATGTTAGGATTCATCTTGATACCATTATCAGCGTTGCAAAAGTGCTAAGTGATATTAAGTGCAGAAAACTGCTGTAACATGTCATTTTGTCTTTCTCATAGCATTTTGTGTGATTTTCTTTTGAGCAACATGCCTACATTTTTTAGGAGCATAATCATGTCATCTTTGCAATTATGTGATCCATTTCTTATGATACGCCATGTGGTGACTAGCACAAGCTTGCAAAGTGGTCTACTCACTGTTTGCTGTTTTCAGAGAATTCTGCTAAGTCTGAATCTGTTATATTATGATGTCATGTTTACTTGTTTCGACCATCAAATCTATACATATTTTGGAGATGTTCAGTAATCATGTTTTGAAGAACATGTTATGCTCTATCCATCCATTACCTTGTTTGCAATTTTGGCCTACCGTAGTTTGTTCTTTTCTTGCTCTCGAATTGCTTTAAAATATATCTGTCAGCCTATTAGCAGTAAGTTTAATTTTGCAAAGTGTATAGTTAGTGTTTTGTGCATCCTATGACCATATTCTTGACATGAGTAGATGTACAAACATACCATCTTACTGTTTGTTCTATTTGCATGCCATGATATGTTATGTGTTGAGTTAAACAAACGTGCAAACATGCCAACTTAATTATGTTTCTGCCATGTCCAGTAAATTCCACCAAGTCTGAAAACCTATTATCATTTGCAATCTTGCCATGATGTTTTAAACATGTTCTAGTGGCTTCCAGCAGTAGCTCAGTAATCATGTTTTGTAGTGCTTGACATGTACTTCAATGCCATGCCCTTGGTTTTCGTTTACCTTATCATCGTCGTAACTTTCTTATCTATTTATGTGTGCTATTAGAAAGGGAAATTCGATGCAACCAACGCGCAAAACCTTCCGTACGTCTTTCCTATGAAAACAACTTCCGCCTGGATAGAATAGTTAAGTGAGAGCAAGGTCGAAGTAGAGCACAGAGCGTCGATCAACCCCCTCTCGCCCGACCAACTCCGGTAACTTCGACATGAGGGGGGACGTCGATCAACCCCCTCTCGCCCGACCAACTCTCGAGTCCACCCAAACCGGGACTGAAAAAGCATTGTCGAGGCCACCCCAAACCGGAACAAGTCTAGATATATTGAGGCCACCCAAACCCTGAAAGTATAACGCCGGCCCGATAACTTCGACATGAGGGGGGACGTCGGACATGCATGAGAGAGGCGGTCCGCAACTAATCAATTGCTCATATATGCATATGATTCCTTATTGTGATATTAGCTAGGTCTATGTTTGCCACTAATATATCGATCTCTCATGTTTGTATATTGCCATGTTGTAATATTTGCAGAAACTATGGATCAAAGAGACTTAGAACAAGAAGAGTTGTTGGGGGATATAATCCGCGACGAAGGTGATGTCTTGTCGTTTCTCAACGACACCGATGGTCAGGAAGGAGAGGATGAAGGCTCCGGTGATCGAGCAATGGAGGAGGAAGGACATGATCATGACGGCTCCGGTGACTAAATGGCGGAGGAAGAAGGAGACCATGATGATGGCTCCGGTGACCGAACGGAGGAGGGAGCAGTTGCAAAGTCCGGCGAGGTATATATATTAATTACGCGTGTGCTGACTAATTGATGCATTAATTGTTTTGGTATGTACATATATTAACACTTCTTTCTTCTTTTATAGCCCTCCGGATCGAGCCAAACTTCCGTAACGAGACGAGGCCCGAAGAAAAGGTTGCGCCATGATGAAAGGTTCACGATCACAGAAATCGCGGACGATGGCCAACTGATTGAACCCAAGCGGACCAAGGACGTATTTGTTGCTCAGTGCGGAGCTATTGTTAGTGACAGCATCCCGATCAGCATCCAGCAATGGAATAAGCCTAAGGACGACCCTGAAGTTTCTTATGTCAAGGATAGACAGAAAGATGATCTTTGGACCTCGCTGAAGGCAAATTTCACCGTACCGCCAGAGGAGGATCCGAATAAGCCAGTTATAGAGCCAAAGGTCAAGGCGTGTGCTCTTAAGAAGATGGCAGATCTATTCAGGAGGTGGAAGAAAGAGTTGAACACAAAGTTTGTCGACAAAGGGAATACTCCAGAATTCACTGGCCGATATGAGAAGATAAGAGATCACTGGCCCGCATTTGTGGCCTACAAGACATCGGAGAAGGGTAAGAAAATATCAGAGACAAACAAGAAAAATGCTGCAAATAAGAAGTATCACCATCACACGGGGTCAGGTGGCTACCACAAAGCCTGGCCGTTGTGGGACAAAGCTGAGCAAGACCTGCTTGCTAAAGGGGTCCAACCAGCGACATTGAATTGGCCAGACCGTTCAAGGACTTGGTTCTTCGGGGTTGGGGGAAATTTGGACCCCGAAACAGGGGAGTGTCGTTGGACGGACGAGCAACTTGCCATACCCGTCAAGAAGCTTCAGGATTATATCACCGCAGCGCAGGAAGGGACGTTCATTCCCGACAAAGAGAAGGACGAGTTGACTGAGGCCCTCGGGAATACCGAGCACCCTGGACGAACACGAGGCACACCAGGATCCGTTCCGTGGGCGCAGGCGGTTACAGAAGCCGGGAGAGAAAGAGGAAAGCCGAGCTAAGCGAAATGCAGAAGCTCAATGCAAGACTAGTAAAGCTAGAGGAACTTGCAGCTGCCGGCCAACCATCTGAGCGGCACGAAGCTACCCCAGAAGCTACCACACCATCTCAGCGGATAAGCAGCGTGGCTTCCACGGAGCTCGTTCAGCCTGATTTCACGGATCCTCGCTACCCCATGGATACTATCACGGAGGCTCAACATTGCCAGCTTATGACGAAATGGCAGAACCTGACTTTGAAGGCGGCTGTCGGCTCTGTTGCACCTCCTCAACCCGACGGAACTTTTCACTGCCGTCCGATTCCACATGGCTATGCTGTTGTGAAGGTAGTTAAAATAATGGAGGGATTTGAGGAGCTGGAGCTTGACCATCCTACAGGTGAAGGGGAGAATCAGCTGTTTATGCCTTGAGGAGTACATGTCTATGGAGGAAGGAGTACATCAAGCTTCCAAACTGGATGCCTCCTCCTCCTCCTCCTCTGGCGAGTCAAGGCACTCCGCCTCCACCTCCTCCTCCTCCTCCTCCTCCGGCGTGTGATCAGGGCAATCCGCCTCCTTCTCCGCCTCCTCCGGCGCGTGAGGGCACTCCGCCTCCTCCTCCGCCTCCTCCGGCTCATCGGAGCAATCCGCCTCCTCCTCCGCCTCGTCAGCAACGGCGGAAGACAGACACCGCCGCTCCGGCTCCTCCGGCGCGTCGGAGCACTCCGCCTCCTTCTCCGCCTCGTCGGCAATGACGGAAGAGAGACGCCACCGCTCCGACGGCTAGCAGTACAAGCATAGGCGGGAGGAAATTTAGATACGGTCCATCTCTCAAGCCTCTGGAAAATTTACCATATGAGAGGACCAACAAGGAAAACGAGGACATCTGTGCTGTCGAAGTGAGGGACTTTTTTGCAAAGAAACCTCCACCTCCGAAGGAGACGATAGATCCGGTGAAAGTGAAGCGCACTATCGATGCCCCGAAGTGAGCACGACCGCCTCCGCTGCAATCCAACTATGAGCGCATTATTGAAAGGACATATAAGGAAGCGGAGCTGTCGGGAAGTACTTGTAGTCATGCAAGGTTAGCAGAACGAAGAAGTGGGAAAAAAATTCCCCAGCTCGGCGAACAGGCGAACCAATCGTGCCCCCCGCTCAAGGTGTCTAGCGATATCGTCGCTAATCATCCGGGGATGATGCCCGGTACCAATCCTGCTGATTACCTGAGCGATGATGTAGAGTTTGAAACAATGGAGGTGGACGAATTCAGATACCAGTACGGGCAGCCTCTCGTCAAACCTGATCATCCTCCTCTAACAAGGATGATGCGAAGATTGCATGAATGGTACATGAAAACCTGCAGCGAGTCTGGGAAGGATAGTTTGATGCTGAGAATTAAAGAGGAGCACGACCTCGTTGGAACTGAGCTGTTGCCTGTTGAATTTGACGAGTTATTCCAGTTATACAATCAAATGGCCCTCGATAAACAACTCGTGACTTGCTACTGTCTGTAAGTACTACTTCTGTAATTAAGTCTCTATATATAGCTCAGCTCTTTCATTGCATGTATATATAATTATTCTCACTATATTATGCAGATTGAAGATCGTCGAATGCAGAAAAGCACAAATCTATGACATTGGGTTCATTAACCCAAATATCATACATGAATGGACGGTTAAAAACAGAGTCACAGATACCGAGGACAACTTGCTATAATCGTTGCTTAAAAATCAAAACAAAGAGAAAATACTCTTTCCTTACAACTTCAAGTGAGTGTTACTGTCTTGTGCATATTCGGTTTCCCTTACTCGAGGTTATAGTAATGTAATTGATGAGTTATGCATGCGTGCGCAGCTTTCACTTTATTCTGCTAGAGATTAAGATTGACCGGGGAGTAGTAATTGTCTTAGACTCGAGACGAAAAGATCCCCAGGACTATGCGGACATGACTGAAATGCTCCAGAAGTAAGTTCAATTGATCATTATCGCACCATATCGGCAACTTTGTTCATTTCGTGATATCAAGTAATTATTTTCTTTGTCTGGCAGGGTTTGGAAAGAGTTCACCGCAATTGCTACACACCCGAAAGTAAGTACTACTAGCTAGTTCCGCGCATCTCCCATTGATTCTAGCTAGTTTCAACAATACCATTTATCATGCTTGATTATCAGTTTGATTGAACTCTATTTCTCGTAAAGTGCTTGTGGCAGTAAGCCGGGAATGATTTTTGTGGATACTACGTTTGCGAGTTCATCTACAACGCGACGACCTCTCAGCGGGGCTACTCTGAAAAACAATATGAAGTACGTAAACAATAATATTCACAATTTTATTTTATTACCATCATTTGTATTGAGTTTCATTCATATATATGTATTGACCCCCTTCTTTAAATTAGATGTGGCAGATGCCGGATGAACTCCTACCACATGATCGCATACGAGCAATTCAAGAGGAATTGGCGGGATTCTTTCTTGACCACGTCATACATAAAGCCGGAGAATACCATGTGGATATAGACTTTAGATGTTAGGGATTGTAAGAGATCTTATATTGTATATATGTAGCTAGTAGCGTCGGATAGATACACGAAAACTTGTTGTTCGACCAATCTCTCGGAGAAAGAGAGGTCACTTCTCTCTGTATATGTTCATGACGATCTTGTGTACTTAATGGTTCCTTCATTTGCTTACTAGCTAGCATGTCGAGTTCTCTCTATACGTATAGTAGCTAGCGTCGACCAAGCACGGAGATAAAGAGAGGTCACTTCTCTCTATTAGCTTGCTAACACAATATGAAACCCCTAAATTAACCCTCCAAAACCCCTAAACCCCCCTTTAAAAAAAACCCCCCAGCTCCTGCTAGCTGCTGACGCGTGGATGCCTTTTGGTCCCGGTTGGTGTTACCAACCGGGACTAAAGGTCCTCCTGCCTGGCCGCCCCGCAGCGGCCACGTGGAGCCCCTTCTATCCCAGTTCGTAAGCAAACCGGGACTAAAGGTTTTGGGCTTTAGTCCCGACCCTTTAGTGGAACCGGGGCTAAAGGGCCTCTGGAACCGGGATAAATGGGCTGTTTTCTACTAGTGAAATCCGTATTTTTATTTCATTTTTGATGAAATATTTCTCAAAACATTAATGAAAATAGAAACCAACAAAAAGGGGATGCTAGAGATCGGTATGAGTATCCATGAAACATATGGAAACCAATATGACACAAGGACTGGCATGCTGCTTTGAGTGCCATTTTATCCATACTAGGAAAATGCCCGTGCGTTGCTATGGGCTACAATGCATATAAATGATTAATGTCGTCTTCAAGATTGAAGCTCATTTCTGCCTCATACGTCTGGACATGTTCGGACATCAAAGGGCACCTCCAGATCTAACCCATATGTGGGCGAGAAATGTGGTTATCCGGACATTCAGCCATGTTATCTCCAACACGCTGGTCCCAACACAAAATGCCCACCCCACGACACACCCTTCCCGTCGTAGCAGGACATTTCTCACTGGAGCCTTGTCCTTTACAACCGGATGACACACACCTCATATGCTTCATGGCGTATTCTCTCCTTCACACCGTACTTCCCCGGTGACCATCAAGGAGGAGTCTCCCGCCAGCCACCCAGCTCTCCGCCCTGATCCCATTCCCCCGTGTTTGTGCCGATGCGCCATCGCCATCAAGGGGGAGGAGGCATTGCAACGGGCATCCACTCTAGTGGTTCAACATCAATTATGGTAACATTTAATTTGATGAAAGTATAGGTAGAGGAAGGCAAAAAAAAAATTTGATTTAGTTGATTTGTGTTGCCATAGGAACATAAATATAATTCAAACGACATATATATAATGATTTGTCTATCGCTTCCGAAACCATCAGTTCCCCTTCTGCTCTTAGGAAACCATAATGTCTCTTCTTTATCTACACCCCACGTTTTACTTTTGACTCTGCCACAAATACCTTGGCTCCACTCTACAAGTCTAATAGAGCACACATCCAGCTTTCACTTGGAAAATAGGAGATTGAGTTCCACATTAGTGCAAGCCATATTAGACCATGCTTTTGTGTCCCCTTCTTGGGATTCTCTTTTTCAACCGTAAAGACTCTTTACCTTGCTTTTGTAACATGTCCCGCCTCTGCTGTTTACCGGCGATGTTTTGATCCTCTTGAGTTGAAAGAGCAGCATGGGCAAATGCTTCTGCAAGGTCATCAACTCCTTGAGCAACAAAGTCACCTGCTTTTTTAGGTTGCTTTAGAGGCTTATGGGTAAGGTCTTTCAAAGGCTTTTGATTTTATACTTCCTGACTCTGCCACGAATGAAATTTTTGAGATAACATATATAGCTTATCTTCATTGGTCCTTGTGCCACAATGTAAAGACGCCACACACTTTGCCCATGACAGAATGGGCAGGTGGTTGGATACGGATCGTGGAACGGTGTCGCGATAAAGTGATGGCCGATTGCACATTTCAAGGCGCATGGACGGCTATCAATGTACAATCACCGTATGACGACGCAGTGCCATATCGTTATACATACTACACTTAATCAACACGTACACAGATCCTTCAACGACGATGATGGCAGGCGCTCAAGAGCAAGGGCTCAAGTTGCTGGGGCCTGGGACCCGGGGTGAGCATGTACGCCATCCGTATCCAGATGGCGCTCCGCATCAAGGGCCTGAGCTACGACTACCTGCCCGAGGACCCCTGGAGCAAGAGCGAGCTCCTCCTCGCGTCCAACCCCGTCCACAAGAAGCTGCCCGTCCTCATCCACGCCGGCAGGCCCGTCTGCGAGTCGCTCATCATTGTGCAGTACCTTGACGAAGCCTTCGCCGGCAACGGCGCCTCCATCCTCCCCACCGACCCCTACCGCCGCGCCGTCGCCCGATTTTGGGCTGCCTACATCGACAACAAGGTTTGTTTCCTATCGTCTGGTTTGAGCTTGGAGAGTCGGAGTTGCATCTCTTGGCGTCGCCTACTCGCAGCGCCTCTTCCTCCATAGCGCTGCCTCTCACACCTCTCTCTCCTCTCAAGAACACACAACCATGGAAGAAACTCACACGCACAGTCGCTAAGGAGAAAACTAGCTTTGTGTTTGCTCCCTGTGAGAACACGTATGCTACATTGTTTCCTCCAACTGACTCAACTTTTCCATTACTCAATGTTATCCGTATATACACAGCTAACACGGCCAGTACTAATAGCCTGATCCACTTCATGCGTACGTGCACCCAGAACGTGTCCCACTAACTCCACTAAGCAGCTACATGCACGTCATGCTCAACACTTGTCAATCTCTTCTCTACGGCCATAGGACCTGGCTAGCATGCGATGCACACGCACTAACGAACTACCCTACAAGGCCACTAACTAACTAATCCATGCAGCTAACATACTCTCATGCTCTACGGCCTTTGACTGTGGCAGCCGCTTCACACGGCCCTCCGGCATCTCACACGTACGCCGTCTCTCACGGCATTAGCAACTCACCGTCAACCCTCTCCGACAAAATGACTAACCGTCTTCGTACGCATCGCACGTACACCTTGCTGGCACCAACTACAACTAGCTACATGCAGAACTCAAAACTACGTGCTGATACATCATGATAGTTAGAGTTTATGTGTAATACGTTTTGTAATCTCAACTAAACCCCTCTCTCTCTGTTATCCCGTAGTATATCTAAACCACCGAATCCTAGAGATCGGTAGGTCCTCAACTTGTACTCCAAGCTTGGCCTTGCGCCCCAATCAATATAAATCCAACGCGGCTCCCTTACGAGGGAGTAGAAACGCTTCTTAACATGGTATCAGAGCCAACCTCTTCCTATCTATCTAGCCAGAAAAGCTTCTCCTTCGATCGCCACCACCATTACCAGATCGCAATCACCACACCGTCATGTCCTCCTCGGCCACCATCGTCATCAACCTTGGTGCTCCACCAGCCGAGAAACTCACCAGAACCAACTACATCCTATGGAGGACCCAGGTCATGCCGGGACTGCGAGGAGCGCAAGTCACCGGCCTCCTGGATGGATCCGACGATGCGCCACCGAAGAAAGTGCAGCAGCAGCAGGCGGACAAGACCATCGCAGAGGTGCCAAACCCTCTGTATGCACAATGGATCTCGAAGGACCAGCAGGTCCTGAGTCATCTCCTGAATTCTCTGTCAAAAGAGATTCTCGCCCAAGTCACGAGTAAGGAGACAACTTTCGATCTTTGGACTGCTATTACTACTATTTTTGCCTCGCAGTCCCAATCTCGCATCACAAACCTGCGGATTGCCATCACCAACACCAAGAAGGGATCCATGTCGAGCACCTCCTACATCGCCAAGATGAAGAACCTGGCGGATGAACTCGCCGCGGCGGGTCGCCCTGTCTCTGATCCAGAGATGGTCGACTACGTACTTGCGGGTCTCGACAGAGACTATGATGCTGTCGTGGCGGCTATCGGCGCAGTTAAGGCGACGATCTCAGTTGACGACCTCTTCGCCCAGATCGCGGCGTTCGATCAGCGGGTGGAGATGCTAGGCGACGGCGTCGATGCTGGCTTCAACTCTTCAGCAAACATGGCGTACAGAGGACGCGGGCGCGGCTACAGCAGGGGGCGCGCTCGCGGCTACAGCAGAGGCCGTGGCCGAGGCAGGCGCTCCTCCCCGAGTCCATCTGGAGGCAACGGCGGCAGCGGCGGCGGTCGCGGCCGCCCACAGCAGCAATGGCAGCAGCAGGTTCGTGATTATCCGGAGTGTCAGATCTGTCACAAGCACCATCCAGGGGGCGCCCGTGACTGCTGGCACAGATATGACGAAGATGAGCCTGAGGATAAGGGGGCCAACATGGTCACCGACTCCTACGGCGTTGACACGAACTGGTACGCAGACACCGGCGCCACGCACCACATCACCGGAGAGCTGGACAAGCGGACTATCCGGGACAAGTACCATGGACATGATCAAGTGCACACCGCGAGTGGTTCTGGTATGCAAGTTTATCATATTGGTCATTCAATTGTTAGAACCCCTAATAAAAATTTACATCTAAACAAAATTCTTCATGTTCCTGAAACTTCAAAAAGTCTTCTATCTGTTCATCGATTTACTCGTGATAACCATGTCCTCATTGAATTTTATCCTTATTTCTTTCTTGTCAAGGACTTGGCCACGAGGAGAATACTCCTTAGGGGCAGATGTGTGGGAGGACTCTACCCACTCATATCTTCTTCATCATCGTCATCGAATAAACAAGCTTTTGCGGCTATCAAGCCCTCATCATCAAAGTGGCATAGTAGATTAGGTCATCCTTCGTCAATTATAGTTAAACGTGTTCTTAGTGAAAATAAACTTCCTCACTCCCATGGAGTTAGTATTGAGTCAGTTTGTGATCCATGTCAACAAGCTAAAAGTCATCAGCTACCATATCCTGTGTCTACTAGCATCTCCACTGCACCCCTACAACTTGTATTCTCAGATGTATGGGGACCAGCTCCCACTTCAGTTGGTAGATACTCATATTATGTAAGCTTTATTGATGATTTTAGCAAGTTTACTTGGATCTATCTTCTTAAGAAAAGGTCTGAAGTGTTTCAAGTCTTCTCGAATTTTAAAAATCTTGTTGAGAGAAAACTGAACACTAAGATTATTGCTATGCAAACCGATTGGGGGGGGGGGGGGGTGAATACAGGAAGTTGAATTCCTTTTTTCAGCAACTTGGCATTTCTCATCATGTTGCATGCCCACATGCACACCAACAGACTGGTTCTGCAGAGAGAAAACATCGTCATGTTGTAGAAGTAGGTCTTGCCCTACTTGCCAATGCGTCTATGCCACTCAAATTTTGGGATGAATCATTTCTCACTGCTACATATCTCATCAACTTGCTGCCTAGCAAAGTCATTAATTTTGAAACACCCATCACATGTCTCTTTGCCACCACTCCAGATTATAAATCTCTTCGAGTGTTTGGTTGTGCATGTTGGCCCAACCTACGACCATACAATACACGCAAGCTTGCTTTTCGTTCCAAAAAATGTGTTTTTCTGGGGTATAGTCCTCTCCACAAAGGAGTCAAGTGTTTAGATGTCACCTCTGGCAGGGTCTATATATCACGCGACGTTGTTTTTGACGAATCTGTCTTCCCTTTTGAGTCCCTTCATCCAAACGCCGGAGCCCGTCTAAAACAAGAAATTCTTCTTCTTCCTCCTACTCTCCGGTCCTTTGATCAAGGGGGCGACAATTGTACTGACCATTATGATTGTTCAACCAGTTCTGGTGTTGCATCTATTCATGCGCAGGTCCATGGTGAAAATGCAGAAGAAAACGGAGTTGGAAATGATCAAAATCCGGTACAAAATGGAGGCATATTGCATGTGGAAGAAGAAAACGAAGCTGGCGCTGAACACGACGAGGATCCGCTGCAGCCTGCGACGCCAGTGCGGCAGGATCCCTCGGGATCGGCGCGGGGATCCGCCCAGGATCGCGCGCGCACTGCGGGCCAGCAGCGAACTGCCACGTCGCCAGGCAGCGCGCCGGACTCGCGTCCCATGTACAGGCGGGCGACAGCGACCGCGCAGCAGCCGTTGGTCGGCTCGGGATTGAGCCCGCGCGTGCGCATGCAGTTGCATGCAGGATCTTCTGTGGCGAGCGACTCTGCGGCAACCAGCTCCAGCAGTACAAGTGCAGCCACACAGCAGGTTACAGAGTCTGGAATCAGATCTCCTGTGCAAAGCAGCGAATCTGGTGCATCCTCAGGATCTTCTGTGACAGAGACTCCCACGTCCTCTCCTGTGCGACAGCTCGCTCAATCTCAACCAGTGATGATGTCGCGTGTTACAACTCGCCTACAGAAAGGTATAAAAAATCCAAAGGTTCGAACTGATGGTACAATACGGTATGGTATGATGTGTGTTGCAGGAGAACCAACAAAAGTAGAAGATGCACTTGGAGATTTGAGGTGGAAGCAGGCAATGGATGAAGAATACTCAGCACTTATGAGGAACAAGACATGGCATCTTGTACCTGCACAGAAAGGTAAAAATATTATTGATTGTAAGTGGGTGTACATAATTAAAAAGAAGGCAGATGGCTCAATTGACAGGTACAAGGCACGGTTAGTTGCAAAAGGCTTCAAACAACGGTATGGATTAGATTATGAGGATACATTTAGTCCTGTTGTCAAGGCCGCAACTATTAGGCTCGTGCTATCTATTGCTGTGTCCAGGGGATGGAGCTTGAGGCAGCTAGACGTTCAGAACGCGTTTTTGCATGGTGTTCTGGAAGAGGAGGTTTATATGAAACAACCACCTGGGTATGCAGATAAGAAAACACCCCATTATGTGTGCAAGCTTGACAAGGCACTTTATGGCCTAAAACAGGCCCCAAGAGCATGGTACTCAAGGTTAAGCTCTCAGCTGAGGTGCCTTGGTTTTGTTGCATCCAAAGCTGACACATCACTCTTTATTTATAACAAGGCAAACACAGTTATATTTGTGTTGATATATGTTGATGATATTATAGTTGCAAGTTCTTCACAAGATGCCACTAATGCTCTTTTGCATGATTTGAGATCAAAGTTTGCCTTGAAGGATCTTGGTGATTTGCACTTCTTCTTAGGCATTGAGGTTAAGAAGATTCCAGATGGTATAATTCTGAACCAGGAAAAGTATGCAACTGAAATCCTAGCTCGTATGGGAATGAAGGACTGTAAGCCTTCACCCACTCCATTGTCTTCTTCAGAAAAACTTTCAGCCTTTGAAGGTGAGCCACTCAAAGAAGAAGAAAGCACAAGATACAGGAGTGCTGTAGGAGCCTTGCAATACCTGACACTTACAAGACCAGACATATCATTTGCAGTCAATAAGGTTTGTCAGTATTTGCATGCACCTACTTCTGCACATTGGACAGCTGTAAAAAGAATTGTCAGGTATATCAAACACACTGTGAGCCTTGGGTTACAATTCAGGCGTTCTAGCTCTACTCTTGTGAGTGCTTTCTCTGATGCTGATTGGGCAGGATGTAGTGATGATAGGAGATCAACTGGAGGATTTGCTATATTCTTTGGTTCTAATCTTATCTCTTGGAGTGCTAGAAAACAAGCTACAGTGTCAAGGTCAAGTACTGAGGCTGAGTACAAGTCACTAGCAAATGCAACTGCTGAGATTATCTGGGTTGAATCATTGCTTAATGAGTTAGGTGTTAAACAACACCGTGTCTCATGTCTTTGGTGTGATAACTTGGGAGCCACCTATCTCTCTGCTAACCCAGTCTTTCATGGTCGAACTAAGCACATTGAAATTGACTTTCACTTTGTAAGAGAAAGAGTTGCAGAGAAGAAGCTGGATATCAGATTCATTCCATCAAAAGATCAAGTGGCAGACGGATTCACCAAGGCATTGCCTGCTCGGCCATTTGAAGAGTTCAAGGGGAATATCAACCTAGGATAGTTGAGATTAAGGGAGGGTGTTAGAGTTTATGTGTAATACGTTTTGTAATCTCAACTAAACCCCTCTCTCTCTGTTATCCCGTAGTATATCTAAACCACCGAATCGTAGAGATCGGTAGGTCCTCAACTTGTACTCCAAGCTTGGCCTTGTGCCCCAATCAATATAAATCCAATGCGGCTCCCTTACGAGGGAGTAGAAACGCTTCTTGACAAAGATTAGTGCTAACAGCATCTCACAGGCGCCGTTGTGTTTTGTTGCCACAGTTGTTCCCTTCATCCTCCGGCTGGACCTCCTCCCCCCGTGCGGCGGCGCCGCGCCGCACCGGGGCCAACCCGCCGGGCTTCCTCCTCCCCCCAGCGAACGACCCTCCCGCCGCCGCCGCCGAGGGCATCGCAGGCTAAGCCTACGTGCCGCAGCGGTGGCAGCGGCAACCTTCCTCGGCCGGCGATCGGATCTAGGTGGCGGCGACCCACTCCAGCCGATTCAAGGGTGGTGGCGCAGGCCGGCGGCGACCAGGGTAGTCGTGCTGGCGTCGGCGACGAAGAGATCACGTCGGCGGCTAGGGTGCCCGATCTAGATCCCATTCGGATCTGGGTGGTGGTTCCTCGAGCCGTCGTGCGCACCCTTTGTTCCAGCGCGGCAAGCGGCCTCTGGACTAGGCCCGCGACACGAGGACGTCGGGGGCTCCGGCCCTGGGCATGGAGGTGGTGGCCATCTTCTTCGCTGGAGGTGGTCGGCTAGATGGTTGTGGATTCTCGCATCCAGTCCTGGCGTCGAGTGGGGAGACGAGGCTGTCGGTGAAAATCGTGCTATGACTCGGGTCATGGCGGGCGATGGCAGCGTTTTCACGTCGTTATCTAGCTGAAGACATCGCCACTGCAGCTTCTGTCGACTCGCTTGCGCTACTCCGGTTGCCGCCAACGCCGACGAACGGCGCAGAGCAGAGCCGTCCGCGCCCTTCCTCCGTGCCAGTCGTGCTCCGGGTGCTCGCAGTAGCCGCCTAGCCGCGTAGCCGCTCGAAAACGACCCAAAATCCCCGCGCCTGAGCTCGACCGAATGGCTTCGCCGCTGACCACCACGCCGGCGACTATTCCGGCCGCTCCACGGGCAACCACCCCCACCATTGGATGCGCGCGAGTTTACGAGGCCGTAGGTGCAAACCGCGTCCAAAATGGACCGCCGTACGCGAATTCCGAGCTCGCCAGAGCTCTCTGCCGCTCCCGGCGCTCGCTGGAGAACTCCGGTGACCGGCGCTGAGCTGGCGCCCGACGTGGCGCAGCGGGCCCCACCGCTCAGCCACTGACCACGGGCCCCACTGGGCCCATTGACCCAGTCAACGCTGACTGGGCTGGCCCCGTGTCACTGACATGTGGGTCCCGCCCAGTTAAACGAATTTAAATAAAGAGAAAATCGGTTAATTAATTAATTAATTAAAACACTAATTAGACACTGACAGTAGGCCCTACCACCCTAATTCACCTAATTTAGTTAAATTAAAGCCCTAACTAACTACTGTGAGGCTGACCAGTGGGTCCCACTGGACCCAGAGGTCAGGTTTGACCTGGCCAGCCGGTCAGTTAACCTGCTGACATCATCAAGACGTTATGCTGACGTCATAACTCAGTTTAGACAATTCGGTTAATATAAATAATTCCAGAAAATGTTAAAATCTTTAGAAAATCGTAAAAAATAAACCGTAGCTCGGATCGAAAAACTTTCTACATGAAAGTTGCTCAGAACAATGAGACGAATCCAACCGTGCCATCTATTTCCATGTCGGGACCCTCTACGTAGGTGAACCCGCAACTTTCCTTTCGTTTCCGGTAGATGAATTGTGCACGTACAGCGGTTAATAAATCCAACTTAAATTCTAAAATAACTAAAATGATTTAGACATACTTTAGGCAATCCTGCACTGCACCATAGCATAGCATGCTCCATGTTGCATATGTTTGCTGTGTATTTATCTGTTTTCTCCCCCTCTCCTCTCTCGATAGACCCCGACACCGACGTAGTCCCAGAGGCCGACGCAGCTCAGGAGCCCGACGACACCATTGACGACCTTGCCTTTGCCGCCGAGCAACCAGGCAAGCACCCCCCTTTTGAGCATTCCGATATCGCCTATTCTTTTCTCTCTTATGCTTGCATTAGAAATTGCTGTTGTTACTGTTATCCTATTTCTGCTGCATAGGCTATTTATTGTAACCTGCTGTTGTTACCTACCTACTTATCCTAAACTGTTTAGTATAGGCTGGGTAGAGACCCATCAGAGACCCTCACTTTGTCCTGACTGCCCCGCTGGGTTATCAGAACACCCGATCAATGGGATTGAAGACCAGGCCCCGGCACCGCACATCACACCCCCCTAGTTGTACGACACTACCGGGTTACTATCGAGTGCCGAGGATGAAACTCGTCAGCACTTCTGATGTTAACCTTGTAGGTTAGTTCATCGGTTGTGGTCATCGAGGGTGATTCCTCTTTCTCCACTCCCGGTAACGACGTTGTCATGCAACTCCTCAAGTGTGAACTTCGAGGGTGATTCCTCCTTAGTTCACCTTGACGACTACATTAGGTGGAATCCGTCGAGGGTGATTCCTCAGGTTTCCCCCTGGTGTTTGGACACACGGATACTTGGACTTTACAACTGTTACTTGGAAAGGCGGGTCGACCCTGAGGGGTACCCGCGAGTGATGTGAAGTCGGGTTGACCTGGAGGGTACCCGAGAGATGAATACGAGGCTTGGCCGGGCATTCTTAGCCCTTGCCGCAAGTCCTCAAGACGGGGTGACGGGGTCACATGATCGTGAGTCTCTGCTCGTTACCGCACTCCTAATTCACTAACGATTTGGATATTTGATCCGAGTGGGCCTCTGGCCCGATAGCACTAACCATCATGTGGGAATAGTTATGAGCACTTTGCGTCGTATGCATCAGCCGAAGATTAATGGATGTCAGCGACTGAGCGGCGCGCGCCGTGTTGGACCGCGTTAAGCAACCGCCTTGATAGTGTGGGTTGCTAGGTCTGCTCACGGTCGCCCACGCAACGTGCAGGAGTTCACGGGGCAATGGCCCAAGACCCCTGGGGGCATAGGTTTAGTCCGGCGTGCTGACCTCTCTGTTAACTTTTCGGTCGGGTTGCCGCGTATCGTTTGGTCGAGGCCGGGCATGACCCAGTAAAGTGTGTTCGGCCGGAGTTAATCGAGCGTGGTGGGTAAGTTGGTGCACCCTTGCAGGGAAGAAAACATCTATCGATAGCCTGTCCTACGGTAACGGGCGCTCGGAGTTGTATCCCGATCGATACAACTAGAACCGGATACTTGAGATGATAACTGGATAGCATGGCTCTGGAATTGCTTTCTCGCAGGGAGTCGAGGAAGGATCTCTGAGCGAGGTTGATAACACTACTACTACTTTACATTATGCTAATCCGCACTCTTCTAATGCTGCAAGACCACTGGAGATGATGAAGATGCTAGTCTTCGATAGGACTAGGCTTTCTCCTCTATTCTGGCATTTTTGCAGCCCAGTCCACATATACAGCCTCCCTTTGATAATGTTGCATATGTAGTGTAGATCCTTGCTTGCTGAGTACTTCGGATGAGTACTCACGGTTGCTTTGCTTTCTTTTTCTTCCCTTTTCCGTTTGATGCAACCAGATGACAGAGCCCCTGAGACAGCTACCCCCGCCGACGGCTACCACTACTACCCCGAGGGTGGCTACTTCTGCGAGCTTGCCGACGACCAGGAGTAGGTTCGGAGGGTCCCAGGCAGGAGGCCTGCGCCTTTCGATCGTAGGTTTTGTTTTGTCCCGCCTTGTTAAAGGCTTATCTCTCTGTCTTATGTCTGTACTCAGATATCAAACACTTCCGCTGATGCTTGTTTGGCATCAAGCTTATGTATTCGAGCCCTCGAGGGCCTGACTTGTAATATAATGCTTGTATGCCTTTATTTATGTTTTAGAGTTGTGTTGTGATATCTTCAAGTGAGTCTTAGTCTTGATCGTGTGCATTTGCGTGTATGGTTAATGCACGATTAAGCCGGGGGCATCACACCATGCTTGGTTTGGGCTGCTTTTCAAGGCCTAGACATCTGGGACGCAATGTACGAAATCGTCGACGCTTCCTCTATGGTCTCCTCCTTGGGCCTGGCGGGCTCCTGCAACCCACATGCCGACTCTCTAGGTGCTCAGGGTGGGGGATATGTTGATTCCGTATGTGCTGGAGTTTTGGCGGCATGACAGAGGTCCTCCCATTGGTCGTGACGCGGTCTAGATGCGATGTGTCTCGTCTCCTTGCCTTCCTTGGCGGGAGGTCGGGCTAGGCGAGTTTAGCGTTGTGGTATTTTCCTCTATTTTGTTCTTACCCACACTTTCTTATGGCGGCTCGTATTGTTCTCTCCTAATTATCAATGAAAATGTGCGCAATTCTTTATTTATTCCTGAAAAGAATTCTACTACTAAACGGTCATGGTGATTGATCTCTAAAATACAAATCTTTTATTAGCTTGGTGGCTGGCTGGCAAGAAGTGGTGTAGGATGATGTTCTTCACGGGTTGTCAAAACCTCCTGCCTCGCTGCTTTTATGACAGCGCGGTGCCACCTTTTACTTTCTTTCCATTGTTGTATTTTTTTTTATGGTTGTGCCTTCGAGGCAGACCAAAGCGTCTTCCAGCTTACCCTGGCAGTACTAAGGGCACGTACAATGGTAACATATGGATACAGATGCTTCATGATAAAAAATAGTTTGAGGCATCTACATTTATTTTTTCTTCCCAATGCAAGCTACCATTAATGATCCTTATTATCAAATAGAAAATAAAGTCTCTAATACACATGCATCTCTACTTTTCACTCCAACCTTCTCAACTTTTGACATCGGACCACACTTTTTCTCTCCAAGCACCCGCCTCCTGCAGAGGATCCCGCTTCCCTATCAAAACCTACTTTACCTGATATTCGATCCTACATGGCATACGAGACATCAGCCTGAGGCTATACATTGTACATGCCCTAATTGGTTAGCTTTCTGTACAACATTTTCGCAAAAAAAAAAGAAGCTTTCTATAAAACATGGGGTGGAAAGCCTTATTTTCTAAAGAAAAGTTGGAAGCAGCCTTGTGTTGTTAAGTTGCAGAAAATTTGGGAAGTTGAAGCATCCCAGGATGAAGACAGGATGCAAGTTGGCGCAAACGTCTGACGCATTTGCTTGAGGTTATGAACAGGGAGCCAACGCCAACTGGGGTGGTACATGCCAAGCACTGCCTAACAGATGCACCTAGTCTCATTTCAGTGCACATGCTGGGCACGCAAAGAAAATTCTTCCGAGATATCTGTCGCATTCGGTCTGTCTCTCTCAGGCTAGCTAGCTATATGCAGGCCGAGAGGGCACTCCCTGAACCCATGCAGGCCTAGCTAAATGTCAAAAAATTTGAAAGAAAATATCATGCATACATGCTCGCAAAAGTGTGTACGCGGCATAAAGTTTTTTGAAAAAATGTCTTTTTATTTTGTCTCCACAAAAAAGACAAATTTCAGTGCTTCTAAATAGTGTTCCACGACATAACTTTTTGTCTTTTTTGCATAGGCCACAAAAAAAGTTAATTTTCCGTGAAACTTTACGCACGCACATAGAACATGGAGACGTACGCCTGTAATTTTTTTTAGATTTTTTTAGCATTTAGAAATGTGTTTTCCAAAGTGGGTTCATATGTACCTGGGTTCATCCATGCACTTGTCCTTGCAGCCTTGTATACGTTACAGTATTGTGTGGCCTTGAGTACACTGTCCAGAAGAGAAGCAGCGAGAGGCCAGGATGGTGCTCCTCAATTTTCTGCCCTTCATTTTCTGTCGACGGACTGTGGACCAACACATGGAACTGTCTTTTTCTCTTCATCTAATACCTTTTCCCGTGCCGCGCGGCAAGAAAAATAATTGGCCTCCAATTAGTTTGAAGCATCATAGGATCAAGACAGGATGCAAGTTGGCGCAAACGTCTGAGGCATTTGCTTGAGGCTATCAGCAAGGAGCCAACGCCCCACTGGGGTAGAACGAAGTACTACATGCCAAGCACTGCCTAACCGATGCACCTAGTCTCATTTCAGTGCACAGAGAAAAATCATCCGAGATATCTACTGCAGGTCACGTCATGCATGACAAAGTATGGCTGCCAAAGTCAAGTCACCTTGACTGGCAGGTCTTCCACGGTTCCACCCCTTGCTGCCCAAGGTAGGTGCTACAGTCGTTCTTGTACAGATATAGAAAGGGCCGATGCCCTGCGTTGTAGAAGCAAACCAATGCAAAGCAATCCATTTGAGCTTCACAAAACTCACGGTGTCTAGTTAGGCAGGTTTGATTACGAGATTGACTAAAAAAGTACTCTAGTATTTGTTAAATCTTGGCCTTAGGAAGGTTTGATTACGTGGATGACTAATTTTTTTTCACGGTGTCTAGTTAGGCAGGTTTGATTACGAGGATGACTAAAAAAGTACTCTAGTATGTGTTAAATCTTGGCCTTAGGAAGGTTTGATTACGTGGATGACTAAAAAAGTACTCTAGTATGTGTTAAATCTTGGCCGTTCAAAAATCATAACTCAAAAGTGTTAAATCTTCGCCGTTCGTTTTCTATCGTTTTAATAATATAATAGATTTTCAGGTGAGCCTTTTCTTTGTTCATTTGTTTTGAATAGGCCAGCTGGCTGTTGTTCAGAGTTCGCAGTTCTAGAATCTTAATTAACATGAATGTATTCAAATATGCGGTTTAATTTTAGTCGGTTTCGTTGCAAAATGCAAGGGAGCAGCTTTCGTTGTGCCATGCGCAATTGCGCATTGGTTGTCATGCCGTCGTTTTCGAGGATTTGACCGACTTGATGCCATCTCTATCACACTCACTGGTGCCTCTGAACCCACGCTGCACTCCTCTCCACAGAGTTGTCTGAGCCACTACTGTAATCATCCACTAATTTATGAATTAGCACCCCGGGGACTCGTGCTAGTGCACATGACTTGATGCATCTCCTCAACTAACGCCGGGCTCCATATGGAATTAGTTGTTGAACCACTACTCTGTAAAGCACGTGATCAGATCCGCTTTAATCGCTTACTATTATACCTTAATCGGTGGCAGGCTGTACGCTCTGTATACAAAGGAAAGGATTGCTGCAGAGCTGTAATCAGTCTAGCTTGCTTTCCTTGCTTCACCTACCGAGTCATCAGCACACCCAGAGATTCTGAGATCTCAACTCTGTTGCCAGAGACTCGTACGGTGCCCGCTGCCGGAGATGGCGGAGACGGTGGTGAGCATGGCGAGGTCCATGGTGAGGGGCGCCATCAGCGTGGCCGCTTCTGCCGCTGCCGCTGAGGTGGGCCTCCTCGTCGGCGTCCGAAAGGATATCTGGTATGCATTAACATTCACATCATCTCTAGCTGCCTCTTAATTTTGTTAAGATCAATCCACCATGCATATCCTCCAGTTTGTTTTATTTGTGCGCTCGAAAATATTCCTAGCTAGCCAATCTCATTGGTCGAAATTAATGGTCGAACTCCCGTGATAGCTGCCTTGATATCTGTTAATTCAGAGATGCACCGTTGCATTCCATCAGCTGGTGAATGGCACCGGTTCTGCGTTGATCTAATTCTCTTTTGAACACTGGTTTGGTAGGTTCATTAAAGACGAGCTCGAGACGATGGAGGCATTCCTGGAGGTCGCTGAATCAATAAAGAAGAAGGATGTGCTCCTGAAGGTGTGGGCAAAACAAGTAAGGGATCTGTCCTACAACATTGAAGATTGCCTCAGTGAGTTCATGGTGCATGTTGGAAGCCAAAGCTTGTTACGTCGGCTCATGAAGCTCAAAGATCGTCATCGGATTGCCATACAGATCCGTGATCTCAAAACAAGAGTTGAAGAAGTAAGCATCAGGAACACACGCTACAACTTGATCAAGGCGGAGGCCTCCAACACCACTGGCGACATGGATTCTCACATGGAAGATGTTCGCAATCACTCGGCTAGCAACATTGATGAAGCAGAACTTGTTGGCTTTTCCAAGCCGAAGAAGGAGTTAATGAAGTTGATGGATGTCAAGACTGAAGAAGGTACAGCCAAGGTGGTATTTGTTGTTGGCATGGGTGGTTTAGGAAAAACTACTCTTGCCAGGAAGGCATTTGAATGTAAGGAAGATATTGTGAATAAGTTTTCTTGCCGGGCTTGGATCACAGTCTCGCAGACATTTTCCAAGATAGAGATGCTCAAGGATATGATCATGCAACTTTTTGGAAATGAAGAACTGAAGAAGCGTTTGAAGGAACTTGAGGGGAAGACGGTGCAAGTAGATGATCTCGCCAGCTACCTTAGAGAAATGCTACAGGAGAAGAGGTACTTTATTGTTCTTGATGACTTGTGGACCACTGATGCATGGGGGTGGATCAAATATATTGCTTTTCCTACTGCTAACATCAAAGGTAGCCGGATAATAGTAACAACACGAGATATTGGCCTAGCTCAGCAGTGTACTTCCAAATCGCTTATTTACCACCTTAAGCACCTACAGAAAGATCAAGCCACAAATTTGCTACTGAGAAAGATTGGGAAAACACACAAAGAAACAAAAAATGATGAAAGGATGTGGAACATGATTTCCCAAATAGTAAAGAAGTGTGGTGGTTTACCATTGGCTATACTCACCATAGGAGGTTTGCTTGCTACCAAAGTGGTAGAAATGTGGGAGAGTATTTATGAGCAGATTCCTTCAGAGCTTGGGACTAACCCAAGCCTTGAAGCAATGAGGAGGATGGTTACTCTTAGTTACAACCACTTGCCATCTCATCTTAAATCATGTTTCCTATATTTAAGCATCTTTCCGGAGGATTTTGAAATCAGGAGAAGACGTTTGGTTGATAGATGGATAGCAGAGGGGTTTGTTACAGCTAGTGGTGGAGTGAATGTTGAGGATGTTGGAATAGGTTATTTCAATGAGCTAATCAACCGAAACATGATTCAACCATCAAAAGTGAACATAGAAGGAATTGTTAAGAGCTGCCGGGTCCATGATATCATGCGTGATGTAATGGTCTCAATTTCTAGAGATGAAAACTTTGTGCACCTGGTGGGAGATAGTGAAGCCAGTATAATTGAGGGGAATTTCCGTCATGTAGCATACCATGGTAGAAAGTGCCAAAATTTTGGCATGGATTGGAGCCATGTCCGGTCACTAACAATGTTTGGTGAGAGACCCACGGAGCCCTCACCTTCAGTTTGTTCAACAAACATGAGGATGCTTAGAGCCTTGGATCTAAAGAATACACGGTTTGAAATTAGACAAAAAGATATCAACAACATTGGGTTGTTGTGCCATTTGAAATATGTGGATTTGAATGGACCTTCAAATATATATTCAGTTCCAAAGTCTATAGGGAAATTACGAGGATTGCATAATTTGGACATTAGAAAAAGTTATATAGCAGCACTACCAACTGAGATCACTGAACTCCATAATCTCCGCAGCCTTCGCTGTAGCAGATGGGATACGTACTTCTTTTTTGATATGGATGAACCCATGGAATGTTTGATGCACACATTACGCCTGCCAATGCTATGCACACCTTCAGTTGATGCTGATCATCGTGCCGAAATAACTGCTGATCTACATATGGCATACTCTAGCCGGTGGTCTGAGACAGAAGGTGTGAGGATACCAAGAGGGATAGGGAACTTAAAGGAGCTACAGATACTAGAGGTGGTGGACATCAAACAAACTAGCAAGAAAGCAGTCAAAGAGTTGGGGGAGCTTATTCAGCTAAGGAAACTGAGTGTGGTAACACGAGGTTTAGCCAAGCAAAAACGCAAGACACTGTATCTCTGTGCCGCCATAGAGAAGCTCTCTTTCCTGCGCTCTCTTAGTGTGGATGCCGACTATGATGGATCACTCGAGTGGTTGCATAATGTTTCCTCCGCTCCTCCCCTGCTAAATAAGTTGAAGTTGGTCGGAGATCTTGGAGTAAAGATGCCCGAGTGGGTTGGAAGTCTGAAGCATCTGGTGAAGATTCACTTGAAGTGGAGCAATATGAAGGAAGATCGAATCATAGAAATGCTTGGGGAGCTACCCAAGCTCATGCTCCTCAGTCTAGGTGAAGGTGCTCATGTTGGGAAGAAGATAGTGTTCAGAGTGAGATCATTTGTCAATCTCAGAAAACTTTGCGTTGATCATCTGGGTGAGCTGGGGGAGGTGAGATTTGACAAGGGTGCCTCGCCCCAGATGGAAATGCTTGAATTCAGTCTTTGTGATTTGAAATCAGGGATCATTGGTATCAAGCACCTTCCAGTGCTCAAGCACATTTCACTTGGTGTCCGTGGCAAAGTGGCGTGTCTTGGTATGCTGCAAGCTGAAGTGGACGCACACCCCAACCATCCCGTGCTTCAACTCAAAGAAGACCGCAGCGAGCATGACTTGGGGGACATCGTCCGAGAATCCGATGTTGTGGAAACAGAGGATGAAGAGGAAGCATCACTCCTCCTCGAGACTTGTATGGTGCAAGAGAGTGCACAATCAGAAGCGGTGGCCATGCCGACGATGAACACCATCAGGTCGGCTAATTATCTTCTCTTCTCTGCTGATGGATGTTATAATTGCCGCTACTACAATATTCACCTCTTTCTTTCTCTCCAACAGCCAGGATGATCTTCTGTACACCTACAATTCTTGCTGATGCTGCTCGCGTTTTCTAACTGGGGTTGCTCAATTAACTTCTCTTCTTGTCTGATGGTCCGACTACTCATGCTGGATTGCAACTAACAATATTCATCTCTTTGTTTATGGCTAACAGCCATTAGGATCTGCTGTACACCTGCTGAGGCTTCACGCCTCTTTCTATTGGTGATGCTCTCGTCCCAGTTTCCTTCGAGTCCTCACCACTTCTTGGTTCCTGCTTCTACCACGATGCAGGTACACCTCAACTCACCTATTCATGTTTTTGTTTGTTGGGCACATCAAGTGTCTGTCAGAACGCCTCTATGCTGCTATTTCCCCTGTTTCAATTTCATACTGTCGCATTAGCACTTGTGTCTGAAACAATATTTCTATATGCACTAACATATTTCTTAGCTGTAGCCTAATTATTTTAGATAGACTCTGAGCATAAGAAACTTGAGCGTGTGAAATTAAACCCTCCTGTTTTGTGTGTGAAATTTGAGGAAGCTAACTCTGCAGGACACTAGACTTTCTCAACATGGAACAGGCTGGAGCAACACATAATGCATCTTGACTTATGGAGTTATGGTACACTGTCTGATTGGTCCAAAATTTGCTGAAGATTACAGCCAGCTAGGAGCAACCGGAGGAAGGTAACCCCCGATGCTTCCTGGCATTAATTTCAGTGAATATGCTAGAATGAAATTAGTGTTCCTTCAAAAGGGGGGCTTTTTCCAAATTTCAAATACCTTTATATCCACAAGCCCAGGAGATGAGATTTGATCAGCAGGGCGCCTCTTGCAGCTAAAGTGAACAAACGTCCCAACATCCAGTACTTGCCAAGGACAGAAATGTTCTGTGGTCAAGTTGGAAGCCATGGGATCAATCCCTTTCCGAGCCAGCCAAAGGCTAACGGTTCCTCGAGCCCTCGACACTCCATGCACATCTGAAGTGTGGAATGGACTGAGGTCATACTCATGACTGGTCAGTTCAGCAACAACTCCTTTTATAAGTATCCTGTTACATGTTCAACATATACTTGCAATTTCTGATATTGGAACACGTACATTCAGAATGGAGGAGAAGTGGAAGATCTAATGGGCTATATATCACAAGAAGCTGCCATTCGATTTCCCCAGTTTGCGTCCTGCTGCTGGCCTCTGAAAAATACTCCCTGGTCAGACCATGTGGAAACTGCCGGCCCTGGTCCCTCAACTAGCTGGCAGTCGATTCTTACCATAACCTAGATCAACTTTGAGGAGAGCGTGTAATTGTCAATACAGATTTTGTTTCTGTGCAGTCTCTGTTTCTTTTCTCTTTCTTTAGACAAGTACAACTCTGTGGTTTTCCGTTACTTTCACTTCACAAACTGTCTGTACTCTGTACTCTGCCGGCCCTGTTTTAGTTTATCTGTACTCTGTCTTTGTTGCTGCCAAAGTATGTATGCTTCTTTATGAATCAAGAATGCGAATGCATATCGCCATCCATGTTCCGCAGATTGATTCGATGAAACACGCGTGCTATGGCTGCACTCAGTCATTCACATGTAGCCTTTTCTAAATAAATAAAAAAAATACTAACATCAGATGATATGCTGAAGATGGTGTATAGGCTTTGTGGTTTTCCGTTACTTTCACTTCGCAAATGGCAGTTCCTCAGCACAAGGTCTTATACTCTTATACAGTTATTTTTACTCCCGGAATATATGCACTACAGAGCCTTCAATCATCATTTCATCCTGAATAAGAGGCAGAGCAAACATGTATGCATGATGTGGGTGCAGTTTTCAGTAGAGGCTTGCTTTGTTTACTGCTGGTAGTAGTCAGTGATCTGTTTGCTGCTGCTGCTAGTACACATGTATATAGACTTATTTGTAGCCGAAGAATGCGCGCATGTCTCGCAAACTGAACTGGTTTGATGAAAGAGGTACACACAGGAGCAGGTCCGCGCGTGCTCTGTTTTACAGTTATAGGCAGACCATTTTAGTCCCATCACTTGAGGAACAGAAGAAAAGGTATCGATCAAGTGTGAAATAAGATGTGTCAACAAAAGGAATCTGTTCCATGCATGGTGCAGGAAGCCTTGAGCGCTACAGGAAGGAATTTTTTCCATGGTTGCATTAACCAGCATTAAAATAGACGATAAGTTGTTCAGTTTCTTTAAAATTTTAGTTCAGGTAAGAACGCTGTCTGTGACTAGCAAGTAGCAAGACTGAACATAAGATTAACACAGATGCAAAGAGGATTTGATATCGACGGGGGAAGGCATTGCTCTTCTCCTTGCTGCTGTTTTTCCTTCCCGAGTTCAGCTACACACACCTCGCACTTGGGGCCATATCCCGTCGTCTCCCCGGTCCAACTCGTACTACGGACAGAACTCCCAACGCTGCCTTAACGTCCCGGCAGGCAATGGAGGCTTTCTCGTCCCGTTAATGAAGCCAGCTACCACTGAGCAGCTTCCGGTCCTTCTTCTCCGCCTCATGCCGAGTTTCAGCGCCGAAGAACATCGTCAGGCCAGCTAATTAACTTCTCTCTTCTCTGTAATTTGGTCAGTACTGGAAAACTATATCAGCTAATATGGATGTTAGTTCATCTCTTTTTTCATCACTAGCAGCAAACATGATCTGCTCTTACGTTGTAATAATTGGAATTCTAGCCCATGTGGACATATGAACTGAAAAAGACAAATGGGGTATCATGCATGACCATGGTGAACCACAACTGTTGATCCCGCATTTTCTGCAAGCATCATGTACTAGGAACGCGTTACAGAACACATATAGTGATCAGCATTCAGCAGAGTAACGGAACCAAGAGCATGATTAGTTCTGGAATTGATTGGGTTTATAAATAGCCTGACATTTGAGACATGCCACTAGATACATTACATATGGAGAACACAACTGTTGTACATACCAATTCATACAATATACTTTCATCACAACTTACAACACTCTCGGATATAGAGAGCAATCCGTAAAAAACGAAAGGTCTGGATGGAACACATACATGATTATTATCATTCTTTTTTTTTGCGAGAGGATTATTATCATTCATATAACATATAACTATACTTAAGTTTTACCTACTTTCCTCTTCAGATTGGCCCATCTCAGTACCACTGCCGCATAAATCTTGTCCTGCAGCCCTTCCACAAATATGAAATAAGCAGTTCTCCATCTTTTTTTAAACAATATCACACAGAAGACCACCCAAAGGCCAAGGATATACCCAACAGCCAAACCAAGGTAAAGGGATATATCATCGGATCCATCTCCATGATCTGCATGTGTAGGGCCACTTAAGCTATTTCCTGTACAGTTGTTCGTCAAGGGGTAACCACATAAACCAATGTTTCCAATGTAGTCAGATGCGTCGAAAGTCTGAAATTGATTTCCAGTAGGTATCTTTCCAAAAAGATTGTTGTATGACAGGTTCATATGGCTCAAAGAGGTAAGACCTGTCATGCTTGAAGGGATTTGGCCTGATAGCTCATTGTTTGATAGGTCAAGAGATTCCAATTGCTCGAGCCCACCAATTTTCTCAGGAATTGCACCTCTTAAGTTGTTCCATGAAAAGTTCAGACTTCTTAATCCAATTAGAGCACCAATATCTTGAGGGATAGCTCCAGTTAAATTGTTGCACGACATATCAAGAACCACCATGTATGGGATTTGATCAGAAAATTCAAGTTGTCGCCCTTTAGTAAGAACAGATACCTTTTCCATGAAAAAACTTACTGCATATATTGAGTTGTACAAATGAGGCCCTCGTTCAGCACGGATGACAGAGTTGAGAACATAACTATATCCAGAAGTACGGGCCATTGCACTCAAGTGAACTAGTGAGTCCGGAATGCTGCCAGAGAACTTGTTGTGTGCAAGATCTAAGAACTGTAGCTCTTGAATCTTTCCAATTTCAATGGGAATTTTGCCGGAAAACATATTGTACCGCAGACGTAACAATGCTAAGTACGGTAACTTCACCCCTATCCAGGCAGGTATGTCTCCTGAAAATCTGTTATATGAAAGATCAACAAGTGCAAGGTTATGACAGCTTTGGAAAACTCTTGGGAACTCTCCAGAGAGGTTGTTGGTATTTAAATTTACCACCATAAGATTATGCAGCAGTGGGTTGACTGAATCCTCTTGGCAACTTGGAACTTCTCCTGTGAGCTTATTCCCTGATAGGTCTAGCATAACCAATTGTGTCAATGAGCATAATGAAGATGGAATGGGGCCTGATATTGAGTTGTTATAAAGAATAAGAGCCTGCAACTGTGGGGCTCTGAAATCTGATGGCAATGTCCCAAAAGAATTTCTTGATAAGTCCATGAATGTAATATTTCTAGGAAAGTTTGGAACCGCACCGGTAAGTCTGTTATTGGATAATATCATTACATCCGCTGCCATAAATTCCAACCTTGCTGGTAGTGTGCCTGTTAAGTGATTATCCTTCAGATCCACAAACATTGCCCTTGAAAATGAAACCCAAAACCATTCTGGGATTGTAGCTATGCTTGCATTTCTAATCTGAAGGATTTCAAGGCTTGTCTGTGATCTAAGCCATGGTGGGAATGCTGGTCCTAGCTTCAAAGATGATAAGGTAACCGCTAGTAGCCTGAATGGAGGAACCCAATTTGGACTGACCATAATCTGAAGAAGTGTTCTGCCCAAACCTAAGATCTTCAAATTTGTGAGGCCTTTTAGGTGATCTTCATTGACTATGCCATTTAGTTTGTTTTCATCTAGCCCCAAAACAAGCAATTCAGTGAGTGACCATATCCATTTCGGTATAGGTCCTGTAAGCTCATTCTGAGTCAGGGCCAATAAGGTCAGGTTGGTTAAAGGTCCTGGCCTATTGGGCATGGCCCCACCTAACCTATTAGTAGACAAATCCAACACTTGCAACTTGCTTGAAGGACAGCTCGGTAATCGCTCCATCAACTCTGTGATATCCCCTGAGATGTTGCTGGCTGATAGGTCTAGTATCTTCAGGTTGCACAGATTTTTAAAATTTGATGGTATCATGGAGGACATGAGATCATTACCCGGGAAATGAATTGCTTCAAAAGAGGACATGCTGCCAATGTGTTCCGGAATAGGGCCATAGAATCTACAATTTTGCAAGTTCAGATAAGTGAGGGACGTTGAGTTCCAAAACCAGTTGGGAGCAATGGTGGTGTTGAAGTTGTTCCATGAGATGTCAAGCACCTCGAGTGCCGTAAGATTGGATTGATCAAGGAAAGGAGGTGTGCTTCTGAGGCCAGTATGTTGTAGATAAAGCTTTCTAAGGTTTGGAAGGATGTTAATTTGGTGGACCCAGTCCACTGCAGTGGTAAGGTTAACATAACTCAAGTCGAGGAGATTCAGTGACGACAAGTGCGATAACCACTGAAGATCACTTGAGTACAATGGGTTGTTGTAGTCTGAGGGATTGAGATCAAGGTACACAAGCTTGGAGAGATTCCCAATCTGCGGGGGTACTCTCCCATAGAACGAGTTGTATGAAAGGTTGAGATACCTAAGTCTTGGGAAAGAACCAATGAACTCCGGTATCTCGGACCAGTTGAAGCTATTGCAGCTCAAGTCTAGATACCTCAGTTGCTGTAAAGTAACCAAGGAGTGGCTTATCGCACCTCTATACGCAGAGTATCTGCGGCAGTCTTGAGCACTTCCACGAAGATTGAGCTTGACGACGTGGCCGGTTTTGTAGCTGCACCTGATGCCTTTCCAGTTGCAGCATTCTTCACCTTGCCACGACGAGAGGTTGATGCTGGGCTCCCAGAGACCCTCCCTGATGGAGAGAAGCGCGTCCCTCTCGTACGCGACACAACTCTTGTTCGAAGCCGGTGCATGGAGGGGAGAGGCTGTGGCTAGTGGTGGAAAGGAGAGGAGCAGGCACAACAAAGCTATCAGAGTTCCTTGAACAAGAGTCCAGAGCTCAGACATATTTCAGTGTGGGTTTTCTCTTACGGGTATTTGGGTATGAAGGTATGCATGCTTGTGAACTCCGTTCTGGATCTTATTCTATAGTGGATCTGTCCTTGGGTTTAGAGGACAAGTCACCGGTGGAGGGAAGACTGACTAGGACCATTGATGTGATTTATATGTCTTATGCTTGCAGAAACCTAACACATACGGCAACCGCAAGGCACGGTAAGTGATATTCTACATACCAGGATGTCCTTCTCATCTAGATAGCAGGATGTTCTTCGCATCTAGATACCAGGATATGTGGTTCCCCTTCCACTGATGGGACTGTGACCTATGACGACCTATCACACAGGGCATCAGTCACCTAGTCTTTGCTTCGGTTACCTATCACACAGGGCATCAGTCACCTGTAGGGGTCAAGGATGGATGGTTACAAAACTGCAAGGACAGTACGGTTGGTTGGCGATTGTGATACATAAAATTCAGAAAAGAAGCATTAATAGAAGTTTCACTCGGCTAGCCGACTTGAATATATAATGTGTACTACTTTTATTTTAATTTTTCTCTTTGCAAGCTCAAGTGCTTAACTAAATTGGTTTTACTGGCACCCTAACACACACGCAGCAACTGCATGGCACGGCAAGTGATATCCTCGTCATCTAGAAATACCATGATGTCTGGTTCCAGTGGTGCGAGTACGACGTTTAACGTTCCAGGGGTCAAAGATGAATTATAATGAGACAAATAAAGATACCTGATTTGTTAGCAATTCCAGTCTCTGCTTCATTACCTATCAGACAAGGCATCAGGCACCTGCAGGGGGCAAGGATGGATGGTTGAAAAACTGCAAGGACAGTACACTGAAGTTGTTTTACTGGGTCCTAACACGCACAGCAACCACATGGGGTAAGTGATAGATATCCTCGTTATCTAGAAATACCAGGATGTGTAGTTCCAGTGATGTGATTACGACGTATAACGTTCCAAGGCACGGTATAAGGATGAATTATAATGGGACAAACAAAGATACCAGGAATTGGGATAACTTGTCCAGTCTCTGCTTCAGTTACCTATCACACATGGCATCAGGCAACTGTAGCTGTATCAGGCAGGCTAGTCTAGTTTTTGCTTCAGCTACTTATGACAAGTCATGGCATCAGCACACTTCAGAGGATCAATTCCCACATAGGAGTCTCAGTTTTAACTCTTACAGAAGAAGAGGTGCTTACTGTTTTAACTCGTACAACATACAGAAGGGGAGGAAATTCATCCTGGCCGGTTTCTGCATTTCATATGCAGCAATTAGCACGGATCATGCCGATGATATCCACAGATCATCTACTTCTTTCTCAACGCATTTTCAGTCATACCATCGTTACCGACTCTTCGATGGAGCAAGTGGGTATAGTAAACATGACACTGAACTACTGAACTGTGTGTGTCTAAAGGACGATTTGACCTACAGGCGGCGGGGGGGCGGTGGGGGGCTTGCTTACCTCTGAGCGGACGGAGAAGGGCGTGGATTGTATCGGAGCGGAGGCCGCCATCATTGCTCTTCTGCTGGCCACCTGTACAAGTCTTCACCTATTCACCTATCGCACTTGGACTTACTTGTCTGCTGGGCTGGCCCAGTTAGAAACGCAATTTTATCTCGAGAGAAAGAAAATGGGCCCAGATAATCCATTCAAATTATAATAACATATTTTTGTTTATAGGAAAATTTTAATATAGCGATTGACTTGAGTTAAACTAGCACATATCCCCATGCGTTGCAACAGGAGACATATTTCTATATGAGAAACAACGGGAGAGATAATTGATGTGTCCACCAAAAACGATCTCCACGGCGGTGCGATAGAGCGAGGATTATTTTGTCTTGTGAAATCTTGATAATGGTGGGGTTAGTCAGCGTGGCGGCAACCATCCAACTCGCGCCTTTTTTCCTCCGGGTCCACCTCTGTCTCGGGGTTGTGCCTGCTTACTCATTTGGTAGTTATGCGGCGACCTTCGGGGCATGGTTGCTTTGACCACTCTCTCTTACTATGTCGTAACCGGATGTATTACTAATTGTAGCGCATAAATCCTCTTTTATTAGCATATTTAGCGCATAACCAGACATCAATGTCCATTCTTTATTAGGGCTTATTGTCTTTGATTATTTTAGCGCTCACGTGCCCACAATTTTTTTATTCGATCCAAACCAACATATTCTTTTTTATTGGCACTTGCAAGCTAGCACCGGCAATAATTTATGGAGACCCTCCTTCTGCTCAGGATTCTTGAGATAACTTATTTATTTTGATAAAAACTACTTATTTCGAGACAACCTATGGACATATACAAACTAGTGGGGATTTACTATAAAGTTAGAAGGCGATACTATTTCCCATCATAATTGCAAGATAGATGAGTAGGTTTTATCCATCGACACAATAGGGAAGGTCCATATTTCAATTCCGTCGGGGCTTAAATTTTTGGTTGCTCATCCGTCTCACAGAAAAAAAAATGCGTGGGTAGGCCCAGTTCATCCCACCTGAGGGTCAAACAAAAAAAATTCGGGAACTATGAGCGGGCGAAACAAAACCTATATGTATATTTAATAAGAGAACCAGTCATTTTTATGTAGCAAAGCTGCCCTATCTCAGTTGGCATCCGCCTGAGGATGTGGATGCAATGTCACAAGTTCTATTCCTTACGACCGCCAAATATTTTTGGCTCCCTCAGCGAGGATCGATGGGCCAGATGCGGATGACCCAGTAGGGGAGTGCGACGGAGCAATTTTTTTTCTTGGGCCAACTATGTGGGGGCTACTATATGACACTAGTTGCGTAAAATAGCGCGTGGGACGCACGTCAGTTCGTGTATGGGCCAGTACACTGATAGGCTCCAAGACAATCTATGTTTGTAAGGTGCGAAAAAATCCATGAAACGATGAGTTGAAGCATCGAAATCATGCCCTCAAAAACCCGACCACGTGCTGCTAGCCACTCGAAGAAACGAGTCCTACCAACCAATGGCCAGCTCGAACCTTTAAGAACATACTCCAATGTCAGATTGGAAACATTCTTTTGTTTTTTTGAAATTTTTAAAAAATATATAAATTGCTGAATATTATTGGAAACATGAATATTTTGAAAATCCCAAACATTTTTTGAACTTTTTTACATTTAAGAAATACACTGCAAAATTTGAAACGTTCAAAATTCACAATTTTATTTGAAAACATGAAAAAAAAATTGAATTATGATTTTTTTGAAAAAGAAAACATATTTTGAACATTCAGAACAATTTTATAAAATGTGTTTGTTTAAACTCAGAAATTATTTTGAATTTGCGAACATTTCACTAAAATAAGAATATTTTTCATATTTGGAACTTTTTAAAAATGCAATTTTTTAGGAAAATCTAAAATAAATTTTGAAATACACATAAAAAAGGAAACATTTTTAAAAAATTTGAACCAATTTTGGAATGAGAACAAAGATTTAAAGTTCTGAACATTTTTCAAAATTGGATATTTTTTGCAATCCTGAACATTTTTAATTTTTTTGTTTTTTTCCTGAAATTATGAACTTTTATGAAAATTTTGAATTTACGAAAAAAGGGAGAAATAAAATTAAACTTGGAAGGAAGAAAGACAAAAGAAAGAGGAAAGAAACGGAAAAAGAAAAATAGAAACATAGCACAAAAAAAAAACTGTCCAGCCCAGCTTGGACGCCCTATGCGAAGTTGTGACTATTTGATGCGCCATGTGATAAATAGGGTATTCCTACCTGTGTGGGAACGAAAATAAATGGGCTGGCTTTGCTCGGCCACACTGCAGGCGGCCCATGTATGAAATTCTGGCGTTTTTTTCCTTTTGTAATAGACGAACAGACAAAAAATTAGTACCACCTCGAATAGAAAAAAAATCTTTTCGACGGTAAATGGATGAAAAAATGGGAGAAACGCACGTTGCTTTATTAGTAGGTATAGATAATAATAATAATATAAAAAATAATTATAGTTTAGTAGGTATAGATATATCATAAATTGTGAGCACTATTTTCATTCACCTAATACTAGTACATCCATTGATAATTGTAGTAACAGTTAAAATGTTTGTAGAAACTAGAAACATAATACACACTAGAGTACGTAAATACTAAACTCTTGACACCCAAATATGAATGTGCCTGATACGTCTCCAACGTATCTATAATTTTTATTTGTTCCATTCTGTTATATTATCATTTTTGGATTTTACAATCATTTTATAGCAACTTTATATCATTTTTTGGGACTAACATATTGACATAGTGCCCAGTGCCAGTTCCTGTTTTTCCTTGTTTTTTACTTCGCAGAAAATCAATAACAAACGGAGTCCAAACGCAGCGAAATTTTTGGAGATTTTTTTTGGACCAGAAGGAACGAGTTGGGCCAAAGAAATACTAGAGGGGTGCCCCGAGGGGGGCACAACCCACCTGGGCGCGCCCAGGTGGGTTGTGCCCACCTCGGTGGCCTCCCGCACCGCCTCTTCACTATATAAATACCCCGAAAATCCAAAAATCCTAGGGGAGTCGACAAAACACAATTCCCGCCGCCGCAAGTTACAGAACCACCAGATCCAATCTAGACACCATCACGGAGGGGTTCATCATCCTCATTGGTGCCTCTCCGATGATACGTGAGTAGTTCATTGTAGGCCTACGGGTCCGTAGGCAGTACCTAGATGGCTTCCTGTCTCTCTTTTGATTCTCAATACAATGGTTTCTTGGAGATCTATTTGATGTAACTCTTTTTATGGTGTGTTTGTTGGGATCCGATGAACTTTGAGTTTATGATCAGATCTATTTTATCCATGAAAGTTATTTGAGTTTTGATCTCTTATATGCATGATTACTTATAGCCTCGTATTTCTTCTTCGAATCTTTGGTTTAGTTAGGCCAACTAGATCGATTTTTCTTGCCATGGGAAGAGGTGTTTTGTGATGGGTTCGGTCGTGCGGTGTTCTTTCCCAGTGACAGAAGGGGCAGCAAGACACGTATTGATCGTTGCTATTAAGGATAACAAGATGGGGTCTATTCCTACATGAATAGATCTTGTCTACATCATGTCATTGTTCTTATTGCATTACTCCGTTTTTCCATGAACTTAATACACTAGATGCATGCTGGATAGCGATCAATGTGTGGAGTAATAGTAGTAGATGCAGGCAGGAGTCGCTCTACTAATCTTGGACGTGATGCCTATATAATGATCATTTCCTGGATATCGTCATAATTATTTGAAGTTCTATCAATTGCCCAACAGTAATTTGTTTACCCACCGTATGCTATTTTTGTCGAGAGAAGCCACTAGTGAAATCTACGGCCCCCGGGTCTCTTTTTTATCATATTTGCTTTCCGATCTATTATTTGCCTCTTTTATTTTCAGATCTATTAATCCAAAAACCGAAAAATACCTTGCTGCAATTTTTTGTTATTTATTTTATCTCGCGTTCCCGCGAGATCTATTTATCCAATCTACTACAATATTATCTATCTTTTACCCGGGAGGGATTGACAAACCCTCTTACGCGTCGGGTTGCAAGTATTTGTTCTTTGTGTGCAGGTACCATTTACATAGTGTTGCGTGGTTCTCCTACTGGTTCGATAACCTTGGTCTCATCACTGAGGGAAATACCTACCGTAGCTGTGCTGCATCATACCTTCCTCTTTGGGGAAAATACTGACGCGGCCACGAGCCATTAGTGCCTTGGTAAATATGATGATACATTTCATCGACATTTGAGAGATAGAAAAGGCAAGTGTTGCATCTTTCTTGCCACAGAACAAGCATTAAGGAAATATTGAAATTTTGAGATTGTTTAACACTGATAGCAGTAAAACTGCAACTTGAAGATCAACTACTTTCTACCTGGATTTCACCTGAAATAACAAAAATAAAAAAACCGATAAGCGCTCCATCCTACCTTCTCCGGCGCTAACAACGAGGGAGGACTCAACGGTGGAGGTCGCGGCTACCTTCTCCAACGCTAGTTACCGTAAGACGTGGCAGTTGGAGAGAGCTGCCCTGCTCCCTTGGTCACAATGATAACTCCAGATCTGGATGGAACTAGGTGTCCTTCGTCCTTTACGGGTAAGTGTTAGGGCTTCTCTATCAATTCACCATGGAATTCGAATTCGAGCTACATCCAGAGGAGAATTCGAGAGGAAGAAGGGGAAACACGCTGTTCTAGCCGGCCAACTATGCGTTTGCCTTTCGCCACCATGAGAGGGAGAGGGGGTTCGGTATTTAAGAGATTACAAGGCCCAAGGCCCATTCAGGGCATGCAAGTCGAGTGGGTAAACGAGGCCTGCGAGTGGGCCTGATGTTTTGATACGTCTCCATCGTATCTATAATTTATTATTGTTCAATAGTATTAAAGTATCTGAAAGTGCGTTATATCGACTAGAGGGGGGGTGAATAGGCGATTTTTACAAATTCGTCACTGAGGAATTTCAAGGTGAGGAAATTCCTAAGCGACGAACTACTTAGCAGCGGAATGAGTACTCAGATGCAAGCATGACAGAGCAGTAGCACAGTCATCATGATGAAATGAAAACAAGCACAGAGTACGAGTAGCGTAAACACAGGATAAGCAGGCTGAAGACAAACTGACTGAAGAATTTGAACTGAGGAAATTGAGAAAGTCTTCAGACAAGGTCTTCAAACAGTAATGATCAAATACATAGCAAGTATGCGAGGAAATGAAAGGGTTGAGGAAATAGAACCAGTAGCTCGGTGAAGACACTGATTTGGTAGACCAGTTCCAACTGCTGTGACAGTTGTACGTCTGGTTGGAGCGGCTAGGTATTTAAACCTGAGGACACACAGTCCCGGACACCCAGTCCGGAACACACAGTCCAGGACACCTAGTCCTCACCGTATTCTCCTTGAGCTAAGGTCACACAGACCTCGCCCAACCACTCGTGGTAAGTCTTCAGGTGACTTCCAAACCTTCACATACTCGGTCACTCGGCAATCCACAATTTCCTCTTGGATGCTCTAGACCATGACGCCTAACCGTCTGGAGGATGCACAGTCCTCAAAGGTAACAAGCGTCGGTTCCACACAGGAACAATCTCTTCAGTGATGCTCAATCACTTTGGGTTTGTAGGTGTTTGGGTTTTTCCTCACTTGATGATTTTCGCTCAAAGTCCTCGGAGGATGGGATGCTCTAAATGACAAGTGTCAATCTATCTCTCGGAGCAGCCAACCAGCTAGTGGTTGTAGAGGGCGGCTATTTATATCCTAGGGAGCAGCCCGACATGATAAGACATAAATGCCCTTCAATGATATGACCGTTAGGTGGGTAGATATTTTGGGACAGCTGGCACGTAGCACAACAACGGTCGGAAATTTGAGTATCAAATTCCTCAGGGCTATCATAATCCTCACTTGTAGGCAATCCGCACTGGCGAATTTCTAACTCCTCAGTCAGAACAAATTCCTCAGAGAACAGAAGAACTTCGTCTCTGTCACTGAAGAACTTGACTAAACTGTATGAGATTTCCAATGGCTTCACTCGAAAGGATTGGGTAGGTGTAGGATTTTGAGTTGAGCATCACTTGGAAATTTTTCCTTAGTTTTACCTCGACCCCCTTTAACAGTACGGTGTTTCCTATGACTCAAGAAGAAGAAAATGAAACTACGAAAACAAAAGTCTTCACGCTTCATAATCCTCGCATGAATATCAAGTCTTCAGGGTCACACCAATTTCTTCACTTTCAAAGTCTTCAAGAAAACCAAAGTCTTCAGTTGAAGACATTCATTTTTAGGGGTCGACAATCATCGTAAATAACAAACTCCTCATAGATTTATAGACCTGTGTACACTCACAAACACATTAGACCCTTAACCTATAAGTCTTCAATACACCAAAATCACTAAGGGGCACTAGATGCACTTACAATCTCCCCCTTTTTGGTGATTGATGGCAATATAGGTTAAGTTTTCAACGGGGATAAACATATGAAGTGTAAATACTAATATTGAGGAATTTGATTGCAAGATATAGAGGAACTCCCCCTGAAGATGTGCATATTTGAAGAATTTGCTTTGAAATAGCAAATGCACATTGTTGAGTAATATCATGGAGATCTCCTCCTATATCTTGAAATTCATACACGCATTTATCATATGATATGAAGAATTTGAAATGCATGATGAAATATGGTGTCTGACGGAATTCAGCATGCGTGCATTAAGGTACTTGAGGAAATAAGCATGCAGAAAGCAGTTCAAAAGTATCAGACCACCATAGGACTTAAGTTTACAACTCATCAGAGCAAACACCTCAGAAGAGCAAGAGTTGAAACTTAACACAAATATAGCCCATATTTAAGACCCGCTTGAAGACTAAACTCAAATTTCTCCCCCTTTGTCATCGAATGACCAAAAGGGACGAAAAATGAGGACTAACGCCCCTGAAGAATATCATCATCATGTCGATGGAGGAGCGCCAGCATTGTTGGGGTCGACTGTTGAGGTAGGGCCTGCCGCAGTGTCGTTCAAGTCTTCAGCTTCATCCGTCTCGCGCGATGAAGAATATGAACTGGCAACAAGCTGAGGAACTTTGACTTTCTTGAATTTCTTCGAAGGTGGCTGGGACCAGTCAAAGTCCTGTTGGAAGCCCATCTCCTTGAGTTCTTCAGCACTATGAAGATTAGACAGAATCGCCCAAGTGCGGTCAAAGACTTCATGCAAGTAGTAGTGATTCTTCTTCACAGTATTTTGAGTGACTGTCATGTTATGAAGAATTGCACCAAACTGACGCTTGACCCACTTGTGATTTCGATCAACTTTCTAATGAAGACTAAGGAGAAGTTCACGATCAGTCATCACACGCGGAGCTGTGGCTTGAGGATGATGTTCTGAAGCTTTGGTGGCAGAATCTTGAGTTGCAGAGTCATCATTGGTGGAATAGGAAGTAGCTTTGCGAAACTGTCCATCCAATGGACGAGTACCTTCATCAATAACAGCAGCCTTCCCCTTCTCGCCAGCTGAGGAAATAGTCTGTTTGAGGACTTCAATAGGGGGCAAATAGCTGAGATGATTTTGAAAGTCAGCCATGTAATGAATTGAAGACCTTGATCTGATGAATCTCATGATCCAGGGAGCATAAGGCTTCAACTCAAAAGGTGACAGTGCAGCATTGGCCAAAGTCCTCATGAAGAAATCGTGGTAGTTGATAGGAATACCATGAATGATATTGAACAGCAGATTCTTCATAATGCCAACAACTTCTTCATCATCAGAGTTGTGGCCCTTGATTGGACTGAGGGTTTTGGTCAATATGCAATAGACTGTCCTTGGCACATAGAGCAATTCTTTGACGAGGAATTTGGTCCTTGGAGCTTGGCCTGGCTTCAAAGGCACTTGCATCAGATGATCAGACAGTTCAGGTTCAACATAGAGAAGCCTAGCACCTTCAATGGGAGGACTGACTGGGACGGCATGAAGCAATTCAGAGGCCGGTGCTTTGAAATGAGTATTATCGGTCATCCAGTCCAATACCCATGAATTGACATCATCAACATTTCCAGTAATGTGCAGCGTGGCGAAGAATTGAAGAATGAGTTCTTCATTCCAATCGCAGATGTCGGTGCAGAAATTGAGTAACCCAGCGTCATGAAGAACACTGAGGACTAGTGTGAAGCAGGGCAGCGATTCCATATCTACATGAGGAATTTGCTCATGTTCAAAGATCTTATCCTTATCAACCAACAATGAGGAGTAGAAGTTCATCTGGCTTGCAGTCCAGAAACGCTTGCGACGAAGACGAGCAGAGTCATAGGGATTGTAGTCAGTGAAGAATATGTGCTCGTTGAAGAAATCCTCAGCATTAAACTTCTGCTTCTTGGAGTGAGGGTTCTGTGGCTTGGGCTGAAGATTTATAGTTGAAGTCTTCACAGCCTCTTGAGGTATAGCCACTGGAGCCACTGGCTGAGGAATTTCAGCAGTAGCCTTGGCCTTCATTTCTTCAGACATATGTACATCAGTGCTAGTGACTGGAACTTCTTCAGGTATAGAGTGAAGTGAAGCTTGACGTTCATCAGAGCCCGTATGAATTTCTTCAGTTTGCACAGGAGACTGAGGAACATGATGTAGAGGGGTTGTCAGAGGTGAATTGGGGTGATGACTTTCCCAAAAGTCATCATTCAGAATAGGTGTTGTAGACCCAATATCCACATCCTCATCTTCTTCAGTCCCTTCGACGCCTTCCTCTTCAGCTGTGAACTGAGGCATGGGCGATGATACCAGTGGGGTTGAAGGGAAAGTATCCACTTCAATTTCTTCATCCATCTGCTCTGTCGAAGCAGCAGAAGGAATTTCTTCATCAGATTTACTTGGAATTTCATATTCCTCACCAAAGGGAATGATCTCCTTTGATGGCATGCTTGATATTGGAATAGCATCAATTGGGTTTTCAGATGAACTCCTCAAAGTCTTCAATTTCTTGGGGGCTGAAGACTCTGAAGATGCAGATGCTTTCCTTTTCTTCACAGCTGCTCGCTCCGCAGCCTTGGTTTTCTTCGCTTCTGATGCAGAAGGAAGGTTGATGCTTGTCATCGATGCAGGAGGAGCAGAGGAAATTGGTTGAATTTCTTCAGGCACAACTGATGCAGTTGCCCTGGCTTGTTCAGATTCCTCAGGCACAGTAGCAGATGCTTCAACTGGCCTGGATTGCTCTTCAGGCGCAATATTGGAGGTTGCCCTGGCATTTTCTTCAGAGACTGGAATTTCTTCATCAGCTCTGGCGCTTTCATTTTCTTCAGCAGACTGAACAGATGTTCCAGTCTGAGGAAATTTGGGTTGCGATGAAGCTGCAACACTTGGAGTAAATCCTTTTGCCATTCTGACGAATCTGACTTTGGCACCTAGCCAATCTGCATGGAATGCATGAAATTCATCACTGAGTGCTTTGCTCTCAGCCTGCATAGTCACAAGTTCTTCAGGAGACATTTTCACAACATTGTTCTTCAGAAAACGCTCCTTCTTGTACTGAGCCTTCTTCACCTGCCTGGCCTTTTCAAATTTCCATTTTTCTTCATTTATGAAGGCCGTCAACATGTGACTTTGACCAGGAGTGAGGTTTAATTCAGGCAAAGGTGTGTTAGGGTTCTTGTGCCATAGATCAATAAAATCAAGGATCTTCCTTGGATCCAGCATGAGGGGCACAGCACTGCCTTTGGCTCTAGCGGCCCTTTGTTGTCGATCTCTGATGAGCTCAGCTAATTCTTCATCATCAGCTTCGTCTTCGCTTGACGGAACCTGAAAGGCGACTTGCTTCTTGTGAGGACTTGGCCTTGCGCCTCGTCCAGCAGTGGCCTTTTTCTTCAGCAAGGTCGGAGTTGTTGAAGACTGAGGTGGAGCTAAAGAACTTGCAGAGACTCCTGAAGCAATTGAGATTCCAGTAGTCCTTTGGCATGTGGCAAGATGCACAGGTGCTGAGGACTTTGCAGGAGCAGCTGAGGATTTTGCAACCGAGGGAGTTGGAGCTGCTTTTGAGGAATTTGCTTGAGGAACAGGCCGTGAGGGCATTGCAGCTGAGGAACTTGTCTTAACAGCTGATTTCTTCAGCATAGCCTTCTTAGGCTTGATAGCAGAGGCCTCAGCGGCGGCAGCTACAGAATCTTCATTGAATTTCTTTACTGCCTCTTTAGCCACTTTGGCCAGCTTGGCTTGACGCTTAGCCCACTCCTGAGGAAATTCCTCACCTCTTCTGATGCTAGTGGGATAAGCTTCTTGGCCAGGAGCCAATGGAGGTCTTGGACATGGAGGGTTAACAGCAAATTTCTTCATGTACTTGGGAGTGACATAGCGATATTCCCTCCATTCTCTTGCCCATCTCCTCTCAATCTTCTGAATGCGCACTTTACGCTGATTTTTGTTCTCCTTGCCATGAGTTGCTTCATCAGGAGTACAATATTCATCATAGATGTCATCAGGGATCTCAAAAGCAGTATTTGTTTCTGGCCTCTTTCCTCCCTTCTGAGGTCTTTTACCATCAGTCATTTTCTTCACTTGAAGGTTTTGAACAATCGAATTTTCTGATGAGGTGTGCAATTTTTCTTCAAGGAACGCTGCAAATGAGTTAAGTTGATGAGAACCTAGAGATTCAGCAGCGGACATGTGTACCTGTGAACAGAATATAGGTGCGAAGAGTTTTGGAGAGGTCATATGCGTTCTCAGAAGATTTTCAAAAGTATCAAGTTTGAGGAAGATGACCAGGGGTGTCTTGAGGAATTTCACTAAGCATTTTTGACTTAGGTTCCAGAGTTGTGTAGATTGAAAATCCACACAATTGAGGAATCTTGAAGAAAAACGTTGCTTAGAGAAACTGATCAAGGACAGAAGCAAGTTGGTGTTTAAGAACATGAAAGTTGAAGAATAAACACCTTTTGAAGATTTTGTGGAAATCATCAGAATCAACAAGGGCAGTAAAAATAAATTTTATTTACCCTTGACAAAGAACACGATGAACTGAGAGTGGCAGTGGAGATGTTCGTCCGTTCAGATCTTCCACGCCCTAACTTGGCGATGGAAAACAGCTACGGCGGCGGCGGAGTGAGGATTTCCGCGGCCGGCGTGAGTACGACGGCGACAAGGTCGAGGCAGTGAAGCTCTTCCTCACCGGCGACGATGGAGTGTAGCGGCGGCGCTAGGTCTGAGAGCTCGAGCGAGGGAGTAAGATCGAGCGGGGTAAATGAGCTCTGAGGAGGGTGAGGGGTATTTATAGCAGAGGTGAAAAACCGCTCGTTCGAAGAAAATGGACAAACGTGCCCCTGACCCTTCTCATCCTAGCGACATGTGTCACCCACGAACTGTGAAGTGGAGATCGTGTTAGATCGAGGGTGAATAGATAAATCTTATCGAGGGATAAGGAACGGTTTGAACGGCAAAAGCCGAAAATTCAGATAAGAATATTTTAATGTTTCGTTCGCAAATTCTTCAGCTGTCAAGGACACAGTGAAGACTTTGAACGGGTTTCAAATAGAATGCACATGAAGAATTTGTGAACGGACTGGATTGAGTTTAGCATTGAGGGGGAATGGGTCCGATCACATTCACTTAGAAGAAACACAACTTGAAGAATTAGCAATAAGTGAATGCTGTAGAGGACAGAAAACTCAAATATATATATATATAGTCAATGAAGAACATAGACGGAAAGAGTGAAGAATTTGAAAAGTTGAAGAATTTGCACAATGATGAAAAACTCAAATTTTGAAGATTTTCAACTTTTTGTGGTGGCGTGACCCACCGTGTAAGAATGATGATTTCAGACACCGCGTATAATTGTCGTAGGGCTCTGAGAATCAAATTCTTCATTAATTTCTTCACACTTAGAGGGTTAGTCTTCATTGATTGAAGAAAAACGTTTCTTCGTGTGTTGCACATCTAAGTCATCAATTTGCATAAGTGTTAGGATGTGTGTCCTTTTCAAAGGACATTCGAAGATTCTAAGATATTTAGCTCACACCGCAACTTGCTAAATCTCTTCTCATCCAAGGGCTTTGTGAAGATATCCGCTAGCTGTTCTTCAGACTTCACGGGATCAATAGAGATGTCACCCTTCAACACATGATCTCGAAGAAAATGATGACGAATCTCGATGTGCTTTGTCTTCGAGTGCTGAACTAGGTTATGAGCAATTTTGATGGCACTCTCGTTGTCGCAGTAGAGTGGCACATTCTTCACATTGATGCCATAGTCCTTGAGGGTTTGCTTCATCCATAGCAATTGAGCACAGTAAGAACCAGCAGCAATATACTCAGCTTCAGCAGTAGAGAGTGATACGCAGTTCTGCTTCTTCGAGGACCAACATACTAAGGATCGTCCGAGGAAATGGCATGTGCCTGAAGTTGACTTGCGGTCCACACGATCACCGGCATAGTCAGAGTCAGAATATCCAGTGAGATCAAAAACCGAGCCCTTGGGATACCATAATCCAAGTGTTGGAGTGTGAGCTAGATATCGAAGAATATGTTTCACAACCTTATAGTGTGATTCCTTCGGTGTAGCTTGAAAATGGGCACACATGCAAACACTAAGCATAATATCCGGCCTAGATGCACATAGGTACAATAAAGAACCAATCATGGAGCGGTATACCTTTTGATCGAAGTCTATTCCATTTTCATCAGTGCATAGATGGCCATTTGTGGGCATAGGGATTTTGACGCCTCTGCATTCTTGCATACCGAATTTTCTCAGAACGTCCTTGAGGCATTTCTCTTGAGAAATGAAAATGCCATTATGTTGTTGACGAATTTGAAGACCTAAGAAGAATTTCAATTCTCCCATCATGGACATTTGATATTCCTCACTCATCATGTAAGCAAATTCGTCACTGTAATGTTGGTTAGTACAGCCAAAGATAATATCATCAACATATATTTGGCACATGAATAATTCATCATCATAGGTTTTGGTGAAAAGAGTTGGGTCGAGTGAACCGGGTTTGAAGCCTTTCTTCATGAGGAATTCCTTCAGAGTATCATACCACGCCCGAGGGGCCTGCTTGAGGCCATAGAGGGCCTTATTGAGTCTGAAGACTTTGTCAGGATGTTTAGGGTCTTCAAAACCTGGGGGTTGAGCAACATATACTTCTTCCTCAAGCTTACCATTGAGGAATGCACTTTTCACATCCATTTGATAGAAGATGATATTATGATGGTTAGCATAAGCAAGCAATATGCGAATAGCCTCAAGTCTAGCAAGAGGTGCAAAATTCTCATCGAAATCAATTCCTTCAACCTGTGTGTAGCCTTGAGCTACAAGACGAGCCTTGTTCCTCACCACTAGGCCATTTTCATCTTGCTTGTTGCGGTAGATCCATTTGGTACTGATGATATTGTGCTTGCATGGGTCCGGTCGCTTGACAAGCTCCCACACATTGTTCAGCTTGAATTGATGTAATTCCTCTTTCCTTGCTTGAATCCATTCAAGCTCCAGAAATGCCTCATCAACTTTGGTGGGCTCTGTGATAGAGACGAAAGAAAAATGCCCACAAAAGTTAGATAAATGTGAAGCTTTTGAGCGAGTCAGAGGACCTGGTGCGTTGATGTCGTTGATGATTCTCTCAATCTGTACTTCATTTGCAACGCGGGGATGAGCAGGTTGACGACTTTGATTTGGCTCAGCATTTTCTTCAGAGCCATTTTCTTCAGATGCTCCAGCATGCTGTTCTTCATGTTCTGGAATGATTTCTTCAACAGATTCTTCGGTAGGAATGACATCCTCAGTAGCTTTGAACTTGATGGTTTCCTCAGGCGTCTTTTCATCTAGCACAGGAGGTAGGTGCTCTCTTTGCGAGCCGTTAGTTTCATCGAACCGCACATCTACAGTTTCAACAACCTTGTTGTGATAGGCATTGAAGACCCTGTAGGTGTGCGAGTCCTTTCCGTAACCAAGCATAAAACCTTCATGTGCTTTCGGTGCAAATTTAGAATTGTGATGTGGATCTCTAATCCAGCATTTAGCACCGAAGACTTTGAAATAACTCACATTGGGTTTCTTGTCAGTGAGGAGTTCATATGAGGTCTTCTTGAAGAATTTGTGAAGATATACCCTGTTGATGATGTGGCATGCAGTATCAATTGCCTCAGGCCAGAAGTGACGAGGTGTCTTGTATTCATCAAGCATGGTGCGAGCCATCTCAACAAGAGTCCTGTTTTTGCGCTCCACAACGCCATTCTGCTGAGGAGTGTATGGGGCAGATAGCTCATGAGTAATACCAAGTTCATCGAGATAGTCATCAAGACCAGTATTCTTGAACTCAGTCCCATTGTCACTACGTATATGCTTGATCTTCACGCCGAAATTCGTCGAAGCCCTTGAGGAAAATCGTCTGAAGACTTCCTGCACTTCAGTCTTGTAAGTAATGACATGCACCCATGTGTAACGAGAATAGTCATCAACAATGACAAAGCCATATAGAGATGCTGCATTTGTTAGTGTGGCATAATGAGTAGGGCCAAAGAGATCCATATGAAGCAATTCAAAAGGACGAGAAGTAGTCATGATAGTCTTCGAGGGGTGCTTGGCTCTGGTCATCTTTCCAGCCTCATAAGCCCCACAAAGATGATCTTTGAGGAATTTGACACCCTCGATGCCAATGACGTGCTTTTTCTTCACGAGCGTGTGTAAGTTCCTCATGCCAGCATGACCCAGTCGTCGATGCCATAACCAGCCTTCTGAAGCTTTAGCAAGTAGACAAGTGGCAGGCTGTGGTCCGGCAGAGAAATCAACAATATACAAGTCTCCTCTCCTAAAGCCTTCGAAGACTTTGGAATTGTCAGATTCCATGAGCACTAAGCAACGATATTTGCCAAAGACAACAACCATATCAAGATCACAAAGCATTGAGACAGACATGAGGTTGAATCCGAGGGACTCGACAAGCATGACTTTATCCATGTGTCGATCCTTTGAGATTGCAACCCTACCTAGACCCAATACCTTGCTTTTGCCTTTGTCAGCGTAGGTGATATGCTTCAAGTGTGATGGAGATAAAGGAGTGTTCATCAGTAAGCTCTTGTCACCGGTCATGTGATTTGTACATCCACTATCGAGGACCCACTCAGTAGCTTTGGGTAAATCATCCTGCAGATGAATTAGTGCATCTTACGAACTCATATACTTCAGAGTGAAGAATATGAAATCAAATTCATCAGACATATTTCATCAATTAAAGCAACATATGTATATATAGCAATGTGAGGACGTGAGAAATGAATAAATCATTTCTTCATGATTAGCTTGCGTCCTTTCAAGCATTTCAGGTCTCCAGCAAATTCTTCAGACGATTTAGTTCGTCTGGAGACCTGACCCTGCATAAGAGATTAGTTCCTTTTCTTCACCACCCACATCTGGAGGGGTGGCAAAGAGTTCATCATTCTGCGAGCTCCATAAGAGAAAGGTGGCATAGACGCCAGACCACTTCGTTTCACATAAGAGGGGTTAGGGTAAGCATATGAATAAGCAGAGAAATTCTTCGAGGACTTATGAACATAATGATTTGAAGAATAATGCATATATTCATAGCCCTTAGGCTTTCCCTGCGAAACAGAAGTGTTAGCACGATGATGTTCATGTGAGGACTTTGATCCATGTGAGGAATTTGATTCATATGAAGAATTTGATCTGGGGTTCTTATTCTTCATAGGTGGTGTCATGAGGACATTCACCTGAAGACTTTCAAGGCACTTTTTGGGAACCCAGATTTTCTTCATAGGGGGACCATTCCTGCAGTTAGATCCAACATATCTAGCAAATACCTCACCATTCTGATTTTTGAACAGTTTATAGTTGGAGTCAAATGACTCATCAGATGAATATGAGGATTCACATGTAAAGCCAGATAAAGTGGATGGACCTACGGGAGGTCCCTTCGCAGCAACCCATGAGGTTTTGGGATACTGCTCTGGTTTCCAGTAGGTTCCATCAGCATTGAGTTTCCTCTCAAAGGCAATACCCTCTTTCCTAGGGTTCCTATTCAAGATCTGCTTTTTGAGCACATCACAAAGAGTCTGATGCCCTTTGAGGCTTTTGTACATGCCTGTCACATACAATTCCTTCAACCCTGCATTTTCGTCAGTGATACTAGTGGTATCCTCAGATGAGGAATTTGTGACCACAGAGATAGTTGAAGAATTTGCAGCAATGGAAGCATTTGAACATTCAGGTGAAGAATTAGCAGTTTCACGTTCAATGCATTTCAAGCATGGTGGAATAAATTCTTCCTGAGCGGAACTGATCTGTTGAGCAAGCAAAGAATCATTTTCCTTCTGAAGATCTTCATGACTCACCCTTAGCTTCTCAAGATCTTGCTTTCTTTGAAGAAATTCATAAGAAAGCTTCTCATGATCGGCTAGGAGAGTTTCATGACGACCTTGAAGGTTGTCAAACTTAGACTGTAGTTGCTGAAGATTATCAGTCAGTGTTTGAGTTCGATCCATTTCCTCACCTAACAGATCATCGCTTTGTCTAGCATATTTTGAACCTTTTCCAAAGCCTTTTGTTGTTTAACAGCAATATTAGCAAGTTTGGAATAGCTGGGTTTGAGGTTATCATTAGATTCATCCTCACTTGATTCAGAGGAGGGATATTTGAGTACCTTGGCACCTTTTGCCATGAAGCAATAGGTGGGAGCATAGTCATCATTGCCGTCATCAGCAGTGTTGGGGAAGCCATTTTCCTCAGTGTTGAAGATGGACTTGCTAACGTAAGCAGTAGCGAGGGCTAGGCTCGCCACACCAGAGTCTGACTACTCAGATGCCTCTTCTTCCTCATGTTCCTCAGATTCAGCTTCAGAGTCCATTTCCTTGCCAATGAATGCCCGAGCTTTCTTGGAGCTGCTCTTCTTGTGAGATGAAGACTTTGAAGATCTTGACGATGAGGACTTTGAAGATTTCTTCTTCCTCTTAGAGTCATCTGAACTATCATCCTTGTATTTCTTCTTCTTTGATTCCTTCTCCCACTGAGTACAATCAGTAATGTAGTGACCAGGTTTCTTGCATTTATGGCAAGTTCTCTTCTTGTAATCACGGGATGAGGAATCTGATTTCATGTCATCACCTCTTGAGGATTTTCCAAATCGGCCACGTCTAGAGAACTTCTGGAATTTCCTCACGAGCATTGCTAGCTCCTGACTCAGTTCTTCAGGATCACCAAGGCTGCTACCAGAATCTTCATCTTCAGATTTAGAGACTGCCTTGGCTTTCAGTGCACGAGATCTACCATAGCTCGGTCCGTAGAGATCTCTCTTCTCGGCTAGTTGGAATTCATGAGTATTTAGCCTCTCGAGGATATCAGCAGGATCAAGTGACTTGTAGTCACCACATTCTTGAATCATCAGTGCCAGTGTATCGAATGAAGAATCGAGTGACCTCAGCAATTTCTTCACCACCTCATGGTCGGTGATGTCAGTGGCATCCAGTGCTTGAAGCTCGTTTGAAATGTCAGTGAGGCGATCAAAGGTTTGCTGAACATTTTCGTTATCGAGTCTTTTGAAGCGGTTGAAGAGATTGCGAAGAACGTCAACTCGAGAGTCACGTTGAGTTGAGACTCCTTCGTTGACCTTTGACAGCCTATCCCAGATAAGCTTAGCTGTCTCCAAAGCACTCACTCTGCCATACTACCCTTTGCTCAGATGGCCACATATGATATTCTTCGCTTGAGAGTCGAGTTGCTTGAATCTCTTCACATCAGCAGCGTTTACGGAAGGAGTGACAGAGGGAACACCCTTTTCCACAACATACCAGAGGTCGTTGTCAATTGCCTCAAGATGCATGCGCATCTTGTTCTTCCAGTAGGGGTAGTCCGTCCCATCGAAGGTAGGACACCCAGCTGAGACCTTGATCATGCCTGCAGTCGACATAACTAAAACTCCAGGTGGTTAAACCAAAATCACACAGAACAAGGGAGTACCTTGCTCTGATACCAATTGAAAGTGCGTTATATCGACTAGAGGGGGGGGTGAATAGGCGATTTTTAAAAATTCATCACTGAGGAATTTCAAGGTGAGGAAATTCCTAAGCGACGAACTACTTAGCAGCGGAATGAGTACTCAGATGCAAGCATAACAGAGCAGTAGCACAGTCATCATGATGAAATGAAAACAAGCACAGAGTACGAGTAGCGTAAACACAGGATAAGCAGGCTGAAGACAAACTGACTGAAGAATTTGAACTGAGGAAATTGTGAAAGTCTTCAGACAAAGTCTTCAAACAGTAATGATCAAATACATAGCAAGTATGCGAGGAAATGAAAGGGTTGAGGAAATAGAACCAGTAGCTCGGTGAAGACACTGATTTGGTAGACCAGTTCCAACTGCTGTGACAGTTGTACGTCTGGTTGGAGCGGCTAGGTATTTAAACCTGAGGACACACAGTCCCGGACACCCAGTCCTGAACACACAGTCCAGGACACCTAGTCCTCACCGTATTCTCCTTGAGCTAAGGTCACACAGACCTCGCCCAACCACTCGTGGTAAGTCTTCAGGTGACTTCCAAACGTTCACATACTCGGTCACTCGGCAAGCCACAATTTCCTCTTGGATGCTCTAGACCATGACGCCTAACCGTCTGGAGGATGCACCGTCCTCAAAGGTAACAAGCGTCGGTTCCACACAGGAACAATCTCTTCAGTGATGCTCAATCACTTTGGGTTTGTAGGTGTTTGGGTTTTTGGGTTTTTCCTCACTTGATGATTTTCGCTCAAAGTTCTCGGAGGATGGGATGCTCTAAATGACATGTGTCAATCTATCTCTTGGAGCAGCCAACCAGCTAGTGGTTGTAGAGGGCGGCTATTTATAGCCTAGGGAGCAGCCCGACATGATAAGACATAAATGCCCTTCAATGATATGACCGTTAGGTGGGTAGATATTTTGGGACAGCTGGCACGTAGCACAGCAACGGTCGGAAATTTGAGTATCAAATTCCTCAGGGCTATCTTAATCCTCACTTGTAGGCAATCCGCACTGGCGAATTTCTAACTCCTCAGTCAGAACAAATTCCTCAGAGAACAGAAGAACTTCGTCTCTGTCACTGAAGAACTTGACTAAACTGTATGAGATTTCCAATGGCTTCACTCGAAAGGATTGGGTAGGTGTAGGATTTTGAGTTGAGCATCACTTGGAAATTTTTCCTTAGTTTTACCTCGACCCCCTTTAACAGTACTGTGTTTCCTATGACTCAAGAAGAAGAAAATGAAACTACGAAATCAAAAGTCTTCACGCTTCATAATCCTCGCATGAATATCAAGTCTTCAGGGTCACACCAATTTCTTCACTTTCAAAGTCTTCAAGAAAACCAAAGTCTTCAGTTGAAGACATTCATTTTTAGGGGTTGACATTCATCGTAATTAACAAACTCCTCATAGACTTATAGACCTGTGTATACTCACAAACACATTAGACCCTTAACCTATAAGTCTTCAATACACCAAAATCACTAAGGGGCACTAGTTGCACTTACAGTATCAATCTTGGATGTTTTATATGCATTTATATGCTATTTTATATCATTTTTTGGGGCTATTCTATTAACCTAGTGCCCAATGCCAGTTGTTGTTTTTTTTTCTTGTTTTTAGCTTTTCAGAAAATCAATAAGAAACGGAGACAAATCTTTGGATTACGTTTTTCTGGACCAAAGGACCCACGAAGGTTTGGGAGAAGACCAGAAGAGCCATGAGGGAGCGACAAGCTCACTAGGCGCGCCCTAGGGGGACGCTCCCCATGCTTGTGGGCCACTCATGGCACCTCTTGACCTAATTCCACATCTATAAATTCCCAAATATTCCAAATATACCAGAGAGCCATCCGAAACACTTTTTTCATCGCCGCAAGCTTCTGTTCTTCTGCGATCTCGTTTGAAGGCATTTTTCGGTACTCCGTCAGAGGGGGAATCAATCACGGAGGGCTTCTACATCATCCTTGCTGCCCTTCCTGTGATGCGTGAGTAGTTCACCACAGACCTACGGGTCCATAACTAGTAGCTAGATGGCTTGTTCTCTCTCTCTCTCTTTGATCTTCAATACAATGTTCTCCTTGATGTTCTTGGAGTTCTATCCGAGGCAGTCTTCTTTTGTGGTGTGTTTGTTGGGATCCGACGAATTGTTTTTTGAGCAATTGATCCGATGAATTATGGGTTTGTGATCAAAATTTTCATGAATATTAATTGATTCTTTTCTAAACTTTATTATGCATGATCATTATAGCTTTATATTTCTCTCTGATCTATCCATTTGGTTTGGCCAACTAGAGTGATTTATCTTGCAATGGGAGAGGTGCTTTGTGACGGGTTCAATCTTGCGGTGCTCCATATACCAGTTACCGAAAGGGACAAGACACATATTTGTATTGTTTCCATTAAGGGTAAAACGACGGGGTTTATTCATATTGATTGGTTTACTTTATCTATATCATGTCATCTTGCTTAAGGCGTTACTCTGTTTTATACTTAATACCCTAGATGCATGCTGGATAGCGGTCGATGGGTGGGGTAATAGTAGTAGATGCAGGCAGGATGGGTCGGTCTACTTGTCTCAGACGTGATGCCTATATACATGATAATTTCCTTGAATATCGTCATAACTAAGCGCTTCTATCAATTGCCCAACAGTAATTTGTTCACCCACCGTATGCTATGTGCTCGAGAGAGAAGCCTCTAGTGAAAACTATGGCCCCCAGATCTACTTTTATCATATATAAAAATACAAAAATACCGTGCTGTAATTTTATTTCTTTTATTTTGTTTTGTAATTTATTTATTTACCTACCACTACGAGATTTAATTCTTGCAAGTAACCGTCGAGGGGATTGACAACCCCCTTGTTTGCGTTGGGTGCAAGTATTTGCTTTTGTGTGTGCATGTGCTGTTCACAAGGCTTTGTGTGATTCTCCTACTGGATTGATAACCTTGGTTCTTAACTGAGGGAAATACTTATCTCAACTGTACTGCATCATCCTCTTCTTTTCGTGAAAATCCCAACACAGCTCACAAGTAGCATGTTTGAAGTTGTTTCGTCTTGCCATGCTGCCATTCTCTTGTGGCTGACAATCTCCCCCTATTGAGATGCAGCTTGCCCCCAAGGCCCCAAGCCAACGCCTTGGGAAACATTTGCTTGAACGTCTCCGAGTCCTCCCAAGTAGCCATTTCATCCGAGCTATTAGACCATTTGACTAGCACCTGCAGGATCCGCTTAGCTCCATGAGTCACCACACGCCGCTCGAGATTTTTCTCAGGAACTTGCAGACGAACCTCTGGTGGTGGAAGCGATCGCAACACTTGTTCCTCAGGTTTGAGGACCTTATGTAGCAAGGAGACATGGAACACGGGGTGGACCTTGCTAGATGCAGGCAATTACCACTAGTGTAGAATCGGCCTTTAGTCCTGGTTCGTAAGGACCTTTAGTCCCGGTTCAGCAACCGGCACTAAAGGGTGGGGACTAAAGGCCCCCCCCTTTAGTGGCGGTTCGTCACGACCCGGGACCAAAGGCCCACCACGTGGCACGAGCCCGCGCCGGGGGGCTGGGGGCCTTTAGTCCCGGTTGGTTACACCAACCGGGACTAAAAGGTTTAGGGTTTAGGGGTTTATTGTTTATTTTTCCTTTTAATTTTGTGTTTTCCGTTTAATTCTTTTTCATTTCAAACATATTTTACGCTACTACATACTCTACACGTTATGCATATATATATATAAATATAATTTCTCGTAGAAACAATCATATATATATCATCGAATTTTTTGTACGACCATTCACATACACACATATATGTATACAATTTGGTATATACAATTTCTCCTATAATTTGCAGATCATTACATAGAGGCATTAGGTGTAATGGTATTCTCCTTTGGGATTTATGACCTGGTCGAGCAAAAATCCCGCAATTTCCTCTTGAATTGCTCATATGCGATCCGTTGGTAGGAGCTTATCCCGCATCTCCGACATCTTTAAAGAAGGAGATCAATATGAATGTATTAGTAGTGTGTATATATATTAGATAATGATGTAAAAATTATGAATAGTGTTCTGGCAAATGTACCCAAAGTGATCTAGCATCTTTGCTCCTTTCGGACGTCATCATGCGAATGTTCTCGCAAACATAGTATGCACATAAATTATTCCCCGGCGCCTGCTTCAGGGTCTTTACATGAATAGAATTCAATCAGATAATAATTAATCAAGCATGATAATTGTATTGAAACTAGAATTAAAGAGATGCGCGGACGTAGCTAGCTAGTACTACTTAATTACGTACCCTGGGTCGCACCCATTTCAGCTGTTGTTTCCATGCGCCTTCAACTAGTTTGATGAACTTTTGCCAAGCCCTGCCCGCCGGAAAAGAAAATGAATAAAGGAGTTATTAATTAGTTGATATCAGGAAATGAACTAAAGAGGCTGACATAGTGCAATAATGATTGAAATTCCCTGTCGACCATCCCCCTCACGATTGCGTAGTCATTAACGTCTTTAAGTAGTGAGTCCAGTACTTGAACTTTTTCCTCGTCAACTTCAATGATTAGCAGGATCCAGTGGTGCATGCGCACACGTTTGTATAATTAAGTGGGCATGTGCATAACTCATCAACTACACTTATTAACATCTAGTAAGCAAAAAAACAGAATTTGTAGTACAAGACAGTGTCACTCACCTGAAGTTGTAAGGAAGTAGTATTTCCGGTTGGGTATTTAGTCGCTTCAAAAACTGTAGCAAGCTTCTCTCTGTGTCTTTTCGATCCCATTCACGTGACCATGTCTCTTGATTAATGGTATTTGGGTCAACGAACCCAATGCCATAGCGTCCATCTCTTTTCATTTCATACATCTTCATTCTGCATAATACCACAAAAAAGAATATAGTGATGATAATTAAAGATAATGAACAAGCACAGCTAGCTAGAGACTTAAATTACTGAAAGAAATCACTTACAGACAACAGCAACTGACGATAGATTTGTCGAGTGCGTCTTGGTTGAATAACTGAAACATTTCTTGAAACTCAACCCACAAATCTTTTGCATGGAAGTAATGCTCTTCCTTGACTTTCACCATGAGGGAATCTCGCCCGTTCATTACTTCTCTCAGGTACCACTCATGCAATTCATACATTCTCGTTGATACAAGCGGGATCTCCTCAGGCTTGACCAGAGGTTGGCCGCGGACAAATTTCCATTTTAGTTCCTCCTCTGTAAATGTTTGGAATTCCTCGATGCCTAGGAGTTGTTCAACAGTGACACCGGCCTCTTTAGCCTGCCTTCTATGATCGTCGGTTATTACCAGCTGATCGGTGGTACTCCCATGTGGTTGTACAATGAGCGGCGGGATCGATTGCACTGCCTGTTCTCCCAGCTGGGGAATAGTTTTTCCGCTTTTTTTGCCAACTGCTTGCCTCGAGCTCGAGCTCGACTCATTCTGTCTTTGTGCACGATATACCTTCTTGATAGAGCGCTCATAGTCTGAGTCCCTATGCTTCACAACCAGTTGAGCATTATCAATAAAGTGTTGTATGACTTTCTCAGGTACTTTCTCATTTGGCGCCGGGGAGGGGTGGGTTTCGGTGCAAAATGGGCCTTCACTTGGGCAGCCACTTCGGCGTTGTTTTCCTTGCCAGTCATGTGGTAAGGCAACTTCAGAAGAGGCTTGAGGCTTATACCATATTTGAATTTCTTGCCTATTGTACCGCTACGGCGCCTCTATTCCGTTGTTGCTAAGGCGGCGGAGACGGCTGACGCGGTGCCGGACTTGGAGGAGGAGGAGTCGGCTGACGTGGTGCTGAACTTGGAGGAGGAGGAGTCGGCTGACGCGGTGCCGGACTTGGAGGAGGAGGAGTCGACTGACGCGGCGCTGGACATGGAGGAGCAGGAGTCGACTGACGCGGCGCAGGACATGGAGGAGCAGGAGTCGACTGATGCGGCGGACTTGTTGGAGCAGGAGTCGGTGGCCTTGGAAAGACGATGCAATCCTTTTTCCATAGAATGATACGATGTATGGCATCTCCCAGTGTGCGCTCATCGTCACCTCCAGGAATGTCAAGCTCTAGCTCATAATATCCTGTCATCACTTCATCAACCCTGACACGAGCATAGCCAGCTGGAATCGGATTGCAATGGAAGGTTGCTTCAGGGAGATTTGTTAAAGCATAGCCGTCCGCCACCTTCATGGATATGTTCTTCTCTTTCATGTGAAGCTCACAAGTAGTCCTATCTTTGATATCATCCACAGGGTAGCTAGCCAGCAGTGCATCATCGGCCTGGGTGGAACCCACGCTGCTTCTCGGCATAGATGGGACTGTGCTATTCAATGCTGGATCTGCTTGCTGCTGAAGCTGAGACGCCCTTTCCTGGCTAAGTGAGTTGATCTGCTGCTGCTGCCGCCTGAAAGCGCATTCCAACTCCGCGTGCTTTGATTCTACCAGTTGAAGGCGGTCTGCTTCCTCCTTCCTCTTCTCCTCCTCCAGCTTCCTCTTCTCCTCCTCCTGCTGCCTCTTTCTCGCACGGCTTCTGTAAGTGTCGTTCCAATCCGCAAACCCCTCAAACCACAGAACAACGCCTTTGCCTCATGTTCTTGCCGGGTGTTCAGGATTCTTCAAGGCACGCGTAAGCTCGTCGTTCTCTCTGTTGGGCGTGAACACCCCCGTTCGAGCCTCTTCTATTGCAACAAGTAAACCGTCGGAGGCTTCTTTAAGACTTGCCCGCTCCAAAACCAGCCTTGTCTTTGGGTCCAACTTCCCCCCATGCGCATAAAACCAAGTCCTGCACCTTTCGGGCCAGCTTAATGTAACTGGAGTGACCCCTGCAGCAATCATCTCTTGCTCAGCGATATCCCACTTAGGCCAGGCCACCTCGTAGCCACCTGGCCCCAGATTATGGTGCCACTTCTTTTTTTGCAGCGTTAATATTGTTTATTCTCGACCGTTCCTGAGCTATTTCTGATTCCTTGAAGTTCAGGAAAGCGTCCCAGTGATCTCTTGCCTTCTCCAGTGTTCCCTTGAATTCTGGAGTCTGCTTTCCTGCTTTGACGTACGTGCCCCATATATTTTTCTTGTGGTTGTTGAATGCTATCTCCATCTTCTTAAGAGCACTATTCTTGACTTTCTTGAGATCTGCATCTGTCATATGATCTGGTAGAGTGAAATGTGACATGAGCGATTCCCAAAGCAGATCTTTTGCTCTTTGGTCGACAAAAGTAACATCTAGATCTCACTTTGCTGGCTTTTTCCATTCTTGAACGGAGATCGGGATTTGGTCCCTGACAATAACTCCGCATTGATGAATGAACTTGTTCGCATTCTTCTTAGGTTCAAGCGGTTCGCCATTACGCTTGATGGCATCGATGTTGTACTTTACGCCAGCCTACAACTTTTTGGCCGGGCCTCGAACTGCCCTGCTGCTTGTAGAAGATTTGCTCGATCCGAAGGGCTAAAAGAAGAAAGATCGATTTGTTAATATATATACAAATCGATTAAAACATGTGATGATCACGAGATGCATTATATAAATATACCTCGCCGGTCTTTGTTATTTGAAGAACAACATTTCCTTCGTCATCATTGTTCTGGACTTCATCTATTCATTCGTCTTCATCAAATATCATACCCTCACCAGTATTGTTCAGATATTGCGAGCCATCATCTTCTTCATTCTCATCTGGGCTCGGGGAGCGTATGATGTCGAACATAGTCTCTTCTCCTTCTCTGCCGGTATTGTCCATAGCTTTTGTTTAACTAATCCAGAAGAAAGATAAAACAATTTAGTATTCAAATTAGAATGCATCTCGAATAATATCACTAATATATACATCTCGAATAATCCAGATAATATGCATCATCGAATATAATCTCGAATACATCGTCTCGAATATTATCGAATAATATAATCTCGAATACATCGTCTCGAATATTATCGAATATAATCTCAAATACATCTCGAGTATTATCACTAATACATCTTGTCAGGGATATACCTCACGGTATGACCCTGCCGGATATATGACCCGGCTGGGACTTGGCGTTTCATTAGTAACCCGCCCGAAGACTGGCGACTCACTAATGACCCCGACGGCGGGTCAGATGGATGACAAGACCCAAGGCCCAGTAGGCCGGCTCAAGTTATGGTAGGCCGGCTTAAGAGGAAAGGCATAAGGAATATTCCCTTACAAAGGAAACAAGACTACGATTCCACTTGTAATAGAATAGTCCTAATCCAACTAGGACTCCACATGTAACCCGCCCCTCCAACTTATATAAGGAGGGGCAGGGCACCCCATGGGGGACAAGTTTTACAAGTTAAGACAGACAAGTCAATAGCTCTCGAGATAGAGGTAGCGAAAGAGCACCCATGTAATCGTGAGCATCACCATGATCAATATCAATGAAGCAGGATGTAGGCTTTTACCTCCACCGTGAGGGGCCGAACTTGGGTAAAACCTCGCGTCTATCATCCCACTCAACCCCTCTCAAGCTACCACATAGATGCGTTGGCCTCACGACTAAGTCCTTTTTCACGAGGACATCTGCCGTGACAAATCCACGATAGTTGGCGCCCACCATGGGGCCGGCGCACGGTGGTGTTGAGTTTTTGGAGGGATCTCTTCCAGGGATCGAGAAGTTCACAATTTTCCGGGTAAAGAAGAGCCAGTTTGGAAGGGTCTGCATCAGATTCAAATTCATCAGCCCAGACTTACAATCTGTGAAGATTTGAGTTCAAGAGAAGCTAGGGTTTCGGCTTATGCGCCGCCGCACGTGTCTGTGGCGATCGGTCAATCCAACAGATCGATGTTTGCTGCTGGTACTAATCTGAGACTAATTGGCATAGATCAACTGCTGCTACTTGTCTGGTTTACAGGAAAAAAGAAACCAGCCTGTGTACAGAGACCCATCTACCCACGCGAAGATCAAGCAAAAAAAAAGGGACGAAGGAAAAGGGCCACGACCCGGGAGCAAATTCTCCTCAGACTCGGGCTCCTCCGTTGACCCGCCCCATTGTCGACCTTGCCTCGTGTCCAGTTGGTGGCTGGCCTCCGCCGCCGCCGACAGCACATAGCCGCGGGTGTGGCCTCGGGTCTTCGGCCACCTCAGCTCGCCTCCGCCACCTCCTGACCTCGCGCTCCAATCGCAGTTTCGACAGCGCCGACCTCAAGTCGCCTGCCGCCTCAATCTCTGATCTGAGCCGCCGGGCGCCTTCGCTTCCGGCAGATTGAGCCGCCCGCCTCTGCATCACCGGCCTTGCCGTTATTCCGGCTGAGCCGCCTTGGTTCGCCTCGCGCCTCACCTCGTCCAAGCCGCCCTCGTTCATCCTCGTCCGCGAGCCGCCCCGCTTCGCTGGATTCACTGCCATCTCAAACGACCAATCAGGCCTCACGCTCGCTGTGAGCCACCGGAGCAGTCCTCGAAGTCGCTGCAGGCCTCCTCGAGTTGCCTCGACCTCGCTCCTCCTCGGTTGAGGCTGGCCCGAGCTGCCTCCACTCAACCGCGGTCTCCCCTCGCCCGCGGTGCCTCTTTTCAGGTGGCTCTGTAACCCACGAGCCACCGCTGCTGTAACCCGCCGCGGGTGAGCTGCCTTCGTCTTCACCGCGGCCAACCTCCAACCCCGCTGCTGCGCCCATATCCGCCTACAAGTCACCCTTAACTGTGTCCAATGAGATGGAGGAACTCCAAGATAGGGAGTTGGAGTATAGGCGAAAGTGTGAAGTTGAAGAAAGAGAAGTTTGCTCTGTGCACGTCCTTGGTTTAATTGCAGAAAATTCTTCTTTGGCGCAGTGTTCAAATGTCCAGAATGCTGGACATTCTGTCATGATTCAACTCTCAGTTCCATGCGGATCTTCAGATGCCTGAGGTCCCTGGTGGAAGGTTTAGTAGTTTCTGTCAAGATGAGCCTCCTCGACAGCCGAGGAATAGGCATGAGGCACACTCACGTCGTTGTGATGAGTTTGCTGCTGGCATTATTGATCCGAAATTTGTGAAGTACTGTCTGTGATAATAGTGAGCCTTCACATGATAGGAAGAGGGTATCTTGTTCTCTTCTAAGTGGGCTAGATTAGAGTGCACTTCAAATCTGGAGAATGAGGAAAATATACATGTATATCTGGAGGAAAACAAAGAGTCTTCTGGTGATAACGGGCAGAGACAGCAAGAACAATGGCAAAAATCTGCAATAAAAAAAGGGGTGTGTTTGATCCTGCACTTTGAGAAGGACAAGGCCTGACGTTTCAAAATGCTGTCAAAGAAAGCGCTGGCATGCACTACTAGGGAAATGCTTATAGGTAGGACATCAGTAGTAGCGCTGGAAAATAGCAAGTGTTGCTGCTAGTTAGCAGTAGCGCCGTTTTAGGGCAGCGCTACTAGTAACTCTTTAGCAGTAGCGCTGGAAAACAAAAAAGCGGTACTGCTAAGTGGGACCAGATGAGGCCACCGATGCTAGCTGTAGTAGCAGCGCTGTCCGGAATACAGCGCTACTACTAAGATTTTAGCGGTAGCGCTTTATTTTATTGAACCGCTACTGCTAATGGGCCCCACTTAATAGTAGCGCTTTTCCTGGAAAGCGCTACTACTAAGTACCATAGCAGCAGCGCTTTCTGTGAAACAGCACTACAGCTAGTTGCGGCTGGTGCCACCTTTCCCCCCCTCTCCCCTCCTCCCCCCTTTGCCCTCTCTCCCCCTCCTTTCCCCTCTCCCCTCTCCCCTCTCCACCATTGTTGCCCTTCTTCTCTCTTCCTCCTACCTCTCTTCTCTCCCCATTAATGCCCCCCTCCACCATAACTCTCCTCCATAAATGGCCTTCTCATCTCTCTCTTCCTCCTACATACCTCTCTTCTCTCCCCATTAATGCCCCCCTCCACCATAACTCACTCTCCATTAGTTAACTAGAGTCATCTCTCCTTCCCAACAACTAGATCTAGCTAGTTATTTAGCCATCCACACTTTCGATCCCTATAGGTAGCGAAAGGCCTCATCTAGCCATGCTCGGTCTCTCTCGGGAGATATATAGGTGAGTAAAAAGTTGTTCATTTCAAGAATGGGAATATGTGTGTGAATGGGAATATGTGTGTTTGGGATATGGAGAGATTTATGCGAGTGACATGGCCCCGAGTTGCTTATGTTTTGCCGAAATGTCGATTTATTTCCGTTTCGGTGAATTTCGAGCAAACTCGATATGTCCTATTTTTAGGCAAGGTCATGCCAAATTTTTTATATGACTTTGATGCATGCATGCATTTTGTTTATAACCCTTTTGCTTGTTATACCGTGCAGTAGGTCATGAAGGTGAGTGGATGGAACATGGAGCGATTCAGGCAATCCGTGGTGATGGACATGTATGCATATAATCGGACTAGGATTAGATGTCCGTGTACAAGATGCAAAGAAGGAGTCCTTTTGGACCCTTTTGATCGTGGCAGTTTGAAGGCGCACCTGCTGATGAATGGTTTCATGGATGGCTATACTCGGTGGATAAGTGAAGAAGATGATGATGATGAGGACGTCCACATGGCATGGAATAACGACATGGGGCTAGACGAAGAGATGACCGATCGACACGAAGACGATGGCGCCGGACATGGTGGCGGGGAAGAGTCCGAAAATGACGGTGGCGGAGAAGATTCCGGACGTGGCGAACAAGAGTCTGGACATGGCGGAGAAGAGGCGGCGGTCACGCCGCAGTCTTCGACGCTACTAAGTGCAGTTGTGCAGGACTCTCATGTTCGAGACCTCCTTCGCAAGAGTACGACTAGCGAGAGAGCTGCTTCTAGAGAGGAGGCCAAGCTGGCGCAACTTGAAGTAGACTCGAAGACTCCATTGTATGATGGTTGCGATCCCGAGGTGACCCGCTTGAGTTTCACACTCGAACTTCTAAAGACGAAGGCAAAAAACAAATGGACAGACAAAAGCCTCGATGAGCATTTGAACTATCTACATAATAAAGTTCTTCCGGCGGGGAACCTGTGTTCTACTAGTGTCGAGGAGGCCAAGAAAATCATTTGCCCTTTTGATTTGCCGCACACCACGCATGCATCAACGATTGCATCATTTATCGGGGGGAGCACGCGGAAAAAACCAGCTGTCCAGTGTGCAATGCTTCTCGATACAAGGAGGCAGGAAAGAAAGCTCCTCAGGAAGTTGTATGGTACTTTCCGATCACTCCCCATCTGCAGCGGTATTTCGTAGATCCTAAGGAAGCAAAGCTCATGCGCTGGCATGCGGAGATGAAGAAGCCTGACGATGGAGATGATCTGAAGCTGAGACACCTCGTAGATGGTAGCTAGTGGAGAGCATTCAATGCCGTATCTGGATTTGCTCCAGAAGATCCAAGGAACATCGTGCTTGGTGCGAGTACCGATGGCATGAATCCGTTTGGAAACCAGAACACCAACCACAGCACATGTCCCTTCTTTGTATGGATGTACAACCTCCCCCCATGGAAGTGCATGAAGACAAAGTACATACACATGAGCATGCTGATTCAAGGGCCGAAACAACCCGGAAATAATATTAATCTGTATATGGGGCTTCTGAAAGAGGAGCTAGACACGTTATGGAAAACACCGGCATGGACATGGGACGCCAGCAAGGGAGAGTATTTCCATATGAGAGCTGCACTGATGACGACGGTGCACGACTATCTCGGTTACGGGTACACCTCAGGCTAGGTGTGCCACGGATACTGCGGATGCACGAGGTGCATGGATGATACAATGTCTCAGCAGCTTACGTTAACGAAAGAAGGCGGGTCCGGGAAAATCATGTATATGGGGCATCATAGATGGCTCGAGAAGGATGACCCGTGAAGAAAGCGTGGAGATCTATTCAATGGGTTGGCTGAGCATCGAGGACCTCCACGTAAGAGGAGCGGCGCCGAAATCAACGAGCTGTTGAAAAACTGGGAACAATGCCCTGCGCCGGGAAAGATGAAAAAGGCGCTGGAGCCGCTGCTGAAGGTATGGAAAACGAGGTCTGTTTTCTGGGACTTGGAGTACTGGCCCAATCATGACACACCTCATTGCCTTGATCAAATGCATATCACGAAGAATGTCCTCGAGAGCTTGCTTGGCACACTGATGAACATGCCGGAGAAGACCAAGGATGGGTGGAAGGCAAGGAAAGACTTGGAAGATTTGAAGATCAGGAAAGATCTCCACCGTAAAAAGTCGATGGAGGAGACGGAGACGGAGACGGAGGAGGGGGGAAGGGGCAGAAAAGTCAACAAGAAGGACAAGAATTATTGCCCCCCTTCTTGCTTCACCTTAAGTGCGAAGGAGATCGATCAATTCATCAAGTGCCTTATGGGAATCAAAGTCAGTTCCGGTTACTGTGGGAAGATAAGCAGATTTCTAGACACCAAGAAGAAAAGGTTCAGCGGGATGAAGTCTCATGACTGTCACGTGATTATGATGCAGATACTCCCGGTTGCCATTAGAGGGATAATGGACAAGCACGTTCGTGACACGCTTACTGGTCTCTGCAACTTCTTCGATGTTATCTCTCGAAAGTCCATAAGTGTGAAGTAGCTCCGAAGGCTACAGGAAGAGATCGTTGTCATACTATGTGAGCTTGAGATGTACTTCCCGCCCGCGTTCTTTGACGTCATGGTGCATCTGTGTGTCCACATCGTGGACGACATCATCGACCTCGGGCCGACATTCCTTCACAGCATGATGCCGTTCGAGAGGATGAATGGGGTCATCAAAGGATTCGTTCGTAACATGTCCCGTCCCGATGGGAGCATCGTCCAGGGGTATCTGACGCATGAGTGCATCTTCTTTTGCGAGAATTATATAGGCATTAGAGACCCTGTTGTTGGTTTGCCTGTCAAGAAGCATGATGGGAGGCTCGAAGGAGAAGGTCACAACAACGGCCGGAGGGAATTGCACGTGGACTACTCGGATCGACGGAACGACTGTGACAAGGCTAACTTAGTAGTGCTATAACACCTAGATGTGGTAGATGATTATGTGGCACGGCACAAAGAAACCATCGCAAAGCAGTACCGTGATGAGGGGATGCTCAAGATGGACGACGAAGTTACTGCAGAGCACAACTCCACTTTCTTGCGTTGGTTCAAAGAGAAAGTTCTTGAAAATCCCCCGGAAGAGGGCAGTTCGGACGGATTGCTCATACACGCCTTAGCACATGGCCCCGCACCCAAACTCGCGACCTATCAGTCATACGATATCAACAGGTACCCGTTGTACATGGAGGCCAAAGACATGGACAGTGATTACCAGAACTCCGGGGTGACAATTGAATGCGTGACCGACGCCAACGGCACAACTGAAAGATTCTATGGAAGGGTTGAAGAGATCTGGGAGCTTGACTATGCTGGAATGCACGATGCGATGATGTTTCGTGTCATATGGGCTAAGGATGTCGTAAGAGAAAACAAGTATTTCACTACCATGTCTATACCCGACGCGAAGAGCACTACCGTGAACGTTAACACCATCACCAAAAATGAGCCATGGGTACACGCTAAGCACGTGACACAATGCTTCTTCATAACCGACCCGACCAATCCCAGCCGTGTTGTCGTGAGGAGAGGCAAAAGGAGCATCGTTGGAATGGTTGGAGTCGCCAACGAGGAAGACTACGACCAGTATGGCAACCCGATGAGGGAAGATGACGATGACGATGAAGCATACGTGAAAAGAAGAATCAATACTACATTACCTAAGAAAGATCGTACTCCATGGTTCTGGAAAAGTCACAAGGAGGGGCTCAATTATTCGTCAACGAATAAGAAAGGGAAGAAGCTCAATGTGAAACGTCGTTGACGCAGCTGAGAAACCATCATTTATATATATTTATCTATTTTGTGTACGCACTTAAGTAACCGTTATCGGTCAACTGATATGTTACCACCACATGCATGGTTCTGGTGATATTCGTGCAGTGTGGGAGGGAGACGCCGTCGTCGGGAGAAAAACAAAAAAAAACAAAAGGGAGAAAGCAATACAAAAGAAAAAGAAAAGTAAACAGAAAAGAAAAGGAAAGTAATAAAAAGAAAAGAAAACTAAAAACTAGAAAAGGAAAATAATAAAAAGAAAAGAAAACATATCAGTACCGCTGGATTATGAACCAGCGCTATAACTAATGTAGTTATAGCGCTGGATCCTAACCAAGCGCTACTACTATGTGTAATTTAGAATTAAAAAAACTAAAAACTAAAACAGTTAGCAGTAGCGCTGGATTACCACCCAGCGCTATAGCTAATTTAGCTATAGTGCTGGATCCTAACCCAGCGCTACTACTATTTTGAGTTAACCCACCGCGCGGGCTCAAATTTTGCCAAGTGCCATTCCCCCCACTCTTCCACCTCTCCCCCTCCTCTCTGCTGTCGCGCGCCGCCGTCGCCCCTGCCCGCCGCCATCGCCCCTGCCCGCCGTCGTCGCCCCTTGGCCCCTGCCCGCCGTTGTCGCCTCTGCCCGCTGCTCCGACCTCCTCCTCGTCCGCGCCGCCGCCGCTCCGGCCTCCTCGTCCGCCGCCGTCGACCTCACCCTCTCTCTGCGTCGCCGCCCTTCAGGTACCCCACTCCCCCCACCTCCCCCTCTCTCTAGTCAATTAGGAAAAAAAATCTAGGGTTCATATCTTGCTTAATTTTTTAAAAAATAATTAGTTTTTAAAAACATAATTGTTGCTACTTAGTAATAGAAGACAGTAGGAATTAATTATTTTTTGTAGCTATAAATAAAAACTTTAAATAAAAAACAGTAGCAAATTTTGTAGTTTTAAATAAAAAAATAGCAATTTTTGTACTTTAAAAGACAGTAGCAATTTTTTAGCTATAAATAAAAAATTAGCTAGGCTTTGTAGGTATAAAAAATAGTAGCAAAATTTTTTTAGCTATAAAAATAGTAGCAAAATTTTTGCTACTGTTTTTATAGGTATATAAATTAGCTATAAATAAAAAACAGATGCTCCCTTCCTATACTTTTTTAGCTATAAATAAAAAACAGTAGCAAAAGTTTAGTGAGGTGATTTTGCAATAGTTTTTGGTTTTTGAAAAGATCACTATTTTGCAATGTTTAGTGAGGTCATTTCACTAGGTGTACTTGCTTTGTATATGTGCTCCTGTTGGCTGCAAATTGATGTTATATGATTTTGCAATGTTTGTTGAATGTCGAAGAATATCCGAGTGGCCTATGTTTTGCTGGAATGTTGATTCATTTCCGTTCCCGCAAATTTCAGGCGCTCCATATGTCCACTTTTTTGCAAAGGTCATGCCGAAAATTTCCGTGATTTTCGGCATGACTTGGGCTAGAAACTAGGACATATGGAGTGCCCGGGATTTGCAGGGGGGAATGAATCAACATTCCGACCAAACATAGGCCCCTTTTTTCTCTTCATTATATCTTTTATTTACAATTGTTGAATAGGAAACATGTCTAGCCACGCCGAAGCCGGGGGTTCTGCTCGCCTCGAAGAATGCCCCATCGAGGCAGCAAATAACTATTTTGATTACCTGGACGAACACCAGATGGGGGTGCATGGTGGCGGCAGTGGCACCAACCCCGACACCGACGCCGACACCGGCACCAGCACTGGCACCGACACCGACACCACCTCCGAGACCAGCAACGATGCTGTTGTAGCCGGTAAAGCACCAAAGCTGAAGAGGTCACGAAGACCAAACGAGCTCGGCATCGGACAAATTGTGGTCACGGAGATGCACCCCAAGAAATTAGAGCCAACGACACTAGAGGAAGCATGCTCGTGCTAGGGCAATCAACTAGGATGCATCCTCAGGGAAACCGCCAACATCAACGACGAGAAGTTGAAGAAGATACCACATATGAAGAACATGCTCCTAAAGAAGTTCCACAATAGGTTCCTCTTCCCCGGCCGGGATGAAAGCAAAGAACCATGGGACGACGACGCCATGACAAAGATAAATGACAAGGCGATGGTGAGGTTCACCAACGACTTGTCCGCCTGGAAAGTTCTGGTGAAGAAAGCGATTATGAAGAATGAACCATGGTCCAAGATTCATGCTAACAATCCGCGAATAAAGAAAGAGGACTTAGAAAAATTCAAGGAGACGTGCGCTAAAGAAGAAGTCAAGGCAAGGGCGAAGAAAATGAAGGCGCTCCAGGCCAGGAACACGCTTCCCCACCGCCTCGGAAGCCGTGATTACGAGGGGAAGAGGCACGTATGGGCCAAGGAGGATGCCAAACGTGAAAATCACGGAATCCCAGACCCCTTGGCGGAATTCACCGACCCGCTGGAGCGTGACTGGATTAGGGCCCGGTACAAGTGGGACCGCGTCAAAAAGATCTTTTACACGAACCCGAACACGAGGGAGTTCATGAGACTTCTGGTAATTGTTATATTACCACATTATCATATTAGCTTCCAATCAATTCGACTACAAGTTTTGTCACATTAGTAAACCATCCACGTTCCTTTTGCAGACAGAGCAGCACCAAAAGGCAGCCGAAAGCGACGAGTCGTCACAGTCGTCGGCGAGGCCCAAGTGGGATACTGCTACTTCTTGAACTTGCGTTGGTTTTTCCCTTGAAGAGGAAAGGGTGGTGCAGCAAAGTAGAGTAAGTATTTCCCTCAGTTTTGAGAACCAAGGTATCAATCCAGTAGGAGACAACACGCAAGTCACTGAATACCTACACAAACAAACACCAAACTTGCACCCAACGCGATAAGGGGTTGTCAATCCCTTCACGGTTACTTGCAAAAGTGAGATCTGATAAAGATAGATAAACGGTAAAGTAAATATTTTTGGTATTTTTGTTTTATAGATTGGAAAGTAAAAGATTGCAAAATAGTAGATCAAAAACTCGTAGATTGGAAAGTAGAAGTTTGTATGATGGAAAATAGACCCGGGGACCATAGGTTTCACTAGAGGCTTCTCTCAAGATAGAAAATAATATGGTGGGTGAACAAATTACTGCCAAGCAATTGATAGAAAAGCGCAAAGTTATGACGATATCTAAGGTAATGATCATGAATATAGGCATCACGTCCGTGTCAAGTAGACCAAAATGATTCTGCATCTACTACTATTACTCCACACATCGACCGACTCCCGCCTGCATCTAGAGTATAAGTTCATGAAGAACAGAGTAACGCATTAAGAAAGATGACATGATGTAGAGGAATTAACTCAAGCAATATGATGAAAACCCCATCTTTTTATCCTCGATGGCAACAATACAATACGTGCCTTGCTGCCCCTCCTGTCACTAGGGAAAGGACACCACAAGTTTGAACCCAAAGCTAAGCACTTCTCCCATTGCAAGAAAAACCAATCTAGTTGGCCAAACCAAATCAATAGTTCGAAGAGACTTGCAAAGATATCAAATCATGCATAAAAGAATTAAGAGAAGATTCAAATAATATTCATAGATAAGCTAACCATAAATCCACAATTCATCGGATCTCGGCAAACACACCGCAAAAAGGTATTACATCAAATAGATCTCCAAGAACATCGAGGAGAATGTGGTATTGAGAATCAAAGAGAGAGAAGAAGCCATCTAGGTACTAGCTATGGACCCGTAGGTCTGAGGTAAACTACTCACGCTTCATCAGAAGGGCAATGGTGTTGATGTAGAAGGCCTCCGTGATCGAATCCGCCTCCGGCAGGACGCCGAAAAAGGCCCCTAGATGGGATCTCACGGGTACAGAAGGTTGCGGCGGTGGAAAAGTCTTTTCATGGATGCCTTTGGTGGTTGGGGCATATAAAAGTATATATAGGAGAAAGAATTAGGTCAGGAGACGCACGAGGGGCCCACAAGGGTGGGCGGCGCGCCCTACCCCCTGGGCGCGCCCTCCGTCCTTGTGGCCGCCTCGTGGCTTCTCTGACTTGCACTCCAAGTCCTCTCATTTCCTTTTGGTCCAAGAAAGATCATCGCGAAAGTTTTATTCCGTTTGGACTCCGTTTGGTATTCCTTTTCTGCGAAACTCAAAAACAGGGAAAAAACAGGAACTGGCACTGGGCTCTAGGTTAATAGGTTAGTCCCAAAAATAATATAAAATAGCATATTAATGCATATAAAACATCCAAAATAGATAATATAATAGCATGGAACAATAAAAAATTATAGATACGTTGGAGACGTATCAAGCATCCCCAAGCTTAATTCCTGCTCGTCCTCGAGTAGGTAAATGATAAAAACAGAATTTTTGAAGTGGAATGCTACCTAACATATTTATCCATGTAATTTCTTTATTGTGGCATGAATCTTCAGATCCGTATGATTCAAAACAAAAGTTTAATATTGACATAAAAACAATAATACTTCAAGCATACCAACAAGATAATTATGTCTTCTCAAAATAACATGACCAAAGAAAGCTTATCCCTACAAAATCATATAGTCTGGCTATGCTCCATCTTCGTCACACAAAATACTCAAATCATGCACATCCCCGGTTTTAGCCAAGCAATTGTTTCATACGTTAGTATTCTCAAACTTTTTCAACTTTCACGCAATACATGTGCGTGAGCCATGGACATAGCACTATAGGTGGAATAGAAGGTGGTTGTGGAGATGACAAAAATAGGGAGATAGTCTCACATCAACTAGGCGTATCAACGGGCTATGGAGATGCCCATCAATAGATATCAGTGTGAGTGAGTAGGGATTGCCATGCAACGGATGTACTAGAGCTATAAGTTTATGAAAGCTCAAAAAGAAAACTAAGTGGGTGTGCATCCAACTTGATTGCTCATGAAGACCTAGGGCAATTTGAGGAAGCCCATCGTTGGAATATACAAGCCAAGTTCTATAATGAAAAATTCCCACTAGTATATGAAAGTGACAACATAGAAGACTCTCTATCATGAAGATCATGGTGCTACTTTGAAGCACAAGTATGGAAAAAGGATAGTAACATTGCCCCTTCTCTCTTTTTCTCTCATTTTTTTCTTTTTTTTTCTTTCTTCTTTTTTTTCTTTCCTTCTTTTTTTTCTTTTCTCTTTCCTTTTTTTTCTTCTCTTTTTTTTTCTTTCTTTCTTTTCTCTTTTCTTTTTTTTCCTCACATGGGACAATGCTCTAATAATGAAAATCATCATACTTCTATTTACTTACAACTCAAAAATTACAACTCGATACTTGAACAAAATATGACTCTATATGAATGACTCCGGCGGTGTACCGGGATGTGCAATGAATCAAGAGTGACATGTGTGAAAGAATTATGAATGGTGGCTTTGCCACAAATACGATGTCAACTACATGATCATGCAAAGCAATATGACAATGATGATTCGTGTCATAATAAACGGAACGGTGGAAAGTTGCATGGCAATATATCTCAGAATGGCTATGGAAATGCCATAGTAGGTAGGTATGGTGGCTGTTTTGAGGAAGGTATATGGTGGGTTTATGGTACCGGCGAAAATTGCACGGCACTAGAGAGGCTAGCAAAGGTGGAAGGGTGAGAGTGCGTATAATCCATGGACTCAACAGTAGTCATAAAGAACTCACATACTTATTGCAAAAATCTATTAGTCATCGAAACAAAGTACTAGACGCATGCTCCTAGGGGAAGGGTTGGTAGGATTTAACCATCACGTGATCCCGACCTCCACACAAAGGATGACAATCAAAAAATATCTCATGCTCCGACTTCGTTACATAACGGTTCACCATACGTGCATGCTACGGGACTCACAAACCTTAACACAAGTATTTCTAAAATTCACAACTACTCACTAGCATGACTCTAATATCACCATCTTCATATCTCAAAACAATCATAAGGAATCAAACTTCTCATAGTATTCAATGCACTTTATATGAAAGTTTTTATTATATCCCTCTTGGATGCCTATCATATTAGGGCCAAATTTATAACCAAAGCAAATTACCATGCTGTTTTAAAGACTCTCAAAATAATATAAGTGAAGCATGAGAGTTCATCAATTTCTATAAAATAAAGCCACCGCCGTGCTCTAAAAAGATGTAAGTGAAGCACTAGAGCAAAATTGCCAAGCTCAAAAGATATAAGTGAAGCACAAAGAGTATTCTAATAAATCATGATTCATGCATGTCTCTCTCAAAAGGTGTGTACAGCAAGGATGATTGTGGCAAACTAAAAATCAAAGACTCAAATCATACAAGACGCTCCAAGCAAAACACATATCATGTGGTGAATAAAAATATAGCCTCAAGTAATGTTACCGATAGACGAAGACGAAAGAGGGGATGCCTTCCGGGGCATCCCCAAGCTTAGGCTCTTGGTTGTCCTTGAATATTACCTTAGGGTGCCTTGGGAATCCCCAAGCTTAGGCTCTTGCCACTCCTTATTCCATAGTCCATCAAATCCTTACCCAAAACTTGAAAACTTGAAAACACAAAACTCAACAGAAAATCTCATAAGCTCCGTTAGTATAAGAAAATAAATCACCACTTTTGGTACTATTGTGAAATCATTCTTTATTTATATTGGTTTAATATATACTGTATTCCAACTTTTCAATGGTTCATACCCCTCGATATTACCCATAGATTCTTCGAAATAAGCAAACAACACATAGAAAACAGAATCTGTCAAAAACAAAACAGTCTGTGAATATCCGAATTGTTATAATGCTTCTGTAACTAAGAAAATTCTGAAAAATTAGGACAACAGAGGCAATTTGTATATAAATCTCGTATAAACAATTCAGGATTTTTCAGCGCTCCAGTGAATTACTAAAATTCTGAGACTGGACATAAAAGTTTCTGTTTTTCAGCAAGATCAAATCAACTATCACCATAAGCCATCCCAAAGGTTTTAATTGGCACAAACACTAATTAAAACATAAAACCACATCTAACCAGAGGCTAGATGAATTATTTATTCAAAAACAGAAAAGAAAAATATTGGGTTGTCTCCCAACAAGCGCTTTTCTTTAAAGCCTTTTAGCTAGGCGTTGTTAATTTTGATGATGCTCACATGAAAGATAGCAATTGAAACACGAAAAGAGCATCATGTAGCATGTGAAAAGAAAGTTTAAGTCTAACATACTTCCTATGCATAGGCATTTTATAAGCAAACAAATTATCAAGACAAGCAAAAACTAGTATATGCAAGGAAAAAGAAAGAAACAATTGCAATCTCAACATAACGAGAGGTAATTTAGTAACATGAAAGTTTCTACCACAATATTTTCCTCTCTCATAATAATTACATGTGGGATCATACTCAAATTCAACAATATAATAATCACATAAAATATTCTCTTCATGATCCACATGCATGCAAAGTTGACACTCTTCCAAAATAGTGGGATTATCATCAAATAAAGCCATGACTTCTCCAAACCCACTTTTATCAAAAATTTCATGAGATTGATCATTCTCCAAAGTAGTGGGATCATTATTACCTAGAGTTGACACTCTTCCAAACCCACTTTCAATATTATTGCAAACACTATTATCATGAGGCTTAAATAAATTTTCAAGATCATAAGAAGAATCACCCCAATCATGATCATTGCAATAAGTAGTGGACCTAGCAAAACTAGCATCCCCAAGCTTAGGGTTTTGCATATTATTAGCACAATTGACATCAATAGAATTTATAGTAAAACCATTGCAATCATGCTTTTTATTCAAGGAGCTATCGTGAATCACTTCATAAATTTCTTCATCACAATTTTCAGATTCACGAATTTCAAGCAAAACTTCATAAAGATAATCTAGTGCACAAAACTCACTAGCAATTGGTTCATCATAATTGGATCTCTTAAAAAGATTAGCAAGTGGATGAGGATCCATAAAATTTTGTTTCTGAATTTCAATAAACACACAATTATATCAAGCGGACAAGCAAACAAGCCAAGTAAGACATAAAGGCAAACGGAAAGAAGGCAAATAAAAAGGCAAATATTTTTGTGTTTTTCTGAAAATGTTTTAGAAGTGGGGGAGAGGAAAACGAGAGGCAAATGGTGAATAATGAAATGCAAGAGATGAGAGGTTTATGATGGGTACTTGGTATGTGTTGACTTGGCGTAGATCTCCCCGGCAACGGCGCCAGAAATTTTTCCTGCTACTTCTTGAGCTTGCGTTGGCTTTTCCCTTGAAGAGGAAAGGGTGATGCAGCAAAGTAGAGTAAGTATTTCCCTCAGTTTTGAGAACCAAGGTATCAATCCAGTAGGAGACAACACGCAAGTCACCGAATACCTGCACAAACAAACACCAAACTTGCACCCAACGCGATAAGGGGTTGTCAATCCCTTCACGGTTACTTGCAAAAGTGAGATCTGATAAAGATAGATAAACGGTAAAGTAAATATTTTTGGTATTTTTGTTTTATAGATTGGAAAGTAAAAGATTGCAAAATAGTAGATCGGAAACTCATAGATTGGAAAGTAGAAGATTGTATGATGGAAAATAGACCAGGGGACCATAGGTTTCACTAGAGGCTTCTCTCAAGATAGAAAATAATACGGTGGGTGAACAAATTACTGCCGAGCAATTGATAGAAAAGCGCAATGTTATGACGATATCTAAGGCAATGATCATGAATATAGGCATCACGTCCGTGTCAAGTAGACCGAAATGATTCTTCATCTACTACTATTACTCCACACATCGACCGACTCCTGCGTGCATCTAGAGTATTAAGTTCATGAAGAACAGAGTAACGCATTAAGAAAGATGACATGATGTAGAGGAATTAACTCAAGCAATATGATGAAAACCCCATCTTTTTAACCTCGATGGCAACAATACAATACGTGCCTTGCTGCCCCTACTGTCACTGGGAAAGGACACCACAAGATTGAACTCAAAGCTAAGCACTTCTCCCATTGCAAGAAAAACCAATCTAGTTGGCCAAACCTAATCGATAGTTCGAAGAGACTTGCAAAGATATCAAATCATGCATAAAAGAATTCAGAGAAGATTCAAATAATATTCATAGATAAGCTGATCATAAATCCACAATTCATCAGATCTCGGCAAACACACCGCAAAAAGGTATTACATCGAATAGATCTCCAAGAACATCGAGGAGAACATGGTATTGAGAATCAAAGAGAGAGAAGAAGCCATCTAGCTACTAGCTATGGACCCATAGGTCTGAGGTAAACTACTCACGCTTCATCGGAAGGGTAATGGTGTTGATGTAGAAGCCCTCCGTGATCGAATCGCCCTCCGGCAGGACGCCGGAAAAGGCCCCTAGATGGGATCTCACGGGTACAGAAGGTTGCGGCGGTGGAAAAGACTTTTCATGGATGCCTCTGGTGGTTTGGGCATGTAAGAGTATATATAGGCGAAAGAATTAGGTCAGGAGACGCATGAGGGGCCCACAAGGTGGGGGGCGCGCCCTACCCCCCTGGGCGCGCCCTTCGTCCTTGTGGCCACCTCGTGGCTTCTCTGACTTGCACTCCAAGTCCTCTGGTTTCCTTTTGGTCGAAGAAATATCATCGCAAAAGTTTTATTTTGTTTGGTATTCCTTTTCTGCGAAACTCAAAAACAGGGAAAAAACAGAAACTGGCACTGGGCTCTAGGTTAATAGGTTAGTCCCAAAAATAATATAAAATAATATATTAATGCATATAAAACATCCAAAACAGATAATATAATAGCATGGAACATTAAAAAATTATAGATACGTTGGAGACGTATCAGATACCCCATTCAACCGGGCCCTGAACATACTGAAAAAGGTCTCAGAGGATAAACCGTCGCCCTATGGACATGTGCACGGTGTCGGAGATGGCGCCTCGTGGAAGATGTGCTACCACGAGGAGCCAGAGTAAAGAAGGAAGAGACGGTTGGTCACTCAGCAGACCAACGACGAGAAGGTCATGATTGCGGTAAATAAGACCAAAGCTGAGACCAAAGAAGAGTTGCTCGGGGTAGTCAATGCAGCGGTTAGTGATGCGGTGGCCAGCTTGATTCCGAAAATTATCGATTGGTCGAAGAGCAATCCAAATAAAGGGCCAGAGGACTTTCCCCTTCCCAGCTACGTCGGGAGCAATTCGGTGAACATCACAGCACCAGCACCTGCTGAAGCAACCGCAACAGGTCCCGCTCCTGTTCATAGCAGCCCGACCTCCGTCTCTGGCATGCTCGGCGGGCCTTTGTCTATGGCTGAGCTCGACGCCCTCATGGTAATTACGTGTCATACCCTTTTCACCAGCATGTCTATAGTCTTCCATTTCACTTGCCTTTCGGATGTTCGACGTCGCAGACATGTCTTCTTCGTAGGCCGATGATACACCATGCATCCTACTCTACGACGTCAAGGGCCAGAAGGTGGCCGTGGGAATGGCAAAGATCGTGAAGCCAAAGGACCGCATGTTCCACAACCGAGAGATGCCCGATGGCGTCTTCAGGGTTAACGTGGCCAGTGTCTTAGCGGGCTTCGAGGATTTGCCTCCTCCGGTACCAGTCGATGATGAGAAGACCCCTAAGCGGATTGGCGCATGCAAGAGCTGGTTCTTGCTGTAAGTGCATCTAGTGCCCCTTAGTGATTTTGGTGTATTGAAGACTTATAGGTTAAGGGACTAATGTGTTTGTGAGTGTACATAGGTCTATAAGTCTATGAGGAGTTTGTTATTTACGATGAATGTCGACCCCTAAAAATGAATGTCTTCAACTGAAGACTTTGGTTTTCTTGAAGACTTTGAAAGTGAAGAAATTGGTGTGACCCTGAAGACTTGATATTCATGCGAGGATTATGAAGCGTGAAGACTTCTGTTTTCGTAGTTTCATTTTCTTCTTCTTGAGTCATAGGAAACACCGTACTGTTAAAGGGGGTCGAGGTAAAACTAAGGAAAAGTTTCCAAGTGATGCTCAACTCAAAATCCTACACCTACCCAATCCTTTTGAGTGAAGCCATTGGAAATCTCATACAGTTTAGTCAAGTTCTTCAGTGACAGAGATGAAGTTCTTCTGTTCTCTGAGGAATTTGTTCTGACTGAGGAGTTAGGAATTCGCCAGTGCAGATTGCCTACAAGTGAGGAACATGATAGCCCTTAGGAATTTGATACTCAAATTTCCGACCGTTGCTGTGCTATGCGCCAGCTGTCCAAATATCCTACCCACCTAACGGTCATATCATTGAAGGGCATTTATGTCTTATCATGTCGGGCTGCTCCCTAGGCTATAAATAGCCGCCCCCTTCAACCACTAGCTGGTTGGCTGCTCCAAGAAATAGATTGACACTTGTCATTTAGAGCATCCCATCCTCCGAGGACTTTGAGCGAAAATCATCAAGTGAGGAAAAACCCAAAAACCCAAACACCTACAAACCCAAAGTGATTGAGCATCACTGAAGAGATTGTTCCTGTGTGGAACCGACGCTTGTTACCTTTGAGGACTGTGCATCCTCCAGACGGTTAGGCGTCATGGTCTAGAGCATCCAAGAGGAAATTGTGGATTGCCGAGTGACCGAGTATGTGAAGGTTTGGAAGTCACCTGAAGACTTACCACGAGTGATTGGGCGAGGTCTGTGTGACCTTAGCTCAAGGAGAATACGGTGAGGACTGTGTGTCCGGGACTGTGTGTCCTCAGGTTTAAATACCTAGCCGCTCTAACCAGACGTACAACTGTCACAGCAGTTGGAACTGGTCTACCAAATCATTGTCTTCACCGAGCTACTGGTTCTATTTCCTCAACCCTTTCATTTCCTCGCATACTTGCTATGTATTTGATCATTACTGTTTGAAGACTTTGTCTGAAGACTTTCTCAATTTCCTTAGTTCAATTTCTTCAGTCAGTTTGTCTTCAGCCTGCTTATCCTGTGTTTACACTACTCGTACTCTGTGCTTGTTTTCATTTCATCATGATGACTGTGCTACTGCTCTGTTATGCTTGCATCTGAGCACTTATTCCGCTGCTAAGTAGTTCGTCGCTTAGGAATTTCCTCACCTTGAAATTCCTCAGTGACGAATTTGTAAAAATCGTCTATTCACCCCCCCTCTAGTCGATATAACGGACTTTCAATTGGTATCAGAGCAAGGTACTCCCTTGTTCTGTGTGATTTTGGTTTAACCACCTGGAGTTTTAGTTATGTCGACTGCAGGCATGATCAAGGTCTCAGCTGGGTGTCCTACCTTCGATGGGACAGACTATCCCTACTGGAAGAACAAGATGCGCATGCATCTTGAGGCAATTGACAACGATCTCTGGTATGTTGTGGAAAAGGGTGTTCCCTCTGTCACTCCTTCCGTAAACGCTGCTGATGTGAAGAGATTCAAGCAACTCGACTCTCAAGCGAAGAATATCATATGTGGCCATCTGAGCAAAGGGCAGTATGGCAGAGTGAGTGCTTTGGAGACAGCTAAGCTTATCTGGGATAGGCTGTCCAAGGTCAACGAAGGAGTCTCAACTCAACGTGACTCTCGAAGGAATCAAAGAAGAAGAAATCTTCAAACTCCTCATTGTCAAGATCTTCAAAGTCTTCATCTCACAAGAAGAGCAGCTCCAAGAAAGCTCGGGCATTCATTGGCAAGGAAATGGACTCTGAAGCTGAATCTGAGGAACATGAGGAAGAGGAGGCATCTGAGGAGTCAGACTCTGGTGTGGCGAGCCTAGCCCTCGCTACTGCTTACGTTAGCAAGTCCATCTTCAACACTGAGGAAAATGGCTTCCCCAACACTGCTGATGACGGCAACGATGACTATGCTCCCACCTATTGCTTCATGGCAAAAGGTGCCAAGGTACTCAAATATCCCTCCTCTGAATCAAGTGAGGATGAATCTGATGATAACCTCAAACCCAGCTATTCCAAACTTGCTAATATTGCTGTTAAACAACAAAAAGCTTTGGAAAAGGTTCAAAATATGCTAGACAAAAGCGATGATCTGTTAGGTGAGGAAATGGATCGAACTCAAACACTGACTGATAATCTTCAGCAACTACAGTATAAGTTTGACAACCTTCAAGGTCGTCATGAAACTCTCCTAGCCGATCATGAGAAGCTTTCTTATGAATTTCTTCAAAGAAAGCAAGATCTTGAGAAGCTAAGGGTGAGTCATGAAGATCTTCAGAAGGAAAATGATTCTTTGCTTGCTCAACAGATCAGTTCCGCTCAGGAAGAATTTATTCCACCATGCTTGAAATGCATTGAACGTGAAACTGCTAATTCTTCACCTGAATGTTCAAATGCTTCCATTGCTGCAAATTCTTCAACTATCTCTGTGGTCACAAATTCCTCATCTGAGGATACCACTAGTATCACTGACGAAAATGCAGGGTTGAAGGAATTGTATGTGACAGGCATGTACAAAAGCCTCAAAGGGCATCAGACTCTTTGTGATGTGCTCAAAAAGCAGATCTTGAACAGGAACCCTAGGAAAGAGGGTATTGCCTTTGAGAGGAAACTCAATGCTGATGGAACCTACTGGAAACCGGAGCAGTATCCCAAAACCTCATGGGTAGCTGCGAAGGGACCTCCCGTAGATCCATCCACTTTATCTGGCTTTACTTGTGAATCCTCATATTCATCTGATGAGTCATTTGACTCCAACTATAAACTGTTCAAAAATCAGAATGGTGAGGTATTTGCTAGATATGTTGGATCTAACTGCAGGAATGGTCCCCCTATGAAGAAAATCTGGGTTCCCAAAAAGTGCCTTGAAAGTCTTCAGGTGAATGTCCTCATGACACCACCTGTGAAGAATAAGAACCCCAGATCAAATTCTTCATATGAACCAAAGTCTTCATATGGATCCAAGTCCTCTTATGGATCAAATTCCTCACATGGATCCAAGTCCTCACATGAACATCATCGTGCTAACACTTCTGTTTCGCAGGGAAAGCCTAAGGGCTATGAATATATGCATTATTCTTCAAATCATTATGTTCATAAGTCCTCGAAGAATTTCTCTGCTTATTCATATGCTTACCCTAACCCCTCTTATGTGAAACGAAGTGGTCTGGCGTCTATGCCACCTTTCTCTTATGGAGCTCGCAGAATGATGAACTCTTTGCCACCCCTCCAGATGTGGGTGGTGAAGAAAAGGAACTAAGCTCTTAAGCAGGGTCAGGTCTCCAGACGAACTAAATCGTCTGAAGAATTTGCTGGAGACCTGAAATGCTTGAAAGGACGCAAGCTAATCATGAAGAAATGATTTATTCATTTCTCACGTCCTCACATTGCTATATATACATATGTTGCTTTAATTGATGAAATATGTCTGATGAATTTGATGTCATATTCTTCACTCTGAAGTATATGAGTTCGTAAGATGCACTAATTCATCTGCAGGATGATTTACCCAAAGCTACTGAGTGGGTCCTCGATAGTGGATGTACAAATCACATGACCGGTGACAAGAGCTTACTGATGAACACTCCTTTATCTCCATCACACTTGAAGCATATCACCTACGCTGACAAAGGCAAAAGCAAGGTATTGGGTCTAGGTAGGGTTGCAATCTCAAAGGATCGACACATGGATAAAGTCATGCTTGTCGAGTCCCTCGGATTCAACCTCATGTCTGTCTCAATGCTTTGTGATCTTGATATGGTTGTTGTCTTTGGCAAATATCGTTGCTTAGTGCTCATGGAATCTGACAATTCCAAAGTCTTCAAAGGCTTTAGGAGAGGAGACTTGTATATTGTTGATTTCTCTGCAGGACCACAGCCTGCCACTTGTCTACTTGCTAAAGCTTCAGAAGGCTGGCTATGGCATCGACGACTAGGTCATGCTGGCATGAGGAACTTACACACGCTCGTGAAGAAAAAGCACATCATTGGCATCGAGGGTGTCAAATTCCTCAAAGATCATCTTTGTGGGGCTTGTGAGGCTGGAAAGATGACCAGAGCCAAGCACCCCTCGAAGACTATCATGACTACTTCTCGTCCTTTTGAATTGCTTCATATGGATCTCTTTGGCCCTACTCATTATGCCACACTAACAAATGCAGCATCTCTATATGGCTTTGTCATTGTTGATGACTATTCTCGTTACACATGGGTGCATGTCATTACTTACAAAACTGATGTGCAGGAAGTCTTCAGACGATTTTCCTCAAGGGCTTCGACGAATTTTGGCGTGAAGATCAAGCATATACGTAGTGACAATGGGACTGAGTTCAAGAATACTGATCTTGATGACTATCTCGATGAACTTGGTATTACTCATGAGCTATCTGCCCCATACACTCCTCAGCAGAATGGCATTGTGGAGCGCAAGAACAGGACTCTTGTTGAGATGGCTCGCACCATGCTTGATGAATACAAGACACCTCGTCACTTCTGGCCTGAGGCAATTGATACTGCATGCCACATCATCAACAGGGTATATCTTCACAAATTCTTCAAGAAGACCTCATATGAACTCCTCACTGACAAGAAACCCAATGTGAGTTATTTCAAAGTCTTCGGTGCTAAATGCTGGATTAGAGATCCACATCACAATTCTAAATTTGCACCGAAAGCACATGAAGGTTTTATGCTTGGTTACGGAAAGGACTCGCACACCTACAGGGTCTTCAATACCTATCACAACAAGGTTGTTGAAACTGTAGATGTGCGGTTCGATGAAACTAACGGCTCGCAAAGAGAGCACCTACCTCCTGTGCTAGATGAAAAGACGCCTGAGGAAACCATCAAGTTCAAAGCTACTGAGGATGTCAGTCCTACTGAAGAATCTGCTGAAGAAATCATTCCAGAACATGAAGAACAGCATGCTGGCGCATCTGAAGAAAATGGCTCTGAAGAAAATGCTGAGCCAAATCAAAGTCGTCAACCTGCTCATCCCCGCGTTGCAAATGAAAGCCCACCAAAGTTGATGAGGCATTTCTGGAGCCTGAATGGATTCAAGCAATGCAAGAGGAATTACATCAATTCAAGCTGAACAATGTGTGGGAGCTTGTCAAGCGACCGAACCCATGCAAGCACAATATCATCGCTACCAAATGGATCTACTGCAACAAGCAAGATGAAAATGGCCTAGTGGTGAGGAACAAGGCTCGTCTTGTAGCTCAAGGCTACACACAGGTTGAAGGAATTGATTTCGATGAGACTTTTGCACCTGTTGCTAGACTTGAGGCTATTCGCATATTGCTTGCTTATGCTAACCATCATAATATCATCTAATATCAAATGGATGTGAAAAGTGCATTCCTCAATGGTAAGCTTGAGGAAGAAGTATATGTTGCTCAACCCCCAGATTTTGAAGATCCTAAGCATCCTGACAAAGTCTTCAGACTCAATAAGGCCCTCTATGGCCTCAAGCAGGCCCCTCGGGCGTGGTATGATACTCTGAAGGAATTCCTCATGAAGAAAGGCTTCAAACCCGGTTCACTCGACCCAACTCTTTTCACCAAAACATATGATGATGAATTATTCGTGTGCCAAATATATGTTGATGATATTATCTTTGGCTGTACTAACCAACATTACAGTGACGAATTTGCTTACATGATGAGTGAGGAATATCAAATGTCCATGATGGGAGAATTGAAATTCTTCTTAGGTCTTCAAATTCGTCAACAACGTAATGGCATCTTCATTTCTCAAGAGAAATACCTCAAGGACGTTCTGAGGAAATTCGGTATGCAAGAATGCAGAGGCGTCAAAATCCCTATGCCCACAAATGGCCATCTATGCACTGATGAAAATGGAATAGACTTCGATCAAAAGGTATACCGCTCCATGATTGGCTCTTTATTGTACCTATGTGCATCTAGGCCGGATATTATGCTTAGTGTTTGCATGTGTGCCCGTTTTCAAGCTACACCGAAGGAATCACACCATAAGGCTGTGAAACATATTCTTCGATATCTAGCTCACACTCCAACACTTGGATTATGGTATCCCAAGGGCTCGGTTTTTGATCTCATTGGATATTCTGACTCTGACTATGCCGGTGATCGTGTGGACCGCAAGTCAACTTCAGGCACATGCCATTTCCTCGGACGATCCTTAGTATGTTGGTCCTCGAAGAAGCAGAACTGCGTATCATTCTCTACTGCTGAAGCTGAGTATATTACTGCTGGTTCTTGCTGTGCTCAATTGCTATGGATGAAGCAAACCCTCAAGGACTACGGCATCAATGTGAAGAATGTGCCACTCTACTGCGACAACGAGAGTGCCATCAAAATTGCTCATAACCCAGTTCAACACTCGAAGACAAAGCACATCGAGATTCGTCATCATTTTCTTCGAGATCATGTGTTGAAGGGTGACATCTCTATTGATCCCGTGAAGTCTGAAGAACAGCTAGCGGATATCTTCACAAAGCCCTTGGATGAGAAGAGATTTAGCAAGTTGCGGTGTGAGCTAAATATCTTAGAATCTTTGAATGTCCTTTGAAAAGGACACACATCCTAACACTTATGCAAATTGATGACTTAGGTGTGCAACACACGAAGAAACATTTTTCTTCAATCAATGAAGACTAACCCTCTAAGTGTGAAGAAATTAATGAAGAATTTGATTCTCAGAACCCTACGATAATTGTACACGGTGTCTGAAATCATCATTCTTACACGGTGGGTCACGCCACCACAAAAAGTTGAAAATCTTCAAAATCTGAGTCTTTCATCATTGTGCAAATTCTTCAAATTTTCAAATTCTTCAACTTTGCAAAATCTTCACTCTTTCCGACTGTGTTCTTCATTGACTATATATATATATTTGAGTTTCCTGTCCTCTACAGCATTCACTTATTGCTAATTCTTCAAGTTGTGTTTCTTCTAAGTGAATGTGATCGGACCCGTTCCCCCTCTATGCTAAACTCAATCCAGTCCGTTCACAAATTCTTCATGTGCGTTCTATTTGAAACCCGTTCAAAGTCTTCACTGTGTCCTTGACAGCTGAAGAATTTGCAAACGAAACATTAAAATATTCTTATCTGAATTTTCGGCTTTTGCCGCTCAAACCGTTCCATATCCCTCGATAAGATTTATCTATTCACCCACGATCTAACACGATCTCCACTTCACAGTATGTGGGTGACACATGTCGCTAGGATGAGAAGGGTCGGGGGCAGGTTCATCCATTTTCCTCGGACGAGCGGTTTTTTTTTCACCTCGGCTATAAATACCCCTCACCCTCCTCAGAGCTCATTTACCCCGCTCGATCTTACTCCCTCGCTCGAGCTCTCAGACCTAGCGCCGCCGCTACCTCCATCGTCACCGGTGAGGAAGAGCTTCACTGCCTCGACCTCGTCGCCGTCGTACTCACGCCGGCCGCGAAAATCTTCACTCCGCCGCCGCCGTAGCTGTTTTCCATCGCCAAGTTAGGGCGTGGAAGATCTGAACAGACGAACATCTCCACTGCCACTCTCAGTTCGTCGTGTTCTTCGTCAAGGGTAAATAAAATTTATTTTTACTGCCCTTGTTGATTCTGATGATTTCCACAAAATCTTCAAAAGGTGTTTATTCTTCAACTTTCATGTTCTTAAACACCAACTTGCTTTTGTCCTTGATCAGTTTCTCTAAGCAACGTTTTTCTTCAAGATTCCTCAATTGTGTGGATTTTCAATCTACACAACTCTGGAACCTAAGTCAAAATGCTTAGTGAAATTCCTCAAGACACCCCTGGTCATCTTCCTCAAACTTGATACTTTTGAAAATCTTCTGAGAACGCATATGACCTCTCCAAAACTCTTCGCACCTATATTCTGTTCACAGGTACACATGTCCGCTGCTGAATCTCTAGGTTCTCATCAACTTAACTCATTTGCAGCGTTCCTTGAAGAAAAACTGCATACCTCATCAGAAAATTCGATTGTTCAAAACCCTCAAGTGAAGAAAATGGCTGATGGTAAAAGACCTGAGAAGGGAGGAAAGAGGCCAGAAACAAATACAGCTTTTGAGATCCCTGATGACATCTATGATGAATATTGTACTCCTGATGAAGCAACTCATGGCAAGGAGAACAAAAATCAGCGCAAAGTGCGCATTCAGAAGATTGAGAGGAGATGGGCAAGAGAATGGAGGGAATATCGCTATGTCACTCCCAAGTATATGAAGAAATTTGCTGTTAACCCTCCATGTCCAAGACCTCCATTAGCTCCTTGCCAAGAAGCTGATCCCACTAGCATCAGAAGAGGTGAGGAATTTCCTCAGGAGTGGGCTAAGCGTCAAGCCAAGCTAGCCAAAGTGGCTAAAGAGGCAGTAAAGAAATTCAATGAAGATTCTGTTGCTGCCGCCGCTGAGGCCTCTGCTATCAAGCCTAAGAAGGCTATGCTGAAGAAATCAGCTGTCAAGACAAGTTCCTCAGCTGCAATGCCCTCACGGCCAAGCTCTTTAAAGCCCTCACGGCCTGTTCCTCAAGCAAATTCCTCAAAAGCAGCTCCAACTCCCTCGGTTGCAAAATCCTCAGCTGCTCCTGCAAAGTCCTCAGCACCTGTGCATCTTGCCACATGCCAAAGGACTACTGGAATCTCAATTGCTTCAGGAGTCTCTGCAAGTTCTTCAGCTCCACCTCAGTCTTCAACAACTCCGACCTTGCTGAAGAAAAAGGCCACTGCTGGATGAGGCACAAGGCCAAGTCCTCACAAGAAGCAAGTCGCCTTTCAGGTTCCGTCAAGCGAAGACGAAGCTGATGATGAAGAATTAGCTGAGATCATCAAAGATCAACAACAAAGGGCCGCTAGAGCCAAAGGCAGTGCTGTGCCCCTCATGCTGGATCCAAGGAAAATCCTTGATTTCATCGATCTATGGCACAAGGATCCAAATACACCTTTGCCTGAATTAAACCTCACTCCTGGTCAAAGTCACATGTTGACGGCCTTCATAAATGAAGAGAAATGGAAATTTGAAAAGGCCAGGCAGGTGAAGAAGGCTCAGTACAAGAAGGAGCATTTTCTGAAGAACAATGTTGTGAAAATGTCTTCTGAAGAACTTGTGTCTATGCAGGCTGAGATCAAAGCACTCAGTGATGAATTTCATGCATTACATGCAGATTGGCTAGGTGCCAAAGTCAGATTCGTCAGAATGGCAAAAGGATTTACTCCAAGTGTTGCAGCTTCATCGCAACCCAAATTTCCTCAGACTGGAACATCTGTTCAGTCTGCTGAAGAAAATGAAAGCGCCAGAGCTGATGAAGAAATTCCAGTCTCTGAAGAAAATGCCAGGGCAACCTCCAATATTGCGCCTGAAGAGCAATCCAGGCCAGTTGAAGCATCTGCTACTGTGCCTGAGGAATCTGAACAAGCCAGGGCAACTGCATCAGTTGTGCCTGAAGAAATTCAACCAATTTCCTCTGCTCCTCCTGCACCGATGACAAGCATCAACCTTCCTTCTGCATCAGAAGCGAAGAAAACCAAGGCTGCGGAGCGAGCAGCTGTGAAGAAAAGGAAAGCATCTACATCTTCAGAGTCTTCAGCTCCCAAGAAATTGAAGACTTTGACGAGTTCATCTGAAAACCCAATTGATGCTATTCCAATATCAAGCATGCCATCAAAGGAGATCATTCCCTTTGGTGAGGAATATGAAATTCCAAGTAAATCTGATGAAGAAGATCCTTCTGCTGCTTCGACAGAGCAGATGGATGAAGAAATTGAAGTGGATACTTTCGCTTCAACCCCACTGGTATCATCGCCCATGCCTCAGTTCACAGCTGAAGAGGCAGGCGTCGAAGGAACTGAAGAAGATGAGGATGTGGATATTGGGTCTACAACACCTATTCTGAATGATGACTTTTGGGAAAGTCATCACCCCAATTCACCTCTGACAACCCCTCTACATCATGTTCCTCAGTCCCCTGTGCCAACTGAAGAAATTCATACGGGCTCTGATGAACGTCAAGCTTCACTTCATTCTATTCCTGAAGAAGTTCCAGCCACTAGCGCTGATGTACATATGTCTGAAGAAACGGAGGCCAAGGCTGCTGCTGAAATTCCTCAGCCAGTGGCTCCAGTGGCTATACCTCAAGAGGCTGTAAATTCTTCAACTATTAATCTTCAGCCCAAGCCACAGAACCCTCACTCCAAGAAGCAGAAGTTTAATGCTGAGGATTTCTTCAACGAGCACATATTCTTCACTGACTACAATCCCTATGACTCTGCTCGTCTTCGTCGCAAGAGTTTCTGGACTGCAAGCCAGATGAACTTCTACTCCTCATTGTTGGTTGATAAGGATAAGATCTTTGAACATGAGCAAATTCCTCATGTAGATATGGAATCGCTACCCTGCTTCACCCCAGTCCTCAGTGTTCTTCATGACGCTGGGTTACTCAATTTCTGCACCGACATCTGCGATTGGAATGAAGAACTCATTCTTCAATTCTTCGCCACGCTGCACATTACTGGAAATGTTGATGATATCAATTCATGGGTATTGGACTGGATGACCGATAATACTCATTTCAAAGCACCGGCCTATGAATTGCTTCATGCCGTCCCAGTCAGTCCTCCCAGTGAAGGTGCAAGGCTTCTCTATGTTGAACCTGAACTGTCTGATCATCTGATGCAAGTGCTGATGAAGCCTTTGAAGCCAGGCCAAGCTCCAAGGACCAAATTCCTCGTCAAGGAATTGCTATATGTGCCAAGGACAGTCTATCGCATATTGACCAAAACCCTCAGTCCAATCAAGGGCCACAACTCTGATGATGAAGAAGTTGTTGGCATTATGAAGAATCTGCTGTTCAATATCATTCACGGTATTCCTATCAACTACCATGATTTCTTCATGAGGACTTTGGCCAATGCTGCTCTGTCGCCTTTTGAGTTGAAGCCTTATGCTCCATGGATCATGAGATTCATCAGATCAAGGTCTTCAATTCATTATAAGGCTGACTTTCAAAATCATCTCAGCTATTTGCCCCCTATTGAAGTCCTCAAACGGACTATTTCCTCAGCTGACGAGAAGGGCAAGGCTGCTGTTATTGATGAAGGTACTCGTCCATTGGATGGACAGTTTCGCAAAGCTACTTCCTATTCCACCAATGATGACTCTGCAACTCAAGATTCTGCCGCCAAAGCTTCAGAACATCATCCTCAAGCCACAGCTCCACGTGTGATGACTGATCGTGAACTTCTCCTTAGTCTTCATCAGAAAGTTGATCGAAATCACAAGTGGGTCAAGCGTCAGTTTGGTGCAATTCTTCAGAACATGACAGTGACTCAAAATACTGTGAAGAAGAATCACTACTACTTGCATGAAGTCTTTGACCGCACTTGGGCGATTTTGTCTAATCTTCATAGTGCTGAAGAACTCAAGGAGATGGGCTTCCAACAGGACTTTGACTGGTCCCAGCCACCTTCGAAGAAATTCAAGAAAGTCAAAGTTCCTCAGCTTGTTGCCAGTTCATATTATTCATCACGTGAGACGGATGAAGCTGAAGACTTGAACGACACTACGGCAGGCCCTACCTCAACAGACGACCCCAACAATGCTGGCGCTCCTCCATCGACATCATGATGATATTCTTCAGGGGCGTTAGTCCTCATTTTTCGTCCCTTTTGGTCATTCGATGACAAAGGGGGAGAAATTTGGGTTTAGTCTTCAAGCGGGTCTTATATATGGGCTATATTTCTGTTAAGTTTCAACTCTTGCTTTTCTGAGGTGCTTGCTCTGATGAGTTGTAAACTTAAGTCCTATGGTGGTCTGATACTTTTGTTCTGTTTTTCTGCATGCTATTTCCTCAATACCATAATGCACGCATGCTGAATTTCGTCAGACACCATATTTCAGCATGCATTTCAAATTCTTCATATCATATGATAAATGCGTGTATGAATTTCAAGATATAGGAGGAGATCTCCATGATATTATTCAACAATGTGCATTTGCTATTTCAAAGCAAATTCTTCAAATATGCACATCTTCAGGGGGAGTTCTTCTATATCTTGCAGTCAAATTCCTCAATATTAGTATTTACACTTCATATGTTTATCCCCGTTGAAAACTTAACCTATATTGTCATCAATCACCAAAAAGGGGGAGATTGTAAGTGCATCTAGTGCCCCTTAGTGATTTTGGTGTATGGAAGACTTATAGGTTAAGGGACTAATGTGTTTGTGAGTGTACACAGGTCTATAAGTCTATGAGGAGTTTGTTATTTACGATGAATGTCGACCCCTAAAAATGAATGTCTTCAACTGAAGACTTTGGTTTTCTTGAAGACTTTGAAAGTGAAGAAATTGGTGTGACCCTGAAGACTTGATATTCATGCGAGGATTATGAAGCGTGAAGACTTTTGTTTTCGTAGTTTCATTTTCTTCTTCTTGAGTCATAGGAAACACCGTACTGTTAAAGGGGTCGAGGTAAAACTAAGGAAAAGTTTCCAAGTGATGCTCAACTCAAAATCCTACACCTACCCAATCCTTTCGAGTGAAGCCATTGGAAATCTCATACAGTTTAGTCAAGTTCTTCAGTGACAGAGACGAAGTTCTTCTGTTCTCTGAGGAATTTGTTCTGACTGCGGAGTTAGGAATTCGCCAGTGCGGATTGCCTACAAGTGAGGAACATGATAGCCCTGAGGAATTTGATACTCAAATTTCCGACCGTTGCTGTGCTACGCGCCAGCTGTCCAAATATCCTACCCACCTAACGGTCATATCATTGAAGGGCATTTATGTCTTATCATGTCGGGCTGCTCCCTAGGCTATAAATAGCCGCCCCCTTCAACCACTAGCTGGTTGGCTACTCCAAGAAATAGATTGACACTTGTCATTTAGAGCATCCCATCCTCCGAGGACTTTGAGCGAAAATCATCAAGTGAGGAAAAACCCAAAAACCCAAACACCTACAAACCCAAAGTGATTGAGCATCACTGAAGAGATTGTTCCTTTGTGGAACCGACGCTTGTTACCTTTGAGAACTGTGCATCCTCCAGACGGTTAGGCGTCATGGTCTAGAGCATCCAAGAGGAAATTGTGGATTGCCGAGTGACCGAGTATGTGAAGGTTTGGAAGTCACCTGAAGACTTACCATGAGTGATTGGGCGAGGTCTGTGTGACCTTAGCTCAAGGAGAATACGGTGAGGACTGTGTGTCTGGGACTGTGTGTCCTCAGGTTTAAATACCTAGCCGCTCTAACCAGACGTACAACTGTCACAGAAGTTGGAACTGGTCTACCAAATCATTGTCTTCACCGAGCTACTGGTTCTATTTCCTCAACCCTTTCATTTCCTCGCATACTTGCTATGTATTTAATCATTACTGTTTGAAGACTTTGTCTGAAGACTTTCTCAATTTCCTCAGTTCAATTTCTTCAGTCAGTTTGTCTTCAGCCTGCTTATCCTGTGTTTACGCTACTCGTACTCTGTGCTTGTTTTCATTTCATCATGATGACTGTGCTACTGCTCTGTTATGCTTGCATCTGAGCACTTATTCCGCTGCTAAGTAGTTCGTCGCTTAGGAATTTCCTCACCTTGAAATTCCTCAGTGACGAATTTGTAAAAATTGCCTATTCACCCCCCCTCTAGTCGATATAACGCACTTTCACTTGCCTTGGTCGAAGATTCTTCTTTGTGTCGAGGCGCCCAGTATCACACCAACGACAGCTTCTAAAGAAGGTATGAACACAACCCCACCTACCAAATTACCTGCACCTGTCGTGGCGGGTGATAGCGGACGACGCGACGGAGAGCCTCCATTAGTACCAGATGACGTCGCCCCCGTTGTCGAAGAAGCAAATGCTGATGATGACATGGAGGAGGATGATGATGACCCAGACAAGTATTTCAATACCGCCTATGATGATGGAGGATTGATGGCTCAGGACGACGAAGACTCAGGCTATGAGCGTGGAGATGATGACTTGATGCTGCCTGATTTGTCAGAGCCGGAACGTCCTAAGGCGGAATGCAAAAAGTCTCTCTTCAAGCCATCCTCGCAGGAGACGCCTCCAGATGCCGCCTCTACCCAGCAACAACCTGAGGGCCGTCCACTGATTAGCCCGACTACACTGGGGGTGGTGGTTAGGGAAGGTATGGTGGGCTCACTACCACCACCCGCCAAGAAGCAAAGGAGGAGACCGGCAGGAAAGGCCCTAAAGGCGCCAGAGCTGCTTCAAGCAGCCACCCGCCTCTGAAGCCCTGGGTGGTAGACAGAATACCTATCAAAGGTGCGAAGCGTTTCCATGTCGCCGGCGACCCGATCCTACCTGCCAAAGCGCTTGAGCACATACTGAACAATGATCTAAGGAGACTCCATGAAGATGTCCTGGCCAGAGTGAAAAGCCTTCTCATCGCGGAAAAACCAGGATACCCACTTTACTCGGCTCAGGTGCCGGGTGGGAAGTTGTACGTCGAGATCTACCCTGCGAATCAGTTCATCCTGCGATTTGACTACATCTACGACATGATCCACATGACCAAGCTAGATTTCCAGTTCATCCGCATGCATGCGCTGTATCTCAACTACTTTATCAGGATCGAGAACATAAAATATATCTGCGTCGCGGACCCATACTATATGCACGAGAGCTTCTTGGCAGTTTGCAAAGAGCACCGTGACTATGCGAGCAAGTACATCGGCGACTTCATGATCGCTAATAAGGACAAGGAAGCGATTCTCCTGCCTTATCATCCCACGTAAGTCATCCGCGCATATCCTTTCGTAAGTGTTAATCATTCCTTTGCAAGCATGGAGACTAATTTGAGGTGTACTTAATTTGTGCAGCGGGGGGGGGGGGGGGGGGGGGGGGCGGGGGCGTCCTAATCGTTCTGTACACAGAATACTCCCATGCTATGTACTTGGACTCATCGAATAACATCAAGAAAAAGGATTACACACACATAAAGAGTGTTCTCGATAGTGCCCTATTCACCTTCAGCCTGTCTGGTGGATATATCAAGGTGAAAAAGCACAGGAAGAACGGGCTGGTTTTCATCCATAAGACCGACTTCTGCTGCATCCAGCAACCGCACACCAGTAAGGGTGATGAATTCTACCTCATGCATCACCTGCTCGAGTACAGAAGGGATAATCAATGCCTTCGCATGTCAGCTACTACCATCGATGCCGAGATTGTCAACTGGGCCACAAGCATAGGAAAGACACCAAATCATCAGATCCGAGCTGAGTTTTATCACGTACAGTGTGAACTTGCCCAAGCGATCATGAAGCAGGTCCTCAAACCAACATGGATGTTCTACCATGGGCCAATCACGCGGGATGATGTCCGAGCACTGCTACTCGCTCAGCGTCTGGACCTGAAGCCTTTCAAGAAGCTCGGGTGCTTCCTCCCTGACTATGAAGATTGGACCACCGACATGGAGGATTGATTGTCGATGACAATGTGTCACTACTGTCTTTCTATCACAAAACTTTGAATTTATGCACGGCGAAACTATGTGATGTAATTAAACTGTGTGGTCCTGAACTAGCGTAGATCGCTCTAGTTAATTAGTTTGGGTATGAGGAACTTCGTCATTTATGTTTACTATATGTTTCTTGTATTTTGCTAATTATGCCTCTTTGTTTTCTTAAGTACATTATGTTGCATATTATCGTTCAATTCATCAACTGACGATGCAAGTACATAGATCAGAGATGGCGAAGGACTGCTACGCCGTGTTCGTTGGGAGGATTCCAGGAGTCTACGACCACTGGCCAGACGCTCAGGCCCAGGTGGACAAGTACCCAGGTGCTAGCCACAGAGGGTTCGACAGCAGAGCCGAAGCGGAAAGTAGTTACTTGAGGTGGACGCTTCGGCAAGAGCGGGTGCGGAACCGCCGGTGCCTCAAGTACTACATAGTCGCCATCTTGCTCATGCTGATCGCTCCTCTTCTACATCATGTTTTAGATAGAGATGATGAAACTTGTGTGTGTGCCATGACCATGCAGTTGCATTTATTCGAGACATGACATGACTTGTGTATCACTATTTTTGAGATGTGATGATATTTGTGTTGAATGATGATGGTATGACGAGACTACTGTATGTGTATGGTATGATGAGAATAGTGTATGTTTATTCTGATCTGATGAAACTACTGTATAGAGCCTATACAAATACATCACAAATACGTAGCGGGGGTATAAATCTGTGAAAGCAGGAATACTAGCAGCAGCGCTGGAGGGCATCTAGCAGCAGCACTGGATTAGCAGCAGAGATTGCCTTTCTGCAGCGCTACAGATAGTTAGTAGTAGCGTTGGTCAGGGCAGCGCTACTGCTAACCATACTTACCAGTAGCGCTGCCCTGACCAGCGCTACTGCTACAACTTAGCTATAGCACGTTAGCAGTAGCACTGGACCCAGTGCTACTACTATAGGTATTTCAAGTGCTACTAGTAGGCTTTCTCCTAGTAGTGATGCTTTGGCGCTACATACACATTACCTGGAGCTAAAAAGCTACTATTAATTCAAATCCAGACAAAAGTATGGAGGAAAAGAGAGAACACGTAGTAGATGAATCAATTGATGCTGGTAGTCTGCATGCAGATCATCTGTCATCAAAATGAATCAGGTGATATCCATCTAAGTCTATTTTATCAGCACATATTAAATTGTTTGAGAACAATTACTATGGTCTGTGATATTTTTTCGCAGGACCATTATTCATTACAAAGGTGTCACATAAGGGGCGCGCGTCAACATCACTTTTGCACTAGTGCTTGTCCGTGCCGTGCTTCTCGATGGATACGTACGCGAGTCACCGCCCCTGCTACATCAACACAACGCGATTGACTCGCCCATTCGCGTGGTTTAACCACGCCTGCAATTAACTCGCTCGTCTGCACCGGCTTACAACGCCGCGGCCGACTCATCTGTCTGCTCCCGAGGCCGACTCGCCCGTGATTGATTTCAGCTTCACCGTAGTGATCATCAACTCTGCGGTGGATAATTTCTGGCCTAACATATCAGGACAAGTTGTCTACTGCAAAAGGGACCGTTATGTTACTGAGTTGTTGAATGACTCATACCGGGAGTATATAACAAGTATTGCGAGGATCATCAACTCGCTTCAAGCTTCTGGTTTACATAAATTTTGGCGTTCCACTGTTCAACTATATGCCGTGTTATATCACGGTCAAGTATGGAGAATCTCAAGACAACTCCTCGAGTCATCTTAAGACATGGGGGCTACAATGACATGACTTAGCAAATTTTGCCAGATTCAAGAACCCCGTGTCATTGGAGGGAAAATAACCCGGTCCCGGAGCCTACTGCCATATTGGTGAAAATTCAAAAGGCTGTCAGACAATTTTTGGCTTAAAAAGTGCCTGGCAATCAAAAAAGTTCTGGCTCAATAGAAGAGTTCCGGGTTATAAGAAAAATTTCCAGTTCAATATCCGGCTCAACATCTGGTTCAAGAAGAATTCATCTCTCGCAAGTTTGAGTTCTCAGAAGAATTAAAGGTTGCCAAAGAGAACTTGCTGCCATGAAGCGCGGTTCAAACATGGGTATCCTGCCTGATGGGCTTATCTTATTATGATCAACTTAATAAAGCCAGCATCCCTGATAATTCAGGGCCTCTGTCGTTTCATCTCTAAGTATTTGAGTCTTTATTATTTGTTCATAAGGTCACTTGGGGGCTTCCAACCCACCGGGTTTAGCTTTCATACCCTCTTGACCAGGCGTGAATGCTGAATCCCGAGTTTGTCCTACCTGTTTGCATGATGCTACTCCGCCAGTTAATCCTGAATGACCCACCATACTCTTAAAAGTCAATCTTTTTTAAGACCCTAAACTCGTTAAGGTTAAAACGGCGGTTTATCATGTCAGGTCTGGCTTACAGTGAGCGAGGATAACTCAGTGGCTCTGTGGCCCATGAAAGCACTTGGGTTTTAGGCTTGGCGGCCTATGAAAGACTCGAATTTTTTTGGATTTCTGTTTTTCTGAATATTTTGTATTTATATCCCTTTTTCCTGTTACCATACGGTTTTCATAATTCAGGCCATGCAGCCATGAGCATATGACTCATATTTGAGCATTTTTGGGTTTGGTAACCCTCCCTGATAGCGGACTTTAAGTCGCCACGATATTTTTCCTTGAGCAATCAAAATCATGATATTTCATGCCTTTGAGTTGATACCTGCTATGGATGATAATTATCAAGATATCACCATGATGTCAATCTACAGGTATGTCTTTCAATAATTATATGAATATTTGGGGTTTGGTAACCCGCCGTGGCTATGGATTTTTAGTCGCCAGTATACTTTGGTTTGCACAATTGGAATCATGCGTTTACAAAATCTTTGAGTTGTCACCCTCACTGGATATGGCGATGTAAGCCGGCAGTATAAGTCAATTCAACAGGTATGTTTTCCTGGTTATATGAGTATGCGAGGTTTGGTAACCCGCCCTGGCTTTTGACGTTAAGTCACCAGTATATTTTGGCTTTGATGGCCTTAATTCTAGTCTTTTCCATAATTGCATAAGACTATATTATGTTTGGGTTGTTACCCGCCCTGGCTTTTGACGTTAAGTCGCCAGGGCATATGTTGTTTAAACTTTGTGCAGGACATACAGAGCTATGGCTTATATAAATGATTAAGTTCAAGACCATCATCAAAGATTAAAATTGGTGATTCAAAAGGGTTATTAATTCTTGATTTTTACAAAGGCTATAAGCCGCCGGGTTACAAAAATCCCGGAGTACAATGGATACGCATTAAGTCGCCATCGACTAAGAGCCGCCGGGTATTTAACTCCGGATTTACTTGTCAACAGACAAAGTATTCAAATCTTTAATAGCCAAACCTGGCTGGATTTTCATTATAGTATTGAATGATTGAGGTTTTCATACTGGGTTATATTATTCAAATCTTTAATAGCCAAAATGGCTGGATTTTTATTATGGTTATCAATAACCAGTATTATGATTGACGTTTTCAAAAGCCGCTTCAGAGCAATGGCTATTATTTTTTCATCCAAGAGTACCGGTTCACAACAGAGAGCATGGTTCAATATTAATATGCAAAGGCTTTCAGCAACATCATCCGGACAATGGATATGGTTTTATTTTGTCCTGAGTCACTGCAGGCATATGACCCGGCACTTGGGGGCTACATTATTCAAATCAAGATTACATCGAGTATGCAAGTCCCATGTCACTGCGAGCATGCACCATGGCACTTGGGGGCTAACGCAAAGTCATTTTAACTCACCTCATAGAAGACTTGACCCATCATATAGTGATGAGCCGGCCCTTGGGGGCTACTAATTGCTCATGTCAAAGGTAACCAGAAACTTGGGAGCTACATCATATGGTGTTATTTTTTGAAGTACATGGAAAGTCCCAGCTCAGTATTATCTTACTGAGCCGGCCCTTGGGGGCTACACATTGCTACTCGAAGTCCACAAAATCAGATCTACAAAGTCCCTGCTCATTATTATATAATGACCCGGCACTTGGGGGCTACACATGAGAAGCAGAAAACGTTCAGTTTATGATTGGCGACTTACATGAACAACCCAGATTTCTCCAAACTTGCAGAATTTATATTATAGCAAGTCTTACGTTATCACTACATTTTTTTCCTCTTAAGACTTGGGGGCTATAGGTGATATGCATATAAGGAAGGAACATCTTCAAATTCTCAGTTTTGAGCGAACCAGGTATCATATTCTTATTGGAGAAATTTGCAAAGTTTATTCCCTCCAAGCTATTTATAGAAAGGCTTGGAGAGTCGACTCAACGATTGGAAGCTATATTTACAAAAGCAAGCACCAAGTCACTATAAGATTGACCCGGCGTCAGCAGCAATCATGACCCGGCATCATCTGTTTTATAACCCGGCAATTTTGGCAATCATAAATCGGCAAGATCTACATCTTCAAGCTGGATGAAAATCAGATGAGTATTTTAAGACCAATGTTTTTTCAAAACTAGAGCATTGGAAGCCGAATTAAATGGATTATTCTTTATAATATTTTTCTGCAAGAAGGAAATGACAAGGACTAAAGGATGATCAGGTGCCAGTTCAGAAAAACTTTTAACCCGTAGCACAATCTATCAAATTTGTTCTTGTGTTTATTTTGTAGGATCAGTTTAACATGGATAAATCCAAATTAAACTGGGGGCTAATGTCAGGGATATACCCCACGATATGACCCGGCCGGATATATGACCCGGCTGGGACTTGGCGTTTCATCGGTAACACGCTCGAAGACTGGTGACTCACTGGTCTGGCAACTCACTAATGACCCCGATGGCGGGTCAGAAGGATGACAAGACCCAAGGCCCAGTAGGCCGGCTCAAGTTATGGTAGGCCGGCTTAAGAGGAAAGGCATAAGGAATATTGCCTTACAAAGGAAGCAAGACTAGGATTCCACTTGTAATAGAATAGTCCAAATCCTACTAGGACTCCACATGTAACCCGCCCCTCCAACTTATATAAGGAGGGGCAGGGCACCCCACGGGGGGACAAGTTTTACAAGTTAAGACAGACAAGTCAATAGCTCTCGAGTTAGAGGTAGCGAAAGAGCACCCATGTAATCGTGAGCATCACCATGATCAATATCAATGAAGCAGGATGTAGGCTTTTACCTCCACCGTGAGGGGCCGAACCTAGGTAAAACCTTGCATATCTCGTCCCACTCAACCCCTCTCAAGCTACCACATAGATGCGTTGGCCTCACGACTAAGTCCTTTTTCACGAGGACATCTGCCGTGACAAATCCACGACAAGGGCCGACGGGGACGGATATCAAAACCATGCCACAAACAACGTATGGGTAAGAAAATTATACAAGTAACTATCTAAATCAGACAAACATGATTTTTTTATAAAAAGGATAAGAACAAGAGGCTCACCAAGGTGGTGCCAGCAACGGGACGGTGCGGGCGATCGATGGTGGTTAGGACGGGGACGGGAAGGCACTATGTAAACCACACCTACATATGCAAACTAAGAAGTTAATTTGAGCTCAAATTGCATATAAATCAAATAAACTACCACATAATTACTCCCAAACTAAAACCCACAAATCACTATACTTATAGAGCATTGTAAGAGCTAATCTAGCAATGAGAGATGAAAGGACAATGTTGCTAACCTTTGTGAACACTTGGATGGATGGGGGGCCTTCAAATCTTGACAAATTTTGGCAAAAATGAAGGATGAGCTCGAGCAAAGGGGAAGAACAGAGGAGAGGAATGAAAGAGGAAAATAGAGAGAAATGGGCTCAGGCTCGACGAAGGGTTTATATCGGGGCACATTTAGTCCTGGTTGGTTATACAAACCGGGACTAAAGGTGCAGCTCTAGTCCCGGTTTGTGACAGAAACCGGGAGTAAATGTGCTCGTGGGGCCCCAGCCTGACACCAGCCTGCCACCACCCCTTTTGTCCCGGTTTGTGTAATGAACCAATACTAGAGGTTCAACACAAACCGGGACTAAAGATTCCCGCCCCTCTAGCCGTTGGAACCGGCACTAATGGTCACAATAGTACGGGTCCATTTCCAAACCGGGACTAATGGGGCTCACGTAAAGTCATTTTTCTACTAGTGTCCATATGGTAGGCCACTTCACCAACATGCTCCAGTATCTTGTAAGGGCCGAAGAATTTATAGGCCAGTTTATGGTTTGCTCTCGGAGCAACTGAAGCTTGGATGTATGGTTGCTGTTTCAGGAACACCAACTCGCCCACTTCAAAAACCCTCTCCGTTCTGTGCTTGTCTGCCTGCACCTTCATTTGTTTCTGAGCACAGAATTGTTGTTGCTTAACTGAGCTAAAGAGAACTTGCCTCTATTCAAGCGAATGGGACAAATCATCCGAAGCAATTGCACAATCAGGTCCAATACCAAAATGCCTGGGAAGATGCCCTTATATAATCTCAAAACGAGTCCTGTTAGTGGCTGAGTGCGAATTGTTATTGTACCAATACTCACAAATGGAAGTCCATTTAGCCCATTTAGTAGGGTGTGTACTGACGGAACAACACAAGTAACACTCAATTTGCTGATTGACATGTTCAGTCTGCTCGTCAGACTGGGGATGTCTTGCAGAACTCATGTGTAATTGTGTGCCCTGGGTATGCTGGAACAGCTCTTTCCAAAATGCACTCGTGAAAATGCGGTCACGATTAGAGACAATTGAGAGGGGCATACCGTGCAATTTGTTAACTATGTACAGAAAAGCCTCAGCAACTGTCACAATCATGCAGGGAAGATGTAGTGGAATAAAGTGGCCATACTTAGAGAGCTTGTCAATGATAACCAAGATATAGTTGTAACTACCGGAAGTTGGAAGCCCTTCGAGAAATCCATTGTAACCATTTCCCATGGTAGGGAATTCTTTCTGGTTTTGCTTGTTGACAAACGAAGCAATGCTATACTGTGGCTTTGACAAATGATTTCAAAGCAGACCAATGAAAAAGTTGTCTAATTCTTCTATAGGTCACACAAAATCCATAATGACCTCCCAAGGGTGATTCATGAAATGCTAACACCAGCTTAGTTTGGAGTTGACTGTCAGCCCCCACCCAAATACAGTTGTTGGTACACAAAAGTTTATTTCTGAGTGAGAACTTATTGTCTGATGAAGGATCAGTAGCCGGCGTTGCAACTTTTGCTGACAAAAGGAATCTTGACTGTAACTTGCTATGTTTTCATAAAGCCAGAGTGGCTGCAATGTAGAAACAACATTAAGTACTGCAACATTGTGAGGTTTGCGAGATAAGGAATCAACAACACTATTTTCAAATCATTTTTTATAGACAATGATGTATTGGAGACCCATAAGTTTAGTTAGGGCCTTCTGCTGCCAAGGAGTGTGCAAACGTTGCTCAGTTAGGCTTGTTAAACTTTTATGATCAGTCTGAATAACAAACTCGCTTAAGTGCAGATACTGACGCCAGTGTTCAACAACAAGCAAAATCGCAAGGTACTCCTCATAGACTGACAGAGCTCGATTTCTCCGACCAAGTGCCTTACTGACATATGCCTATGGGTGTCCATCCTGTGTTAGTACTGCACCAATGCCCACGTCACATGCATCCGTCTCGATGACAAAGGTTTTCGTAAAATTCGGTAGAGCCAGTACTAGAGCAGACACCAAAGCATGTTTCAGCGCCTGAAATGCTTCTTCTTTGAGTGGTGTCCAACAAAAGACCACTCTCTTCTTCAATAGGGTAGTCAAGGAACGACAAATAATTCCGTAATTACGAATGAAATTATGATAGTACCCGGCCAATCCCAAAAACCAACGGACCTCCTTGACATTGGTGGGTGTAGGCCATGTTTCATTAGCAAAAATCTTACTGGGATCTGTAGAAACTCTTGCATGCATCACTGGTAATATGGCCCAGATACCCCACTTGTCGTTGTGCAAATGCATACTTAGACATTTTGACCTTCCACTGATGCTCGAAAAGGACGGAAATTACTTTCTTGAGATGTTCCAGATGTTCTTGAAAGGTGAAACTAATAACATGATGTTCTTGAGATGTTTCCTGGGCCCAATGTGTTGTGCATGGCAAACTGGAATGTGTTTGGTGCTCCTGTCTGTCCAAAAGAAACCACTATGACACTGTGCGGAATAGCCTAGCTATGGCGTCTCAAAATTGCCCTTGCTGGCATAGGGCTCCAATACCACCAATATGGCGCCAGTGAAATTTTTTAGTGGTGGCATTGGCACACACATTAGAAGTATTGTGAGTATGTTGGAATGCCACGTGGCTAACGCCAGCAATATATTCATTTTAGCTATGGCGTTAAGTGTGTGCCAAAGCCAGCAATTAGAACTTTTCGCTAATAAAAAAGTATGCCCATCAATTTAAACCTAGTATATATGCAACCATTTAAACTTACTTACATTCAGCTTCACAAATGGTTAGTATTTCTTGTGATAACTTCAACTCCACAAACAGTAATATACTAGCTAGCTATAAAAAAAAGAGATCAACTTCGACAATATCTCCAAACTACCTACATATGCATTACATCTCTCTCTAAAGAATGATCTTCATCTCACGTAACTTGTTCCTGTTGCTCCCCCCTCCTTTTTGAAATGGACTTTCAACGTCTTTAGTTGCACCCTCTTGTCCTTCAGGAGCCATATCTCCTTATTCATCTCATCGATCTCGGCGACCAGTTTGTCCTTCTGGTTGTTGAGCTTCAGTTTCTTATCATAGTAATCCGAGTTCTCATCGCTGATCTGATCCCTATCATTCCGCAGGGAGTTATTTAACACCCTGAGGGCCTTCGCTCTACTCTCCTGTGAAGCGACAAGCAGGCGGCTGAGAATATCCATGTCACATAGCTGCTGCTCGATGGGTGCTGGAGATGGGTTTCGTACATACGCCTGGCAAGTCAAATATTTGTAATCATAAATAATGAATGGTTAGATATATGTATATATGCATGTGTTTGCAATGCTCATGGCTCTTTTTGTAATCTTACCTTGTTGGTGCTCATTTCGCCTTTGTCGACTTCGTCATACGCCATGAAGTTGCTTGAGGACTAGTAGTGGCTGTTCCAGCTACTCACGGCTGCAACTACAAAATAATAATAAGTAAGGATCAGATTATCTAACAAATGCCAGTTTGTACACAAGCAAATTTGTTTAAAGATGATGACATGTGCCTAACTAACATTGGACAATAACAATATAGCACTATCGATATGTTCACACAATCATATGGATGAAGTGTAGTATATATCTACACAAGTCACATTGGACATTGAATGAAGAGTATATTTAGGGTTTGTTTGGTTGGAGACTAAGGGCCTGTTTGGATTGTGACTATATTTCGCACATATTGCCCCACTATTTTGCCACACTTGCCTTACTTGAGGTGCCCAAATAGTTAGCCACACTTTGGCTTGCCTTAGGGAATCTTGCCATACATTTTGTCTCTATAACATGTGGGCCTTAGTGCTAATAAAAAAATCTTGCCTTAGTTGTGACAAGAACCAAACACACACATAACTTGGTAAAACTTGCCTAACTTGAGTTGTGACAAAGTGTGGCAAGTTGTGTCTTGGAACCAAATAACCCCTCATTCTGCCAAGCCAAAATGTGGCCAGCCACAAAAGTATGGCAAGCCACAAAAGTGTGGCTAAAAAATTAGTGAAAACAACTCAAAGTAGATATCTCGTCAAAAAAAGGAAGTCAAGTACACTGATCACTTGCTATTTAATTGTAGTTTCTACTAAAAATGTCAAGTACACTGACTTGGAATAGCATAATTTTGCCAATTGTAGTTCTTATTGAACCCTAGCGATGAACTTGTCAACTACACTAACTTGGCATTTTAATTGAACCCTAGCGATGAACTTGTCAACTACACTAACTTGGCATTCTAATTGAACGCTAGCGATGAACTCTAACGATGCAAATTAAAAAAAGTGGAGGGGATGAACTCACTGAGGGGACGAAGATGGAGGCGATGAACCCTAGCAGTCCGTCGTTTCGGCCGCCGTCGGTTCCGCCCCCGCCGTCGAAGAAACCCTAGCTCAAAACGAAATGTACTTCAATCGAATTGGAGGGCAACGAGCGGTGAGAGAGGGAGAGAGATGGGGGGAGAGAGGGAGATTACCTAATCGCCAGAACCGTCCGAAATCAGAGAGGACAGAGCGGCCAGAGAGGGAGAGAAAGGGGAATGAGAATAGGGGGTAGTACAGAGAGGGAGTGGGGCGAGGGGGCCGTTTCCCCCTTGATTTTGACCCCCACGGCCTCCTAGTAATATTTGGGCTTGGCCCAATACGAAATTTAAAAATAATATAAATTTAAAATCTTTAGTATTTCCATTTAAAATAATATAAATTTAATAAAATAAACTACAATATACTACAAAAATGATCACCACCTAAAAACATAAAAAGGAAAAAAATTGGAAATGTCAAACTACATGAAGGATCAAAATTACATATTTCAAGTCTCAAACTAAAAAGGAAAAAAAGTCAAATTGAAGTCTCAAACTAAATATTTTTAAAATTTTCTGTATTTCCATTTAAACTAATATAAATTTAATAAAAGTAAACTACAATATACAATAAAAATGACCACCACCTAAAAAAATAAGAAGGATTTTTTTGAAGTGTCAAACTACATATTTGAAGTCTCAAACTACATACTTCAAGTCTCAAACTAATAGGGAAAAAAATCAAATTGAGGTCTCAAACTACATATTTGAAAATTTAGGTGATCTTCAGTAACTCTGTTGGTCACAGGTGCATGAAATGAATTTGTTGGACGAGGGGGCAACGGTAAAGCTGCTGCTCTTCTAACAGTAGATGTACTGGTTACATTAGCCTATAATTAGAGTTCTTCATGGAGTATGGCCAGCTGTTAGGCCGTGTCTCGATCTGCAGGTTGTTGTATGACCACTGCTAGTCTGACAGACAGTTTCAGCCCTTCCATGAAACGAGTGACATAGTGGACTATATTTGGTGAGGTTTGATAAGTAGCAAGCTGGTCAAACAATTCAGAGAACCTCTCCACATAATCCTCCACTGTTCCTATCTGACAGATACTAAAAAAATTCCTCAGGATAGACTGATGCTGGTTGTGGCCAAACCTAGTTTGCAGCAAATGGCAGAACTCTTCCTAGGTAGCTTCTGGAACTCGACGGCGAACTAAATCAAGCCACCGAGCAGTTGTTCCTTCAAACAAGGCAGTGGCAAGGGAAATCCACTGCTACTGCGGTGTGTTCCAAAAACGGAAGTAGTCTTCACACCTGGTTTGCCATAATTTTGGGTTGGTACCATCAAACCGCGGCATCTCAATTTTTTGTCCAAACCCATATACATCAGAAGAGTTCTGGCGCAAATTTTCCAAGGGAGATAATGGATTTCGCTGCAGCCATTATAAATAGATGGGAGGGGTATCCCCCCTCCCAAAACCGAGAAGTCTTGGCTGCATCCTCCCCATCTCTCTCTCCCCCCCCCTCTCTCTCTCTCTTGGTTTGATGACACGCCAGAAGGATCCTCCTCCCCGTACTTCCGATAGTACTTTGTCCTGGATGACAAAGTGATGCCGTATCGCTAATACGGTATGCAAGGGTACCTCAAAGGGCTAGCACTTCCTCACCAACATGTACTTCTCCGCTGCGTGCTTGTTAGCAAAAATTGTTCCCCTTGCATCTTCATAGTGATCCTGGGCGTGTACATTAGTACGGTAAAAAATTGTACTACTTTCCCAAACTTAGATAGATATAGATCTATTCGTCTACGTGAGTTGGAACGAAGAATGCACAACACAAAATTTCTGTTGGTCAACGAGAAGAAGCTTGTTTCAAATGATCGACCATTTTCTATGGATTTTCTTTTTCATCTAAACTAACATGCACCACATGAACACTTTAGTATATTCCAGTAGGGAGATATAGACTTACTCATCTATGACCATTGAATTAGAAAACGCAGTTCTGTAGAACATCGATATGATGCTACCAGTTGTAGGAAATTTCAATCTATTGGCTGTGTGTGACAAATTTGCCCAAATTTGTCTAAACGATGCCGATACATTAATATAAAATGAACATTTATAGTTAAGGATACAATGAACCGATGGCCTGAATGGAATTACAATGTTGATGTCGATCGTTTTCGTGTATGGCCCATCTCAAATTGAAGCACCATTGCACATTACAAGAGACTAGGTGATGGAGGTTAAGGAGATGTGAGTAAAATTAACCACATGAAAATCTAGGTAACATTTGTACACTCTAGTAGGGAGATATAGATCTACTCTTCCACGATCGTCGAAACAGGAAATGTACAACACAAAGGTGAAGCTAGTGGGCAAAGGAAATTTCGAAAGGTCGGATATGTGCAACAAATTTTCTGAAATTTATCTAAAGAAACTCTAAACACAAAATTGAACATTTAAGGTTAGCAGAACTACAAACCGATCGTCTGAACGGGATCACAACATTGATGTGCATCGTTTTCATTCGTGTAGAGCTTATCTCGAATCAAAGGACCATTTTCTAAATCAGAAGGAGTTAGGTGAAGGAGATTAAGGGAGGTGATTAGAGCAGAACACTTGCAAACACAGGTACATGCTTGCACTAACTCCCACCTCATCACCCACCCAATGGGCACACTTGCATCACTTGGGATTGTCTCATTGGAAACGGTCGATTCTAGCGTTCCACCAGAGCCATGCGCAATGGTGCTTTAAGACTCGTGCGTCCAAGATTTGGATGCAACGCAGATAACCAAAAGGGCCAAGATTGGATCCATCAGGTCTGGTTGAGCTTAATGCAGGCAAAATAACCATACCCTATGAGAATGTGTGTGTTGGGTGGTGGTGTGGGTGCACATGTGCAGTCCATGTTCTACTCAGTTTTTTCAGATCTTTTTTTTATCTAAAACCAAAGTTCATAATTTATTTTTGCATCACATATTTATTGACAACCCTATTGACGATACAATAAAATACCATAGATGAGAAAAATCACACAACTTCATAGGTTACGAATGTAGGAGATATGCCCTAGAGGAAATAATAAATGCTATTATTTATCTCCGTGTTCATCATTATGTTTATGTTCCATGCTATAGCTGCTATGGTTCTCGAGTCTACAATACCACGAGGCTTGAAGGAAGACTCATATGCACGTGTGGAACGATAAACGGTAAAATGTATTCCTAGTCTGGCCTCTAAGACTAGCTCAAGTGTTGCATGATGGTTATGTTTTCCTGATCATGGGTATGACAATGCCGGCAACTTTGAGGGCACAATGTTAGTAGAACACTTGTGTTGAATCGACCCTATTGATGTTATGCTATGAGATACATTCATCACAAGTTAATGGTTAATAACACAGAGGAAGTTTACGTTTGCATAATTCCTTAGACCATGAGAGTATCGAGTTTCTTCATGCTTGATTCATGAAATTTGGGGTTTGTTAAACGTCATCCGTAACTGGGTGGCTATTATGGCGGCTTACGGGTTCATGGGATAGTATGTCAAGTAACTTGATAGCTCAAGATTGGGATTTGCTCCTCCGACGATGGAGAGATATCTCTGGGCCCTCTCGGTGTTACGGTATCCACCATCGTCTGGCCAGACACTTTGTGATTTGATCACAGGGATGCCGGAACACGGGAACGAGAAAAGAGAACAAATGTCGGTAACAAGGTAACTGGCATAGTGAACAAGTTGTTGATCCACGGGGATGCCGATAAGTCTCACCTCGGGTATTTGTAACATATCGCGAAGCAACAGGAATAGCACACAACAACCGGAGGTTCACCACTACAAGAAATATGTCAACTTGCGACCATCACTATTGGTTGCTGAATGGTCATTGCTTTTCATTTGCGACCTTTTTATGACCAAAAACAATTGGCCAAAAGCTGGCCGTCTTTAATGAAACTTAACGACCTTCTCTATGATATGGTCGTAGATGGCAACGACCAAAACAAAAGGTCGTTGAACCAACGACCTTTTGTTTTGGTCGCTTGTTGTCTGCCCAGGCCACGTCGGATCCAACGTGGCAAGCTGACGTGGCATAATTGCGACCAAATGAAAAGGTCGTTGATTAGAATCAGCCCGGTCCAATTCGGTGTCTATATGGGTCAAGCCCATTAATTGAGCCCATCTAATTTTTTCCCTGTTAATTCTAGTTGGCTGCTTTGGGCTTTTTGCAGTCCATTTCAATTTTGGGCCTCGAGATTTTTACAGTTCATTTATTTTTTGGACCTTGGCCTTTTTGCAATCCAATTCTTTTTTGGGCTGTAGCATGAAAGCACAAATATATCTGGTCCAATAGCCATTTCAACCAGTTTTTCATTTGGTCCAATAGACATTTCGGCCAGTTTTTCATTTGGGCCAAGCATCTTTATTTCAAATACAGTTTACAGAACCAACATAGAATCAACCCAAGAATACATTTTGACCACTTTCAATCCAAGAATAGATTTCAAGTAAACATAGAATAATATTCCAAAGATTTGTACATAAATCCTAGCATTTGAATAATAAGTTCAACAAGCAAATATACACCAAATTCTGAGCAAGATCAACAATACATCCAAATTCCTAGAAAATTTGGCACTACAGCAAACATATAAAGCAAGTCGTTGACTTGGACTTCCAGCTTCTTCAAAAAAATCAGCATATAACTCTCCTGTAGATGAGAAGAAAAGCCACATGTTCAGTCTCAATATGGGTAATATATGCTAACAATAAATCCAAGAACCATTCAAGAGCCTAGGTTTTACTATCATTTGGAGACCCAGATTGGCGATCATTTCGTACCTAATGTGTGCAAGTCCAAATAAATTAATAAACAATCCATTTTATAGAGCAAATGATATGCCCCCCTTTTTATCTAAAACTGTAGTGTATGCTAGTGACAGAACAAGGGATAAGACTGATATGATATGCCAGATTGCCATCAACAGTGCTTACATGCATCTTCATATTTCGAAACGCCCAATAGACTAGTTAGCTAGCAAAACACTAGAGAAGGCATAGACAGAAATGAAGGTAACATGCATCACATCAAAAAATATTATGCACTGAACCTACATCATATCTACAGTAACATCACCAATCAGGTTGCATGTGTACGCTAGAAATCAAGAATCAAAAGGAGTTCAGCTTGTTTCGAATATCTTGCCTTTGTTGCTCCCAGTTCAGTAAAGAAATGGTTGAGCAGTGAGCGCTTCGCCTCATGGACTTGGCAGTGCACAATAGATTTCGGGATGGAGCATAAATAGAATACTTGGGAAAGAACAATAAGGACCTATACAGTTAAGTAACCATCCTTGGCCGTACAAATAAGTGGAGAGAACAATAAAGAGCTATACAGTCTAGAATTTCTGTTGAGAAACAGTAACTTGATGTAAAGTCGCTTGAAAACAGAAAACACCTTACAAGCTTGTGAAGCTTACCATGATTTCAAAAGCGTGGGTTATGTAATCTTTTATGCCATCCTCCCAAAATTTGGCTGGATGATTTTAGAACTGTAGTTGTACCCAGCTGCTCAAAATATAAACATATAGATGAGTGTCTCTCACATGTCACCAGAGGCAAATAGCAATACACATAAATGAATGAACAGGGGCATATTCTACAGCAAGATGAACCGACAGAGATACATCTTGTAGCCTACAACAATCATGTTAGAAACCACAGAGATATAGTTACAAGGCTCGCACCGAAACAGAAAATTTGTATAGTGGCTTAAAGTAAATTAGTGGACAAAAATTTCAGACTGCATATGAAGCATTCTCCATGGACAGAAATTTCATGCTTTCCTAACATTTCCATTAACAACAAATTGATACACCACACAATGCTATCAGGTATCAGAACAACATAGACACACAACACAAACAAGAGTATATAACCACACACACTGCAAATACACATTAGAATGAGGCGAAACTAGAATGTTCCGACTTATGATCCACATACATAGACACTTACTGGAATCTGCTAATGCTTAGACTAGAATGAGAACAAAAGAAAACTGAACCTATCTATGCAGCAGAGGGAGATAGCAGGGGAGGAGGACCTATGGCCCAACTTGTCCTTCACCAGGTCATTCAAGGGGAGCACAACATCAGCAGTAGATTGGCCTTGCTTGTTCCCCTTCACACAACTAGATCGGAGCAACCTGCAAAATTTTGCATGGATAAGGTGCGGAAATGGAGAAGAAGAAGAGAATAGAAGGGGAGGAGCAAGTGACGAACCTGAGGCGATACTGCTCCTCCTAGGCCGCCATGGACGATATGATGCCCGCAGGATCTTCTCCATGGCCGGCCCCTTCCTTCACAAAACCAGATTGTCCATCTTCACAAACCTGCAAAAAAATGCATGCAGATATGGCATGCAGATTTTAATTCAACATACAAGGCATGTAATCAAGTGGACTATATTATCTTGTAAAGCAACATATTATTTTATTAGTACAAGTCAGGATGTATACCAAATGATCACTCCGATGATACAACATCCCACATGGGTAATTCAAAGATGGAGGAAGCAAAATGAAGGGGAAAAATGATCACCTTGGGCTCCTCAAGTGTAAATCATCTACCAGCCCTAGCATTCATGTTGTACTTAAGAGTCTGGCATTGCACAGTGGGGTGAATAGGTCCAGATTTAAAGAAAACAAAACCCCATGGCAAGTTGTATTTTCTATCTTTACATGAATACAAGTTGCATCTTCTAATTGTTATATGAATTCAAGTTACAGTTCTTTCACTGAAAAAGGGTTGCTTGTTGATGAAGATAATCAAGCGCCAAGGCCAAGTCAATCCGTATACTAATTGGGGTTAGTTGTGTTTCTCTACTATATAGCTACGCACACAAGCCATTGGTTGCAGATAGGAAGCTTCTTGGTTTGCATGATTGCTTCCCAACATCGCAAGAACCAAATAGTGCCATGGTGGTCAGCTTTAGTTGTTCGGCAATTACAAGACAGACTTGGATCTTGGCTTTGTTGCTCATCCGGGTCATGGTGACTCGGGTCCATGGTCAGTCTGCTTCTGGTAATGTACTACGTTGCACATTTCAGTTTACTTCAGCATGCAATATTTAAGAAGTTCCACTTTACTGAAAAATCTTATAAATCAACATATTATTAGTCACCGAGCATATGTCACAGTACTAGTCATGATCTTTCAGTAGATCTTAAACTTGAAGCACATGAAACTCTGATACATATTCTCCGTGTGCAGTGGCCGTAAGCATTGATTGTGAAAACAGTAGCACTGGCTACTACGGCTACAGCGACGCCAAGCAATTCAACTAAGCAACGACCACCATACAGAGCTAAGCACTGGCGACTATGGCTAGTAAGTCAGTCGGTCAAGCCAAGCCGCTCCTCCAGTAATCAGAGTACCGAGCACTGAACCACTCAATTGAAGTCACACATAGCATGAAGTGTTCGTAAGATTTATAGGATGGATACCTCTCATAGCATACACTCAAGATCTCAAACAAACAGATGGATATAGCATCACACATGCAAATGGAAGAAAAAGAGGGAGTTTGCGGCAACTTACAGCATATCGATCACCATGTCCGTCATCTCGATTCTGAAAGGGTCCCTCGGATCCATCTGCTTTATGATGTTGACGAGCTTCTGCGCCATCAAGCAAATCCCGTTGTACCTGCAGCGACACAGCCATCACAGGATCAATCACAAGGCATCCGTCATCAACCAATGCTATGGTAGAATTCAACCAGCTGAACCTAGCCGCTACTAAATCTCTGACGGGGATCAATATGCTACGGAATCGATCGGGTCTGGTCTTGATATGCAGGAGGAGATGGGAGGAGGGGATCGATTTGGTGGGGCTACGTACTTCTTGTAGTCGTCCCAGTCGATGAGGATGTAGCGCTGCGTGACCCACCAGATGGAGCGCTCGGGCGTGGCGGATGTAGTCGTCCCTGTCGAGGATGGAGCGCTCGAACCCACCAGATGGAGCACTCGGACCTACCAGGATGTAGTCGTCCCTGTCGACGAGGATGGAGTGCTCGGGCGTGGCGGATCCGGCACCATTCCCGTCGGCGAAGTTGAATCTCCCGGCAGCGGCCTCGGCGGCCTCCCCGAGTAGTTCCCCCATGGTGTAGGGGCGCTAGCCATCCGCGTTCGTCCTAGCGCCCTTGGGCGGCTCCGGGGAGAGCTCCGGTTCGGAGGGGTCGGCGGGCTTGGGCTGCGCGGACTCCTCCATGTCTGGCATCTGGAGGTATCTGGGAGTGCTTGTTGTCGCTGTGAAGTGCGGGGAGAGAGAGAGGGATTGCAGGAGAGGAGAGATGGATGTTTTGGGTGATCCGTCTAGGGTTGGAGGGAAGTGGATGGGAGAGGGGAGGCCGTCGGCGGCAAGCTGTGGGAGGGAGGAGGCGGTGGGTGGGTGGCTGTGTGCGGAGGAAAGGAGGCACGGCTTGGGTGCGGCTCGAGGGAAGCTAGGGTTTGGATGAGGGGGGTGCGACGGACGAGGGGTGAGAGTGTGAGGGGGACGGGGGCTGCCGTCGGATCCGGCAGTATCCGACGGTGTTTGAGGCATGATCCACGTGAGAGGCTTATAGACCAATCAGAATGCAGCAAACACTTTGAAGATGTTATGACCATCTAAATTGGTCGTAATATAATAAAAATATGTTTTTTCACAAGAAAAGCATTTTCTATTTTTCGAGTAACAATGATTGTTTTTTTGTTAAAGACCTATAAAATATTTGTTGCAAAATGAGACCACACCATTTTTAGAAATCATTAGACCACATTTTATGTCCAATTTACCAAACGGTTTGTTGTCAAAATATTTTCATCCACCTCTCGTCAAAAAGACAAATTTCCTCCGATTCAGCTGGAAGCGAGTCAAATTTAAACTACAACTGCTTGATAGATTACTCTTTAATTTTTCTAAAAAACATTTCTAGGTATAAAAGTATCTATTTCATTAGAGATACTCCGAAAGTTTTGCAAGATTCAACCCCTAGCTACGAACGGTCATGCCTATAGTTTTGACCGTAATTTGAAACGGGCATAGGAAATTCAAAAAAATTAAAAAAATGAAAAACCTTCGCATTGTGTCATTATATGTGACCTAGTTATCAGCAAAAATAAAAAACTTGGAATACGGCAATTAGTTTGAAAAGGTGTTCTAATAAATGAGCTATCAAGTATGAAGATTCATGGCTTTCAAGCCAGATGATCAATGTTATGGCAATATTCATGGAATAGTTTGTTTAAATGATCTCATATTGTGCAAAAGGGTGCATCTTGAAATGACAAACAATGTTGTCAAAGGGATTTTTCATTTTCTTTTCACCAAAAAATCTTTTTTCATTTTCTGAGTGCCCAAAATGAGTTTTTTTGTGAAGGACCTACCATATATTTGTTTCAAAATTGGACCAAATGCATTTTCTAAAATACTAGGCCATATTTAATGTACAATTGACCAAACGGTTGGGTGTCAAAAGTTTTGATCCACCTCTCGTGAAAAAGACAAAATTCCGCCGATTCAGTAGGAAGCGGGTCAAATTTGAACTGCAGCTGCCTCATAGTTTGCTCTTTATTTTTTTCAAAAATCATTTCTAGGTACATAAGTATCTATTTATTCATATAAACACCAAAAGTTTTCCAAGATTCAATCACTAGCTAGGAATGGTCATGCCCACCGTTTTGACCACATTTTGAAACGGGCATGAAAAATTCAAAAAAATCAAAAAATGTAAAACCTTCGCATTGTGTCATTATATGTGACCTAGTTATCAGCAAAAATAGAAAAATTGGAATACGGCAATTAGTTTGAAAAAGTGTTCTCATAAATGAGCTATCATGTATGAAGATTCATGTCTTTCAAGCCAGATGATCAATGTTATGGCAATATTCATGGAATAGTTTGTTTAAATGATATCATATTGTGCAAAAGGCTACATCTAGAAATGGCAAACAATGTTGTCAAAGGGAGTTTTCATTTTCTTTTCACCAAAAAAACATTTTTCATTTTACGAGTGCCCAAAATGAGTTTTTTGTGAAGGACCTACCATATATTTGTTGCAAAATGGGACCAAATCAATTTTATAAAATACTAGGCCATATTTAATGCACAATTGACCAAATGGTTGGGTGTCAAAAGTTTTGATCCACCTCTCATGAAAAAGAAAAAAATTCGCCAATTCAGTTGGAAGCGGGTCAAATTTGAACTGCAGCTGCCTTATAATTTGCTCTTTATTTTTTCAAAAAATCATTTCTTGGTACATAAGTATCTATTTAATCAGAGAAACATCAAAAGTTTTCAAAGATTCAACCACTAGCTAGGAACGGTCCTGCCCGCCGTTTTGACCGCATTTTTAAACGGGCATGAAAAATTCAAAAATTTGGAAAACCTTCGCATTGTGTCATTATATGTGACCAAGTTACCATTAAAAATAATAAACTTGTAATAAGGTAATTATTTTTAAAGTGTTCTCAGAAACGAGCTATCATGTGTGAAGATTCATGGCTTTGATGCCAAATGATCAATCTTATGGCACATTCATGGCATAGTTTGTTCAAATGATCTCATATTGTGCACAAGGGTGCATCTTGGAATGGCAAACAATGTTGCCTAAGGAAGTTTTCATTTTTCTTTGGACGAAAAATTCATTTTCATTTTTCGAGTACCCAAAATGAGTTTTTTTCTGAAGGACCTACCATATATTTGTTGCAAAATTGGAACCAAATAATTTTTATAAAATATTAGGCCATATTTAATGCACAATTGACCAAATGGTTGGTTGTCAAAAGTTTTGATCCACCTCTCGTGAAAAAGACAAATTTTCGCCGATTTAGCAGGAAGCAGGTCAAATTTGAACTGCAGTTGCCTTATAGTTTGCTCTTTATTTTTTACAAAAATCATTTCTAGGTACATAAGTATCTATTTAATCAGAGAAACATCAAAAGTTTTCCAAGATTCAACCACTAGCTAGGAACGGTCATGACCGCCGTTTTGACCGCATTTTGAAACTGGCATGAAAAATTCAAAAAAAATCAAAAAATTGGAAAACCATCGCATTGTGTCATTATATGTGACCAAGTTACCAAGAAAAATAATAAACTTGCAATACGGTAATTATTTTTAAAAAGTGTTCTCAGAAACGAGCTACAATGTGTGAAGATGCATGGCTTTCAAGCCAAATGATCAATCTTATGGCCACATTCATGGCATAGTTTGTTCAAATGATCTCATATTGTGCACAAGGCTGCATCTTGGAATGGCAAACAATGTTTCCTAAGGAAGTTTTCATTTTCTTTGGATGAAAAATTCATTTTCCATTTTTCAAGTGCCCAAAATGAGTTTTTTTTGTGAAGGACCTACCATATATTTGTTGCAAAATTGGACCAAAACATTTTTGTAAAATATTAGGAAATATTTAATGCATAATTGACCAAATGGTTGGGTGTCAAAAGTTTTGATTCACCTCTCGTGAAAAAGAGCTATTTTCGCCGATTCAGATGGAAGCGGGTCAAATTTGAACTGCAGCTGCCTTATAGTTTGCTCTTTATTTTTTCAAAAAATCATTTCTAGGTACATAAGTATCTATTTAATCATAAATACATGGTTTGGTGGTGACACGCCGAGGTTTGGACGGTGGCCGAGGGCCCCAACTCCAGAGCGCGTAAACTCGCATGCCCGTCGCGTGGTCACCGCATGACCCTGGCGTTGCCACGTGTTCTGGGCGGCCTAGGCATGTCTAGTGGGTTGGGAACTCCCCCGGTAGGTGTTATGAAGAAGAAGGCAATAGAAGAATCTCACAAGGAGATAGAACTAAGCTCAAACATGAATTAGCAGCCAAGTGTTTGATTAGTGGTGGGGAAAATGCACATGGCCAATGGGCCTGAGTTTTGGCCGAGGATGATCATCTACTAATGACATTGTCTTGGAAGATTTGCAGCTCAAATGGAGGAGCCTAGATCTCACTTGCTTTGCAAAGTACCAAAGTGGACAAAAATATGAATGTTGAAGCTAGACTCAAATGAGTGAATGGATTGTTCTGAAATTTGGAGGAGGGTGATAATTTGGGCATATGAAGGCACTGTAAAAATTTCATACTATTTGGATAAATAAAAATGGTACTTCCTTCACAGAGCTCTCCACTAAATAGAAAATTGGGAAAAATGTTGATGGAAATTTGATAGATTAAATGAGCTAAAATTTGGTGGAGGGAGGTTTTATGGGTAGGGTCATGTCCTGGTAAATTTTTAGTAATTATAAATTAACATAAAATATAGTTGCTTTACAAACTGAAAATATTACCAGAAACAAAGATTGGATGGTGAGCTCACATGAATTGTTAGACAGGGCTCAAGTTTTGTGGAGAGCTATGATTTGGGAATGTAGAAGATGTGACAAAATATTCAGCTCATTAGGATATGCCTAGATAGTAATTCCTTCACAACGGTTCTAACTGAACATAAACTTTGGAAATTTGCCGAGGAAGATTTCCTAGGCAAATGGAGCTGAATTTTGTCATGAGGCAATGATTTGGATAGCAAAGAATGCCCAATTTTTTTGGGAATTTTGGGAAGGACAGAAATATAGGCTGCTTCACAACCTAGGGCAAAAATTGACAAATAGACATGACACATAGGCAAAACTGATGAGGTGGCGCCTAGTCATAGCAATGCACCACAATTTACAAGGCTATGACCATCTATATTGGTCGTTATCAGCTGGAAATAAGGCATCGAACCAGTGCTGTTTGCTTTACGACCATTTCGTGTAAGGAAATTATGACCTTTCTAACCAAAATGGTCGTTATGGTATAGGGTTTGGAGCCCCCCGAACAGCTTACGACCAATTGGTCTCAAATGGTCGTAGATTTATAACCAATTCTTCCAGGGTCACTGACAGAAGGTCACAAGTTGACATATTTCTTGTAGTGCACTCGAATATTTATTCGTGTAGGTATAGGGGTCAATATGGGTGTCCACGGCTCCGATGTTGACCATTGATCGGAAAGAGTTCCGGGTCATGTCTATACTTCACCGAACCTATAGGGTCACACGCTTAAGGGTCATCTATCTGCTGAATTCTAGACACGGAGTCTGAGAGAAAATCACCGGAAAAGTTTCAGACACCGGAAAAGTTCCGGAGAGAGAACACCGGAATAGTTTCGGTAAAACCAAAAAGTTGTTTAGGGGTATTCCATTAAGTCGAATTGGTTTTGGGACAAGCCTGATAATTCGTGGAAGGTGCCAGAATTATTCTGGAAACTTCTGGGATTTTCCGGGATAAAAACCGGAAATGTTCTGGAGCTGCCGGAACCACTTCAGATGCTTTTCGCAGATGAAAATCACTAATCTGGAACTGTTCTGGAATGGATTGAAAATTAATTTAGTGGGTACTGGAAATTTTCTAAGCCCACATAAATATTTTCAGTTCGAACGGATGCTGAAAAAGCCACCTTTTGGGGCTTTTCCCAAAAGGCTTCTAGAAGGACTTGGGGATCAAGAAACCCCCTTTGGGGGGCCCCCATGAAGGTGGGACGTTCAAGGGTACAGCTCCTCCATGGATCTCCATTTGTCATCCCTTTATGCCCTTTATGTGTGACATAAAGTGTGGGCATTTTGGGTTTTTCATGTGCCCCCTTACCCCTTGGGTTTTCCTATAAATAGAGATGGAGAGGCACTCTCCACACTCACTCTTTCTCACATACAAGTGCCATGCAATAATCTAGCTTCTCTCTCCCTCCCAGCGAAATAGTTTCGTAGAGCCGAAAGGCTGTCTGGGTTCCGGTGGGAACTAGTTCTGGACGGCGAAGCCCTGCCGGATAGATGACACCGTATGTGCGCAACTCTTTAGAGAGATCGTAGTTTCTGTCTTAGTTCGAGAGTGCCTCCAGAAGGGCTGTCCATGTGACCGTCCGAGTTTCGAAGGCCTCCTGAAGGGCTGTTCGAGTGACCGTCCGAGTTTCAAAGATCCTCCCGAAGGGCTGTCCGCGACACCGTCCGAGGGACTGTCCGATCGCCTCTCGGAGGGCTGTCCGAGGGGCAAACAAGGGTATACATCCTTGTAGTTGGGAGGTTGTAAATCCTAGCTGCGGGGATCTGCACCGCCGATCATCATCGACTCTACTTCCGCTGCGCTACGAGTCGGTAACGAAAAAGATCAAACCTTGTATGCAGTCTTCATAGTGGTCCTGGGCTGGTGCGTAGGTTGTAAATTTTTTGTTTTCTGCTGCGTTCCCCTACAGTGGCCTCATGAGCCGTGCTATGCGTAGATGTAGGTTGCGATCTAGAATACATAGAGATGTATGGGTTTTGCACAATATAATTAGGTAGTAGATGAGTTCTATTACTGGAAATTATTTGTGCGGGTAGCAGATGAAATCTATTACCAGATGTTCCTGTTGCTTCCCTTGATTTTGCATAATCCTGATCTTGACAGCATGGTGGAATCTCACAAGGTTCTGGCAATCCGCGATCCTTTCATGCTGCTCCTGAGTATGCTGATTGACAGATCAATGAAGTGCTAACAGTTCTTTGGGTTCCACCATAGTTAAAGAAAGATGGATGTTTCGCAGACGAAAGGGCAATGCAGCTATGATCTGCACGGGGGTCATGCGTATGACGAAGATTACTATGGGGTTCGAGATTTTATTATCTCGTGCTTCATACACCCCACAAAAGTTAATCTAGCAACTTGAATTATGATACTTGATGATGGACGTTGGTAGCTTCGGTTTGTTTCGAAACCTTAGAAGCCACGAAACACAAGTTTTTGCATAAACCGATTAGAGGCGCCTAACTTGGTTTTGCAGGATAAGCATGTGATGTGGTATAGCAGTGCTCATATTAATTTGATTATATATGAGATGACTATATGATGTAAATAAATTAACATGACCTGCGTGTCATGATTCGGCATGATGGCTGGAGCCATATGATTGTCACTTTAATGATCTGCATGTCAACCTTAAGTAATGCACTTATTAGCTATAGAGATAGCAATATTATCTGGTGCATCGACAAGGTGGTGGCAATCTTCGCGAAGGTGAACACCGATGCAAATGCCGAAGAAGAAGAAAATAAAGACTTCTCCGTCAGAAAGGGCTATACCATATCATGCCATTATGAATTGCCTGAGATGTGTTTATCCCTCTTGATGCACCCTTCTTGGTTGCGCAGTAGTCGCTCTTATTACGGTGACCTCTCACAACAATATCAAGTAGTTAGTGTTCTCCCAAGTGTAGCACCGTCACGGCACCTATCTCTTCGGGGTATCACATGGATACATGGATACGAACGATTAGAGAAGTGTGAGGCAGGTGAGTTGAGACCTCGCAGTGAGATCACTTGGTTGTCTTGACATTCAGGCATGAAAGTCATGAGCTCGGAACACACGCATCGAAAGATGAACAAGAGTCATATAGAGATGTGATTGGCAAGTTGGCCTACCAATTGCAATTCTCGTCACTTGAGATGGATACATCCTTGGCGTTGAACTGTAATATGGTTCTTGAATCACTCACAACCAATTATGAGAGATGTTGTTTTGAGTGGGAGCGCCGTGTAGAATTAACTTGTTTAATTCTCAGTGCAATTAATTGCGAACACTATCTAAGTGTTATATTCATAATAGTTGTAGAAGAATGGCTCACATTTCCACCTTCCCTATTAAAATTGAATAGCTATTAAATATCTGGTTAAAACTTTACGATAGGTAAATGTAATGTGAGGATTGTCCTCAAGAGTGCCGAGAAGGACTTTGTCCTATCGCATACTTTCGGTATTCTCCTGCTAATGCTATGGATGATGTGACTCTCGTCCTTCGATCCAAAAGCTAGAATTCCATTACGGTCAAAGTGCAATATGTTTGCTTCCATGAGACCCGAACTTCGAAAGTTTGGATAGTTATGTGATATTCATGGAATCTGAAAATCATTTTCAAAGACAGACAAAGGCTAAAAGATATGAGATATCCAAAGCAATGTTTTTTTTTTAAAATATTAGTAAAAGTGTTTGCTGGGCATTTAACTGATAAAAGAGGGATCCAGTAGAACGCATGTCATGTAAATGAAGTTGAATAAAACAACAACTTAAAGAGGAAGGAAATGTCCGAAGGGTGTTAGTAAGACTTTCATGCCTAGGAAGTCTGGGGCTAACGCCACTCTTAACTTGAGTGCTTCTTCTGAGAGTACGAGAAATACTAAAAGTTAAACTGTTAGAAGTATAAAGGCAATAAGAGAGAAGACTGGAATATCCAGCTCATGTGTGAATGTCATACAAGTTATTAATGTATGGAAGGCTGGTCAAAGAAATAGTTCTTGAGAATTGTGATTAAACTATTAGTCCATAATTCTTGGGTATTGTGATTAAAAGTTGATCACAGGAATATCCATTTGATTGCATTCTCTTGCAACTTGATACAAGAACTATTACGGCCTGAATGATTTGCCGGAGTGAGGTTTAGATACGCGCTGGGAACATAGTAAAAGTTACTATACCTTCCATTTGTGTATTACCTATGTATTTATTTTCATAATTCATTATAGAGTTTTACACACTCTAGCCCATTGCATAAGGTATCTTGCAAGAAGGTTGTTCATAAGAGAAATTTTGATGTTCGGCGTTATGAAAACCATAAGGGCCATACTTCCATCGACGATGGGACGTATGTTATGAATATTGATGGCAATATGATACATCCATAACACTGACGCTAAATTTCGCAAGACTAAAATAATACGACAAAATTGTGGCACTGCATTTGGTCACATTAGAGAAACGCGCATGAAAAAAATTTCATTATGATGGATTTTGAATTCGTTTGATTTTGAATCATCTGACACTTGCAACTTTCCTCCGAGAAATGAAGTGTCTAAAATACCGTTCACAGTCCATAAGGAACAAGCAACGAAGTTGTTGGTGATCATACATTTTGATGTATGTAGTCCGATAAATGATGTTGCTAATAGTGGATTTATCTATCTTCAAATATGACTCAAGTAGATATATGGATATTTGCTTGATGAGACGTAAGAGTGGATCTGTTGAAATCATTCGAAAGGTTTTCAAAATGAAGTAGGAATTATTGTAACAAGAAAATTATGTTTCTGCAAGTTGATTGCGAAAAGGAATGTTTGAGTTACTAGTTTAGCGAATGTCTGATGAGTTGTGAAAAGAGTTTCATAACTTACACCTCTCGGAATACCACTGTGAGTGGAATGTTCGTGAAGATGTATTCAAACCATTTATGACATGGTAAGATCAAAGATGACATAAATCAATTTTCCATTATCCCTTTTAAAGTAATGCTTTAGAGACTGCGGCATTTACATTGAAAAGAGCGCCATCAGATCTGTTGAAATGCCGTCATGGTATGGTACGCCCAACCATGTTATATCTTTTCTTAACATTTGGAATATGGGGCTTGTGTAAAATATTTACAAACCTATTCCAAATCAGAAAAGTGCTACTTTGTAAGTTATCCCAATTTATTGGGTATTGCCCCACCACTATACCGAGGCAAAAAGTTTTGCCACAAAGAACGGTGCGATTTTGAAGAAAATTGTTCTTTCAAAAAGGTGAGTGGGAGGACAGTGCAACTCAACGAGATAACAGTATCTTCGTCATCAGATGAAAGGAAAGGAACCTTGGAAGTAATTCCAGAGTTTCCTACTGTGACTGATACGGATGTCTCTAGAATAAAATGTATGGACTTCGGTCGAACTTGCAGCTGAACCACGTAGGCAAGGCTCATGCAAACCTCTTAGGTGCGCAAACAAGATATTGTTGATAGACAATAGTATACCTATGATACACAAAGAAGCGTTGATGGGCCCTGACTCCGAAATTGGCTAAATGCCAATATAATCCAAGATAGTTTCCATATAAATGATTCAAGATTTTATCTTGATAAACCCTTAGGAAGACTTGGAGTCTGACAAACATTACTGGAACTATAAACTGATGTAGATAAAATGTTTTATCCATAAAGCTCGACTTGTTGTCATAAACAAGTTCAAGGAGTTGACTACGATGAGATTATCTCACCGTAGTGATGCTTAAAGTCAGATCTGGTTAAACTAGCAATTAATACATATTTCAATCATGACATATGAAACATGGATGACAAAAGGATTTCCATGAGATGGAAATGCAACCTAGGACTTGTGAGTGATACAGTCCAAAGTATTTTGTCATTCCAGAGGATGCTAGTAACACTAGTAGAAAACAGGGCCTTGGTTGAGGCCAGAAAAGAGCATTAATCCCGGTTCTAGCGGCCAGGGCGCCGTGCAGGCATTAGTCCCAGTTCAAATGGGACCTTTAGTCCCAGTTGGAGACCCCAACCGGGACTAAAGGGTGCGATGCCCTTTAGTCCCGGTTGGTGTCTCCAACCGGGACTAAATATTAGACCTTTAGTCCCGGTTGGAGCCACCAACCGGGACTAAAGGTGATGAGGCTTTAGTCCTGGTTGGAGCCACCAACCCGTACTAAAGGGGTTCTGAAATTTGTTTTTTGTTTTTCCATTTGTTTTTTGTTTTTAGTTTCTGTTTTAAATTGCTTATATCTTTTAGGATATTTGATGTTTTTGAGTGATTCTTCTTGCATTAGATTCAAAATTTTGTCTAATTTCTGTTTGTGCCATTAGTTTTAAAATTTGAATGATTTAAATTTGACTTTGTTCAAATTTGTTTCAAACTCTAGATTGTGAATAATTTGAGTTTAAAAAAAGTTTTTAATTTAATTCTTTTTGCTCCTAGTCACATGTTAGATTGTTGTCACAGTAAGATTTATTTGGTTATTTTTAGAATAATTTAAAATAGGATTTTAATTAAAACAGTACTGTTTTGCTTATATAGTTGTTTTAGTCTTTAATTATTGTTTTCAATTATTTTTAGTTAATTCTATCTGTAGGCTTTAACATGTTGTAGTATGCTTCTGTTAGACAACAGTAGATAAATTTTTTATAATTTATTAATATTAATTTTGCTACTGTTTTGTATTAATAGTTGTTCATGCTTTAATAATAGTTTATAGAATTAGTTTTGCTATATTAAAAAGTAATTCTTGTTGCCACTTTAATAGAACGTGACTTTGACTTGGTTAACCTTAGTTGTGACTCGGGCTGGGACGGTGCTAGCAGATGTAGTCGACGGTAGGATTGGATGGACACTATCCCGGACTAAAGGAGTTCTGCAATTTTCAAACTCTACCCCCCTATCGCCATTTCAGTTTTGGAAAAAACAAAAGAAAATGATAGAAACTTCAAAAATTAAAATCCGTCAAGATGTAGTTATGTTACTACATCTACTAGTTAGAAAAATTAAAAAATATAAATTTTGACATGTTTTGCTAAAAAGTGTTATGAAAAAGTAAAACGGCTATAACTTTTGCATACGATGTAAAAAAATTGTATAATATATCAAAATGTTCAGCATGAAAATTCGGTTCCGATTTCGACTGCCTTAGGCCATTTTGAAACTTTTTAGAATCCTCAAATTCTAAAAGGAAAAAAGTTATCCTCAAATTTAAGTTTTTTTGAATTTTTGGTCAAACTGTGGTCAAACTATGGTCAAACTACTTATTCAAGAAATATTAGTGTTACTAAATAATTATTGTTGTTTAGAATAATAGTTTCAAACTCAAACGGTGCTTCATGCTCAAGTTCAACTCCTAAGGGTTAATATGATTGACAGCTTACTATTGTCACGAAAACAGCAAGTGCAGACTTGAAAACTAGGGGGAATAGAACTCGGAAGTTAAGCGTGCTTAGGCTGGGGTAGTGAGAGGATGGGTGACCAGCCGGGAAGTTAGACGATTTGGAATGAGTGGTCCATACTTGAGAAGTGATGAGGGGTGATTAGAGATTAAATTGTCAAATAATTCAGAAATTTTAAAATCCGAAAAAAATTAAAAAAAATTCAAAATTTTCTTTTTCAAAAAAAATTCGGAAAAACAAAATTTTAAAAAAATTACCAACCGGGACTAAAGGTGGAGCTCCAGACAACGGCCACATGGAGCCCCTTCTGTCCCGGTTCATAAGCGAACTAGGACTAAAGGTTTTGGGCTTTAGTCCCGAATTTTTTGTCCCAGTTCCAGAACAGGGACTAAAGGCCCTCTGGAACCGGGACTAGTTCCCTGTTTTCCACTAGTGTAAGTATGCAAACATCAGAGTTCCAGCAATGGACAGAAGAGAGCAAAATGGAGTTGGAATCTTCGTGTTTTGATGAAATAGTCAAAGGGGTTTGACTTCATCAATGGGTAACGAAGATGCTTCTGATTCAAGAAAGTAAGTGGGAGCATAATAATATTTCTAAACACCTTGTGTGCTTGACACATTGTTAAATGGAAATAAATTTCTTGACACGAATTAGGACTTCATTTGAAAATAGTTTTTCGATGAAGTGCTTGGGCTAAATAGCCTCAATATTAGGCATGATGATGTATGGAGATAGATTTACCTAATGGGGCTAAGCAAAAATACATATTGACAAGATGCTAAAACAGTTTAGCACTAAAAACGTCAAGGAGTGATTCTTGCCGAAGTCACATGGAAAGAGTTTTTGCAAGACTCGGTGTCCCAAAACACTGATGAGTAAAATACATGATGGAGATTCCACACACTCTTGTGTTTGGATTAATCATGTATTCCATGGTATGTAAAAACAACCAGATATGTCCAATACTCCAAAGTTATTGCGAGTATAGATACCAAAGTGATCAAAAGTACTGATCATGGGACAACAGTAAAAAAGGGTTATTGAGTACTAAAGTAGCACTGATGACATGTTTTCTCGCAAGCGGAGATCATGAAGAGTTCGTTGTAAAATGTTACATCGATACAGTCTTCATCATTTCTCCATCCGATTTTCGATTTAAATTGAGGATTTGTGTAACACACAATATGGTGGCACAGTTAGTTGGAAATTGTTCCAAACAAGTTACTGTGGCGAATTCTATAACAAAGGCGAAGTATGTTGCCGCTTTTGAAGCGACAATGAAAATGTTGAATCCTATAGTTTATTCATGAACTTAGTATGGTTCCAAGAAGGCTTTGGTCAATGTGACACTATTGCAGATAGTTGCTCCATAGCTCAGCCTGAGGAATCAAGGTTTGACCTGTGATTCACATATACACAAAGCCAAGTCCACACAAAATATAACTTTTGTGAAAGCGTGAAAATGTGAGGAGAAGCAAAGATACACACGGAACAGAAGTTCTCAGACCCGTTGGACATCAGTCTATACCACAAGCGAAGTATTTTTACACCGGTATGCCATTGGTGTGAAGTGCATTAGCATTGACTAGATTATTGACTCTAGTGCAAGTGGGAGTCTGTAGGAGATATGCCCTAGAGGAAATAATAAATGCTATTATTTATCTCCGTGTTCGTCATTATGTTTATGTTCCATGCTATAACTACTATGGTTCTCGAGTCTACAATAACACGAGGCTTGAAGGAAGACTCATATGCACGTGTAGAATGATAAACGGTAAAATGTATTCCTAGTCTGGCCTCTAAGACTAGCTCAAGTGTTGCATGATGGTTATGTTTTCCTGATCATGGGCATGACAATGCCGGCAACTTTGAGGGCACAATGTTAGGAGAACACTTGTGTTGAATCAACCCGATTGATGTTATGCTATGAGATACATTCGTCACAAGTTAATGGTAAATAATACAGAGGAAGTTTACGTTTGCATAATTCCGTAGACCATGAGAGTATCGAGTTTCTTCATGCTTGATTCATGAACTTTGGGGTTTGTTAAACATCATCCGTAACTGGGTGGCTATTACGGCGGCTTACGGGTTCATGGGAAAGTATGTCAAGTAACTTGATAGCTCAAGATTGGGATTTGCTCCTCCGACGATGGAGGGATATCTCTGGGCCCTCTCGGTGTTACGGTATCCACCATCGTCTGGCCAGACACTTTGTGATTTGATCACAGGGATGCCGGAACACGGGAACGAGAAAAGAGAACAAATGCCGGTAACGAGGTAATTGGCATAGTGGACAAGTTGTTGATCCACGGGGATGCCGATAAGTCTCACCTCGGGTATTTGTAACATATCGCGAAGCAACAGGAATAGCACACGGCAACCGGAGGTTCACTCGAATATTTATTCGTGTAGGTATAGGGGTTAATATGGGTGTCCACGGCTCCGATGTTGATCATTGATCGGAAAGAATTCCAGGTCATGTCTATACTTCACCGAACCTATAGGGTCACACGCTTAAGGGTCATCTATCTTCTGAATACTAGACAGGGAGTCTGAGAGAAAATCACCGGAAAAGTTTCGGACACCGGAAAAGTTCCGGAGAGAGAACAACGGAATAGTTTCGGTAAAACCGAAAAGTTGTTTTGGGGTATTCCATTAAGTCAAATTGGTTTCGGGACATGCCTGATAATTCTTGGAGGGTGCCAGAATTATTCTGGAAACTTCTGGGAAGTTTCCGGGATAAAAACCGGAAATGTTTCGGAGCTGTCGGAACCACTTCAGATGCTTTTCGCAGATGCAAATCACTAATCTATAATTGTTCCGGAACACATTGAAAATTATTTTAGTGGGTACTGGAAATGTTCTAAGCCCACATAAATATTTTCAGTTCGAACGGACGCTGAAAAATGTCGTCATGAATAGTGAAATCAGCTTTATGGTTACTTTATGGAAAGGCACCTTTTGGGGCTTTTCCCAAAAGGCTTCTATAAGGACTTGGGGATCAAGGAACCCCCTTTGGGGAGCCCCCATGAAGGTGGGACGTTCAAGGGTGCAGCTCCTCCATGGAGCTCCACTTGTCATCCCTTTATTCCCTTTATGCCCTTTATGTGTGACATAAAGTGTGGGCATGTTGGGTTTTTCATGTGCCCCCTTACACCTTGGGTTTTCCTATAAATAGAGGTGGAGAGGCACTCTCCACACTCACTCTTTCTCACATACAAGTGCCATGCAATAATCTGGCTTCACTCTCCCTCCCAGCAAAATAGTTTCGTAGAGCCGAAAGACTGTCTGGGTTCCGGTGGGAACTAGTTCTGGACGGCGAAGCCCTCCGGATAGATGACACCGTATGTGTGCAACTCTTTAGAGAGATCGTAGTTTCGGTCTTAGTTCGAGAGTGCCTCCCGAAGGGCTGTCCGTGTGACCGTCCGAGTTTCGAAGGTCCTCCTGAAGGGCTGTCCGAGTGACCGTCCGAGTTTCAAAGATCCTCCTGAAGGGCTGTCCGAGACACCGTCCGAGGGACTGTCCAACCGCCTCCCGGAGGGCTTTCCGAGGGGCAAACAAGGGTATACATCCTCGCATTGGGAGGTTGTAAATCCTAGCTGCGGGGATCTGCACCGCCGATCGTCATCGACTCTACTTCCGCTGCGCTACGAGTCGGTAACGAAAAAGATCAAACCTTTTATGCAGTCTTCATAGTGGTCCTGGGCTGGTGCGTAGGTCAGAAATTTTTTGTTTTCTGCTGCGTTCCCCTACAATGAAGGGCCACATAAGTCGCTCACCTAAGAGAGGTAAGAGCCTAAGATTATTGGATGTATTGTGCCTTGGGACACACTCCTTATAAGGCATGAAAAAATTGCTTCTTCGTAGCAAAACTAAGGATGAAGAAAAGAAAAAAAAAGAATTGAAGAATGATAGAGAGAACCATGTGAATGATGGAGTACATCATGTAGAAAGACCCATGATAAGATTGGAACCCTAAGATCTTCATTCCATCTTACACCACATCCACCTTCTAGACACCTCATCAAGGAAAAAATAATCTCACCAAAAATAAACTTAAACTACATGCTAAACGTTGTACTGTGGTTCCCTTCATCCAGTGGCAGTTGAAAATTCTAACTCTTGTACGTCCTACATCAAAGAGTTCTTCCACGGGTTAGTAGAGGATCAATAGTCCCCTAGCCATAATAGTATGTCACTGTTCTAAATGCAATTACCCGTGTTTACATGTGATATCCAAATGATGCGGAGTATTCTTGATCTATGAACGGGCTATTTGGTTAAAGATACATGAGAGCGTCTCGGTTTTTAGTATTTGGACATATTGTGCATTTGGACATTCGCTTATCTTGCATGAATATGAATGTTCCATATTGCACTTTTATACATGATATTGTCACCCAGCACACTTTTATGCTTTGGAGAGTTACACTTGGTGAACCTATGAACCCCGGTCCAATTTTTAGCACAAGAATCATCTTCCGATAAATTTTACACCTTGTGTTATTTTATTTCAAAAATACCAAATTTATCCCATATTATCTTTTAATAGCCGTGTGCAACTAGCAAGACTAGCAAGGATTGACACCCTTGTTCGAATTATTGGGGACACAAATCAAGTTCTATTTGTGTTGCAGGGCATTCAATTGTTGCAGGATACTTGTACCTCTATGGATTGATAACTTGGTTTCTCACTGAGCAAAAGCATACTGCATTGTGCAAATTCCAACACTGGGAGCGCAACAAACGCTAGTACACATCTACCTCAATTGCTTGTAACTGAAGAATGCGTGCTAGCATTGTAGTGCTAGTCGCACAAACTGAGCTAGATTGATGAAATAAGTACATGTAGGAGCAGGGTCGCGTGTGTTTGGTTTTACACCTTTATCTTCTCTCGGTTGTAACTTTCTACTGAGCCGTTTCATCTTTGCTTTGTCCATTTATTTTAGACTGGATAGGTTGCTCGAGCTCATAAACAGACCCTGATTCCATAATGGTATAAGTTCTTTTTGTTTCGAACACCATCCAAAACATTGATCAACTTGATGAGAAGAATTTACCTACAATAGCTCATACAGAAATTTATATCTAAATAGCTAACCCCACTGACCTATTTCTCTCAACATGCAAGCATGCTACCTCGAAAAGAAACATGCTTGAGAAAAGGCCTGCTTCGACATGCAACCATACATAGAAAAACATCATCTCAACATGCAATGATGCATGAGAATTTTCATTCTATTATGCTATATATTTTAATAAATATTTTACAACTGTAGAATAATCAAATAAAACAAATTGTATGTATTTTTGGTCTTTTTATTCATATTTTCACCTAAATATCCATAGTATTTTCCTTTTATTTTTCTGTTAACTCATTGTACCACCTCTTGTATCCTCAGCGGCGGTAGCAATATCCACATGAGGTGCATTACCAACAACTTTAGATTTCAACCGAAGACAAGAGTAGGGGGAAAAGGGGAATGGATAAAAATACATGTATGGGGCAAAAGCGGTGGTCACATGTAAATTAAATGACAATATGATATATGCATTGATAATTTTTTCTGTTATATTTAGCTAATCCAGTTACATCTCTTAGTTTTGTGTAACTTAATTTATCAATATTTAATCTAAAATATAAATATTAGTAATTACACTTAGCAAAATTTACCACATTTTATACTTATTTATAACTTATTCTATCAACATACGATACTAAAAAATGTATTTTGCTATTACACTTAGCAAAATTAATTACATTTTTTACTTCGTTATAACTTATTCTGTCAATGTACTATTCTCACATTTATATGTAACTATTACACTTAGCATAATCAGTCGCATAACCGTGCGGCTAAATATTAAGGTCCGGCGTTCTTTGGTTTACAAAATTAAAATATATCATCGGAAATATAGTTATGTTAACTTTAAATTGTATTCTTGAACCAAATTATTTTTTTGAGATATTTTCTCAGAAATTTCCATTTAAACTGAATTCCCATAGATGGTTCTGATAAAAATAATGAAAGGAGCATCATCGCAATCCTCCATAGAATAGCTTATGTGACTTAGATTTATTATTGTGTCTATATATGGGTATTCATGTGCAGTAAGTATACTTAAATATATTGTCAAATAACTGTAAACCATATGATGTAACAAATATCTTTAAAATGTTTCTAGAGTACATAATTGTCTATCATAGGTGTAGGATAATAGAAGATTGTAGAGTATGCGATATGTTTAAATGATTCGACTTAATTAAAACCAGACAAAGCATATGAGTTCAAACAAAATGTATCAAGAAAAGGTCATTTTAGAACGTAAAGTTACATTAACGTATTTTTGCAGTCCTCAACGCTAGGTCCACCTCTGGCATCCTGAATTTTCTCCATACATCCCTAAAAGAATTGCAAAGACAAACATGTAAAAAGCTTGACTAACATCAAAGATTTAAAAGGGCGCCATGAACCATCCACCTCAACAGTGAGAACCTACGATTGAGGAATGTATTATCGTAGGCAGCTTGCCGAAATGTTGCTTCATCTTCGTACTGTAAGGGAAGAAGACTTGGAGTACAAAAGAACGAAATGAGAGATCAAGAGACAACAACACGATTACAGAACTATCGTCCTCACCGCCATCAAGACAAGGTCGATGTGCCTGGACAACAATATACGAGACCACGAATCATTAATACGCTTGACCAAAACACCACAAGTTCTCTCATGTAAGTTGTAGATCTATGACAACAACTGGAGAATTAGGATAGAACGTGGGACTATTATTGTGTACAACATTGTCACTAAGGACACAAACCCATACATAGCCGAGCATCAAATTAATTAGACTTTAAATGTTGATATGTGATTCCCTCCCTGTGCGAAGAAGCGTGCCGGGGGGGAGGGGGGGGCGTTCCTTCTCCCGATGTGATCTTTTGCCTGCCCGTGCATGTTGCTACTGGTCTTGCCCCCCCTTCTCCCCATATGCATGTTCGTGAGAGGAAGACATCACTCACCAGGGCCACTGCATTGGGAATATCTAATACAAATTTTGTACTTTCTCTGCTTTTAGTGTGGAATGCCTTCCAATAACCCTCTTCCATAGTGAATAATGCATATACATGAGAGAGAAAAATAACATAGGAATAGATTAGCTTTTCTAAATGAGTGCCCAATGGAGAGGAAATAACATAGGATCCAATAGGAGTACTAGTAGTTATTATTGGGATTATCTAAAACTGGCTTTGTTCCAGTTGCACAACCAAATAAGTATTTAGACGATGTTGAGATCATGGACATGCGAATTGCTATAGGAAATTGATTGGTTATTTTAATAATGCAATACAAGGAAATTTTACCATCCATGTATGGGTGAGGGCCCAATGTTTTGGTTTCACCCTAGGGCCCCCAACATGAGTGGACTACTTTGGAAGGTCGTACGCCAAACTTCGGAGCACACAATCTCGCCAACTTTTTCATCTCTATTGACCAGGGTCGCCACTTGTGGCCTGCTATTCCTCATGAACCACTTTGTATCCCTATGAACATTTCTTTTTATCAATAAAGTTTTGGCAAGCCCCTAAAAAACTGCAAATTGACATCGGATGTAGGCCACCAACATTATTGTATTGTTCAAGGGGACGAGGAGCAGAGGCAGAAGGCAAGAAATCTAGGAAGGGCCACACCGCTACCGTCTGCCGTACCATGATTTGCTAAGCGGCAACCTCATGCTATATTTTTTCATGTCCAAATACAATTATGCAAATATCTATCGCACTCATGCCACCAGCACTGCATCAATGCTATAGCAAGCATCTTTCTATCCCTCGACAGCTGAAAAACTAACCGAAGAAGCTCCTTGATTTTTCCTCTCTTCTGCTTATATATCATTTTGTAAGTGATCCGAAGATCTATATTAATCAAACATCAACATTATAAGAAAATACCTGTAAGATTAGGAAAATGCATTTAATTCCTTAGGGAATAACTCTATACTCTCCATTCCCCACATGTCGATGGTGCGCCGGTGTTGCTACCTCTAGAATTCCGCACCGTTGCCCAAAAGAAAGTAGTATTCACGCAGGAAACTGGGAAGTCTGCGATCTCTGTCAGGAATTGCCAGCGATGTCAATTCTGAAGGATCCATGACCCAGAGAAAACATGGTGCTGGTCAATCATACCTTGACGACGTCCGCCCGAGTTGACAAAATAACTAGATCGGCGTTGTTGCTGCCGAAGCAACACCGACACAACCAACTGCCTATGTATCCACGGATAGAAAGGCAAAGTGTCAAACAGCCACCCGATTTCGTTGATAGGGGCGCACACACCGCTGAAACCGGAGGAGACATTATTGACCACTGCAACCACTACCGCTGGAAGGCCCAAAGTTGCAGATATCCAAGAACTACCTGCCCAACTGGTCTCTTTGGTGGATCCAATCTGCATGCACCATGGGGACCGGTGAAAAAACGGGAGGAACCATTATTGAATACCGTCTCCACCACTGTCGAAAGGGCCAACATAACAGACATCTGTACAAGAGAACTATCTAATGTTTCAAGATGGGGAAGCTATAGCCCCCACAAATACATCGAGGTCTCCACAACACGCCCATCGGGGAAGCTGGCTCAGGAGGAGGAGGCCGGCGATCTACTGATGGAGGAGGGGTGACCAAAAAGGAGGAACCTGTAGATCTCTTTTTCTGGTGCATGTGTACAATGAGAAAACTATTGGTGATGTTTCTTTGTATCTGTCATCTGTACTGCTCGCTCAGGTTACTATTGGCTGTAACATTATGGTGCCGCAACAGAGCATGTGTACAATGGCTGGTGATTGAGAACATAGCTTAAGGAGAGCTACATTATTGAACTGAACATTGGACACAATTTTGGGCTGGAGTGTGTAAGGTCTCCAGGAATTGTGAGGATGCAAGTCCATAGCGTTACATGTTTGTTGTATGTACAACCACCAGGCTAGTATGCATAACTGTGAGCATTTGCACCCCAAGTTCTTCTCTAAGTTCGGGCATTGCTCGTTGCTATGATACCTCTAAGAATTTACATGTCAAGCCCATCCATTTTGCTGGTGTATAACTAAGCTGTCTACAGTGTAAAAGCAGTATAGTGCATTCAGCACAACTGTCTCAAATTCACATGAATAACACCACCACCATTCAGTTTCCTACAAAAAAAAATTCCTGGATGCAACATAAAAAAGTTTAGCAGATCAAGGCAAGAGAGCAAGCATATGTTGCTTCAGCAAACATCTAATGCATCTGAATACACATAACACATAACTACAAGCAAACAATAACAATAAGCAAGCTACAGATAGATGCATGGAACAAACATAACATATAACTACAAGCTCAGTCACAAGATGACATTTATTTTAGGATATGAACCCCTGTTTATTTTATCCACAATGGAATTAAGTACATAAAATTGTACAACAAAACCAACAATAGGTAGCACAAGTTTCCGACTCCTGGAGCACAGGATGGCAAACACATAATTTTACAAGTCTTCGTCAATCTCGCACCAAAGCGTCTCCCATGGAGCGACTGAACACAAAGATCAAGTTCCCCTGTGCAGGCAGCTACATGGAGACAGCCGCTCGGCATGACCTTATACCCAAGATGCATAGGATGTCAGATTGCGAGCAAGATGGGCGTTGGTCGTCGCAAAACAAGGTTCAGGCACCCACTCACCATCTTGTTCGCCATCTACTGGGTATGAAAATACTCGGCCATTTTGATCCAACTGGTATACCTGGCCACCCTTCAACCCTATCCTCTCTGGGTTCACTAACAGTCGTGGCTGGCTAGTAGTTTTCTCACCAAAGAAGAATGCCCACTTCGACAAGCCTCCATCTGCCACCCTCACGTACTTTGCAGGTTCAGTCGAAAAGTCAATGGAGAAGGCTTTCTCATTACCACCAAGTAGGAGAAGCATATCTTCACAAACCACCAACTTTCGAGAAAGCTTGGATGGGTCTATATTATCGCTGCAAGCAACTCTTAGTACCTCAACATGAAACTGAGGTGCCAAGTGCACAATGTGCAACTTTTGATGTATCCTCGCAATGACCCGTCCTTTGAAGGACACCATCTCATGAATCAAATGTGCGTTTAAAAAATCGCAGTGCAACCATGAGGGGCTCCCAACTCGCCAAGTGTAGAGGCAGTGCGGGCTGCTGACAAATAGATATGAATCGGTCGACGCTTCTGGAGATATGAATGTTCTATAGCAGAGCTGAATCAATGGACAAGGTGGAGCTGCAACCGTGGTGCCAGTGAACACGTCCATAATTACATGGGATCTGCCGGAGGAGAAGATAGCATGGCCATAAGAACATTTTAGAATTTCCATTGTGTCCAAAATATTTGGGGGGCTCAACCGATGCAATGGAGTACTTGGATAGGCAAGATCAATAAGCTCCCATGTGTTTCCAGTGTTGCAGCCAGCTGGGCTCATTTGGTTGGCACAGTTCCGGAAAATAACAGGTGGGAAGATCATGTCTAAGGTAGGCTTGATTGACATGAACGCGGCACGCCAACTGGGGCAGGTGGCGATGAATGCAAGAAGGTCGCGGCTTGAACCCAACAGGACCATGATGGAACACAATAGCCCATCTGGTAAGTCTGCCCAACCTTGGGGTCCAAACATGACACAGAGCATTGACATGGTGGTGTTGGAGATTGAGATCCGGTTGATGTTCTGCATCAGGAATTATGAATTTAAGGACAACAGTTATAGCAATTGACTTGACTTAAATATATTATAAATTGCAATCACTATTTTCATTCACCAAATAGTAGTACAACCATTGATAATTATAGTAACATAGTTAAAATGTTTGAAGAAATTAGAAACATAATACACAGTAGTGTAAATACTAAAGTATTGACACCCAAATATGAAAGTGTGGAAAAAATCATGATAAATTTCATCGACATTTGAGATACAGAAAAGGCAAGCGTTGAATCTTTCATGCCACAGAACAAGCATGAAGGAAATATAGAAATTTGAGGTTGTTTAACACTAATAGCAGTAAAACTGCAACTCAATGATCAACTATTTTCTACATGGATTTCTCCTAAAATAACAAAAAGGAAAAACAGATACGTGTTTCGTCCTACCTTCTCCGTCACTAACAAGGACACAATGGTGGAGGCCGCAACTACCTTCTCTGACGCTAGTCACCATAAGACGTGGCAGCAGGAGACATCTGCTCTGCACCCTCGGTCACTATGCTGACTCCAGATCTGGATGGAACTGGGCCTCCTTTATTGTTTGGGCGGCAAGGTGCCTTGGCAGCATCCTTTTTGTTCGCCTTAGACAGGGCTTGATCACCTTATGCCGCCTTAAAAACCTTGGACTCTAGATCTAGAGGGAAGCAGGCATCCGGCCTGTGGCAATTCCAGATCTGGATGGAACCAGGCCTACTGGTTTGCAGTTGCCTGAATGCTATCATCAAAATTATGATCTACCGGTCGGCTGTGGGTGGTTTAGCGCGGTCAGCGCAAATGAGCAGGTTTGTCTCGTGCGTGCTTTATGTAGTATGAAGGTATACTTTGTCGAACTTGTCGAATTTGTAGTGATTTTTCTTGCTTTCGACAACTTTATCATGCTCATCTGAGGTGAAGAAAGTATAGAACTAAGAAAAATGATCGACCTTAAATGAACCATGTTAGGAAAGAGCAACATTGATCAATGTCCTAGAAATTTTAGAAATAACCAACTGAGTTTGTTTTGCATGCTTATCTTGAATAGCTTCATCTTAGGAGATGGATAATTGTCCTGCGGACAGAAATTTCGGCAACAAGACAAGAAGAAGCAAAAGGTCACCAGAAATAAGCATTTTTGGTGAAAGAAAAGAATATTTGTAACCACTTAAGGAATAAAAACCATATCATACAAAACATGCCAACAATCATGGTTACACTGCTATCTTCCACATCACAAGTTGAGTGGGAGATTATTACCTCGCCAACAGACAGAACAGAATCAATAATGCAGCTGGGATGATGGATGACGGGACAGAATCAATATTGCGTTGATTGCAGCAACAGTCAACGCACACACAGAACCGTATTGTCAAATGCCAGCCTCTCACTGCAGAAAACAAAGAAGAATAGCCTCAGGGAATTGGAATATCATGTATCATTTTTACACTGTACCGTGGGGTAACAATACTGAACCAAATGTCCCAGGTAGCTTAACTCTAATGGAGTTCAGCTTACGAACTAAACAACTAGAACCGCAATAAGAGCCAGCATAAGATCAGCAATGAACGGACAAAACCTAACCTTGCTCATGGGCAAAATAGGCTGTGCACGTGAACATGACAGAGATAACTAAAATAGGGGCCACAAGAAG